>OX392372.1:0-1200000 GCA_947623385.2 Cladonia squamosa | reverse complement strand
ATATTTTTATATTCTTAAAAATTATAAGTATCTATTAAAAATAATAGAGTATCTTTAAATTTCTTTAAACTCTATAATATAGTAGGGGCATCCTTATTCTTAGTATTATAGTAGGAAGTCGCTAGCTTCTTTATCTTTAGTAGAGAGTTAGCTTTTTAATATATTTAATAAATAATCTTTAAATAGTTTATCTTTAGATAAAAAAGTATAGAAATAAATAATATCTATTATATTTAACTATACTTTAGAATATCTTACTTAATAGTAATATTTTTTTTAATATTTTAAAGTTAAGCCTATATCTTCTAGTCTTTATATATTAGATAGAGACTTTTATCCTATAGTTTATCTATCTTCTACTTAGCTAGTAACTTATATTAATTATAAAATATATTCTAAAGAATATTTTAATTACCTTTAATAATACTCTTATTTTTATCTATAGGACTAAGAGAATAGGATTAGATTTAATAGAGAGAGAGATAATTAATAGTAAGTATAGTAGATAGCTCTTATTATAAATATATACTATTAACTATAGTAGGAAGGGCGGCGTAGATAGTATTATAAACTAAATAGTATTAAATCTATAAATTTATTTATTAGAAATTATATTAAGAACTTAATATAATTATATAGAATAGAATATATATACTAATTAATTATTTATCTTATAATAAGTTAATAAATTATTTTTTATATTAGGAGTATTATAGAGATCTATATCTTTTAATAATCTTTTATAATCTATTATACCCTAAATAAAGCTATTATCTAGTATATTAACTTCTTAAATAGTATATCTACTAATAATAGATATAGTCTCTTTCTTATTATTAATCTATTAATACCTAACTCTTTATACTTATTCTAAATTATTATATTAAGTAACCCTAATAAGAGCTTAACTAATAACTTTAATAGCTTCTATCCTATTTTTATAAAGATCCTTAGTATAGTTAAGGATTCTCTTATAACTAATATAAATACTTAGGCTAGTAAGGATTTAAATAGTTAATTTCTTAACTCTATTAGTATATAAATATAAGCTGAGCTAAGTAGGGAGATTATTAATAAAACGCTTTTACTAACTATAATAGATTATAGTAAATATTCTAACTAGAAAAAACTAGCGTTACTTAACTAGTTAATACTATTAAAATACTATTTTAAATTATATAAGATAGTTAAGTAGATTAAATAAGTATAGACCTACTTTTTATATTTTACTTAGAATATTATCTAGATTAAGATTTTTAATAGTATTTAGCTAATATTTATACTATTCCTTAAGATATAGAAGATATATAATAGATAAAGCTTTTTATTATAGAATATATTAATCCTAATTAAGCTAGTCTAATACTTTAATTTATTAAGTATATCTTATAGAAAGATAACTATTTCTTATACCTAGACTATATACTATCCTCTTTAATAATCTTCTATTATTATTATATAATTTATTAATAAAGTTAGTTTATAACTTCTAATTATAATAAGACCTAAGTAGATCTCTTTTAAATAGGCTTTATAATAAGTCCTAGATATCTAGTCTAATATTATATAAAGTTATATATATCTCCTTAATTTTTTAGGCCGTAAAGTAATATTTTTAATAGAGTTTATATTATCTTTATAGGTAAGGAGGGGGGAGGGATTAAACTAAGCTAGCTTTATTATTAGTAGGAGATAGTAATAAACTACTTAAAAGTTTACTAAGTAGGTTAGAGGAAGGTATTTAGCTAGTTATAGTATTATTAGACTTTAGCTAAAATAGTAGAGGATAGTAAAGTATTATATAGATAGAATATTAATAAAGTAGAGAACTAGTACTAGGTTTTTTAAACCTCTACTTTCTATACTTATTATTAATATTAAATAACTTATATAGTCCTATATAATTATAATTAGCTGTAGATAGGCTGTTACTTTAGAATAAAAATTATATAATATAAAATAATACTTTTAATATATATAATAGGGAATATATTAAAAAAATAATAATTTTCTCTTCTTATTAGTTAACTTATAGATATATTTAATATATACTTAAAGCTGCTTATAGGTTTATATAAAGATATATCTTAAATCTAGAGTATATTAAATTCTTAATCTTAAATACTAGCTAACTATCTAAGTAGGAGTATCTATTTTTCCTTAGATAATATTAGAGAGAGAAGCCTTCTCTGCTATAAAATAGTAATATATATCTATATAATAATAATATAGACTAAGATACCTTAAACGCGCTATATAATATACTACTACTCTATATACTTTATTAAATAGCTATTAGCTTTCTAGAATTATATTATTATTATTATCTATAAAGTTAATATTTAAACTACTAGAGAACTAAAGAAAACTTAAAATATTAAAAAATATATAATTTTATATATATATAATCTAATAATAAAATAAATATAAGATATTTAGATAGAGCCTCGTTATTTTATATAAACTTTATATAAGTATTATTAAAAGTAGGGAGCCTTAAATAGATATATACCTATTAATAAAAACCTCCTAGAAAGATATATACCCCCTAAATAAAGAGATATATAACTATAATATGTATAAAATTTTATAGAATAACGACCTACTTTAAATAAGATATATATTAAACTACTAATATATATATAGATATTATATAAAATATCCTAGTATATTACATTTACCTTATATTCTATTTATAGATGCTTATTTATAGCCTTAAATAATAGTATTTTATATATTTTTATATTTATAGAGAAAATAAACTATAGTCTTACTAAATACTATTTATATCTAATAATAATAGTACTAATCTATTATTTTAAGATAATAACTAGAATATTACTATAGATAATAGATTTATATAAATTAATCTACTAACTAGAAGCTACTTAGTATATTTAAATTCTAATATTAAGCTAATTAAATATTTAGATAAATTTATATATATCTTAATATTCTTAACTCTCTTTTTAGTTATATATTTAGTAATATTAGAATAAAGATACTAGTATATTAGAACTAAATAATAATCTAATACTCTATAAGGCTAGTATTACGGGCTAACCTATATTAGGTTAGGATTAGGGATAGAGACTATATAAGCTAAGTATAGCCTAGGGTATAACTTTAGGATTAAGTATAATTAGTATTTAATTATAGTTAAACCTTTTTAGGATTAAATAGGATTAGTATTTAATCTTAAAGGATTATACCTAGTCTTAGTATAGTTTAATAGAATATATAAGGGATAGTCTTCCTACTATTAGAATTTCCTTCTTTATATTTAACTTATATAATAGAGAGGAGTTTATAATTTATAAATACTTAACTTACTTAACTTTACTTATATCTATTTATACCCCTAAAGAGTTAAACCCTCTTATTATACTTTAAATACTATACTCTACTCTATTTAGAATGAGTACTTCTAATTTTATTATAAGAGATTATTAATACCCCTTTATAAAGGCTATAAAGGTAGCTTAATAGAATAACTTAGATATTTAGGTAATCCTTAGGAGAGGACTTAAAGTCCTTACCCTTATTAAATTCTCTAATAAGAGAGGGACTCTTAATAGCTATATATAATAAGTAGAATTATATATAATATTCTACTCTTTATTATTTACTATATTAGAAGAATAGAATTTATTCTATTTTTTCTATTTAGAAGAAGATATAGTATTAGCTCTTTTCCCCTAATTTAATAAGTATATTAAACTTTAGGACTCTTAATATATATTAGATAATATTATTAAGTTCTTTAATAAATATAACTATATTAAGGAGATCCTTAAGGCTTTATTTAAAAATAATACTAAAGAATAAAAAATAGAGAGGAAGATAATCTATCTCTATTAGAAAGGGTTTATAATTAAGTATATAACTAAGTTCTAAGCCTTATTAATAAAAATTTAGTAGAATACTACCGCTAAGATAGTAGTATATTATAATAGATTAAGTAAGAAAGTTAAGAATAAACTAGTAAAGATATTATAATCTTAAAATATATCTATATTTATTTAGGTGACCTACGCTATTAATAATAAACTATATAAAAGAAAGATAGAAAGGAAGACTTCTAACTTAAAAAGTAAGCTTAGTAGGCGGGAGAATATTTTAATAATAGATTAGAAAACCCCCTATAAGGCTAAAAAGAAAAAGAAGACTAGGGATTTATTATAGGTAGAGTATTATAACTATTATAAAAAAGGATACTATAAGAATAAGTACCTATAATAAGAATAGGTAGTTACTATAAAAGGAAGAGATAACCCTTTTTAAAAAGTTACTTAAGTTATAAATATTTTAAAACTAGTTATAGTAGACTCCTAAATAGGAAATACTTTTAAATAGGTTAAAAAGAAGATAGAGTATAATAGTTTATTTTAGACTATATATTATAATAACTAGTACTAAACCTATTAAAGTAAAAAAAAAGGAAATAGTTACTTCTCTAAAAAACTAAAAAAGTATTTAGAAAATAAGTTTTAGGTAATAGTTATAAATAAAGAGATATTTAACTTTTTAAATTAAAAATAGGCTAAATAACTATCTTTAAATAAAACTTTAGATAATAAAATTTAACTCTTTAAGAAATTAGATAATAATTTAGAGGAGTTATAAATATAATATTAAGTTATAGTCTAAGTCTAAAAGAAGATAGCTAATATTTAGGAGTAATAAATATATTATATAAAAGAGTAAGTAATAGATCTCTACTATAAATTAAAAAAGATAGAAAGATAGATAATTAAAGTATCTATAAAATAACTAATAAATATATTAATTAAGTTACTAGATATATATAAGATAATCCTACTATTAAATAATATATAGAAACTAGTATTAATAAAGAAATTTAAAGAAATCTTTAAAATAATAGCTAAAGAGATTACTAGGAATAAGATAAATAAACTAGTAACTATTAAAGTACTAATTATTACTAAAATCTAATAAATATTAAGAGGAGATAGCTATATAGACCTATTAAATATAGTTTATATATATACCCCTAAGGGATTTAAGTTCCTAAAAGATAAGTTAGTTTTATTATTAAATAGGTACCTTATATCTTAGTATATATAAGATAGGACTTAAGTACTTATAAATAGTATTAAGGTCTTACTACTATAAGAAAAACTAATCTTAGATACTAAATTTTTAAATAGACTATCTACTATCTTAGAATTAAATAGAGGGGAGGATTTAAAAAATTAAAAGATCCCCTAATAAGTAGGCTAATTAATAGGATTTATTTAGAAGCTAAATAAATTACTATAATTAAATTATAAGAAGATATCTAATTTAGGTTTTAAGTAAAGGTTATAGGATATTAAGTTTAAATAATTATTAATAGTAAATTTAATAAAGATCTAATTAGTTCTAATTTTATATAAAAGTATAGAATCCTAACTATATAATATATATTATATATATTAATAAACTTTAACTATTTTATAATTAGAAAGATAGATTAAATAATTAAGCTTATTAGTTTATAGATAAGGAGATAATATAAGAAGTATAGCTTCTACTTAATATTAAAAGGAGGAGTAGATAAGATTACTTTTAGAGCCCTCTAATTATAAAAGATAAATTTATTAATAGGATAGAGCTCTAGTATATTAATATTTAAGAATAGTACTTTAAATTAAGTTTTTTAGATATAGAAGCATTTATATCCTAGTATTATTACTTAGATAGTAGAGAAGATAAAAGATAATTTCTAAAAAGGAAATATAATAATATTATAGAGTTAAGTCGCTACTATTAATAATACTACTTATATAAAACTACCTAATAAATATATAAAATATAGAAACTTATTTTAAGAAGAAAGCCCTAATAAGGCCCTTTCTAAGTATTAATTATAGGACTATAAGATCAAACTAATTCTAGATAAGAAACTTATAAAGAAGCTAATATATCCACTATTAAAAGATAAAGTAATTACCCTTATAAAATATATTAAAGAAAATAAAGCTAAAGGTTTTATTTAAAAATTCTAATTATTAATAGGATACCCTATCCTATTCATATTAAAGATAGATAGAGGATTAAGATTATATATAAATTATAGAGTATTTAATAATATTATAATTAAAAACAACTATCCTCTACTCTTAATTAGAGAGCTTTAAGATAAGCTCTAAGAAAAAAAATAATTTATAAAATTTAATATTCTAGGAGCATTTAACTAAATAAGGATAAAAAAGGGAGATAAGTAGAAGATAGCGTTCTATATAAGGTAAGGCCTATATAAGTATCTTATTATATTATTTAGTCTAACTAATACCCCTATTATATTTTAGGTATATATTAATAATATCTTAAAAGAGTATCTAAATAAGTTTATATTAATCTATATAAATAATATTCTTATTTATTCTAATACTTTTAAAGAATATATTAAATATATATAAAAAATATTAAAAAAACTTAAAAAAGCTAGCTTATAACTTAAGATAATAAAGTATAAGTTTTATTAAAAAAAGATAAAATTCCTAGATTTTATTATCTTAGATAAGGGGATTAAGATAGATCCTAATAAAGTTAAGAATATAGTTAAATAGCCTATACTAACTAATAAGAAAGAGGTCTAGTCTTTCCTTAAATTTATAAACTTTTATTAAAAGTTTATTAAGGATTATAATAAAACTATAAAATCTCTAATAGGCTTAATACGTAATAAAGTATTATTTATATAAGGAGAAGAAGTAGAAGCTTCTTTCTAAATCCTAAAAAAGTAGTTTACTTTAGGTTTTATACTTTATTAGTTTAATCTAGAACTTTTTATTAAAGTTTATACTAATACCTTAGATAGTATATTAAAAATAGTAATAAATTAGCCTATATAGACTAATATTAGTATTATTAAAAAGAGGAGAAAATATTAGCACCCTATTATATTCTATAATAGGAAGTTATAAGATACTAAGTCTAGATATTTAATATATAATAAGGAATTACTTATTATAGTAGATATATTTTATATATAGAAAATTTATCTAAAAGGAACTAAATACTAGATTTAAGTTTTATTAAATTATAAAAACTTAATATACTTCCTATTAATAAAGGAGCTAAATAGATATCTAACTTATTAATATAAGGAGTTAGCAATATTTAATTTTAGAATTAAATATATTAAGGGTAGTAAGAATAATACTATAAATATATTTAATAAAAGAGCTAACTATATAGAAAATATCTAGCAGAGCTCTAAAGCTATATTAATATAAGATAAAAATAGATTATTATAACTAAATAGAGTAAGACTTTATATTATAATAACTATAATAATAGAAATTAAAGAACTTACCTAGTAAATATTAATAGATCTATAAAAAAATAAAGTAGTAGTTAAAATCCTTAAAGATATTAATAGCTATAATAGGTTTAGTAAAATAAATTTAAGACTCCTTTTATTTTTAAGAAGAATTTATATTTTAATATTTATATATATAAAGATCTTTAAAATCTACTATAAAATAGAGACCTTAAGAGATTATTAAGGAATTAAAAAAATTCTTAAAAAGTTATTATAAAACTTCTACTTCCTAAGGATAAGGAAATATATTAAGGATAGGATTACCTAATATAATATATATATTAAAATAAAGCATACCTAATATAAACTATATAAAAAAATTAAATTAGCTAGTTTTCTAGATTAAGCCTAGAAAAATATTATATAAGATTTTATTATTAAACTCTTAAAGTTAAAGGAATAACTAATAAAGATAGAATATAATATAATATTAGTAATTAATAATTAATTAACTAAATTAGTATACTTCTTACTATATAGAGAAGCCTTAAATATAGAAGATCTAGCTTATATATTTCTTAAAATAGTAGTAGCTAATTATAGGCTTCTAAATAAGATTATCTTAAACTAAGATAAACTTTTTATCTCTAAATTTTAAAGATTATTAATAGATATAATAAGGATTAAGATAAAAATAAGTATAATATTTTATTTATAGATAGATAGTTAAATAAAATAAACTAATTAAATACTTAAATAATATCTTTAATATTATATAAATTACTAATAGAATGATTAAGTTCAATATCTATCTAATATATAAATAGTATATAATAGATCCTTATTAGACCCTATTAAAATTATATTATATTAAGCTAATTATAGGTTTAAACCCTAAATAATATTATTACTAAAGGGTTATATACTTAAGGTATAATAAGCTATTATAATAATCTAGGAAATAGGTTACCTCTATTAAAAATTATAAAAGAATTTATAATTCTTAAGTAGATACTTAGTAATATATTATAATTAAAAATACTTAGAAGGTCTAAATATTTTTAAAGGGGATAAAAAATATTTTTTTTATAGGAACTTTAAAACTAATAAGCTTAATAATAAATTTAATTATATAAAGTTTAATCCTTTCCTAGTTAGGGAACATAGAGGGGATATAGATTATATATTAAATTTATTAAAATTAATAAAGAAGTATAATATATTTTATATATTATTATTAGAAAAAGTAAACCCTTAAATGCTATTATAAATAATACCTCTCCTCTTAAATAAGGATAATAAGAAATATAATATTAAAAAAATCCTAAATTATTAAAAGATTAATAGAAAATAGAGATATTTAGTTAAATAGTTAAACTATAATAATTTAAAGAATATATAGGAGCTACCTTTAATACTTAACTACCTTAAGAAATTAGCTAGGTTTTAAGTTTAAAATTTATAACTAAAAAGTCCTAGTCTATTTTATTAAAACTAAAAAATTTACTACCTTTAGTAGATAATAGGGATCTAATATTAGTCTAAGGGGGTATTACTATCTCCTTCTCCTTTTTTTTTTCTTAAGCTATAATATTCTCTAGCTCTTATTTTACTATCTTATCCTTTTTAAACTTAATAGAGTTAATCTTAAATAAAACTCTAACTATTCTTATTAAAAGCTTGCTCCTCTTATATTTAAAAAGATTCTTATATTCTAATAAGTATTTCTATTTAGGAATATTTAAAGGAATAAAACTATATTTAGCCCCTACTTATATATACTTATAATAGTAGTCTAAATTTTCTATAACCTAATAGGGAAGCGATTTATCTTAATAGTATTTATATTATTATTTTAATAGCTTAGCTATACCTAGACGTAAAATTAGCTTTATATAATAATCTTTAAAAGAAAGTTTTTAAGGGTATAGTATAGAAAGAATACTTAGGTTATTAAGTTATATTAAGGCGATTATACTTTAAAGAGGGGATAATATTATAAACTAACTTATATTAAATTAGGATTAAAGATAAAGACTATATAAACTAAGCATAGCCTAGGGTATAACTTTAAAATTAAATATAATTAATATTTAATTATAGTTAAACCTTCTTAGGATTAAATAGGATTAATATTTAATTCTAGAAGATTATACCTAGTTTTAATATAGTCTAGTAGAATATATAAGGGATAGTCTTTCTACTATTAGGATTTCCTTCTTTATATTTAACTTATATAATAAAGAGGAGTTTATAGCTTATAAATACTTAACTTACTTAACCTTACTTATATCTATTTATACCCCTAAGGAGTTAAACCCCCCCGTTATAACTAGCCTCTACTATATAATATACTATATATAGAGCTAGGAATTAAATTTAATTAAGTTTTAATCTTATCTCTTTACTACCTACTTATAAGGTAAATTTTAAATAAAGTATATTATTTTAGAGTAAAATAAGGAAGTCCTTAAAGAATTATAAAGAAGTAGCTATTATAACTATAATAGAATTTCTATTAAGAGTAATATAGCTACCTCTAATAGATAGACTATCTACTTACTATAAAATAAATCTTAATTTTAAAATATTATTAATAGCTAGAGAGTTATTTATAACTTTATTATTTTCTAATCCTATTAAAGTACTCTTAGTAAGAATAATAGTTATACGCGCTCTTCTCCTCTAAGAGAAAGATACTACGTATATAGAAAAATAAACTAATAGATCTATAAATATATCTCTATATATTATAGTTAATATATAGATTCCCTATTAATTTCTAGTAATTAGGGGTAGTTATTTAGCTACTAGCTTAACTAGTTATTAAGTAGCTCTAAAAATAATATCTAGAAAAATATATAAGTATATATTATTAAATAAGAGTAAATTAATAAGACTAACTTAAGGAATATTTATAAAATTTATATTTTTAAATATAATATTTATAAGCTCTAGAAAACTAATTCTTTCTACTTTAATAATACTAAAATATAGCTTTTAAATAGACTATATTAAAATTAATTTACTATATTTTAAGATAGTAAAAGTAGATTTTATAATTATAACTAGTTACCTATATTAAATTAAATCTTATAAATTAGACTAGTAATTATAATAAATAAATACTTAAATATATAGTACTAATAACTCCTAATAATAATTAGCTCTATTAAAAGGTTTTAGTAAAATAGTATTAGTATAGCTAATAAGAGTAATAGTATATATCCCTCTAAAGACCTAAAAACTAGTATAGTATTATAGAAAGTAGATAAGAAACTAGTAAAAAATTAGCCTATATCCTACTAATTTATAAAGGTGGTAGGTTAAAGAGATTATTTTATATAAAAAAAAAAGAAATCTATAAATAAGATATACTATATATATAATTATTATTAATAACTATACTACAACCGTCCGCTAAGACTATATTATAGTTAGTATTTATATAAAATAATCTATTAGATATAGACTTATCTATTATAAAAGCTATAGTAAGAATAGTAGTTAGTAGATTATTATAAAGGGGGTAAATTTAATCTATTAAATATTATATTTAGTCGCTTAGCGCGTAGTATATAAATAAATATATTATATTTTTTAAATATAAAAGCTTTATATTATAAGCTGGCTATATTTTAATAATACTTATTAATTAATATATAGTTATAATAGCTAGCTTATTATTATCCTCTATAAGCTTTTTAGAAAGATATATACTATTATTATTATTCTATCTATTCTAGTCTTACTACTATATCTTACTAGTAATATTATATTTTTATATTAATCCTATCTATTAATAGTAGACCGCTCTTATAGTAATCCTCCTATTAATAGTACCTCTTAGCCTATATTTTAAACCGGTAGATTTTATAATAAAGTAGATAGTACTAGCGTATATTTTAAATTAGTAGATTTTATAGTAAGATTATTAGTAGTACTAATATATATTTTAAACTAGTAGATATTATAGTAAGATTATTAATAGTACTAATATATATTTTAATCTAATAGATTTTATAGTAAGATAGGTAATACTAGCTTATATTTTAAACTAGTAGATTTTATAGTAAGGTAGGTAGTACTAAGTAATTCTTTAAATTCTAAGACTAATATATTCTTAACTAAAGTTTTAAGATTATCTAGTAAAAGCTTTAATAATCTTTAAAAAAAAAGTATTTAATCCCCTTATAGATCTTTAAGTAATAATTTATATTTTATATCTATCTAACTCCTCCTTTATAAAAGCTTTAAATCTATTTAATAAAAGCTTAGATAGTTTCTAAAAAGGGAGATAATTAATCCTATTATAATAACTAAGTTTAGAGTAAAGCTTAATTAGTAAGACTACTATAGTAGTCTTTAAAAAAGAGTATAAATATTTCTATTATATATTATAATAATCTAGGTCGCAATCTATTTAATAGATAAGTTAATAATATAGTAGTCTAGATATATTATAAAATAGTATTAGAAATAATCTATAAAACAGTATAGATAAAGTAGTAGTAGTAGTTAATAAAAAGATTTATAAAATACTTATAAAATTTAAGGTCTTAGCAACTTTTTTACTTAAGCCTACTGTGTAGATTTTCCTATTTAGGCCTAGTCCCCTGCTAAAAACCCTGCTTACTCACATATAGCCTAGTTGCCGCTAGCAATTGCTAGGAAGAAATCCGCGCAAGCAGTAGGGCCTGAGCATCTGAGGCTAGGTGCCTTATTACAGGATCCCGGATAGGT
This sequence comes from Cladonia squamosa, assembly GCA_947623385.2. Lineage (NCBI taxonomy): Eukaryota > Fungi > Ascomycota > Lecanoromycetes > Lecanorales > Cladoniaceae > Cladonia > Cladonia squamosa. The sequence continues at coordinate 1,187,984 of OX392372.1, read as the reverse complement.
CTTGCCAGTGGATGATTCATGGTTCCCATCTGACTTCGACATCTAGATAGTAGCAATAGCACAGCCTTTGGTCGTGGCAGTACCCTCGCATTCCGCTAATTGTTGGGTCTACAGAGGTATTACGAAACATATAATGTTCAATATAGCGTATCAGTCTCAAGGTCTCCATCCTGTACAAATCGTCGATGACATGGTGCACCCCTATAAGCGAACCTTGATGTCCTGAATGGGCGCGCGACCGATTTCCCCCAAGGCTGCATCTTGATGTAGAAATCTCCTAGGAGAGACCGCCCTCCTTCATACTCCTGTGTGCTTTCTCCCGCAGTCAATGCGACTCGTCTCTTATCAAAGCCACGATCATGCTGTATAGGTAGAAGAAGAACATGATAAGATGGAAGCCGAGCTTGATGAACGATTCCTACTTGGAATTAGCCCGGGTTACATTTGCGGATGGACTCGGGTCAATCCAACCTTCTTGTGCACATTGAGTTTCCTGAATATCTCCGTTGCGTCCAAAAGATGTTGGTTCTCAAAGATCCTGTGACCCAGGTTAGCCCAGCTCCTAATGCTGCCAAAGGCGTTGCTCACTTCTTCGCATTGTATGCGAGTAATGGTAGATTTAGGATCAGAGCGATCCAGTACCCATTAATCAGGAAGAGTGCTGTCAGAAAGGCGTGTACTGCTGCCTCGGGCACAATGTAGGTGTTAAGACGATTGCAGAGATCGATAGGGTTGATATAATCACTGAATGTCGGCTTTCATTAGCATACACATTGTTCGATAAAAGCCAATGCCCAGTTGGGCTGTAATATAGGGCAGAAAAGAACCCCCACATACCACTCTAAGTCGCTGTACATTATCGTGAAGAAGACCTGTAAGAAGAGGTTGACGGCATTTATGAGTACCGCAAGGAGGTACAGCCATGCTTCACCGGACATCATGTGTGATTTTGTGTATTACTCTATCTCAGTGTATGGGGTGCTCGCGTGCGTAGTTTTGGAGTGGGTAGTTTGTAGTTGACTGTTTGTTTAGAGAGATAAGCTAGGCCTTCGAAGGGCTGGAAGCGTGATCTTTGGTTGTCCAAGCTTGTATGTATAGCTTCCAAATCTCACGTCCCGTAAATGTAGCAAATGAAGCCGCTGGGCGTCGTAGGGGAATTCCGCTGTCTGGCCTCTGCTCAGTGAGGTCAGTGTTGCCTCGCCTCGAGAGGCTGGGGTCCAGGCGCCGCTTTTTTAGCGGCGATCCCTGGCGTCATTTCCAGGTGTGTCTGTTCATACAAGTCCTTGACGCTTGAAGCGACTCTATCCTTCTTTTGTAGTTCCTTTGAAGACTTGGTATTACGATGTCTGCCGTTCAGGAAGGGTATATATCAAGTATGCCTGAGCTCGTTTGATGTTTATAACTTCCTTAGAGTCGTTGATACACCATGGTCTCTCAACCATTTGTCACAACTTTTAATGTATCAGTACTTTTTTTTGTTTACTTAGATAAAACTTCCGCAGAGCATTTATCATTTGAAGAGTATCAATGTTATGCAGTGATCTTCTATTGTTCTTCTGCTACAGGCAAAGTCTGGTAGCCCTTCTTCAGAAATCCTCTCAACTTCTCCAGGCCTTTATCTAGCACATATGTTTCACAGCAGAACCCAAACCTTACATATCCCTTGAATTCCTTGCCGAAACAGCTGCTTCCTGGGCAGAGCATGACCCCTGTTTCCTCGATTAATTTTTCGCAGAAGACTACATCGTCAATCTCCTGACCCATTTTCGAAAACTTGATGAAAGCTGTAGTCCCAGCTACTGGCTTTACCCACTCACAAGCCCACCGAAAATTCTCCACAAAATTATCCAGGGTTGCCAGATTTTGCTGCGCAAGTTTAATATTTCGGCCGAGCAATCCATGGATACAGCTCTGGCTAAGGGCATATGCGGCGATTTGATCGTCCAGTTGGCTGACGCTGATCGTGGTGTAGTCTCTTGCCTGAGCGCAGGCTTCGATTAGCTCTGAGCTCCGTGATGCGATCCAGCCTACCCTTATACCAGCGAGACTGTAGGCTTTCGAGAGGGATCCGGTTGCTATAACTTTGGTGTACGGAAGGGACAAGACCGAAGGCGGGAAATCAGCAGAAGTTGGTGATATTGAATGGAAGAGAGGCCGATAAACTTCATCAGCCATGATTATCAAACTATGCTCCGTGGCAATTTCGATCAGCGAGTCAAGTATTGGTTTAGGGATGATAGCCCCAGTTGGATTCTGAGGGTTATTGACTATGATCATCTTTGTGTTTGGTTGTATGAGGCCTCTCAGCTCCTCTATATCCAATTGCCACTTTCTTTCTGCCTTTGCTCGCCACAAATCCACTTCTGCTCCAAGAGACTTAGGCACTTCGTATAACTGCTGATACGTAGGATAATGGCATATAACATGATCACCTTTCCCTACGAGGCCATACAGGACAGTCATGTTAGCGGCTATCGCTCCTTGGGTAATCAGTACTTTTTCAGCGTCCAATGGCTTCTTGGCGGAATATAGATTGGCCAGTGTACTCCGCAATTTTTCTGAGCCTCGGATAGCGCCATATGTGAGCTTCGTTGAAGGGGACCATATTTCGCTTGTCTTGTCTTCGGAAAGCTCCTTTACATCGTTAAGAGAGATCGAGGCTACACATGTCTCGGCGATATTGTACTTTGCAAGTGTTTCATATTTGTCCATCCACTATTTCACGAGTACTCAGTCTCTCTTTCAACTAGTACAGGGGCGGTGAGCTGCAGACACGAGCATATTTGGTTGCCAAATTGACTCTTGACCATTGAGGAGACGATGAGCCAATCATGCAAGCAAAAATCAGGGGTTTGGGAAGCTAGGAATTCATTTACCTGTTCAACTGCGAAAGGCGCGACTTTGGCGAGCGCCATTCCGGTTATCTATTGGGTCGAGTATAGGTACATCTGTAAGAGAAGGACTCAAAACTTCAATCCCCTAAGAGTCTCTTTCAATATGGTTCAGGTACCCCACGTTTCGTGACCTTCCGGGTTCTGCTCCGCCTTCTAGAAGCCTTTTTGGCGCCCGGAGTCGAGCCGAGGTTCTCTTGCAGGCGCAACTGCGCCAAGCCAGACTCCCAGCATCGATGAGCACAAGACCCAACCTACACCTCCTCTAGCTGTACGAAGAGCTCCCGTTATCCGCACCAAACAAGCCACAACTCCCTCGCCTCGACTTGTGTCGCGAGACTACCTGAATCAAGGGTCCTACAATACCTCTACCTTGTCTGTCGCCAATCTGTAGCAGCCACAGATCTTACCAGCTCTTACTGCAGGCTGCAGTCCCGCCACCTTTTACCAACTCACACAGAGCTCCCCATGATTACACGGCGACGGGCGCTCGCGGCGCTTGGGATTCTATGTTCATTACTGCCTATAAATGCATACCACAACTACTCCCGATCAGACCTCCTGCAATCAAGCTTCTCTCTCGCCGATGATCGACCTCCAGATTGCCCGCCATGTTTCAACTGCAATCTCGAAGCCTTCCAATGTGCTCAATTTGCCACCTGCAACAAATACAACGGCAAATGCTCATGCCCACCTGGCTTTGGAGGCGAAGACTGCGCGACACCAGTGTGCGGCTCGTTAGCCAAGGGAAGAGACAGGGCGCCACGAGGCGAAGGGCTGTGTGAATGTGATGAAGGATGGGGGGGCATAAATTGCAATGTTTGCAAGACGAACGAGGCTTGCAATGCGTTGATGCCAGAAAAGTCTGGAGGAATTTGTTACGAGCATGGTGTGGTGGTAAAGGAGAACCATCAGATGTGTGACATCACTAACAGGAAGATCCTGGACCAATTGAAAGAAAGGACCCCCCAAGCTACCTTCTCGTGTAATGCGGAGGAGGATACGTGCAACTTCCAATTCTGGGTAGGCCAGGAAGAGTCATTTTACTGCGCACTTGATACATGCACATACAGCTCAGAGAACGACTATAACAGGAACACAACCAATTACAAATGTGAGAATATCAAATGTTCTTGCATTCCCGGACGTATGCTGTGTGGGGAAGAAGGATCCATTGACATTGGAGAGTTCCTTGCAGAAGAGATCAAAGGGCCAGCATCATTTTCATCCATTAGCACAGAAGGAGGTAGTAAGCAAGATGGGAGCAAGTTCCAGGAGCCTGCAATGAACGATCTTATTAAGAGCGTCTTTGGGGACGAATCGATTACGTTGCAATGTTCGTGGGGCGAATGTTTATACAGGACGGATGTGCCTGGATACACAAGGCCGGTGAAAGAGATAAATACCCCTTTGATTGCTGGAGTCATCGCTGGGTGTGCTCTATTCGTTGTTCTTGTCATTCTACTGGTCTGGTACATGTCTAGAAGGTCCTTCAAGTATGGCCCGATACATCTATCGGACGACTCAGATGACGACCTTGCCCAGATGATGGCAGAGCATAAGCCTGCGTCGCTACAATTTGACAATGTCTCCTACAACCTGAACGGCAAGCAGATCCTATCTGGGGTCCAGGGCATCGCGTTACCCGGGCAAGTCATGGCTATCATGGGCGCATCAGGAGCCGGTAAAACTACGTTCCTGGACATTCTTGCAAGAAAAAATAAACGCGGCTTTGTCGAGGGCAATTTTTACGTCAATGGGGAAAAGGTTGATGACAACGAGTTCCGGAGTGTAGTCGGGTTTGTGGATCAGGAGGATACTATGCTACCAACCTTGACTGTACACGAAACCATAATGACGAGCGCTTTACTGCGGCTACCTCGAGACATGAACATTTCCATTAAAGAGCAACGAGTCTACGAAGTCGAAAAACAACTAGGTATACATCACATCAAAGACCAGCTCATTGGCTCAGAAGAAGGCAACGGACGGGGCGTATCTGGCGGCGAAAAGCGTAGAGTTGGCATCGCATGCGAGTTGGTCACAAGTCCTAGCATCCTCTTCTTGGACGAGCCGACAAGTGGACTCGACGCGTTTAATGCGTTCAATGTCGTTGAGTGTCTTGTAACACTGGCGAAGAACTACAACAGGACAGTAATATTCACTATACATCAACCTCGCTCAAACATTGTCGCTCTTTTCGACCACCTTGTACTTCTCGCAAGGGGTAGGACAGTGTATTCAGGGCCATTCTCAAGCTGTCAAAATTACTTCCACCGCATCGGCTACACATGTCCACCTGGCTTCAACATTGCTGACTATCTTGTGGACCTCACTATGCACGCTGAGACAGCCAACACTCCAGCGGAGGAGATTGCTACAGTTGGATTCGATGCAGGTAGCGAAGGCACACGGACCGTGAACAGCAGTGTTCGCGCCGTCAAGTCCATTGCTAGTGCTTCAAATATGAGCATGGACAATAGCAGCTATGGGAGTTACAATGAGTCATCCCTCAGACCAAAGACCAAACGGAGACAATCTCTTAAGCAGCAGCAAGATCGCAAGCTATACACCCGAAAGAAGAGTAGTGGTGGTGATTTAACGCCAAAGACTGACGACGAAGCATCCGAGCCGAACGACAATCGCAGGATGAGTGCTGACTTGATAAAATTGTCGAGGCAGCAGGGTCAAATACCTCCACAAATACTTGACGATCCGCATCAGCTTCCTCCCGCGGCGAGTGGGATTGGGACGGGCTTAGATGAGCTTGTTTCGAATTACGCCAATTCAGATGTCGCTGGTTCGGTGCGAGAGGACATTCATGCTGCTGTGAGCAGTTCCTCGAATGCCAACGGTCATCCAAACCACGCTGTGGTGTCTGGCACCATGAAGAGCTATCGGCGCGTGGGGCTAATCAGCCAATTTTTGATCTTATCACGAAGGACATGGCGGAATCTTTACCGAAACCCGATGTTAATGCTGACTCATTACGCCATTGCCATTCTGCTCGCCGTCCTATCTGGATTTCTCTTCTATGGCCTGACAGACGATATCAAAGGCTTCCAGAACCGGCTGGGCCTTTTCTTCTTCATCCTTGCCCTATTCGGCTTCAGTACTCTTACAAGTCTTACAGTCTTCTCTTCAGAGAGACTTCTTTTCGTACGAGAAAGGGCCAATGGCTATTACTCGCCAGTGGCCTACTTTGCGGCCAAAGTTGTCTTTGACATCATTCCCCTCAGGCTCATACCCCCCATTATCATGGGAGCCATCGTCTACCCAATGACTGGCTTAACACCAGCATGGCCTGAATTCTTCAAATTCATTCTGATCCTCGTCCTTTTCAACTTAGCTGCGGCAGCCATCTGCCTCTTCATTGGCATCGTAATCAAGGATGGGGGCGTTGCGAATTTGATTGGTAGCCTAGTCATGCTATTCAGCTTGCTTTTTGCAGGTTTGTTGCTTAACCACGATGCTATACCTAAGGCGGCGTTGTGGCTACAGGCTGTACGTATTCTCAATCCACATGCTACTAGAAGACGTTCGCTAACATACCACAGCTTTCCATTTTCCACTACGGCTTTGAAGGTCTTATCGTCAATGAGGTCAAATACCTAACCTTGATCGACCACAAGTATGGCCTGGACATCGAAGTACCAGGTGCTTCTATACTCAGCGCTTTTGGTTTTGATAATGGCGCTTTATGGACAGATGTCATTGGCTTGGCCATCTTTTCAAGCGCTTTCATCGTCATTGCTTATGCTGCGATGCATATATTACTCGTGGAGAAGCGGTAATGGGTGGCGACTTGGTGCGGTGATTGTGGTACATGTTGGGTGCGATGTCCATATGGATTCCTAATATGGTAAGGCGTGGCGTTTCGGAAGTCGCATGCGTACAGTATCGAATTGTTACTGTGGATCGCAATCCAGGGATTACTCTCGAAGTCACGCTATACCAGCTATCAAAAACGTGCTGCTTTTCATTGGCGACACCAACTCGCCGTCGATCCTGCTTTCCCCCGTCGTCGTTCTCGCTTTCGTGGTCGAAGATTCCTGATTTTCCTTTTTGCCACCACCCGCCGGCTCGCTCCTAGCTGCATGAGTGATTTTTGATCCTGTCTATGATTCCAGATATTGCACACCAGGCCAGTATATATTCTTCTGCCATGTCCAAGGCTCGCTATGGCATTAAAATCATCATTTCTCCCCAGACTCGAAAGCTATCAAGCAGAAATCAGCACCCTTCCGTGCGCGCTCTCCGAACCGACCTTCGAAGTACCGAAACTCTATACCATCTCCTGTTACCACACCACAAATCACTCATTAGCTCCTGTATAATCCCTCGCCACGCCACACAGGATTCATCTCTCTCGCACACCAGAATGTCAAAACGCTACCACGGCTTCTTCGGTGTCTACTCCCACCTCTTCGTCGTCATTCTCGGACTGCTAGAGATGGTATTCGCATAACGTCGCCCGACACCGCTCTCCCATCGCCCGTACTTACCATCAAGAGCTGATGGGATTGCCATACTAGATTCGCTATGGAATAGACGACAGGGAGGGCTAGCAGTGTGGAGTGTGAGCTTCGGCGGCATTTTCGCTCAATGGAGGGTGTAGTTTCAATTATGGGAAGCCATGACGATTGCATAGTTTAACTGTGTCTTGATTAGCCTATACTATCATGATAATTATGATTTTTCAAAGCGTCACAGAAGACATCCTTGTGGCGGTTCTGAGCATCCTCAGTAAAGCCTCCCAAATGCAAATCGTGATTTTGAGCTCTGCGATAGTCTTCTGAATGGTCACCAAGCCTCTATGGTGTCCCCTCGCACGACTCGGACTCTAGCAATTATTTCTTTACTAATGATTTTGTTTCCGGGCTTTGAAAGGTCATGAGTAAGTGATTCATTTGGTTGAGACTAAGTGCTTATGTAAACGTGGTAGAAGCTTTCGTGACTGTGAGTGCAATTAATATCAGGGTAGTCCGTACTGGGAAGAGACACGCTACCCAGGTTAACCCTCCGTTGAGATCGGTCACGTCGGCAGGTTAAGCGACTACAGTCTGTGGTCTAATAGTGGCAGCCCGATATATCTTATGAAGAGTTGCCCGATTAATGTGCTCCAGGAATTTGGTGTGATTAAATTTTGGACTCTGTGACATTAGCAGGGACAAAATCCATCACACTGTGGAGTTTCTGGGACACCAGATGGTCTGTCGACTGCTTCAGAGATCTTTGGAATCGTGGCACGATAACTTCCTTCAGTCTTTGAGGAATCTTCCGTAGCTTCAATGTCACAATGGAAAAGCTGGACTTCAATTCCCTCTGAAAATGCTTGCTCAGTGTATTATGTCATAAATGAAATGCGATACTCGTGTCTCTTAACCTCTTCGAAGCGGTATTAGTCTAGGTCGTCTGCTTGTGGTTCAAAGTTTTTCTCTCCTTCATGCCTGGTTCCATTTTGTTCGCTTTGATCTGGCTCCGCATCTTTTGCTGGCTCCGCCTCCGCCTCTTCTCTCTCCACGTCCTCCCTGTGGAGTAACGTGAAGACTACGACGAAGATGACTTCATCCGTGTCTTTGTTCTTAAGTACATACCTAGTACCACATTGTCAGTTTCAATTTCATAACCATAACAGAGTATAACTTACCGCAGAGAATCCTCTCCTCCTAAAAAGGGAAGCACTGAGAGCGAGAAACCCGGCAGCTTTAAAGAGAAGCCTAATCACACAGAGATATCAGCAGGCCCCTTTGTGAAGTGCTCTTCCGCATGCAAAGCCGTAGGCTCACTGTTGAAATCCAAATACGGATTAAAGAAATCGCCCTTGTAAACCCGCCCCTCCTCCCACTCCCATTCCTCCGTCTTTCCGTGCGTCAAGAAGTGCTTCATCCTTGCCGCCGCCGTGTCAGGAACGCCTCTACTCTCCCTCCACTCTTCCCCGTCTCCATCTCCGCCCTCTTCCAGTACTTCCTCTGATCCCTCTTTCCCTATATGATCATCTAATTTCTCTACTCTCTTCCCAACCCGCAATATATTTACACTGCTCAACGCACACCCATACAGATGCGGCGTGTCACTATACGCATCTCCGTCAAGTCCGGGATCGATCCATCTCTTAACAATATTCAGCGCTGTGCCAAAACCGGGCGGTAGGCGGTCACGGATTGGGTGGTCGAAATCATTGCCGAAGATGAGAGAGGGGCCTGGAATACTTTTGTGCGGAAGTATGGTAAAAGAGATGCTGTATTGGTCATGTTCGTGTGGGTGGGTTGCGAAGTAGGGTGACGTAGTGGGGGAATTGCGGGGCAGACCTGTAGCGGTCTGTTAGGTGGGAGTCGAAATTGCTCGATAGTGAATAGATGTACCGTGGTAATTTTGAATATGCACGGAGAGATTGGAGTCGCAGGCTTTATTAGCTATGTGTGTAGGGGCCCCAGTGTTGACCTGAACGGTTTGGTGGGTGGTGGGGTCATAGGATGGACCTGCGGTCACTTTGAGGAGGTACTTGTCTGCCATTCCAGCTGCAAGTGAGCTTTCACAGGCTCGTTAATTGGATTGGTATCATCTTCGTCGCATTTGCAAAGAGGATGTAACTTCTAGGTCGATGCCTTCAAAATATATAGTTTCCGGTTAGGAAGCCACCAGCGTCAGATGACGTCGCTGTTAAACACAGCTAACATTTTTAAAGTCTGGTAATGAAGACGAGGAAGTCATGAGATTCCTTATATCAATATAGCCAGAGGATACCTGCAAGAGCGCTGCCCGCAAAGCCTCACCCTTGAATGAGTTTAGATGCGTTTTCGGCTAAGGTTTCCTAATGAATCTGTATCATCTCCAGCCACAAAAACGCCCGAGACCTCAAAGGCTCCCAATGGCACCAACCGTATACCATTTCGAGAATTCTTCCTAGTACATCCCACAGTGCTCTCGGTCTCTTGTACCTCGACCCAAACGCCCAAGCCCGTTGCTCGTCCACCATGTCCACTATTTCTTTGCGACCTCATCGTCTCCTCTCGAACCAACCAGTTGATCCCAGTATGGCGACGCTTTGATCCATCACCCATTCGCCTACTCCGAGGTAGCTATCCACCCATTTCTTCAATTCTTTGCTTTCGGAGATCTTGTCTTGCTTGACGCTGGGGCTGAGATTCCCACATAGGGGCCGTCGTTAGCTAATATTCCTTTTCTATGTGCCAAGACGACCTTGGAGAGAATGGAGCGACACACTCGGGATTGGCGTAACGCTGGGGTTGGGGGTGGGCGTACGTGAGACCCGTTGATCGTCTGATGCCAGCTAGGAAAGCGGAAACTATTACGCATTGTCAATAGCGGACGGTCGCAGTGCTTCATGATGTAGCATACGTAAGACCGCATCAAATGCGTAGTGAGTAAGGCGACCGAGCTAGTACGCTGCATCAACAAAGGAAGTCTTCGTGGTTAGAGAAATCTTACCACCATAACTAGTTATGCAACGTCGTTGGATGTAAGGGAATATAAAATTGGCTTAAAGAGCATGGACTTGTCAAGTTGGATGCCTCTATGCACTCAAGGGGGCTTGGGCATACAAAGGCAGAGGATAGCAAAAGGTCATGAGGTTGTTTTGTCGCCCAAGCCATTCAAGGTCCACCTCAAGATTGACGCCGCGCCTTACTCTTCTAGGCGCCCGCCCTGGTCCGGGAACGTTAGAACTTTAAGCCGAAGCTCCAATCGATAAGGAACCTTCGGCGAGCTCCCAGGCTTGGCTCAACAATTGAATTTGCTCAATCGCCGAACTTCACTCCAGCTGATGGAGCACAGCACCTCCAGCTAATCCATTTTTCTTCTTCGCCCACGTTCCCATAAAAGCTTGAGGCCTTTTTGCTTGCCCGAGTCCAGCTTAAAAAGGCTCTCTCCCTCCCTCGTTCTGCCTCCAAAGAAAGCCGCCTACCCACCTTACAGCTCCTGCTTCTTACAACCACCGAAATGGCCGACTCCTTGGATCACTTGTCCGGCGGACGCACCCAGATTGAATGGCTCTCCAGCTTGAACACCGAGTTCCAGCCAAAGACAAACTATCGTCGTACCTCGATCATTTGCACAATTGGTGAGCTTGTCCGTCAAATGTCCACAGCTTTGCGGCATTTCTTTGAAGCTTCCGCGAGCTTTGCTAACAATTGACTAATAGGACCCAAGACCAATTCAGTAGAGAAGATTAACATGCTGCGCAAGGCTGGACTGAATGTAGTCCGCATGAATTTCTCTCACGGATCGTACGAGTACCACCAGTCCGTCATTGACCATTCGAGAGAGGCCGAGCGTCAAGTACCCGGACGGCCTTTGGCAATTGCGCTCGATACGGTACGCAAATGAGTCATTCGTCGATTGAGATTCTGTGGTGTTGACTTGAGCACAAGAAAGGGCCCGAGATCCGTACTGGTAATACTGTCGGCGATGCAGACATCCCAATCTCTGAAGGTGCTGAGATGAACATTACCACCGACGACAAATATGCAACTGCTTGCGACGAGAAAAACATGTAGGTATAGGGCACTTTCTCACTTTCCAGCACTACTAATCATACACAGGTATGTGGACTACAAGAACATCACAAAGGTCATTGAACCAGGCCGTATCATATATGTGGATGATGGTGTCCTGGCGTTCGAGGTGCTAAAAATTGTCGATGAGAAAACATTGCGTGTTCGCTGCGTCAACAACGGCAAGATTTCATCCAAGAAGGGTGTCAATCTACCAAAGACCGACGTTGACCTGCCGGCACTTTCAGAAAAAGACCAGAATGATCTGCGCTTTGGGATCAAGAACAAAGTAGACATGGTCTTCGCTTCTTTCATCCGCTCCGGCGACGATATCAAGCATATTCGGAGAGTGCTTGGTGAAGAGGGCAAGGAGATTCAGATCATAGCGAAAGTTGAAAACCAACAGGGTGTCAACAATTTCGACGATATTCTTAAGGAGACGGATGGAGTTATGGTTGCCCGAGGAGATTTGGGTATCGAGATCCCTCCAGCCCAGGTTTTCATTGCCCAGAAGATGATGATCGCTAAATGCAATCGTGCTGGAAAGCCTGTCATCTGTGCTACTCAAATGCTGGAATCTATGACTTACAACCCGCGTCCTACCCGTGCTGAAGTCAGCGACGTTGGCAACGCAGTTCTGGACGGAGCAGACTGTGTCATGTTATCCGGCGAAACCGCCAAGGGCAACTATCCCAGAGAATCCGTTTCTATGATGCACCAAACCTGCTCTTTGGCCGAAACAGCTATTCCCTACGTCAGCTTGTTCAATGACATGCGTGCGACGACTCCGAAGCCCGTCAGTCTCCTAGAGTCAGCTGCCATGTCTGCAGTCAGCACGAGCTTGGAGATGAACGCAGGAGCTATCCTTGTATTGACTACTAGGTAATTCTCTCTATACTACGCGCGCTGGAATTAGCTAACCATTCAAAGCGGTCAATCCGCTCGCATGATCTCTAAGTACCGCCCCGTGTGCCCAATCATAATGGTCACTCGCAACCCAACCGCATCACGAGTACTTGCTCCTCTTCTCCTTAACCACCACAAAGGCTAATTCCTTACAGTATTCCCACCTGTACCGCGGCGTCTATCCCTTCGTCTTCCCTCAAAAGAAGCCCGACTTCAAAGAAACAGATTGGCAAGAAGATGTCGACGGCCGCCTGAAATGGGGCATTAAATGCGCCATCGATCTCGGGGTCCTAAACGAAGGCGACATGGTGGTCTGTGTTCAAGGCTGGCGCGGCGGTAAGGGTCACACGAATACTATCCGTGTTGTTCCTGCCAAAGAGGACTTGGGCCTCTCTGGCGAATGACTTTTATGAGGAGCCTGTGAAATCGCTGGAACTTGGGATGAGGACAGGATGGAAGGGCGAATCAGATTATTCTTTTCGCTCGGGAAAAACTGGAACTTCGGCACGAGTGAGGACAGGATGGATGGGCAAAATGAGATATACATTAGACTATTGCAATGTAATTGATTGCGTTGCGATAGAATATGATTTTACGACTGGGTATGCTCTCTTTTGATACTTGCCGATATGTGGTACAATGTTTACTTTTTGAAGTGAATCTTACAGATCAGTATATGAACCAAGCCCTTGGAGACATATTCTATCTCTCGGCCTCCTGATCGCTTTAATCATCGCTTTTCCCCCTTCAATCTCTGCCGCATCTATAGCCTCTTCAAAATATCCTCGACCACCTCCTCCGTTCCCGCGCTCCCCCCCACATCCGGCGTCAATAATCTTCCCTCCTCTAAATTGCCATCCACAGCCTCATATATCCTCCCTGCAGCCTTAGCTTCACCCAGAAACTCAAGCATCACCCCAACGCTCCTAATCGTCGCAATCGGATCCGCAATTCCCTTTCCCATAATATCCGGCGCGCTCCCATGACAGGGTTCCCCAATCGCAAATCCATCGCCTACATTCGCGCTCGGAACAAGACCGAGGGAGCCAACGAGGGCGGCGGCGCCGTCGGAAAGGATGTCGCCGTAGAGATTTGGGGCGACGATGACGTCGTAGGTGGAGGGTTGGCGGAAGAGTTTGTAAACCATGCTGTCGACTATTTGTTCATCTATTGTTATAGAGCTGAATTGGGGCTGGGAGAGAGCTGTGCGAGATGTTTCGCGGAAGAGCCCGTCGGTTTGGGAGAGCACGTTGGACTTGTGGGTTATTGTTACCGTGGGCTTGGTGTGTATGCTTTGGATTCCGCTATCGCGAAGTTGCTGCCGCTGCAGAGCGATGGTGCCGGCCATGGTGGCTATGCGGTGGCTTGCGCGCTCGGAGATGCGTTTGATTGCTTCGGCGATTTTGCCGGAGCCATCTGGGGCTGGGAAGGTGCGCTCTTCTTTTACGTAGAGGTCTTCTGTGTTTTCGCGGACGATGACGAGGTCAATTGGGTTTTTGGAGGAGAGGGTGGTTTTGACGGGGCGGATGTTGGCGTAGAGGTCGAGCTTTTTACGGAGGGCGACGATGGGGGAGGAGTAGCCTGCTACTTTTTTGGTGGGGGAGCTGACGGCTCCGAAGAGGGCGCCGTCACATTCTTTCTGTAGCGTCTCGACGGTACTGTCGGGGAGGGCTACGCCTGTTTGTTGAAAGGTTTCGTAGCCGGCGGGAAGATCGATGAAAGAGAATTTGAGGTTGAAGGAGGTGGATACGGCTTCTAGAACTCGGCGGCCTGCCTATTGTCAGTGTAAGGAGTCTGAATGGATACGTGGAGAGGAGAAGGGGGTGCACTTACAGGGATGACCTCACGACCAATGCCGTCGCCAGGTATCAAACCTATTCGCAGTGATCTGGGGGCCATTCGGGGCTATTATCATGCTTCGAATGCGAAGGGGAAATTTTGGGGCAGTCACCAACGCCAAGATGCTCGTTCCGCCCCCTAGAACTGGAACTGATGTCCGCGCGGGAACGATCCGCTCTCGCCGTTAATTCCGCCCATCGCGCGCTAGGAGTACACCATAGGCTGCCCTCACGCCTGGTCCCCTCCGTCCTTTATTCTTTGATCAATGATCAATCCTTGACATGGCCTCAACCTTTGATTTGCCACATCTCTTCAGCTTGACCAGGCACACAGACGGATTTTATCACCAATGCACCTCCTCGGATACACGCTTTCAACATTAATACATCGTCCGTCTGACAATGTTACCCTCATCTCGTCCGATGCTTGGCCGCAGAGCGGCATATTCGAGTTGCATGCATTACCCTCCCTTACTCGAAGATCGCCTGTAATTGGTGAGCTTATGAGGCATTCAGCTCAATACCCCGGTCTGGCTGCCATCCATCCTTCCATGACTTTTTTGACTCTTCTCGCGATCTTCGCCATCTTCGACCGAGCAGGGTTCGGGAGGGTGTATGAGTGCGACCATGAGTTGTTGCTGCGCCATCAAATTGTATCAACCAGTACCATTTCCAAGGATTGTTGCGTGATGAACGGCTATGTACGGAGTAAGGTCTCGTAGATGTCCTTCTGCTGCTGGAGGCAGTTCGTACTCGGCAAGCAACGCGAGCATTGACCCTGTCTCCTTCCTTTCTCTATTCGTTATCTTGGTCTTGCTCTTTAATGTAATTATCAACCCATCTCTGACTCCGTTAATGATCTATGCAGTCAATCTATTCATGACTGAAGATGATCAGTAACGCCGCAAACTTGGTCGGCTTCAGTGTGACCTTTATATTCCTTAACACATTATTTGTTGGCTTACGCTTGCTCTCTCGCCGCATATCTGCTGCGATGCTATGGTGGGATGATGCCTTTATCATTATCAGCTTGGTAGGCAAGCCGTGGGAAAGTGATATAGGCATCTCTAAATTTACACAGATCCTATCCTATGGCTCATACACCTTCATATTCATTGGTACTACCCAATCCGCTCATCACAATATGCTCACACACTGATTCGTTGTAGCTGTGCATAATGGCATGGGCAAGCATGCCCCTTTTGTGACACCTTATGATGAATCGCAACAATTCAAGGTTATTTGAGCTTCTCCACTGACTATGAACATTATGGGCTTATGCCCGACAAGATCCTTTACGCCAGCGAAATTTGTTACCCGTTAACCATGACAATCATTAAGACCTCGATACTTCTATTCTATCTTCGGCTCTTCGGGGTTCGTAAGTGGTTTCGGAGGGTGCTATATGTCACAGAGTCTGTCGTTGTGTGCTGGTGTATCGCCACAGTTTTGGCCGCAATCTTCCGCTGCAGCCCCGTACGATACGGATTACTGCCCATCACGGAAGAAACAATCAGTCACTGCGATGACATTTATGCTTACTTGCTCGTTACGTCTGTGCTCAATGTTGTTGTTGAATTCTGGATCTTACTACTACCGCTTTCCGTCGTGTGGACACTACAACTCCCGAACAAGCAGAAGGTCGCAGTGAGCTGCATCTTTTTATTGGGAGCCTTGTAGGTCCTCCTTCTCGTCCATCCCTATGAATGAGCATTGACGGGATCTGTAGCATTTGTGGTGCAAGTATTGCAAGGGCAATTACCGTGTCCAACGTGAATCCACTGGATATTACCTGTAGGTCTTGACTCGTCAGATATCTTATGAAGTCGAAAGTCTGCAATGCTAATCCTTTTCTCATAAGGGACCGCTACAACGCCAGTAATATGGTCAAATATCGAGATCAGCGTCGCAATCATCTGTGCCTGCCTCCCAGTCCTCGGTCCTTTGGTGCAAGCTGTCAATAGGAAGTTATCTCGTCGATCACAGACGTCTAATCAGCCTGGCTGGCCATCACAGTCGCCGATCAATGAAGAGGGGGTCTACAATCTTCAGCGGTACTCTACAAAAGATCCAACCAAAAGAGGAACGTTTCTCAAACTAGAAAAGGGGCCATGCGCCACACCACCTACAGCGGACTGGTTGTTGGATAATAGGGATTTCGCTGGTCGCGGAAGAGAGCACACTGAGGGAGAGGGAGAGCATATGGCCGTACCGACGTCTCGCGCTAGGCAGGAATATAGCTATGGCAATGTGCTCTAATTATGTCCCATTGTTAAGATATGCGGAACGCATAGAAGAATGCAGTCGATATTCCGTTGATAAGCAGCACCCATCGCTTGTCCGAGTCTCAAAAAGTCACTGCCTCTAAGGCTGACAACACGAGCAATTGTACAATCGATCTTGCATGCGACAAGCTGGTAAATCGAGCACTCACACTTACAAAGCCTTCAGGGGTTCTTCAGATCTCCTATCTTGCTGACCTTGCTAATCATAGCTACCAGACCTTGAATTACACATGCCTTGGATGTTTTCGTCAAACCACTCTAAGAGACATTGCAGCCTGGATGATGATTCCACTGTGCACTCTATCGAACCGTGGCTGAAGAGAATCGGGTCTTTCGAGGAGCGGATGCATACCGCCCATCCAAACCTCTCGCATGCGCTGCATTTGGCATACCGGTAAAGGCCCTAAGCACCCCGCCTGCAATTCGGCTTACTGATTGCCCAACGCCAGTATCCATGGCCACTAAAAACCCAAACTCCACCGGCTCATATGTGCCTACGAATATCCGAAGCGCCAGCAACGTCTCCTCCCATTGACCATACGTTATCAACGGCTCGTTCGCGATACTAAAGAGTAAGCGGCCCAATGGCTCCATGACAAGTCCTTCATAGGTGAGTCCACGCCCGGGAAGTGGCTCGTCCCCATCTTCCCGGCTGGCGGCGAGGTGTGCTTGCTCCATGATGCTGATGACTGGGTATATGGGGAGGGGAGAGCCGTACCCGAAGCAGCTGACGTGCATAGGGGGATTATGGAAGTACCAGGGATCTGGGGGTAGGCCTCTGGGTGCCCCGAGAGACGTTAATGGTAATCCCCCTTCTAAACGGAGATGCAGGGATCGAGCTGACGTACGCGATACTTGTAACGTTCAAAGGAAATGTTACATTTGCGGCTGCTGCTACGGATAAAGAGAATAAGCCTGGGGGAAGCGGGGGTGGGATGGCTAGAGTGCAGGTGGAGATGAGGGAGAGGTATGCTGTGAGTCGATTCATCGAATTTTCAACAAAGAGAAAAGCCTTTGGTGACACTGGAGGCCCCACCCAATATACCCTCTTTCACCGGACCGGCCCCTGCCGCATCTTTGGGGGGCCCTTTGATCAATCCTGTGTCTCGTTTCAGACTCTAACCGCATTATGGGAGTTGGCTACGTCTTGCGGCTTTCGAAATCTCGGGATATTTTGAGACTTGAGATCTCGCTTATCGATGATCATAAAAAATATTATTTCGTGAGGCGTACTTGCCGTACGTTGAGTGCTTCCTTAAGCGTTCCTTGGAGGACTAGATAGCGGAATGCGTTCCGCGGATCATAGCCGACCGCGATACTTTACACAATATGAAGCAATGATTGGCAGGGAAGTCGACGACTACTTTTCTCTTCAAAAGCGTCGGGTCTAAACTCGATCCGGTGACTCTGGACGTTTTTTCGAGAAAACAATTTGGAATGATGGATAACCCCATTGTCGAGAGACTTTAGGTACTTCATGCTTATAATAAGCTGACTATAAAGCTCAAAGTATCCATAAAATTCTCAATCCAGAGGATCAGTGCTGATCCAATCCCAGCTTTTATTCCCAGCCACACATTGCTGTGCGATTAAAGAAAGGAACAATACTATAGCAGGACTGCAAAATTCTCAAAAGGCGACAGCCTTCCCGCAAGACATTGCTCTAGCAACTGCAGCCGTCGCTTGTGTTGGAGAGCAGATTGCGTCTGATAACCATAGATAATACACCTGGGTCCGCTCTTCAATACATTTGAGATTTAAAGAAAAAGAGGAAAACACAAGGTCTGCGAAGATGAAGCGCATACGGTTACTGAGGCAAGAGGGATCACATTGACAGTGCCGATGCGTGGTCCCCAGACGTGCTGCCTGCAGGTGAGAATAAAAATAAGCCGTTTAAAGGCCTTGGAGAAAACGCGTGGCACGAAATGATCAACAGGCTTAGGCAGGAGCGTTGATGCTTACAGGCTTATGTGCAATGATGGCAATACCTCTGTCACCAAAGGGTCAGTGCCAAGCCTCCTTTGTGTTCTGGCGTTAGGTAAAGAAGCACATGCAGATGCAGAATTTGGAGGGGGGAGAGAGTGGTGCACGTCGTTGATGGAAAGCTTCCGAGCTAGATGTATAAGATATAAGATTGGTGCATGGCGGTAGGCTTTGAAGAGGCTGAGATTAGGGGCTTCAAACTATTTCTAAGCCTCATCGGCCTTAGGATAGCCGAGTTCCGATCCCGAGATACCGAGATCATCCCGCGACTCCCGGAACTTGGAAAAAAAGTTGCAGGCGATGACGAAGTGACGAAATGCTTCCATGTCAATTTTACAAAAGTGTCGCAATGCTCTCTCCTCGTAGATATGTCACCTCTAATACCTCTAACATCACCTTCGAATGTTACTATTGTCATTCCTTATCCCTTTCTCCTGCTCCACCCCAAGTCTCACATTGGACGTGTTTGGACAAGGCCCCCATCTTGAATACATACTGTGCACGCGAGAGCTTTCGTTTTAGCCCTCATGGCCGTCCCTAGCATCCTCAAATATGCCTTCATCTGGATTCTACCGCTCGTCAGCGCACTCACTTGGCTTGGTTAGTTCCTTCAGTTCCCCGCCTCAAAAACACCGTCATCCTCGTTCATTGGCTAACAACAATACACCAGGCATGCTCCTCACCATGCTCATCGTCTGGGAGGTTGAAGGACACCCGCACTACGCCTCCATGAGCGCCGACCAAAGCATAGCTTACATCTCCGACATTGGTGCCCAGGGTCTGAAACCGCTTTTCATCGCCGGCTGCTGTGTAACCACAGTCTTCCTCGACCTCTCTTTCGCCTCTGAGCGCTGGCTCCGCCATACAGGCCGTCTAGCCAAAAACCTAGGCACAGCTGAAAAGGTCCTTTCCGGCCTTGCAGTCGTCTTCGCCATAGCAGGCACAGCGGGTCTAATCCTCCTCTCCATCTTCGACACTCTCCACCACCCCAAACTCCACGACGGCTTTCTCCTCCTCTTCATAGCCGGCTACGTCATCTCCGCCATCTTCATCTGCGCCGAGTACCAGCGCTTAGGAATCCATTTCCGAGAACATTTAATCCTGCGCTTCAGTTTCTGGGCGAAATTGACCTTCATTCTCGTCGAGGTTGCGCTGGCAATCGTCTTCGCTGCGACTACGTTTTCGACGAAGAAAAATGTGGCGGCGGTTTTTGAATGGACCATTGCGTTTATTTTCACTTTCTATGTTTTGACTTTTTTTGTGGATCTGTTGCCGGCGGCGAGGGATACGCAGATGCGGACGAATGTGGAGAGGTTCCAGATGCAGGATGTGGAGAATGGCAATGGTCATGTTAATGGAAATGGTTATGTCAATGGGAACGGAGTGCTGAATGGCACGGGAAATGGGGCTAACGGGCATTATAAACCACCGCGGAATTTTTGAGTGTGCTGCTTGGTGTGGAGGGATGTAGATAGCGAGGCGTTCGGGCAAAGAGTTCTGTTGAGCATTTGTAGCAATATCTCCAAGCATTACATAGCGTCTCATTCAATAGTAAAGATAATAGCAAAAGGCCACAAAAATCGCGTTCGGGTCTCTTGCCTAACAACTTAATGTTTGGGTGTCCATGCTCGTTTGAAGAAGGAGACAACTTCTAATTGTATCATTACAGGAGAGAAGTAAATATCAACAGAGGAGTTATGTATGTCCCTTAAATCACTAGATGAAAAACAATATAGGTATCAATCAGCAGCAGTGCCAAGAAAACAATGAGACAAACGACAATAGCACAGATGATGGACCGCCCTCCCTCTTATCCATTTCCAGTCCATGTCTCGTTCCCAAACCCTTCACAGATCTTCCAAAAACTTCGAATCCCTGGCCGGACTATCGCTCTTCCTCTCCGTCCCCACCACCCCCGGCGGCTGCAACTTCTCGCTATCAAACGTATCCCTAGCCTCCTCAAACTCTTGGTCGCCGCCTCCCGAGCTCGACTCTGTCTTTCCGTGACGTGTCAACAGCACCGGATCCACGTTCTCGCTTCCGAGCGTAGGGTTGGCAGAAGCATTCTGCTTGGCAGCCTCCTGTCGTATGAATTCGCCCTGTGTAAGGCCCTGCTGGTGATCGCGGCGAATAGCACTACGACCACGCGTATCCTCATCGCTGCTGAGAGAGCTAATAGAGAGAGAAGGGGTATCATGCTGGACGTCGCTTGTGGCTCGCGGAGAGGCGTTGTACATGTCCTCGTCTGCGGGGCTAACGACAGGGGCTTCCGTTGAGGTGGTGGGTGCAGCAGCGGTTTCCTTGCCTGCCATAGCGACCTCGCGCATTGAAGATTCACCCTGTTCGGAGCTTGTCTTTGTAGTTCCAGGAGCGGCGAAGTTGGCACCACCAACAAAAGCCTTCTCTTTGGGTTCACTGGCTTCCGTGGAGGGTTCTGATTTGGTGGCTTTGCTAGAACGACGGAATTTGGTTTTGAGCCAAGAGGAAACGCCTTTCGAATCCTTGGCTTTTGGAGAGGTGCCTCCTGTGACAGTTGTTTCCATTACAGGGGCAACAGGAGCTATCCGTGCAGCGACGGGAGCGTCGTGCTTCGTCGTCGAGGAAGGCTCCGTTATGACTGGAGTCTGCACTGGGGCTGAAGATGGCATGGATTCTTCAACGGCCGGTACTTCAACCGCTGGCACTGGAGCGATCTCTGCTTTCACCACGGGTGCTTCCTCCACGTTTTCGGTTGCATTGGCCGCTTCTAGTACCTCTACAGGTGGTGGTTCCCAACCCGGGCCTGATGTATCTTCGTTTTGAACAGGTGCATTGAACACGCGCCTGGCAATTGCTTCAGCGTCGCCATTCAATCTTTCACCAGAAGCTAGACCGGTCTCTGCAGTGACGGCAGGCTCAAGCTCAGACTCCCCTTCTTCCTTCTCAGTCATTGCGGTGGGTGTTGGTTCTATTCGTTCCTCTTCAACAGGGAGTGGTTGAAGTTTGGGTTTTGTTACAGCAATGTTTGGTTCCACATGGGGGATAGGTTCGAGGACTGGAGGTTCCGCCTCGTTAACAGGTTCTGCAATGACGCTCTCGGCTACTACTTCTTCTTGAACAGGGGCTTTGGCAGTGGCCTTCGCATCTCTCGATTTCCGCTTTTCTTCGTCACGAAGACGCTTTTCCTCTGCTTTTCTAGCCTTCTCTTCCTCCCTTCGAGCTCTGGCATCATGCTTCTCTTCCTCTGCATGCATATATCAGCATGCACACCTCAGGTGGACACGGTCTCAGTAGCAACTCACCTTTGAAGCGTTTCCATGCCTCTTTGGTTTTAGCATCCCGTTCTCTTTGATCTTCTTCCTTCTCTCTCGCAATACGTTCACGTTCAAGCTGTTGTTGCCTCAGTTCTTCATCTCTTGCTCGCTGCTTTTCAGCGGCTAAGGTGACCTCATCAAGTGTAGGCTGTACTTTCGCGGCGGCAATCGCATCTATCTCGGCTTGGTCCATATACCTGCCACCGCCGATGTTCACTTTCCCATGGTTGACCATCCTTGCCGAGCTATCGGCATCGGCCTTGGCCCTGGCTTTTGCTTCCCACTCCGCCATCATCGCTGGGGATACTTTACCAGTCTCGTTAAATACTTTCTCGTCCATGCCATGTATGCGGGCTTCGACATTCCTCTTCGCAGCAGCCATCAGCGAATCTCTGTCCTTCTGACGTTTCTTATTATCGACTTGGGTTAGCTTGTCGCTGAACAGTGACATCTCGGACCGTATCTGTCTCGAACGTGTCTCATCATTTTCGGCTACTTGCCCATCGCTCGATGCTCGCCTTTGGTTGCGCCCCCGAATTGACAGCCTATGACCCTGTTGGGGCTGCGGCGTTCCATAATACGTCCTATATGCTGCATGCTCATCGTGGAGCTTTGCTAAACGTTCGGCAGCTAGTCTTTGAGCCGCCTCCTGAAGATTTGCGTATTGCGGAGCTTGGTGCGATTCGTCTGACATGACTGATGATGGACGATTATGGGCGTGGGCCGCACCGTAGCGACTGTCAGCCGCATTTTGGTCGATCGCAGCTGCTTCAATGGCTCTTTGTTGGACGTTGTACATTTGTTGAGCCATGGCCACTGCAGACGCACGCAAGCCAGCTTGCCGGTTCCTTTCCTCTATCTCTGGCGCAACCGGAGGATGTGATGTGTACATTTCGCGCGAGAGATTCGTAACGGCCGCGTTATGAATTTTCCCTGCATTGATTGTGGAACCTGTGGAAGTCGCGGGTGTACTGTGAGGAGACCCCCTAGAGACAGAGGTCGCTGCTTTCAGAGCATTCGCTGCGGAGTTCTTAGAATCTGGATACAGACTAGGTGGTTCAACGGGAGTAGAGCCAGCTCGCCTTCTGCTACTGGCCATCGACTGGGTGGCAGCCATCATTGCTCTCCTTCCGCCCTCTTCTGTGTGGCCATAGTCCAATTGAGGACTCAGCCCTTTCATCCTCATTGCTTGCCCTGCTGCTGAATTCCCGGCATCATTGGCCTCAGGTCTCCAGATCTTTACGTCTCCTCCCTCCTTGGCAGCTAGCAGTGCGGCTTTAGAGCCGGCCGAGCTGAGCTCTGGGTGCCATAAGGGTGCCGCTTTGTAGTCTTTGGCTAGCATGGCAGCCTTGTTGGCTGCTGGAATGTCGCCTGGCTTCCAAACTTCGATGGTTTTCTTGTTTTGGTTGGCGAGGCTCGCGGCAGCTCCGGCCGAGGCTTCCGGGTCAGTGATGCCAATCACGGGGAAGGCTGGTAGATCTTGAGGTTCGGCATACTTCAGCGATGTTGCGGCTCCTAGTAGAGGTTAGCACCCAACAACGATCGAGAAGAGGGTGGATCAGTTCGAGCCCACCTGCTGATGACAGCTTGTTGTCTTCATCTAACGGATAATTGCTTGGCTTGGTCTGGGATTTGTTGTCACTGCCTTTGGTGACATACAAAGCCGCGGTGGCAGCTTGAAGAACTCAGCTTGTTGTTTTATGCATCGCGTGTGGAGTTCTCGAAGCTGGGGCGTACCTTGATCTTCCAGCTTCTGCGACTTGGTGGACGTCATGTCGCAACAGCAGACCCAGTCGGAGTGTTTCTGCTTACAGCAATTTGTAGCCAGCCAGGCAGAGCATGCGACAGCTGCGCTTGGACAGCTGAGCGAGGTTCGTGAAGGATAGGGTGGGCGAATGGAGTGTATGGGTAGAGGTAAGGTAAGGTAGTAATGACAGATGAAGTCAGAGGTGGACAAGCTGGCAGGGTTTCCCTCCTTTGCCCGTACTGCGTAAAGTCCCAAGACAGCCGCTAGTGCGGAATGACGTTGAGGCGCGTTAAGTCGTTAAGCTAGAATATCAGCTCATCCATACAGCATCACCTATTGTATCGTTTCTTACTCATTGAGTTAGCATCACTACTACTACACAGTACTACTTCAAGGCCCAAAACATGGCAAGCGGCAACATCATGTTCAAGGGTGTTCGATTGTGACCTATGCTATGCCTACCGTTATTCCTCTATGTACTTTACTTCGTACTTACTCCGGGGGCTGGACCCTAGCAGGCTGCAAATCGCCCTCATCTACCGCTTTCCTGTCAATGTTTATTGACACTTGCGCAAGGCACTCGACCACGCAATTGATGTCCTGAACTTCGGAACTCCATTGTTTTCTTGAACTGATGTATGCATAATCAAAGCATCGGAAAGCGCATACGTCCTTCTGTTTTGTCCAAATATCGCCCTCTTCCTCCGAGTTAGCCACCCTAGGTAGCCAAGGAGCACCAATGCCCTGCCAAACCCAGAAGGTCCCCTCCACGCCCCTCAAATCTATACTTAATTTCCGTGACGTTGGCCGCACAATCAATATCCTCCATTCATCCCCCCTCCTCACTCCAGGCCTCCTCTATCGCGGTGCGCGCCCCGACGAAGCTTCCTATCAAGACCGAATAGCGCTTAGCGAAACCTACAACATCAGAATTATAATAGACCTGCGCTCTGCAACCGAACATTTAAGTCAAGCTAACAAACGCAACGCAAAGGTATCCACTTCAGTCGCGGCGCCTCACACCGAGTCTTCGACCGTCGAGGCCATCAAGATAGACGGATCTAGCTATCATGAAATCGATCTGAACGGGGGAGCCTTTGCGCGTGCCTTGTTATGGCGGTTGTCCTGGTTCAATCTCGCGAGAGTGGTCTCGTATATGGCGACGGGATATAGAATCGAAGCCATTAGGGTTCTGGCGGAGGAAGTCATGGTGCCACGAGGATTGATAGGGTTGGGGACAGATAGTCTTGACTACAGCACGACTGAAATGCGTGCGATATTTGCAATATTCGCTGATGCAGGTAATTATCCGATCTTGGTTCATTGCACGCAAGGTAAAGACCGGACAGGTCTAGTGGTTTTGTTGTTACTACTCTTGTGTAAGGTACCGTCCAATATCATCAATGCGGACTATATGGCTAGCGAGAGGGAATTAATGAGTGAGAGGGAGGAGAGAGTAAGAGAAATGAAGGATGCGGGTTTCACAGAGGACTTTGCGGATTGTCCGTCAGGTTGGGTTGAGGGAGTGGTAGGTCATATCAAGGAGGTATATGGTGGAGTAGAGAATTATCTGAGGAGCATAGGTGTTGATGATGAAATGCAGGCGAGGATCAGAAACGTATTGCTGGAGCAACGGTGATGCGAAAGGCTCTCTGTTATTTATGATCGTACCTTATACATAAGAATGCCATAGTATCGATGCGCCAGAGCCCCATCCCTTAGCCGAGACCCCCGAACTCCAAAGCCAAGTCACCGTGGTCCTCTCCTCTGCCTCTCCTTAGCAGAGCCATCAGGGCGATCACTGACCCCATAACCCGATCCATAAGACACCACATTAACTTGTACCCCGTCGTCTCCATCATCATCACTGTCGGTGTCATCCTCGCTGTCAGTTATATTCGGAGTAACCCGGTTAGCTGGTTCCCCCCGTTGCAAGGAAGACTCGGATGGGTGGGCGTGCGATTCACCCCTGATCCTAGGATAATGTAAATCGGGTTGGGGACTTGACACGATCCGACGGCCTTGACTGTAGTGAGCTGGCATTTGAGGTATAGGAGGCGAATGGACTTGATAGGAGTAGGCATCTGCCGGATACGCTTGGGTAGCAGATGAAGAAGATCGAGATCGAGGCGTCCAATTCGGATCGTCTGGTAAGCTCCGCGAAGACAATGGAGAACGCGGTTTGTGAGAGGCCTGCGGAGCGTCGGGGCCCGAAGAGTATCGCTGTTTCCCTGAGCGAGGAATGGGTGGTGAGTCTCGCGCCAGGCTGTGGGAGCTTGCGGAACGTGAACTTGAGCCCAATGATTTGCCTTGCGGTATGGTAGACGGTGGATAGTAACCGAGAGGCGAGAACGCAGGCACTCCTGTGGAACCGGGTGCAAGGATTCCAGGGGGTGTAGCCCTTCTAGAACCGGATGAGCTCTCACCCTCGTACCCTGAAAAATATCTTTTGCTCTTTCGCTTGCCCGATGTTTGACCCTTCGACGCACTGCTCGACTGGCCACTACTCCGACGCCGTTCAATGACTCTCGAACGTGATGATGAGCTCTTTCCAGCCAGCTGTTGCTCCAGGGTTTGGTCTTTTCGTCCCTTGCGTTGAAGTGCATCGAGCTCCGGTTGCGTCAACTTAACGTTAGTCTTTCCCAACATCTGCGCACGACGTATGCG
The DNA here is from genome assembly GCA_947623385.2 of Cladonia squamosa. NCBI lineage: Eukaryota > Fungi > Ascomycota > Lecanoromycetes > Lecanorales > Cladoniaceae > Cladonia > Cladonia squamosa. Next base: position 1,161,858 of record OX392372.1, on the reverse strand, counting down.
TTGCAAAGCCTTCTGCACGAGTAACTCTTCCTTATCCCTGAGAGCTAGTTGCATAGTGCTGCCAGCTCCATCCTCGGAAATATCGCTTCTCTCAGAAGATTGCTCGGAATCAGAGTATTCAAAGTCCTTCCGACGTTGGGAACGGCGACCCAAATCTGCACCTGTAAAATTCAATCGATCGCTAACAAACGCCCCGTCTAAACCGACGCCTTGCCCATCATCTTCATCGCTTTCTAATTCTTCGACTCGTCTATCATCCTCCCATCGCTGTGCATGCCTGCCTGAACCACTTCTCCCTTTCCCCGGACGAGCCCCTGATGGTCTTCCCCATAAGGGCGAATCTTTTGGAGTTCGCGGCCGACCACCTAGACCGCCTCCTCTGAAAAACTTGTCTCGATCGGCTTATCCATGAACGAAGCATGACCAAGCGTTGATACGCCGATGGCTCCAACCAACCACAAGGCTGTCGAGATGGGCGAGGCCCAGATGAACAGTGGAACGCCAATTATGAACAGCCCAGTGTACAACTGGGATGATGTCAGACGAGTAAAGCCCAACTCAAGATCCCGACCATCCAATCTCTTGATTAGAAAGAGCCCAGCGCCCATAAAGACCATATCGAACAACAGAGCCATATTAGTGAGCAGGCTGTAGATTGTGAGCATAAGGGCTACTGCGAAGTAGTTGCTCGAGAAGTATGACAAGTTGTAATTGACTCTGCTCTGAACCTCACTAAAATTGGTGGGCTTGGATAATCGTTTGAAGTCAAGGAACTCGGAAATAGGCTTGAGGTTGGCAAATCTTGTGCCTATGGACTGCGAGCGTACGCTATCGAACCGAGATCCAATATTGAGGCGGGAGGTCAGAGCCTCAAGGGGAATGTTAATTCGAGACATGGCGGGGATCTGAGTACTGATGGGTTGCGATCTAGAAATGCTTCGCTCTACGGTTTAAAGGGGGAGAGAGTGTGTCTTCCTATATGCATGTGGGTCAGAATCAGGGTCAGATAGGGAGGATGTCCGTACAAAACTTAATTACAGTTGTAACGAATGGCTAGAAGGATCGTGTTGGAGATCTGGAGGAATTCACAACCAGCTAGGTATTCTCAAGGATGAAGGAGATGGAAATCTTTGCACAGAGACTTTAGAGATTAATTTAGATGGAGCCCATCAGAAGCGGACAGGGGTCCTCAGCCTTGGATATCTTTAGTTTAGCGCATCGTGCTGACCACCCCAAGCAACTTTCACATTTTTGAATTGCTCTGGGGCTCAGGATTTTATCAGCTGATGGGAATGGCGTCTTCTTAAGTAATTGGTCTTACATCGCACCAACTTTCCCCCCGGACTTACTCGTTGCCTGAAACGCTATTGTGCTCCCCCCCCCCCACATGCACACTTCCCTGATTGGGACCACGACTATCCCAAGCGACTAACGGGAAGACACTAAGATACCAAGGCCATCACACCTTCCGTACCTAGCTTCAGGCACAGGCGCATGAACATAGCGGACATATTCTTACACAATGAGAATATGGCTGTGTATTATACTTGCCTCCAGTGCTCTGCTGAGCCTTGTCTCCAGCTTTACAAAAGAAGATCACGAGATATTCAGATTAAGAGATGAGCTAGAAGCTACAGAGGGCAAAGAAGTGACGTTTTACGGTGAGACTAGAATCAGCACGGAAATAAGCAGTCACTGACCACTTTCAATATTCAGACTTCCTGGGCGTCAAATCCAGCGCCTCCCAAGATGAAATCAGTAAAGCTTACAGAACTATGTCCAGAAGGATGCATCCAGACAAGGCCAAGCAGTCCTTCATTGCCTCGAGAGCAAAAGCAACATCCAAGCCTAAGACAGGGCAGAAGAACCAGAAACCCAGTGTACATGTCAACAAGACTCCCTCGGAAAGGGAGATCCAGGCGGAGGTGAAGAAGGCAAGCGAACGCTATGCTCGACTCGGGGTAGTAACAGAGATCTTAAAAGGATCTGGCCGCGAGAGATACGACTACTTTCTAAGCAATGGCTTTCCCAGCTGGCGAGGTACTGGATACTACTACGCACGGTTTCGCCCAGGCCTCGGCACGGTGCTCGTGGGTCTGTTCGCGTTTGGGGGAGGCCTAGTACATTATGGAGCTATGTACCTCGGCTGGAAGAGGCGGAGGACCTTCGTGAAGCAGTTGATTCAGGACTCGAGAAAAGCAGCTTGGGGTGATGACTCTGGAATCAGAGGTATTCCAGGGGTTGATGGGGCCCTGGATGGAACGTCTGCGGCTCCACCCTCCCAAACTTTCGCACGAGAGAATGGGGCTGCTATGCTCAATCGAAGACAAAAGCGGATGCAAGAAAAGGAGAACAAGAAGGAGGACAAGAAGAGCAAAGTAGCTAAACAAAGTGGTACAAATACACCAGTTGAGATTGAGCCGGATCATGGTCCTCAAGGTGTGCGAAGGAAAGTTCAAGCACCTAATGGAAAGGTGATGATTGTGGATTCGGTGGGGAATGTATATCTTGAAGAGGAAGACGAGAACGGTACTAAGCATGAATTTTTGCTGGATCTTGATGAGCTACCTCAACCAACCTTCGAGCAAACGGTTTTGTTCCGGCTGCCTGTGTGGACTTACTCTATCTTGAAAAGCTGGATCACTGGTGTTCAAGCAAATCATGAGCAGGCTGAGATCGCAGGTCTTGGAACAAACAATTATGAGAAGACTGATGCGGTGGGCTCACAGACGTTAACAAATGGGTCAACTCGAAAGCGAGGAAAGAAAAATGGTAAATTGCATGCGTGATCCATAGAGTTTTAGCTACGCAAATTTACATAGGATGTATTCAAACGTCCAACACTCTAAACGCACACGGACCTCGCTGTTGAATGTGTCCTTCAATCGCCTTAATACACACTCCTTTATAGGTCACAATGGTCCACCATTTGCGAAAGTAAGGGTGCAAACCCGCGCCGTAATAAATTCCAAACCGATCCCAAAAGTCTAGAAAATGTATATTTAACTGGCAATTTATAGAACTAAAATATTACTTTCTTTATATATAAAAGTATTATAACATAGCTACATCTTTAGAACTTGGGATTTTAGAGTTCAGCGGTTTACTACCTGGTATTAATGGCGCGCCGTACTTAATAGTTCCATCACCATTGATTGAGTCTATCGTTAAGAACGTTAACAATGGGAAGTTCGTCATTCGACCTTTGACATACACCTCATTTTGTCACGAATCTGCCTAATAGAGAAGTCAAGTCTCCGGGCGTCCTCCATCACACCTTTTGGGTGGAGATTAGACTCTCCGCGTATGCCCACTTTACGAGACCTTACATTATAGAATGCCCAGCCACTACATGATCACAACGGTCGACAGAGCTTTGCAAAATCATAGCTGAACAAGGGGTATCCAAAAGTGATGTCGCCTCCTCAACAATGCTGCAGCAATCAATTGTTGCTCTCAGGACAGCTCAAGGACCTAAGAGAACGTCCAACGCACCCCTGTCCAATCATACAAACATCTTAGCAATCTTCATGAACCCTTCAACTCCTCCCCCACCTTGCCCACCAAACTGGCTTCCCATTCTCCCAAGCCCCCCGAAGCCCCCACCACCTTGTCTGCCTGCCGCTCCCCCAACGATCTTGTCCAACCCCGCCGGCAATCTGATTCCAAACTTAGCTAATACTCCCGCCAGAGCTCCACCCGTAAGCAAGGGCAAAATCATCATCAGTAATTTCACAGGATGTCTCCGCGCGTAGTCGTACAATTGGCGTAGGTATTGTCTTATTTGGTAGACCATGCGATTGATAAAACCGTCGCGAGCGCGGGCACGGCCTGTACCACGAGATGAGGAGGAAGCTGTATAGAAATATCCCCGGTCATTGCTGGAGGATTGTTTAGAGCCGTTATGGTGGGAGTGGGTGCGGGAGGAGGAATGGCGGGGAGGATTCGGGTCGAACCATGACATGGCTGTGGAGATGAGATGATGCGAAAAGGCACGAGACGGACGTTGTAATTTTTTTGGGGACTTCGGTGAGCATTCGAGGTACTGGTGATCAACTGAGAGCTTGGCTCGCTTGTAGTCGATTCGCGAATCGATGGCTGGGAAGCTGACAGGGCTATGCAGCTTAGTGGTATATTACACAATTCTTTTGGCGTAGGCGCTAGTATCTTGGCAATAATATTCCAAGACTTGTTCTAGACAATTGAAACAAAACTTAAACATCTACAAATTTTATTTATTCTATAATTCAGATCTCCCTATATAAATTTACAAAACTATATGAGTATTAATAGCTACTAACGGTACCTACCAGCTAAATGCCCAGCACAACCCAGGCCCACCATAGTTCTTAGGTCCAGGTGGGTCGGGTGAAAAACACATCTTTTACTAGTCGAATTCTTAAAGCCTCCGCTTGCGTACGTTGACGCCTCTACCATCTACGTAACTATCCGTTTGTCGGTCGCAGTGTCCAACACGCTGCGACTTCAAGCTTTCGGCTTGCACAGTAGATGTGTTTCAGGGAGCGTGTGGGGGCCATGAGGGTGAATCGTGGCAAATTTGGGGGCAGAAGACCAGTTACGAGCCGCGCCTGAAAAGCAGTTGCTACTGTTGTCAAACTGCACTGAGCTTGGCACCATTGAACCTAATACAAAGCAATATGTGCCGCAAAGGGTTGTTTTGCATGAAAAGGCACTGCTAATGGTACGGTGCGTGCCCGAAGAAATAATCTAACCTTCCTATGACCGAACGTTACTAAATCGGATTTTTTCGTCCCTCGACAAAGATTGCCTAGAATGACTTTATAGTAAGTTTCAAGTCATTAACACGGCTGTGTTCACGATTATGGAATCCAACTACCAGCCCGGTAAACTACGGGTAAGTCCTAAGCAAGCCTCTACTCCGTCGCCCTCGATCGGCTCAGATCTGCTGCTCCTAATTTTCTCAGTAGTCCTTTGTACTTTGCACAAAGTTTGGAAGCTGATAGTACAAGACCCCGAACTAAACAACGCTATGCATAAACAGTTAATAACTTGCTGATGTGGTGACCCCTTGACAAGCCAAATTTGTCCACCAAAGGTCTCTGCATCTGTCCGGTGCTGACTCGAAGCTTCGATAGCTGGCATCGGTATCTATGGTATTCCGAGGTTTTTAATGAAATTGGTTCGTATGGTGTCTCACTATGTCCTTTGGCCCCCTTTGGCATTTGTACCCGAATCCATGATCCGTGATACCCATACGGATTCGTTCGACCGGGTATGACCACGAGTATCTTAAACTCCACCATTACACCAGCGACGTGAATAAGTTCTTCATATGAGCCTGAACGCATCAACTGGGAAGACTTGACAAAGAAGGCAGCCAATCTACGAGCGGGCTTTGCAATACAGCCTCGACAGCTTTTACCAGCTCATGACTCTCCTGTGAAGGTCTTTAACATTTTCGGACAGAACGCGGGATCATTGGAGGATATCGAGAGGCAGCTAGAGGTTTGCCATCTCCGCAAAAGACTTGGCTTTACAAAGCCATGCAGATCCTGTTTAACGCGGCCTGATATATGCGACATGCGACTGGGGGCCAAAAGTCCTACACTTGAAACATCTAATATATGGCTTGTGGCTCACACTCTTGTCACCATCCAGCCTCGGGACAGATGATCGGGGAGATCAAAGGGAAATGCACTGCATCAAGCCGTTGCTAGTGGCCCTTGCGCTACGCTCTTTCGTACATGCCGGCGAAGCTTACCGGTAACTTGATAATGTGGTATCAATCTCGGCGCCACGCTTCTCAAGCCAAGCCATGGTTGAAATGCATGGTAGATATGGACACGGCAGCGGGCCGTCCTCACGGTATGGGGCCGTTTACGCAAGCACTGATATAAATGTTCATCTCCTTTCTCGACGGCAGCCTTTCCTTCAATGAATTTGTAATACTGGGGTTGCAAGCATGTTTTCCCATCTCTGCTTATTTTTCATGTCCTCGCTGTTGTCACTTATGGCTATAGGTTCAGCTTTTGCTGATACTGTCTCTATAAACTCCCACTATGATATATCTGACCCTAGGACTCGGATCTTGACTGGGACACGTGGGTCCTTTACAGCGACTGTCGGCTCATGGAACTATTCAGCATCTGCCTCGAAAGCTTATGAGACATCGGACTGTGCTTGCGACCAAGGGACAGCGTCTGGTTCTGGGAAACATAGAGCCTGCACATCGTGTCCGTCAGCAGCTCCTATGGCACCTGGAAGTTCAAGAAGCGTTATAGGTTTAACAGTTACCGGTTCGCGCCAGTCTCAACTGTTGACTCCGGGTCCCCAATTCCCAACTTCACTTCGAAGTAATTCGTCTTTCGAATCCAGGACAGGCTCGTTGTATCGCTATTCCATGGCCACGCCGCCTTTTCCACCGATTTCCAGGAATAATTCAGCCGCTGGCATCAGCGATGACACTCGACAGGCAATTTCAACAGGTGTTTCACCATCGTCACCCACTTTTCGCCGCAATTCTAGTTCCAATGTTTGGGGAAAGACTTTGGGCCGGCTTCCTACAGCTGCACCCCCATCTCTCTTGACCCAGCATGCTAATAACACTTCAAGATCTACCCTAGGCACACAGCCGTTGCTATCTGGTGTTGCCGCTCCATCAACTTCAGTAATAGCCGGGAACATTTCAGGTGGTGGGTCTTCGGCTGTGACAACGAATCCTCTGAATGGGAGATCGAGTTCAATGACCTTTGCGGCAAGCGGAATGGCAGCTTTGGGGTCTATTGTCCCTTACAACAGCTCTGTGCCAACATTAGGCACCGGAAGCCTAAAATATACAAGCGAGACCTTGAGGAGTAGGCCATCTTTGCAGAAAAATTCTTCTACTCAAGAATTCATCCAAGGCACGGGCTCTCAACCCTCAGCCTCCAGCATTCTAATTTCTTCCACCGACAATGCAAGTCTATTGAGTCGCAAATCCAATTCTTCTGCCCAAGGTACCAGCAGAACAAATTTGGTGCCTAGTTTTCCGTCTCTGACGCTATCTCACAACACTGCTGGTTTGCCTAACTCCAGTCTTACCTTAGGAGGGATTCCATTTGCCACTAGTATCAAACTATCATCTAATAACTCCCAGCATCCTTCTTCTTTAACAATATCTTCTATTTCTTCAGCATTGACAGCCATTCCAGTCAGCAACACAAGTTTAGCTCCTCAGCATTCCCAAGCCTCTTCAGGTTCTACTACGACCGCCTCTACGAGCCAGTCTGGCACGGCAATCACAAGTCCTTCATCACTCAACGCATATGCAACTGTCTCCTCACTATTGACACTCGTCACACCAACGGTAGAGACTTTGCCGATTGTTGAAACGGAGGCTAACAGTTTCCGTACGACGGTGACCGCTCCAGTGACCATTGGAGCTGGCGGCGTGGTTATTCCCCCTCCAATAGTACCTGTAGGGGGCCTATTCCCGGGTTCGGGGGTTGAAGGAGGCTCTGGCCCGGACGGTGGATCTGGAGACGAGCCCCCAGAACCCCAAGGCTCACAGTCGCAGACAATAAATACGCAGACTTCAAACTTGCCAGGTTCAACCACGCAGACTTTGACCCCGCCAACTTCAAGCACATTGACGTCAAACACCCAGGCTTCGAACACAGTGTCTTCAAGTACGCTGTTTTCAAGCACCGTGACTTCAAGCACCGTGACTTCAAGCACCGTGACTTCAAGCACCGTGACTTCAAGCACCATGGCTTCAAGCACCATGGCTTCAAGCACGCAGATTTCAACAACTAGCTGTTCGTCATGCGACGTCTGTCCGACTTTTGACTATAACCCAACAGCAACCCCAAATGCTCTTGATAATGTAGATGATGTCATGAAAAGACAGCTTGGCGGGAGATTTTACAACGGAAAACGAGCGGGCAGTGCCAATGAAGTAGTTACGACCCTTGTTGCAGGTAGGACATGCGCCGTCTCAAGATATACGCAAAAGCCAGCCTACCCGGGACCGGCGTCCGTGGCGAACAATGAGCCTCCTGCTACTCCAGCGGCCAACATGAAAGCATTCTATGCCACCGCTACTTATTGGGCCGTTCCTACGCAACCACCCCAAGGCTCGTGTGCAGCTCCCGGTTGGGCCTTTTTCGATACTCAACAGATTGCAAGTTACGAAGTGAAAGGTCGACCTGCTCCATGGGCACTTGGTGGCTGGAAGAAAAGTGTTAATGTGAGCTGTAACGCTATCATTGAGTTCACTAGCATGGATACTGATATCTAAGGGGTGTAGATTGACCATGTCTACGAAGTCAGTCTGCTAGACGAATTTTTCGCCGCACAGATCGCTCCAGGGACGGGGATAACTTGTGACGACGTTACTACTCTGTTCGATGTGCCTGATGTTGTGAGAGTCGGGACAAGGCTCAACACAATTTTCGCACAATTACCGTCCTATACCAATCCTGATTTTCTAGGTATGGATGCCGCGCTCAATAGGCTCAAAGGCGCTGTAAGTAACTCTTTTTACTACATTGAACAACGAAGCCTCACATTATATTGAATGCTACATCCATACGCTCATTCGTTCCTTCAGGCCTTTGCTGACATACTTGCAGTTTTGGAACCCTGGACTCGCTGGTGTCGGGTCGGATAATAATGCGAATGCTTACCAACAGTCGCTTGCCAATCTCGCCGTGGTTATGTCTATTGCCAGCGATCCGGTGATCTCTTCTCTTTTCGAAAATACAAATGCTCGCATCTACCAGGCATTCCTTGGCATTGATGAACTCATCTCTCAGTCTTGCAGTCCAATCCTGAACACCGCAGGATCTCCAGTGCCAGCAATATGGGCCAGTGCTGTTAGTCTCTACTTGTGTCCCTGTATCTATTGGTGCTGACCAATTGTTCTAAGTATAAGACTTGGATCACAAGCAAGGTGGCTGCTCAGAATGCTTTGATCACCAGCACCGCTTCAAGCTTGAGTTCCGCCATCCCAACATTATACAATCCAAATAAGCCAAAAATAGGCCAGAAGATAGTCGATAACTACGCCGCCTTTGTGTCCAGTTTCAACGCAAAGTATCAAATAGATGCCCTTACATTTCCTGTTCCTGCGAGATGGCCGACCACACCTCTCCCTTTTACCACGAGCGGAACACCTTGTACATTGAATCCACCCCTGACTGCTGATCTTACGGCCATCAGTATAGCCTCTCTTTCCATAACGCCGGGACCAGTCGTTGCCACCAGTGTTGTCCAAGAACCAAGTATAGCACCAAGCATCACACCCTCTCCTGCATATACGGAACCAGTCGTTCCCATAAGCACTTTCGAGCCGGTTCTGGGACCAACAATGGCTGTGGAATCGCTGTGTTTTCTTGATGGGGTTGGCGATTCAGCGAATTGTTACAAGACTCTAGAAACGATCACAATTGCCCCAGAACCAACAGGAATTCCCGGCCTTACAGCTTGTCTCTATGATGATAGTGACTCGGAAGATTGCGAGCCATATCCAGGCCCAATGCAAGGACTATCTTTCGAAACTATAGCAACTGAGCTTCCATTGCCGCCGGTCGATAGAATCCCAGGCCCGGAAGTTATCGACGATCCGGAGGAAGGATTCCTCGACAAGTGAATTAGATCAGGTTGGGAAAGCCACACGATAGCGATGGCTATGGGCCTGGCTTGTTGTTATCCAAGCACTAAAGGCTGCTCCAATATCTTGAGTCGGACTAGACGGCTGACCCTACGTCCAGATATAGGGAAGAGGTTGGGAGCAGATATGGGCTACGGCCAGTCTTCTCATTAAGATGCACCAAATGCGACTATATATCGCCTATAACGCTCGATACTTATAGGTAGCTACGATGCATGGTAAAACTCGCATGAGGCTCTAAAGAGGAAGAGAAGCAGGGTAGTAGACAAGGAGTCGGGAGAGTACGAAGTTTAGAGGAAGCTTGGTCTATCATACTGGCTTGGCGCGGGGAAACCGCGTATTGGTGGCTCCAGGCAGTGTTTCGGCTCTACTTGATTCCAGATGTTCCTGCAAAGGCGATTAAGGACAAACCACTACAAGGAAAGGCTTTTCGATGCACAGCTTTGCCTACGTTGAAAAGCTTCATCTTCTATTCTCAAAACTGCAAGAGAGGCATATAATTTGTCTCTAGCCTGGTTATTGTTGAGAGCTCAGCCCTTCCGCATTCTGCGCATCATTCAACAGGTTTTTCAGCGGCCTATAATGTACATCCTCCCCCAGCAATGAGATTTCTTTTTCACCAGCAATAGTTGTTTAAATATATGCCCGTCCAGATACCCGCTGTTTGCTCTCCCATCTTCTTACAGGCGCTCTCTCTCACATTGCGATTGCCTTTTGAATAAGGATACCTCGAGAGCAGACATGAAACTTCTCCTTGGTCATCACGGAAAAGTTTCCGCGTCCATATTCGCACTTCTAGTTTCGTCTGCAAGACAAGGCGCTTCAATGAGTCGGGTCGGTCGCATGATAGTGATGAGCTAAGCACATCGGCGACTGTCGGTCCAAGTATTTGAATCTTCAATACCGCAGCCTTGTGCTTGTTTTGAGGCTACGGCATAGCTAGGGTAGTCGTCTCTTTTGATGCTATTACAGATGGCGAGGAAGTTGCCACGATGGAGGTAGCGCATGACATGCCCAAAGATGTTGGTGTCGGCGTCGACGGAGCATGAGTCGTCTTCTGGATCATCCTCTGCTCCAACCAAAACATTCCCTGGATTGAGGTGCTAATGCTCATCTAAGGATCTTCTCGGCAACATATAGGGTGCTAAGCTCTTGGATGTAGAAGGATGTGAGTCGCAAAGTGCAACTTGAAGCATATATTTCTGACAGGAAAAAGGTGATGGATTGAGTGCATAGACGGCGATTTTGTACATCTATGAAGGCAGGAGACAACGCATGGAATAGAGAATTTACACATAGGAAGAGCAAGGAACAGGTCGCCTTATGTTTGTATTAGCTGCGACGATTGAAGACACCGTTGATATTATACAGGATTATAATGACAAAGCAGTACTAAAAGGAGTGTTAGAAATTATAACTGCTCAAAAGATTGTGCACCCCGGTAAGCGTCCAACCACTGTACTTCTTGTGCCTTTAACCTATCATCAACATCTACTCGTCGAAAACAAACCTGCTATCAATACTGCTATTAGACGGACGCCCAATCACGCTTTGGAGACCTCAATCTCCGGATAAGGAATAACCTCCCCATCGTTTGTCCCAACGAAGATCAATGAAGGCCCACCCCAGAGCTGCACCATCTCGAAGACATAGTACGGCTGATTTGGTAGAGTCGGACTGATAAAGTTTTCCAGCTTCACCGCCGTGTAGTCTGTCTTCCATCCGGCATCCTTCATCAGCTGGTCTGCCTTCTCGATGCTCATGAGGCTATCTTTCCATGGGAACGGTACGACGTCGCCTAGAGTTTTGACAATGACCTTTGGATTGGTCCAAACACCCCAGCTGATGGACTCCTGAATGGTGAGTTTTGTGTCTCCGATGTCGCACTCGAGAGTAAGCTTCGTAAGAAGCTTGGGATCATTGACTTGGATCGACGCAGAAGGTTTAGCCGTGACGCGATATAATTGCGCATCAGGGTACGCTCGCTTGACCTCGTCAATGCCAACTTTGACGAAAGCGAGGAACGACTCAATCTCATTGCTGGCAACTTGCTTGAGGGCGCCTTGATGGATGACTTCCGCGATGTAGACATTGTAGGTAACACGGTAGATAGAGGGCAGTCCACCGTTTGGAACGACATAGAGAGCGATGGTGGTGGACTTGGGAATGGTGAGTGCCAGAGCTTTGAATTTCCATTCGATATTGGGGCCACGGATGCCAGCATCCACAAGCTGTACGAAATGGTCGTCGTAGGTCATGCTCACTGAGCCATGGTGTTCAGTATGGCTTGGAAAGACAATTTTGAATTCCGTGTCTTTAAGGACGTGGATGTCGTCGTCGCTGATGGGCAAGATCTTGGGTCCATCGGATGCTTCGGAGACAGCGAGTCCCTTTGGCGCTAGATCTCCACTTGAAGATAAGGCGACGGGATTGATGTAAACGATTTTGCCCTGAGGGAAATTTGCAGTGGCGATAATGAGGTGATCCACGAGCGGTGGACCCATGGGGATGTGATCCACTATCTCGTAGGGTTTTAGAGGGTCGGGGATCCCGAACACCTGTCGGCCAACAAGAGCATAGCTCAGGGCATCGGCTGAAGGTCTTTCTTTAAAGCGGATGTTGACGATGTTGGGTCCCACTTTGCCCACGGCGCGCAAGTTCAACTGGTGCGTCTGTTGGTCGTACCACGCTGCAAGTTCATCGGCAGGAACATCAATGAGTAAGCCAGCCATGATCCTGACGTTATGATTAGAGTGTGATGCACAGATTCCGAGTTATAGAGTGATAACAGTGAGTTCAAAAGCTTGCTTATGAGTTTTGCGAGACTATCTGTTTGTATAGCAGAAAGGATTGAATGTTGAGCGGCCGTTAATGCTTTTATAGCTATCTTTACTCCTCACAAACAACATTAAACGCCGAAATAGTAGTCAATGATCCTCCTCAGGAGATGCTCAGCTCCAAAAAATCAGGTGGCTTGGTCTCGAACAATGATCATGACCTTTCGGCACCTATTGCGCTACTCGATCGACTTGGCTCAGCTCCTATCGGGCAGAAGGCGTTGTAGTAATTCGTTAGTGCAAGCACTATGTCCAGTCTTCTCGCTTTTTGATACCATAGTTGGACAACCATGGACCGGCCAAAAGCTGAATTGGTGTCATGAACAACCACAATCCTACACGGTCTTTTCAAGCCTTTGGATGTACGCACTTATGACCCAATTAGACTGAAGCCACCAGACGATACGTGAGACCTTTCACAGACGACCGCTATACATGGCCGGGGACGAAGAACGCTGTCGATGTTGGTCGTAGACCAATATGAGTACTACTCACGCCCACACATACCCTACTCTGTGATGGTCACCCTTGACGATCCCACGGCTATACCGTATGTATATGACACATGTGACGAGAAGGAAGCCTAGGTTCTCGCGATCGCTTGAATGTGACAACGGCGAAGTACACAGCCCGGCTCACGCGGTGACGAACTTCCATTAATCCGTAAAGGGAAATAGTGAGGTTGGGGACCATATTCTTCAACCCAGCGCTAACGGGTGAAAGGCACGACGCACGACTTGATTGGTCATCCCCGCTATCTCATAGTCGCTCGGGGGAAATGTGTGGGGGCTGTTCTTCCACATCAGGATAATCAGCCAGCCACGTTCTCGGTGGCGTAATATGTCAGAAGCGGGCCATTTCCCGTACCGAAACCCCTTTCTTGACTTTCTAGCATAGCATCATGAAAAATCATCTGCGACGTAAAATCCAGACCGGCGCGAACCGCTGGTCCTTACCTCTTTCGCTTCCCATTGACTGAGCAATAATGAGGCTTTTAGTTTGGTTCGTTCTTGCGTGGAGGGTAGGAACACCTCTTCAAGCTATACAGACGTCTCGATTTCATCATTTCTAGTCTTCTCTAGTTGACTATGAGCAAGAACCATGCGCTAGGTCCTCGTCACAGGGTGAAGACCTCATCGGCACGAGAATTGCTACCATGGAAGCGACAGTGATACGGAGCGAAGCACCCCGCTATTGCAACCAAGGCGGGCGGGGGAGCAGAAAACCAATGCAGCTAGCTGACTATGCAGTTTCAAACGAAGAATCACAAAGCCGCAATCCCACAGGCCCATTCACATACCAACGGCAACAGACAAAACCCCCTGGTCATGGCAAAGCCCCACACTTCCTGATCGTCAGCCGATCGTCAGCCGAGCGCGATCTAACTTGAAGAGGTAGAGACAGTCTCCCTTGTCCCACATTGGTATAGAATTCAATTCTAGCGAAGAGTCCTGCTTAGGTCTCTCCGACGTGTCCTTTCGTTTAGCATACGCAGATAGCCAAGGTGTCCAGCTAGATCTGCCGCCCAAATAAGCTTGAGCTGACAGAATGCGCAGATGTGCTGGAAGCGAATGTTTCACTTCGCCGGATGTCAGCATACGGTCTTGTACGAACTTACACATTGCCAACAAGCTATTACCTGTGGGTCATGGTGTGTATCACCACTCGGCCATCAGCGCGATTTTTACCAATTGCTTGATGTTCGGGATCGTAACAAACCTGGGATATGCCCTGCTTGTCTAGGACATACGCCCCACAGTTCTCAGGGATCACAATAGTAGAGGGGGAGATCTCTTGAAGGCATCGCTTTTGCTTGAAATGTACATCATGTTCAGCTAACTCCAATGCGCTCAAAAGAAACGCTGTGTCGAAGATCCTAACGAGAATCAATTAGAGTGCAGTGATACTCTTCAATATCAGGGGAGCAAATATATCTAAGTGCGAGAGAAGATACCCTTCCTTGTAATGGAGTTATAGCTCGTATCATGGTACTTGCCCAACATTCTGCGTACCCCACCAATATACATTCGAAAACGACTTTGCTCCCCTCAGCCATTGACCTTGTAGTCGCTCAAAAGTTCTAGGTAGACATTAGCGCATAAGACTGCAGTTCTGGTTAGCTCAGTACTCACGGGTCAATCCTATTCTGCTTGAAATGCACCCGATATATCTCATGTAGTATGTCTTGGATTTTGACATCTGGAGGTGCTGCGGCATGATTGATGTCGAGAATGATGTGGTAGACACTTTGATCTTTAAAGTCCCCTCCATGAACGTAATGCGGAGTGTCGAAACTCTTGAGCAATGGCAAGCCGGCGTAGGTGCAAAACTTGTTAGAAACCTGAATCTCGTTAAGGTCACTGCCTTCAGACCGTAAACGGAGAAAGATGCGCTTGAAAGTGATTGACGAGTCGGCGGAAATGATGGAAGTTGAGTTATGGAATGGTTTTGTGCGGCCATCCTTGGCCGCGTTTGAGGGAGGGTGTGCTTCATCGGCCATTGCTTGTATTGATTCCTAATGTAGGTGTCTAGGAAGACTAGCAAGCGAGAGATTCTATCCTTGACGCTGATACATTCTTTGCAAGCTAGATGTCGAAGTTGTACGAACGCGAGAGAGGACTTTGGAGAGGTAAAAGACAACGGTGATATTTGAACGCGGGGGAGATTCCACTCAGAATCCTATCAGGGCTAGAAGGGTTCACCCCCTTACTATACATACCCTCTTACTGTACAGACCTGTAGAGTTGGGCCCAAAGCTGGCGAAAAGGGCCCGGGAAGACTCCCTAAAGTAATTAACTCTGGGGTTTAATTCTATTGCTTAGGCGACTAATTTTGTAGTATACTTTATAAATTCTTCCTACTTTCATTATTACTATTATTATAAGATATATATATATCATAATAGCAAAATGAACGAACAAAATATTATTAGTGGAGAAACCCTTCTTTCACAAAAAGCAGCACTTCAAAAGGGTGATTTCTGGAGCGAGTATTCTCCCTGCCTCGGGCATATATGACAGATATATGGGGGGTCCCCTAGGCGTGCCCGTGGATGGGATGAGATACTACCCCCAAGTTAGAAAGTCTAAGTTTTACTTGACATTTGAGAGGCACCAAAGTCGCATTTAGTATCTTATCTTAGTGAACCTCCTAAGGTGAATATTTTATAGGAATCGAGGCGCTACACATCGCACGTTAGGACCCCTAACTGTGTAGCCCTATAGGGCTGGACCTGAAGCTGCCTAAGTGACAGACTCCGGGGCTCGATTTTGTTGCTTAAGCAACCACTTTCGTCTCTAGGGGCGAGTCTCAGCAGCCTTGGGTCCAGTCTCATAGGGCTATACAGTTGGGGGGTCAACTCTTCTACCTGGGAGGCTGAACGCCGGGGAAGGCAGCGGGTAGATCGAGGGTCCAAGATAGCAAGAACTCGATCTAATGAAGCATCTTTGCATCGTACAAGAACTTTAGATACTGCTCAGTAAGAAGCCAAGTGTGTTGCGTTTACGAGGGGCAAGTCATGGGTTAGTGTATCGCTGATGAGCTCAGCCACAATTACGTTCAGGTTACAGTCCTAATGCAAGCATGTGTTCTCTGTGGCAGTGTATGATTTCCACTCCCTGCGCTTTTGCACTGGGCTTTCGGGCCAGCTCCTTATTCTATGCATCGGGTGGCTCCAGTATAATTTCTAGTGACGAAGAATTGTGAGAGTTCACGTGGTTCTATTTGTGGCCGAAGGACCCCTCCGACGAGAGCTGGGGAGATTGGGAAAATTGGTGATGGGTTCATCCCGCAATGCATCGGTCGTGAGAGAGACATCATAAGCACGACCAGGTTGTCTATGCATGCACTCCGCCTCCGCCTCTGGGCGGCCTCTCAAGAAAAGTGCCTCGCTTAAGCGCTCGCCCCCAGAGCATAGGGTAGTGGGGACCCCCCCCATCTCCTCCTTGGGAGCAACACCTGCTGTTACAGGGCTTTGACGCGTCAATAAATAGCTTAAGGGAGTCATCGTGACCACCCTCTTTGCAATGGAGGAGGCTGAAATGGTAGATATAAGTATTTCTGGTTGGCACAGCGTTGCTCGAGAGTCAAGCTTCCCCTTCAGACCCCGCGTCGCGGCTGGGCGGGCACTATTCTACAGTAATGGATCCACTGTCCGTTACTGCCAGCGCTATCGCAGTGATCGGCGCTCTCGGGCAGGCCGCAAAGTGTGTCCAGAGGCTGCGGGCTATTCGCCAGGCTCCGGCTGAACTAAATTCTCTGCTAGAGGAAGTCGTCGACCTTCGTGCTTTATTGGAGCAGATTCGAACTGATCAGCAGGCCCGGACACGTCTAGATGGGTCTGCAGCGACAAGCGAGACTCCAAAGGGACTGGCTCAACTGGCTCGACATCATGTCGAGCGGACTTCTTCCAAGTTGCAGGAACTTGATTCCTTGATTGAACGTCACGCCTCTTTTACTCGTACAAGCCGATTTAAAGTTGATCGTGGGCATTTAGGATGGGTACGTGGGCGACAAAAAGCTAGTAGTTTATGCGAAGATCTGAAGGTGATACGCTTGAATCTTGCAGCAAGCCTAGGGGCCACCACATCGTGAGTCGCCACTGTGCACAGCCTAGTCCTACTCCATGATCGCGCATCCCTTTTTGCCACTTGCTGTTTATTTCTTATATCGATGCTCACTTCCCTTCTGCTAGATCTGCAGTGAAGCGTATTGAGATCGCTATCGAGAGGGTCAATCTTCAGCAAGCCGAAAACGCACAATTGCTGTCAACGCTCATGAGAGGGTTAACTGTAGTATTACCTTCGTCGAATCCACCGCCAGTCGAGTTCGAACAAGACGACGGTAGTCTTAAGTGCAACTTCACTTTTCCCTTCCACCTCGCGAAAGAGGTCCATTCTACCATCAATCACCCGTCAAAGGCAGCCAAAGATATGACCCGTCACAGCAAGCAAGCTGTCAGGGTACCGAGGCCTAACCAAGCCATGCAGATCTGCGGAAAGAAGTCCAAAGTGTTGTGCAAAGAGTGGTGTAGCTGTACCTGTCATCAAAAGAAGGTTCTGAGGGTCAAACAGCCATTCTCAACAGATGTTGGCTCCTTTTCACTTTCTTACAGTGGCCTGCCATGGATCACACCAAAGTGCGACCAGAAGTCCTGTGGCAGCAGATCAGTGCCCTCTATTGCTATGACTGTACAATTTCCTGCCTGGTTCTGGAGGCGCTATATGTCATCTTCTTTTACCTACACGCCTATTTGTGGACCGGAGATTAATCTTAGACTACCTCGTACGGTTGACTGGACATGTAAGCTTTGGAGATTTGGAGTAGACGGGAACATACGCGCGATTCAAGATCTTTTTTCAACGGGAACCGCTTCGCCATGGGATATTTCACCGATTGGTGGCTCTATTCTTCATGTAAGTACAAATTTCTTTCAGGATTCTGTCATCGCTGTCAAGGTCGCTGCTACATGAGCATAGCTGCCACATGAGCATATCTACCACAGAATAGCATTAGGTCTCCTTACTGACGCAGTAAATCTTTTAGTATGCTGCAGGTCACGGACATTTCAAGCTTTGCAAGTTTCTTGTGGATGAAGGTGCACAAACGTATATAGAAGATGTTTTCAATAAGTATGGAGATCCCCTATCTGCAAAATAGCTATTTATATACTCTTAGGAGCCCATCGGAACTGGCCTGGGACCAAGTCCTATCCGGTAATTTGACGGAAGAAGAGGAGTACCTCGTCGCCAGCACTTTTGCAGATACCGATTTTCTTCAAACTCGTCAATTCACCGTTTTGCACAAAATCGTGCTTAGACTAATCCCCAAATCGCTCCAATCGGAGCTAGATTATTCGACCAAGGATCTTGATGCCGTCGATTCCAGTGGCCGGACCTGTGTCTCGTGGGCAGCAGCACGTGGTGATGAGACCTCATTGAAAATTCTGCTCGACTATGGAGCGGACACGAACATCCCCGACATTCAAGGGTCGATGCCTCTTCATCACGTCAGAGAGGTCACATGCGGCAAGCTTCTTCTACGCTCCGGCGCAAATCTACTGGCTCGTAACAGCTTCGGCCGTACTAGCTTGCATACAATTTGCAGAGATGATGGAGGCGATCGCGCCTTAGAGATGCTCAAGACTCTCGTTGAAATGGGAATTGACATTAACGCCACCGATCATGATGGAGAAACAGCCCTTGAGAACGCAAGTTTAAATAGACATACCCGTTGCGCACGATACTTGTTGGAGAATGGTGCTGATCCCAATATCGTCAACATGAGTGGTGATGGCGCTATCCATTTCGCCGTTATGTTCGATGTCCATGCGATTCTGCATGAGCTCCTAGCTCGTGGTGTCAATTACTCAGCGAAAAACAAGAACGGCCAGACGATCTTACATTTTGGTGCTCAAGCCGATAAGGAGACAGTCAACATTCTCATACAACACGGCCTCGAGGGCATCGATGTCTCAGCCGTCGACAATGCTGGCAATTCCGCGAGGGACGTGTTAAAGGAGCGAGAGGAGGACAGCGAGAATCCGAATTTCAAAAGCAGGTTTCAAGATCTACTGCAAAGCATCGAGAATGCCCAGAAAAGGACTCTAAGATGCTTGCCGGACGAGGCGCTAACAGAAAGCTTCACCTTGACTGCAGAGAGGGCAGCGCTCGATATTACGAAGGACCGGACAGTGATGTGTCTGACACCGCTTTCAGCGGCCACCGACGATGATGACTATGAAGACTTATTCCTGCACGAAAATGTTGAACATAATCCTCCAGTATTCTATGATGCTCTAGAACAGGTTGATAATGCTCTGCCGATCCTTGTTTAGATATGGTTGAAAAAGCACTGTTAGGTTGGTATTTTGGCGCATGCGTCACGGCGCGATTCGATGAGTTACTAATTACCTTATTAGCATGCGAGTGTTTAGTAATTGCGATCTCAATAATAATATTGAAAGCCTCATAGGCTAGGAAAGGTCGAATTGCGAAGTCAAACGATTAGCCAAACTATACAAAGCTCGTTGTATATAGTAAGTCTGTACGTGTTCATATCAGTCTACTTTCGTCTGCATTCAACTCTTGTCCAGGGGCGTTCGAGGGGCGTGCATAAGCCACAGCTCGGAGCAAGTGCCGACTTATCCATTCCAATGAGGAAGTACTACCTATCCTGGGAGTTTGGCCCTTGAGCTTGGCCTGTGCTTCATCTGTTCTTAAGGTCAACAGATCGAGAAGTGTGTCAACCATATTGCATATGTATGAAAGGATCTGAGCTACATCATTATCTCTTCAACCTCTTTTCTTCTCCCATGACCAAGTCGATGCAAGACTTGAAGTGTTCCGCCCCTCTCGTCCTCCAAACCCGATCCAATTTACCTCTGCCTGCACAGCATCCTCCCCCAATCAATCCTTATATTCACCTGACCCATCAACATCGCCCCGCCTCCCATCCCCCCTCCCCACAATGACCTCCCTCTCCGGAAAAGTAATCGCCATCACCGGCGCCGCCTCAGGCATCGGTCTCGCAACCGCACACCTCCTCTCCTCCCGCGACGCCTCCGTCTCCCTCGCCGACGTCCAGGCAGAGCGCCTCGCCGCCGTCGCCGCCGACATCCAGACATCCTCTCCACATGCCCTTGTCCATCACCAAGTCGTCAACGTCGCCTACGCCGACGAAGTCGCCCACTGGCTCGATGAGACGGTCAAGTAACTGGGCAGTCTCCACGGAGCAGCGAACCTCGCGGGCGTGCTGGGTGTGACAGGCCGGAAGACGAGCAAGGATATGGAGGATGAGGAGTGGGGTTTCGTTATGGATGTTAATCTGAAGAGGGTTTTAATTATACTAGGGCCGAGGTGAGGAGTATGGTCGAGGGGGCGAGTATTGTGAGTGCGGCGTCGGTGGCGGGGTTGAAGAGGATAAAGAAAGGGTCATTCCGCGAGTAAAGTCAGTGATTTGCTCCTACAATCTATTTGGTAGTACAAGGGATGGATGTGTTGTTGCTGGCGGGGGGGTTTCAAATCCAGCATGGCGTTATGAAAAGCGCGGCATTGGAGGAAGGCCCCAGGAATATCAGACTCAATTGCATTGCACCGTCGGCTTTTACCATGTTGCTGTTCTTAGTGCGGGTTGGTGAGAGCTGACTTTGTTTTCCAGAGGACCCATCGACACGCCCATGATACAAGCGATATCCTCGGCTTCCCCGTCCGTCGATAATATGAGACTTGCGGCGATAGACAGGAGAGGTAGGCCCGAGGAAGTTGCAAAGCTGATCGCTTTCCTCTTGAGCGAGGAGAGCACGCATACGACTGGGGCGTGCTATACTATTTTTGGTGGATATACGGCTTGAGAATAATGTTGATATGAATGATATGCTATACAGGCTGGGCATCTCTCATATAATTAAGTCTATTAACTTTTTGCCGGTGGCTCTATTACTTGCAAATACGCTACATAATTTCCCGACTCTTAATATTATAAGCGGAGTATTATAACATCCACAAATGTCTTTTCGGATGAGATTCTCCTAGTCGCTAGGGCGAGTAGGGTAGCCCTGGAGTCGCTGGAGCTACTTCAGCTCAAACTCGTCTGATTCATCTAAAACTAGAATAGCCCCTGTAATTCATCTAGTCTTATCTATACTCAACTACCTTACACTTAAAAATCTTAAAAAATTTATATATTAAAATAGACTAATATTGTTGTATATAGTAATATTATTTAAGGTTTATTAAAGTTTAGTTATTATAGAAGAGTTAATCTATTAATCGTATAAACCCCTTAACCGTATAGCCCCCTAGTGATGCCCTAAAGGCGGGTCACCTAGACGGTTAGATTAACCCCTAGAGCCAGGTTTCTACAGCCTAAATCTTGTTTCTAGGGGGCCAGCTTTAGGGGCTTCTAGGCATCAGCCCTATAAGGCCACATGGTTGAGGGGTGCATACGGTTGATAGGTGAGCTCTTCTACTTCGTCTTGTTTTACTCCTCCATTGGTAGATCAGCTCGGCTGTGATTACGGTTCCCCCGGGAAAAGATCAGCAGAAAGACGATACGACTCTGGCACCACTATTGAGGCCCGCTGTTACTTGTGCACATACTACACAACCATGTTAACTCCGGCCAAAACCAGGACCGAGAATGTGCCCCCTCTAATCCATAAAGCGGGCCACTTGAGCTCAGTCACAAGACGCCCTACACTCACAGACGCAGACTGCCAACATACGTAGCCATGGCCCGACGAGAAATCATCTTGATCACAGGCGCGAACGCGGGCATCGGCTTTCAAGGGCGCTCTGCAGCTCTGATAAAGCATACGACATTGTCATTGGCGGCCGTTCACCTGTCAAGGTCCAAGAGGCTATCAAAATCTGCCGTGGCAGAGTTCCCATCTTCTGGTAGCAAGCTATTCCCACTCCAAGTCGACATCGAGTACGACGACGCGATCTATCGAGCGTTCGGCGAGGTCCAGTCCAAGTTCGGAAGAGTCGATGCGTTGATCAACAATGCTGGTATACAAAGTTTCCGACTTATCCATGGGCCCCTACGCAAGCTGATAAGAATCATGGCCAACAGGCGCGCAGATTGACCAACAGCTCTCTGAGGGACGAATGACCGAGCGTGAGATGTGGAACCAATCCTGGAACATCAACACTGCTGGAAGCCAAGTCATGACCTCGACCTTCATCCCCCTCCTCCTTCAAGGCCCCAACCCCCGGCTCCTCTTCATCACTTCCGGAACCGCCACTCTCGCCGGGACAGAAAATATGGCTTTATTTGTGAACAAATACTCCCCCAAAGGCTGGCCAAAGGGCAACTTCGATGGAAGAAATTATAATGTTCCCGCATACCGCAGCAGCAAGACGGGCATGAATATGATGATGCGGGAATGGCATCGTATACTTCATGAAGATGGTATCAAGGTGTGGTGCATCTCGCCAGGATATCTCGCTACAGGCCTAGGTGGGGGTGAAGAGGCTAATAGGAAGATGGGAGCTGGTGATCCGTCGGTGGCCGCAGACTTCATTAGAAGTGTTTTGGAGGGAGCCAGAGATGATGATGTGGGCAAAGTCATACTCAAAGATGGCGTGCAGCCTTGGTGATTGTCACATGATTGGCTTACGATAAGTGAGGAATGGTGGCTCGTACACGTTTACGAAAAGATCCATGCAAACTCTACGGAGAATGAAAATATGAGTCCATTAGCGTACCAAGAATACAGCCCGATAAGCCCGCCCCTAGACGGTTGCCTAGACAACACCCACTAATAGGGGGCTTCGTGGGGGCCCTTAAGACCCTAAGCACATAGTATTTGGTTCCTAATTAGGGCTTCTCCGCCTAAAACGCCCGTGAGAAAGTCGAAGTCTGGGCTCTACGGCGCCCTAAAGATACAGCTATGCTCCAGCCTTCATTAATAATTAGGGCTAGGGCTTATACGAAAATAGTTAGTGTAAATCAAGACTTATTTTCACTCTCCGTACAGCAATAGTCATCAGCGGTCTGATACCCATGCGAGGACTGTTCTATGCTCTGGAAACTCTCCATCGAAACATCTACAACTCGATGCGTGTCTTTGTATGTTCGGCGCATCAGAATATTTCCACTGGTAGAGCTCCCATAAGCCTCTCTCAACCAGCGAGTATGCCAAGACTAATAGCACTAGAAGAGCTCACCCCTCAACCGTATCACTATATATGGCTGGACCTAGAACTGCTGAAACGGCTCCTAAAGATACCCTTGAAGGCCCCTGTAGGATAGTCCCCGGGGCGTCCTAGCTTTAGGGTATCTTTAGGGGCCGTTTTAGCAGTTCTAGGTCCACCCCTATAGGGTTATATGGTTGATGGGTTTATAGCAAAGATATCACAGCTTCCCAATGGCTGCAAAACATGTGAAGAGATGTCTATGATAAGGTCGCCGCTACTCCTTTCGAGTCTCTTAAGAACAACCATCTGCCCTGAGCTGCCCAGCCCCTTACATTCCAATCATTGATGTCCTGCGGAAAGAAATCTAAAACATTCAGCAATGTAGCATCATGCGCAATAACTATCATAACATCATCCCTTCCGTCGAAAGCCTTCAGTTTTTCAACCGTCTGCTCCGCCTCCTTCAGGTCCTCCTGCATTCCCGGCGCAAGACCATACAATGAGTTCTCCTTGGCAGGCTGAACAGGACGCGGTATCTGAGCGTGACCACATCGTTCTGGCGGTTGTGGTTCACCAAGCATATCGACAGAAATGTTATCAGGTAGCGGTCGGAATCGACTCGGTCGAAGCTGTGCAACGTTGTGACACGCGTCGCCGCCCAACAGGCACCAGGAGTTCTCCGTTGTCCGGCATAGAGCGCAGAGGTGATGATCCGTGTGGCCAGGGGCTTCCAAAAGCCAGAAAGAGCCGTCGTTGAAGAAGTCCACGGCTCGGAATCCACCAATGTTTGTGGTGCTTGTGGCAAAATCGACTTCTTGGACTCTGCGACCTTGGAAGGCGCTGTCGAGAACAAAAGCATCGGGATTCGTGGGGTACCCAGGCATGCAGCTTGCTTTGAGGCCCGGGCCTACGATGAGGTCTGTGCTGGGAGGGAAAACGGACGGATCGCCGACATGGTCGATGTGCACGTGCGACCAAATGACAGCGTTGATTACCGAGAGGTCAACGCCATGAGCTTGAATTGTATCAGGGACATGGTAGAACTCGTCAATGCCCGCCGCGTCCTCGGTGCCAGCAAAAACCGCCTTTAAGGCTGGTGGCATCCGGTCCCCTAGATCTTTCATCATTGCCAGATCAAAGAGTACCTTTTGGTTGCAGTGTCGTGACTCAATTAAAAAGCTGAAGTCCGCTAGGTCCATGTACTTCTGGCCCTGTGGGGCAGGATGGACAAGCATTCTTGCTAGCATGTGCGATTTTGCTCCATTGATGACGGACACCTTCACGCAGTGGCCTTGGTATGGAGGGAAGTGGATATTCTCAGGAATCATTGTGGCCGCGTTTTGTTCACTAAGGTATCTGTATGTTGCCAGTAGCCTTACGTCGAAGCAACGTTCAGTCGTAGTTTGAAGACAAGCTGAAATATAGATATACCTCCTTCATTAATCTTTAGAATAGCACAGTGCATAGCAATGGCAATAGTGGAGGATTGAGTAGTTGATTGTCTTTTTAAGAAGAATCCTGCTACTTTCGATTTAGTAATGAATAGTGAACACTGGGCCGACCGGCGGTCCCCAGCCAACCCCACCAAAATGGGCCCCTAGAGTGATGCGCCCTAACCCTAAGAAACCAGCGATAGCCGCCCCGGTGTTCATTATTCATTCCTACACCGAAAGTATTCAGGATTTTCACTTAGGGGCTCCTAGGGAAGCGCTAACCAAATGCGATTAGACGTCTAGAGAGCGTAGCTCTATTTCTAACGCTTCTATTTAGAACGATAGTAACCCTCTATTAATAACGTTATCTATCTACTATCTAATACCTCTTAGGGCTAGTCTAAGTATAGTTTTATAAAAAACAAATAACTAAAGACCTAAAAACTTTAGTAAACTATTAGTTAATATATTTATAATATTAATATAATTTATTATTAAATTACTTATCTTTACTATTAATTTATATATAAAATAAAATTTATTTTAAATATACTTTATTTTTAAATAATTAATAAGACTCTTAATTATTTTTAATACTAATTAATTATTATTAAATAATCTTATAAGTCTTATATTATTCTTATCTTTTATTATATTCTAGTTTTTTTAATAATTTTAATAAAAATAAAGTTTTCTTTATTATATTTAATTAAATAATGTACTTAACTTTAATAATAAATAGTATATATAAATCTTATAATTTACTTAATTAACTAATTAATTTATTTTATATCTAATAAATATATTTAAATATATATAACGAAGAGATTTAACTTCTTAGAGAGTATAATTAAATATAAGTAAGTTAAGTAAGTTAAGTATTTATTAACTATAGACTTCTCTCTATTATATAAGTTAAATATAAAGAAGAAAACTTTTAATAGTAAGAAGATTATTTCTTATATATTTATTTTAGACTATATTAAGGCCTAGTATAATTATAGTAATTAGTACTTAAATTATTTTAATTACTTTATAATTATAGTAATTAGTACCTTAATTAATCTAATTATAATATATTTTTCTTTTAAGATATTCTTTATCTAAGATCCTTTAGCTTAGGTAGTATATATTATATATTAAAAATATTTATAATACTATTCTTTTATTAAGAAATCTTTATTTTAAAGAAATCTTACTTTCTTAATACTTTAATTTCTATTTATATTATAAATAAAAAAACTATAGAGTTTAATAATATATTATTAATAGTTAATTTTAAAATTTAAGATAGCTTTTCTATCTAAATAAAACTATATCTAATATATAAAAGTAAATTATTTTTAATATTTTAATAAGATATCTAATTAATATATTAAATATATCTATAGTAGGAGTAACTATAATTTATCTCTCCTTAATATTCTTAAATATAAGTATTTAAAAGAATAGTATAAAAGATTATAAAAAGAAAAATAGATAGCTTTTATAAAACTAACTTATTTTTAAAAATAAATATAAAAGATAAAGATAGACTAAGTAAAGATAGTCTAGAAAAAACTAAAAAATATTAAATTTTTTAAAAAAGAGGAAGAGAAGGCTATACTCTAAGCTCTTACTTCTTTATTTAATATATTTAAAGATTTTAATTTATTACTAGACTAAGATTAGGTAATATATAATTTAAAATTTAAAAATCTTATTACTTTTTTAGATAATTAAGTATTAAAATATCTTTATTTCTCTTTAAGTTTTAGTAATCTAGAATCTTCTTAATATTATATTTCTTATTATTTTAATTTAAAAGAAGAGAAGCTATTTATAATAATATCTTAGAGTTTACTTTTTCTAATAATAATATATAGAATATATTATATTTCTTTATTAGTTTAGGTAGATCTAATATATAATTTATATTCTCTTTATGTTTTTTTAATTAAGAATAGTCTAAGCTTTATATAATTAAGCTTATTACTAGGCCTATTAATTTTAAAGTTCTTATAAAGAAGATATACTCTATCCTCTTTAAAATATTTAGTCCTTTTAAATATTTTTAATTATAATTAATATATTACTAAGCGACTACTTAGAAATTATAAAATTTTTTTATAATTCTTAATAAAAATAACTTATCTCTTAAGTTATAATTATAATTTATTATATCTTTAGTTTATAATATAAGTACTTTAAGTATTTAATAATATTGTTTAGGTTAATAAATATATTAATAATATTCTAAGTATATATTAATAAGGCTTTAATAGGCCTATTAGATAAATTTTATATTATTTATCTAAATAATATCCTTATCTTCTTAGACTTAGAAGAGGAGTATATAAATTATATAAAATAAATTTTATAATACTTAAGATAATTTAAGCTTTATATAAATTTAAAGAAATATTAATTCCTAATAATAGAAATTAAATTTCTAGGGTTTATTATATCTACTAAAGATATAATAATAAATAAAAGTAGAATAACTACTATTTAAAACTAGCCTAAACTAAAAATATACTATAAAGTCTAAGTATTTCTAAGATTTATTAATTTTTTTAAAAGATTTATTTAATACTATTTATACCTAGCTATACCCCTAACTAGGTTATTATAGAGGAGTATATATAAAAAAAGCAGACTTCTAAAATAGGGAGAATATAAAGAGTATATATTTTAATAGCTTTATAATATCTTTATAGAAGTATTAATCTTAAAGTACTTTAATCCTAAAAAAAAAACTAGGATTAAGATAGATATATTAGACTATATAATAACTAATATCCTTTCTTAGTTATAAGAGGATAACTAATAATATCTAATTATATTTTAGTTATAAAAAATAATTACTACTAAAAGAAATTATAAAATCTATAATTAGGAGCTACTTACTATTATTATAATATTTAAATAGTAGTAATATTATTATAAGGGAAGTCTTTATTCTATTAAAGTTCTAATAGATTATAATAATTTTAAGGGGTTTATAAATTAAAAGGAGCTAAATTAAAAATAAGCCTATTAAGCTATAAAATTATTAATATTTAACTTTATAATTATATATTAGGTAAGTAAATTAAACCTAGCTAATATACTATTAAGATATCTTAATTATAAATATAAAAAAGTATTAATAGATAAGTTATTATCTATATTATAATAAAAGCTAGTAAACTTAGAGGAGCTATCTAGCCTATTTTAAATTATAATTAAAAAGAGTATCTTCTAAATTATAAAAAATATAGATAAAAAATAGTAAAATTAGTAAAAAAGATAGAAGTCTATACTAAATTTAATTAATACTATTTTATAGAAAAATATAGTTTATCTTATAAGGCTTAGAGAACCTTATACTATAAGAATAAAAAATATAGATAAAATACTAGCTTAATAATATTATAATATAGCTAAAAAGCAGCTTAACTCTATTATCAAAATTATTAATTATAAATAATTTATTTTATATTCTATAGCTAGTATAATAACTTTAGATAAAATAGTTTATAAAAGTTATAGTAGCTTAATTACTAAATTAATTAAAACTTTATAATCTTATAATAAAATAATAAAGAAAATTAAGAAAAATAAAACTTTTAATAAATATATAGCTAAAGCTAGTAAATAATATTTTAATAAATATAGTCTATTAAAGTATAGCTAAAGGGTTTATATCCTTACTTAAGAAATAGTTATATAAGAACTATTTAAATACTATTATAATAATCTATTAATAAGCTATTTTAATATTAATAAAATAATAGAATTAGTAAATAGAAAATTCTACTAGTCTACTATAAATTAGGATATTAAAGAGTATATAAACTCTTATAATATCTACTAAAAATTAAAAATAAAGTATTATTATTTTTATAATAAATTATAGATATTATCTATACCTAGTAAACCTTAAAAGGAGATTAGTATAGATTTTATAACTAATCTTTTTTCTAGTAAATATAGAAACTATGTTTATAATATAATACTAGTAGTAGTTAATAGATATATAAAAATACTTTAATATATATTAATAATTAAAAAAATTAATACTATTAAATTAATAAATTTATTTTATACTAAAATTACCTTAAAGTATAGTAAGCTATATAGTATTATTATTAATAGAGAAAATATCTTTACTAATACTTTCTAGTTTAAGGTATACTATAACTTATATATAAAATATAGACTAAGTATAGCTTTTTATTCTTAAATAGATAGATAAATAAAAAGATAAAACTAATTATTAAAATAATATTTATAAATCTATTATAATAAATAGTAGAGTAACTAGGTAGGACTTCTACCTCTAATTAAATTTATATATTATTAAATAAAGTAAGCTATAATAAATTATAACCCTTTTAAAATAATATATAACTATAATTTAGAAGTCCTAATAAGTATTAAGAATAATATTATTAGAAAGAGAATACTTATTATAGAAAAAAGAGTTAAGAAATTATATAAACTTTATAAAAACTTAATAAAATAATAGTAAGATATAATAGAATTATTTATAAAATATTATAATAAAATATATAAATTAATTAGCTTTAATAAAAATAATTTAGTAATACTATTAATAAAAAATCTTAAATAAAAATATCTAAATTAGAAGCTTTTATATAAGTATATTAGATCTTTTAAAGTAGAGGTTTTAATAGGAAATTAAGTCTACTATCTTATATTATCTACTATTTATAGGATTTATTCTATTTTCTATATATTCTTATTAGAGCTATATAAATATAGGGAAAATAGTAGTTCTATTTTAAAGTATATACCCCTAGAACTTATAAATAATAGTTTAAAATATAAGATAAAAAAGATTTTAGATAAAATTAAAATAAAGAGTTAATATTTCTATAAAATATAGTAGAAGGATTAATTACTAGAATATAATTAATAGATTTATAAAAAATATAAAAAAAGCTAAAAGAATAGTAGAAGTCTATAATAAATAGTATAAATATAGAAGAAGAGTATAATCCTATTAAATAGTTCTTATATATAGCTAGGTATAAATCTTATTAGTAGACTAAATAAATAGTCTCTTAAAAAGTATATAAAATAACTCTTTTACCTATAAAAACGTCTACTAAATATAAAAAAAGAAATAAAATATTATATATTATATATAAAATAATATATTAATACTTAGCTATTACTATAAAAATATAAGAAACTATTTTAAATCCTCTAAAGATAAATCCTAGGAAGAGATTATCTAGTAAAACTTTTTAAAGACTTTTAAAAAAAACTTCTTTCTAATCTATCTAGTAGTATAAGTAGTTTTAGAGATATATATACTCTTTATTGTAAGAGTCTTCTTTTTAACTTTAGCTTTAAACTTAGGCTTAGTTCTACTCTTTTATATATTTAAAGTAGCCTCTTTTTCTACTTTAAGAACTATATTTTATTTATAAGTAGCTATAGCTTTCTTATATTCTATAATCTATTTCTCCTTTATTATTAATATTTTTAATTTACTTAATTTATTTCTAGCTTTTTTTATTTTTATATACTTCTTAAACTTTTTTAAAGCTATAATAGAAATAGTATTAAGTAGATTATTAACTAAAATTATATTATACTTATAAGAGGTAGATATCTTAATTATATAAGGAATAATATTATTTTACTTCTTTACTATATAATATAGAGAGCGCTAAGAGGGGTTAGATAATAGAATAAAAAATATTAAATTATTACTTAAAATATCTAATATTAATAATATTATAACTACTATAAAGGGAGTTAGTAATAATATATAAAAAATCTTAAAATTAAAAAATATTTCTATCTAAAACTATTAATATAAATATATATTAAATATATATAAAGAGTAAATAAACTATAGCTTTTAAAATATTAGTCATTAATACTATACTATTATTTAATTAGCAGAATTCTTAAATAAGTAAAACTTATATTTTAATATTTTTAAGCTTATAAGATAATTTTTAATACCCTTTAATATATATTACTATAGTTATTATTATATAAAATAGAGATTATAGTTATTTTAAGTTATTTTAATACTTATCTATACTTTATTACCTATTTTTAATATTATCTTCTATTTTATATAATACTAAAGTACTTTATTAGTGAAAGAAATATATTTATAAGATATCTAGCTATATTAGTAGTAGAAAATAAGTATAAGAAGTTATTTATAGAATAATATAAATAGTATTTCTTTTAATAATACTTATATATCCTTAGATTATACTAGTTTTTAAATAAATCTATAAATACCTTACTACTACCTAATAAAATATTAGTAAATTATATATAATTAATATATACTTAGTTTTATAAATAAACTCTTTTTGAGAGCTAATAGATTATAAGTAATATCTATAAAAATTTAGAATAAAAAAAGTATAATTCCTAAATATATAATCTACTATAAGAGTCTATATTTTAATTAGCAAAATTCTTACTAAATTATAGTTTATTT
Source organism: Cladonia squamosa (assembly GCA_947623385.2). Taxonomy (NCBI): domain Eukaryota; kingdom Fungi; phylum Ascomycota; class Lecanoromycetes; order Lecanorales; family Cladoniaceae; genus Cladonia; species Cladonia squamosa. The sequence goes on along the minus strand of OX392372.1, from coordinate 1,130,851 downwards.
TATCTTAAAGACTATATTTTCTAGTATCTATTAGATAGGAGTTATAAAGAAATTAGGGGTAGATATTATATTTTATATACCTACCTATATAGCCTAGCTATATTTTAATAATAATTTTAAGTTAAATAATAACTAGTCTATATATAAGACTTATAGAGTTTTCTAAAGTAATAAAAAAGGGTTAGACTTAGTATATATTTTATTTTTATATATAATACTAATATTATTATTTTTAAGTATAAGACTATTATTATTAGCCTAGGCCTATATTAGCCTACTAGAGGGTATAAATAGAATTCTATTCTTATTATTATAAAAGTTATTTACTAGTAACTAAAGATTATATAAAAAATAATTTAAGAAATTATAATTATTAAAATTCTTATTACTAGATAAAGATATAGTATTTTATAATAAAAATATATATAATACTATTATAAATAAGGTATAAGAGATAGGTAGAAGATAAAAACTTATTAATAATAATAATTATTATTAATCTTTTAAATCACTACTAAGATCTACTAAACTTTATATTATATAATATAGTAAATATATATAGTAATTATATTATATTATACTAAGTTATATTATAGATATAGCTATAATAATAAAAGAGACTCTATAAAAGTTAGATTATAAAAAGAGAACTCTTTTCCTTATATCCCTACTAGAGTTTAAAAATTTTTAATAAGTTTTTAGAAGAATACTATAAACATCTATAAGCTAGGTAAAATATATAGTTTTTAAAAATAAAACTACTAAAAGGGGGAGGTAATTATTATATAGTAGTATTAATACTAAATATTAACCAACTTATATACTTATTATATATAGATATATTATTATTCTATAAGAATATCTATATATCTACTTACCTAATATAATACTCTCTTAGGATAGAATCCCCTTTCTTCTCTTCTTAAAAATTAGTTATATTCTATAATCTATAATATATACTTAATCTTACATTAATAAAAATATCTATAATAGATATTATAATTTCTATTACCATTATATCTAGACTAAATAATAAGATTTAGAGATTTATTTAATTTTATAATAAAATAACTATTTAGCTATATACTTTTATATAGATATTTATTAAAATTATAAATATATTTCCTTTAAAAAGAGATTTTAACTTTTAACTTAATTATAATAATAATATAAATAATTTTTATTAAGCTAGTACTATCTATACTTATATTATTAATACTAATATATTCTTTATATAGATATAAAATAATAGTAAAATTTTTATTATTATACCTTAATATACTTATCTAGATATAGTAACTAAACTTAAAAAAAAGAGATACTATATTATAAATATTAAAAATTATAAATTAGCTAGTTAGAAGCTAGATATCTTAATTAAAATTAATAATATTATTAAGATAACTTATCTCTTTAATAATATTATTATCTATAGGTTAAAAGACTTTTCTAAAGTCCTATAACTTTTTAAAGTCTATAAAGTCTTCTTAAAAGTATAATTTAAAATTATTAATATGATTAATATTTTACTAATAAAATAATTATAAATTCTATTAATTAATAATTAATAATTTATTAAATTAATAATAAAAGTCTATCTACTTAGTTAAAAGGATTAAGACTTTATTAATAAGAAATTTACTAAGTTATATAAATAAGACTAAATAAATTAAATTATATAATTTATACCCTTTAACTTTCTAGTATTTATAATATAGTAAACTATTTATATTAATAACATCTCTTAATATAAGGATAGGATAGTAGTTAATATTAAAAACCTTAATACTATTATAATAAAGAACTTTTACTCTCTACCTTTTTAAATAGATATTATTTTTATAGTATAGAGTTATTATTATATCTTTATAATTAACTATACTAATTTCTTCTTTTAATAGCTAGTTATTAAAGAAGATTATTATAAATTTATAGTTATTATATATAAAGGCTAAGAATTTTTTAATATTATTATTCTAGACTTCTATAACTTATCTTTTTATATATACTGTTTAGGCCTCTTAATAAGAGTCAATCTAGTTAGAATATACGTGTTTTATAGGTATTTAACAGATTTAGAATACTACTAGTTATATAACGCTTTTATACCTATATAAGTACGGGTAAAAAATAATAAAAAACGCTTACTTTTATTTAATAATTAGGTATTAGTTATATAACAATAGATATAACTATAACTATAACTAAAGTATATACTATTTCTAATCCGTTTAAAGCTTTTTATAAAGGTCTACTACTTAGTATATATAAGTAGAAGCCTCTTATTAATATATTATAATAGATATCTCCTATTTATTTTAATATATATCTTCTATTTATTCTATATATATAGTATATCTTACCTATAAGTACTTTAGTAGTCTTTTAATAATATATTATAATATATATCTTCTATTTATCCTATTAATATACACTATACTTTAATAGTAATATATTCTAATAATATACTATAATACCTTAGCCCTTCGTAATAGTTTATTATAATAGCCTACTATAATAGCCTTATCTATTTAGATTATAATTATCCTTATTTTTATCCTACTTCCTTTTATTCCTAATATTATTATACTCTATACTATTAATATCTATAGTAACTCTACTATAGTTATTATTAACTTTAGGGAATAATAAAAAACTTAAGTCTATAGTATTATTATTATTATTAAAAGGAATACTATTAGGATTATTATTACTATTAGGATTATTATTACTATTTATATTAAAATTAATTATAGACGTATCTAAGTTATTATTAATATTAAATTTAGGGGTATATTTATATTAGATATTTTATAGAGTATTTTTTTCTAGATAATTTTCTAAACTTAAGTTAAATCTCTCCTTAGTATAGAGGGCGTTAAATATATTAATTAAATATTTCTAATTATACTTAAGCTATTATAGATTATAGAGATTAATATTATATAGTATAAATATACGCTAGTATATTATAAGTTAGAGAAATATATTTATAGAGTACTTTATTATTATATATATATAGAAGGCTTTTATAAATATTTATATTTTAAAAACTATAGTTCTTATTATAGTATTCTATTATAAAGGTACGCTAGATACCTTCTTAGCTAGTATTAATATAGAATTAAGCTTAGCACCTATATAACTATATATAATAAGTAGCTCAGAATTAATAACCTTTACTATACTAATAAAATACCATCGAACTCCTATATTATATAATAATATAGTAGTAATAACTGTATAGTCTTTATAAGCACTATTCCTTACCCTATAAATACTATTAATTACTAGCTTACGTGTAAGTACTAGCTACTCTATAATATTATAGTTCTCTACTAATTCTGTCTATAGCTTATCGCGATTTAATAACCTATAGTCTACACCCTATAAAGCCTTAATATCTAAATTAATAAGCTAGGAGCTATAATTCTATAAGAGGATAAACTTATATTTTAGTAAGATCTATATAGGCCTATCCTCACCCTACTTCTAACTAGTAACGTATTACTAAGTTCGCTAAGAAAGAAACTAAACTTAGAAGTTACTACCTATTTTTTTAGAAAATTACTTCTCTCTTACTACTACCTCTAGACTTTGTAAATCTTGCTATAATAGCTTAAATTCTTCTATTAAAACTTACACTCCTTTAAAATATTATTTTTAGGTATCGTTAATCTAAGCTTTATATCTTTTTATTAATTACTTATCTTATTATTATTATTATCCTAGCTCTAAACCTAGTAAGCTATAAAACTATAGTTCTTATATTCTACCTTAGTAAATTTATTTAATTTAGATATATATATGTAGATAATATTAGTAATAAGACTTAATAAGTAATTTATTATATTATCTTAATAAACTTTAAATTACTATTGATAAGTAGAGGCTTATTTAAAGAAAATAATACTTTAAGGTTTAATACCTATTTAAGTAGATCTATTTTAATTAAGTCTTTACTATTTCTATAAGACTAGACTATTAATTAGTTAATCTTATAATCTATTTTAAGTAACTTTAAAGCTACTATATAACTTATAAGGCTTAAAGCTATAACTTCTACTTCTAATATACTACCTTCTACTTCTAATATATTATTCTTAACTTTTTTAGACCCTGTTTTTACTAGTAACACACCTTCTATTTCTAAAAGGAATTTAATTAGAGCTATTTTAATAAATAAAGTAATCTTTAATTATTCTATTAAACTAGTAAATAATAATAATATAGCTTTTAGAAGTAATAGATCTAATTTAAAGCCTAATCCTAATATAAATAACTTAAATAATAATAGCTGGCAAGACTCTAGTTTTAATAAAAAATAATTTGCGTTTTTAGAACGCTTAGTTAACAAGCTACCTAGAGGACTTTAAGACTTTATCTCTTTAAATCCCACCTCTATAAAAGTTAATAATAGTATTTCAGGAAATTATACTCAACCATAAAATATAAAAGAATTAAGATTTTTCAATAATAACTATAGTAGTAAGACTATATATACTAGAGATATTATAATTAAATATGCTAATAATAAAGTTATTTTCTAAAATATCTATTTTTTCCTAGAATAAGCTAAGGACCTCGCTACTATAAAAAATACTATTATTAAAGAGAATTTTAAGATATTACTCTTAAGTAGTATAATAGACTAGTAGCTTAGTAAGCTATTTATTATAAAGAAATATCTTATTAAGTATAGGGCTTCTAAATCTAATCTAAATAAGTAGTTAAGACTTTTCCTAAATTATTTTAATACACTACTAAATATAGCTATTAATATTATATTAAAGAAATATTATATCTTTTAAAACGCCGCTATACAATAAGAGTTAAAAGAATATATTTAAAAAATTCTTAAATTAGTAAAGGACGTTAGCTTAATAAATATTTAAAACCTTATTAATATAATATATAATAATATTAACTTAGAACTATAAAAAGATATTAGTAAGCCTAATAATATTATAACAATTAACTCTTTTCTTAAGAGTATTAACTCTTATAAGTATAAGTAGTAAAAATATATAGTAAGATATCCTAAGAATATATCTTTAAATACTAATATTTCTAGTAAAGTATTTTAAGCTAGTTAATAAGGTTAAATTTAAAATAATAGAGGTAACTATAACTAATTTTAATCCTACTATAACTAAGGATATAATTAGTAAAGTTATTAACTATTTAACTATAGCTAGCAATCCTAATTTAATAATACTAGCTATACTTCTACTTTTTAATATTAATTTTATATCTTAAATATTTACTCTAATTAACTATAAGCATACGGCTAATATAGCTAATAATTAGAACTTTAATAATAGGCTTCTATACTACCTACTCCTTATTAACCCCTATAAATTACAGCTTTATTAAATATATCTATTTTAACTCTATATCTACCCTATATAAGGAACTAAAATCACTTCTAAAAAAATAATTAAAATTTTCTAGAAAATAGAAATAGATAGTAGTAGAGTAGTAACTTCTATTAGAAGGTACTAGTATACTAGGCTATAATTAAAGAAGCTAAGAAGAAACTATAGCCTTTAAGAGAGAAAGATACCACTTATTATATATAAGAGGAGGAATATATATATAGTAGATAAGATAATTATAGAAATAAATTCTTCTACTTAAGATAAGATAAAATTCCGGAGGAGTAATTTATAGAATTTATTAGTATTAATATATCCTATTATAATTATAGCGAGTTATTTATATTAAAAAATAAATTATATAAGTACTTTAGAGAAAAGTATAGTAAGAGCGTATAACGCAAAATTAATCTTAATATAAATACTTTAAAATTATAAGATAAGAAGCACCCTTAAGATATATTAAGTAAAGCTTTATTACATAAAATAAATTCTATCGCAAATACTTTAAAAGTATAGAGTGAAGAGTATCCTTAAGAAATATTAAGTAAAGATTTAGCAGTTAATAGTAATTATATTGTAAATACTTTAAAAGTATAAAATAAAAAGCATCCTTAAAAAAAGTTAAATAAATATTTAATAATCAATCACGATTATATAGTAAATACTTTAAAAATATAAAATAAGGAACATCCTTAAGAAAGGTTAAGTAAACGTTTAGTAATTAATTATAATTATATAATAATTACTTTAGGAGTATAAAATAAATTATTAAAAAAACACCTAAAGGCTAGCTAGAGTAATACTTTAATAATTAATTAGAATTCTACTACTAATACTTTATATATATATAATAAGCTTCTAGGCGAGGACTATAGTAAACTTTTAAAAGAAAAATATAATATTAAGATAATTAGTATAAAGATACCTAATATATTTATATATCTAGCGACTCTAACTTCTACTATAAATTTAAGTAGTAATTCTTCTACTACCCTTTTAAACTTAAGTAGTAATTCTTCTACTACCTATTCTATATTATCGCTAGACGTTGTCAAGTCCTTATCCTTTATAAAGAATCTTAGTAATAGCTTCGCCTTTTAAAGTTAGACTTATATTAAGATCCTAATAAGATTTCTACCTAATTCTAAAAATATTGAAGTTTATATTAACTTAGGTTATAGAGTCTTACTTATAAATAAAGCTTAGTTACTTTTACTTCTCTTAAAGATTAAAATTCTAAAAATAACTTCTCCTTTTAAGGTTTAGGGCTTAGGTATCTTAAAATATAAAATCTTAGAATATATTATAAATCCTTTATACCTTCTAATAACTAAGAAAGACACGGCTAGGAAGATCCTTATATATATTTATAGAAAATTTTATATTATAAATAACTTAAGGGCTAAGATATTTATTAATAATAATATTTTAAGTCTAAAGAAAATAGTTATTAATATTTTAAGATAGAAAGTATATATTAATAGCTATAATACTTACTTTCTTATTATAGCTTACTAGTATAGATTATTCTTTTAAAAGTATATATATATATAGAAGGCTATTATTATTATATCTTATAATAAGATAATAGTACCTATAAGATAAGTAGTTAGTATTACTTAAAGATAAAGACTTCTTATTTAAATCCTTTATATAAGGGAAACTTATAATATACGTCTATCTTATAGACTATATAAGAAATAATTTAAATTTATCTATATAAATCCTAAGCAAGACTTATCTTAAGAACGTTATAAAACTAGATTATAATAATTACTTCTAGGCTAATATTAAAGCCAACTTTATAGCTCTTTTATTATAATTTTTAGTAAGAGCGCTAGTCTCTATAATCCTTAATATTATTCTAACTTCACGACTTTATATATATAAACCTAAGAAAAATAGTAATAATAGGACTATTTATATATATAATAATAATATCTATATATATAATAATAATAATAATATATTTACTATATTATCTCTAATAGTATATACTACTCTAGTAGCTCTACTAACTACCTGCTCTATAGCTTTAACTATAGCTAGTAGAGCTACAACCTTATATATTTATAATAGTAATATTATTTATGTAAATATACCTAGGAAAATATATTATTCTAATAATATTATACTCTTTAGCGATAATTATACTATTTAAGTATTATAAGACCTTATTAATACTTTCCCTATACTCTAAGTTAATAATAGTTTTATATATATATTAGAGAAAAAGTAGATAAGGATTTCTCTATAATATAACTAGTAAATAAAAATCTCTACTGTGGTAGCAGGCGAAATACTCCTTAGCGTCGCGCTAACAATACCCCTACAATACTGCGTTAATTATAGTAGCTAGAAGCTTCGATCTAGCAACAGGTGTATTTATCTCTCCTTTTTAGGCAATAGACGCTTCTAGTGGTCTGTAAATTACATTAGCGTATTATGGCGCGCTAACGATTAATACCCCAGATACGAAGTAGGAAAGCTAAGATTTACTTACTTAATATATAAGACTATAAAGTAGTTCATAAGATATTTAATAAAATATACTAGTAAGGTAGACTTAACTAGATAAAAAAGTAAACTCCTTTTTTATATCTTATCTTTATTATTTAGAAAACTCTAGTAGATAGTAGTAAAAAGGGTTATATAATAATTAATATTTAAGGTCTTAATAATTTAATTATCCCTAATATATACCCTATACCTCTATAGACAGAGATTATTAGTAGTTTTATAGAATATTTCTATATCTCTATCCTTAACGCGTTATTATTCCTCTATTAGTAGAGGGTTTATTTAAAGGACTAATATATACTTACTATTATAACCTATTATAATTAAGAAATATTTAATATCCTAGTTATAAGATACATAAATAGTATTACTTATATATAGAGATAAATTAATAAAATCCTTTACCTAATAAAGTATATATAAGTATATATTAATAATATTATTATAAGAGCTATATCTTTCTAATAATATTTAAAAGACCTTTATAAACTTTTCTAACTCTTTATAGATTATAATATTTTTATCTTATCTATAAAAACTTATCTAGAGTATCCTAATATTAACCTTCTAAAATAATATATTAACTTTTTAAGTCTAACTTCCTCTAAAGAAAAGCTTTAGGTAATAAGTTAACTTTAATACCCTAAAATACTAAGCGCCTTAAAATACTATCTTAATCTAACTAGTTATTTATAATAATATATCTATTTCTATACCTAGCTAGTAAAATCTCTAGAAGAATTAAAAATAATACTCTTAAAAAAGTTATTAAGTATTATTAGTAGGCTAAGAAAAAAGTATTTATTTATAAAACTTCTTCTCTTACTAACCCTAGCGGAGTTAATATTATAACTATTAATACTAGTATACTTTAATACTACTAAAATACTATAGATTAATCTAGATACTTTAAAAAAATTTAAATTTAATATTATAGTCTTTTATATAAAGGATAATAAGTATATAAAGGAAGATAAATAACTAATATAAAATATAATATAGCTAATACTCTTTTTATTCTATCTCCTTATTTTAATTAAATAAAATTATTAGCTAACTAAGCTTAAAATTATAAGCTTTATCTAGGTTATTAAGAAAGTTAGATATATAATAGAGTTATTAAAGAATCTGACTAGGATATAAACTAATTATTTTATAATTTTAAACATCTTTAAATAAAACTATATTATATTAATAACTTTAATAATATAAATAAATATACGCCTTATACGCATATTATAATTCCTAAGATAATTTTAACTTAAAGTTATATATAAGCCTAAAAAAGAGTATATTTTATCTAATATATTTTTTAAACTTACTAGCTACTATCTATTAGTATTCCCTAATAACTATTCTAAACTAGATACCCTCTTTACTACAACCCTTATTAATATAAATAAGGAATTCTATAGTAAACTACTAAATAGTTATTTAAGAGGATAACTTCTAAAAGTATATTATTATATAAATTAACAAGAACTATATCCTTAATAAAAATATTATATTCTTATCCTTTATAAGAGGAGAATATCTCCTAGCGTATAAAATAGATCCTTATTTTAGACCTTATACTAGGGTAATTTAAGAAGAGAAAAAAGGTTATAAGCAGTATAATAAGGAGAAATAAGAAGTAGTAGAAAATTAGGAGTAATAATAAGAAGTTAACGCATATAATAGGGAGTATACTAAAATATTAAATACTAATAATAGAGTATTAAAAAGTATATAGAAGTAAGAATTAACAACTATAAATCTATATCTATTAAGATATTTAAAAGATAAATTATTAGAAAATCTATACTAATAAGTATTAAGTAGTATATAGGAGTAAGAATTAAAGACTATAATTTTATATATATTAATATAATTTCCTATATACAGCATTCTATTAATAAACCTTAGAAATAAAATATTAAGTAGTATATAGGAGTATAAGTTAAGGTCTATACCTCTATATATATCAGCTTAATTATCTATATATAGAAATTAATTAGTAAGCGCTAATATTAAAATATTAAAAAATAATTAGAAGCTTAATTTATTAATTCTAGACCTATAGATAAAGCCTAGATTACTTTTCTATATTAATTAATTAATAAGCCTATAATATCTATATATATTAATAAGCTTAATTAAAGATATCCTAACTCTTATATATAGAAATAGATACCCTAGCTTTTAAAGATACTACTAAATAATTATCTTATTTTAATATATATATAGTCTTATTAAATATCTTTATAATTTTATCTAATATTATCTAGAATACTTAATCCTATAAATATAATACTATATATCTTATAAAAGTCTAAATTTAATCTTATTCCTACTAGTACCTTTCTATATAATAATAATTAATTTTATTCTTACCCTCCCTCTATTTAATAAAGACTTTAACGCAGCTATATCTATAATAGATAAATTTATAAAATATATTACTTTTACTTCTAAGAAAACAACTTAGTCTATAAAAGATTAAGTAGGAACTCTACTAAATAAACTTAATATTATAGACTAAGATCTACTAAAGGTTATAATTTTAAATAGAGATAGAAAATTCCTTTTTAAATTCTAAATAACAATATTTTATAAGCTTAGTATTTTACTCTTATACTCTATAATATATTATTCTTAAATAGATAGTATATCTAAAAGAATTAATTAAATAATAGAAATTACTTTAAGATTTTATATATATAGACTTAATAAGCTATCTAAGTAGTCTAAAGTACTACCTTATATATAGGCTTTCTTTAATAACTCCTTTATAAATAGACCTACTTACCTTAAATAAAGTCGTATATAAGTTTATACTAAATAAGTTATTAGATCTTCTTATAATATTATCCCCTAATAACTACTTTCTAGCTAGGATAATAGTAGCTAATATAATTATTTTTATATAAATATCAAATAAGTTCTATTATAATAGGAAATATCAGCCTATATTTTTAAAGATAGGAGACTAGGCACTACTATATCTATATAAGGATTATTCTATCCTATCTATACTTAGAGTTACTATAAAATTAGCACAATAATACATTAGTCTATTTAAGGTTATAAAAAGAGTAGAGCGCCTAATATATTATCTAGAGATACCTAATAACTAGAAAGTTTATTTTATTTTTATAATTATATAGCTAGAACCTATACTAGTATTATCTAAAGATCTATATAACTACCCTAGACCTACCCATCCATAGGCTGTCTCTATAGATAGATAGAAATATAATATAAAGCAACTACTAAATAAAAGGATTATATAAAAAGGGAGAGGCCTTACTATAAAATACTTATTAAGATAGAAAGGTTATAGGCCGAAGTTTAATAAATAATATAATATTAAAGACTTATAAAATACCCTAAAGCTAGTAGAGGAATATAAGGTTAAAGTATAATAAATAGGTTAGATCTTAAAACTAACTACGCTAGCGTCTTTCTCTCTACTTATAAGAAAGTATAGGTATCCTAGGAAAAATAATAGTATCTAAAGGCTTTACGCCTAAGTGATATTATTATAAGTATTTTTATCTTATATCTTAGGCCTTATACCTTTATATATCTAACTAGTATTAGGCGCGCTATAGAAGGCGGTCTTTTTTATAACTATAAGGAGATTATTATAGTATTCTATTATAAAGGTACGCTAGGTGCCTTCTTAGCTAGTATTAGTATAGAATTAGACTTAGCATCTATATAACTATATATAATAGGTAGCTCAGAATTAATAACCTTTACTATACTAATAATATACTATCGAACTCCTATATTACATAATAGTTCTTTAAGCTATATTTTATTAAAGTTAATAGCTTTAATACTAAACTTAAAAATAAAATCTAATTATATTTTTATATAGTCTTAGCTAACTTTAGCCTTAAATTTTTTAAATATTATAATATTAGCGACGTATTTAGATATAGATAGATAAAATATTATAATATACTATACTTACTATTTATATACTATTATAAAGATATTAATCTTCTATTACTTATATATTTATTAAATCTAAGATTTAGTATCTTTATAAATATAGTAACTTAATTTTATTTTTAAAAATACTATTTATATAAGCTTCTCTATATATCTATTAAATAAATATGCAAGGAAGTATTAGTAGATAAAAATATTTAGTTTAATATATACCTCCTCTTTAATTTTTTATACTAATTATTTTAATATTTATACTAATTACCTTAGCTAAGAATTTGCTTATAAAGTAGTAAAAAAATTACTTTATAATCTATCTAGCTTTATAGAAGTCTTTACGCTAGGAATAGACTTACTAGATATTATAAATATTTTTTTATTAGATAGTATAGAAGGCTTTAGTATAGACTTATTAAGCTATATAAAAAGCTTTTTTATAGAGTTAAAAGGCTTTTAAGAGATAGATAGCTAGAGCTAAAAAGTAGATAAATACTTTTAAAAGGTAGATAGCTAGGGCTAAGAAGTAGATAATTACTTTTAAAAAATAGATAGCTAAGATTAAGAAGTAGATAATTACTCTTAAAAAATAAATAACTAAGATTAAGAAGTAGATAAATACTTTTAAAAAATAGATAACTAAGACTAAGAAGTAATTAAATACTTTTTAAAAATAAGATACTTTTATAAAGTATTTTAAATAATTTAAGTCTTTCTAGTCTAAGCTTATTATTAATTATAATAGAAATATATAATAGATACTTCCTATTTTTATAGGACTAATATTTTTCTTAAATTTAATATTAGAATCAAGAAGCTGATATTTTTAATAGTAAATATAGAGATTAGATATTATAATTTAGAGCTTATCTTAAGACTTTAGTTAAGCTATTAGGTACTTAATTAGAGTCTTAAGATAAGCTTTTTTTTAACTATTTATTATAGTCTTTATTATAGCTTTCTATAAAGTATATTTAACTATTATAATTAAGTAGTTATAAATAACTAGAATAAATATAAATTAAAATAAAAAAGCTTAAATAGTAAAGTTATATAAAGTAGAAAAAATATAAAATAGTAATAGGAAGGAATAACCTTACTATATTAATATACTAAGTATTATTTTATTATTATTCTACTTCCTATCTAGTAGAACCTAGGGAATAATACTTTATACTATTTAAATTATACTATTCCCGCCACCTCTACTACTAGGCTATATCTTAGAATACTACTAATTTTATATATAAATATTAATCCTAATCTAATTATATAAGCTAATATTTCTAGATATACTTAATAACTTCTTTATATTCTATTAATATTCTAAAGCTAGCGAACTTATTACTATTATAGCTTAGGTAAGTAATAATACCCCTATTATTATTAGACTTATACTACTTAACTAGGATAATCTATTTATTAAATAAATCTATATAAGATAAGTTATAAAGATTTAGAGTTAGAATATCCTAAAGTAGGCTTATATATATATAATTAATTAAATATATAGTAGAAAGGTGGTAATAGCTTATATTACTAAAAAACTATTAACTATTAATTAAGTAAAGTTATATAGAAATTCTTATATAAACCTACTTAAAGGCTACTTTAGTTATTTATTTATTTTCTAATAGCTACTTTATTTTCCTCTCTATTAATTTTATCTCTTTAATAAAGAATCTAATAGTATTATAGATAAGCTTTATTAAATACTAATAACTTATATTATTTATTTTATAATAGCTCTATAGTTAACTACTTTATAGTTTATAATCTCTTTATTTACTTTAAGCCTTACTACTATTTAAAGCTTTTATATTTAAGATTACTTCCTAATTATTATTTAAAACCCTTATATTTAACCTTATTACTATACCTCTCTTCTATTTATTAAAAGCTTATAGCAGCCTCTTATTATCTCTATAGAAGCCTTTTATAGATACTTAATTAATATTATCTATTATCTTTATAGAAGTCTTTTATAAATACTTAATTAATATTATACCTTTTATATTAAGAAGGGTTAATAAAGAGGAGCTATAATTATATAGTATATCTATACTAAGATAGATACTTAGTTTTATTAAAATAATAGAATTTAAGACTTTTCTAGAATTAAAATAATTTAAGCTATACTTTAATAAATATATATTATAATAGATTATCCCTTAATAGGAGTACATATAAGCGTAGGGATTATATAGGCTATATAGTATTAAACTTAAATATATTAAATATTATCTTTTAAGTAGAGAATAGCTAAGCTAAGATAAGTTTTTCTACTATTATTTTAATAAATCTAATTAGGATAATATTAATTATTATATCTTAATACTCTTTAAAATCTATAAGATAAATATTAAAAGTATAGAAAATCTTTTTTACTAAACTAACTTATTTAAATATACTATATATATATGTATCTAGGTATTAGTTAAGTACTAGGAGTTTAATACAGTACTATTATAAAAAGCTACTAAGTTAAAGAGAAAGATAACTAATAATCTAGATCCTAACGTTAGTACTAATAATCTAGATTTTAATATTAGTACTAATAATCTAGATTTTAATATTAGTACTAATAATCTAGATCTTAATATTAGTACTAATAATCTAGATCCTAATATTAATACTCCTAATATCTTTATTAAGAGAGACTCTAGACCTAACTTAATTTCTATAAAAAATATAAAGATCTAATTTCTCCTTCAAGATAATAGTACTAAGAATAACTAAATCTTAAACTTCTTAAATAATAATAATACGATTTTTCTTAGAAATCAAGCCCTATTTAATACTAAAAGATTATATATTAAGAATAATAGGCAGCCTTTTAATATTATAATTTATTTCTAAAAAGTCTAGGTAATTAATAAAGTTATAAATAATTAAAATAATTTATCTAAACTCTATTTAAGAGTTAACTATATAAGTAATTTAGATATATAGGCTATAAAGGACTAAGTATTATTCTATTAAAAAATAACTAAGAATTTAAAGAAAAACTTTATATTAATTCTAAAGTTTATAAAGCTGATAAGAATATTATATAATAAATAGTAGATCTAGCTAGATAATCTCTTATTCTAATATTAAAATCTTAAAGATATATATAAAGTTCTCTCTATCCTTTAAGAAAGGAAAAAAATAATTTTCTAAGCTCTTTATATATTTCTATTAATATAGCTAGAGTTCTAGTAACTAGTTATTATTAAAATAATTATTAATTTTATAATATAAGAACCTATACTTAGTAGCTATATACTTATAGATATAATAAAGCTAGAAAAGATATAGATTATAATTTATTTTTTATTATAAGTAGGTACTCTAACTATTCCTATTTACTAAAGGCTTTAATATATTATAATATATTACTAAAGCCTTCTATAAGAATTTCTATTACTTATAAGCTTTAACTAACTACCTCTTAATATATAAATTAACTACTATATATACTAACTATCTTAATAAAATTAATATTATTACTAATACCTAAACGGCTTATTAATTAATAGATTATATAATTTAAGCTGGTTATACCTAAAGTATTTATAATCTATAAATATTATAGAAATATAAGAAGATATAAGCCTATTATAGGAGAGAAGATAATATAAGATTAATTAAATTAATAATATTTAATATTTAATAGGTCTAGTATAAATATAAATATTATTATAATAAGTTTATATAGTATATTTATAGAGAGATATAGTTCTACTATATAAAGAAAGTAGAGAATTAATAGCTCTTAATAAAGTTAGACTTAAATAGATAATAATATAAATAACTTAAATCCTAAATAGCTAGATATTTTTAATAATATATTTAGTTTTATAATACTAGATAAAATATATATTATTAAATATATAAGTAATAAGATATTAATATATATTATATAGCTTAGCGCTATATTTTATATTCTAATTATAGCCACACCTATCGCTAATAGTATTAAGGATTAGAAAGGATATATATTATTTATCTAATATAAAGATATAAATTAATAATAGGCTAAAAATTCTCTTAATAAGATAAAATTTAAAGGAAATAAAAACTTATTTAATTTTAATAATACTTATCTAGTAATAAAGTTATAAATAACTTCCTAAGCTACTAAAGACTAGATATATATAAATAGAATTAACTTAACTACTAAAGGGTTATACTTATTATAGGTTTAGAAGAGATATATATTATAATAAATATATTTAAGCTATATATCTTTTAAAGTAAGTTTAACTATTAAATCTAAACTACCTAAAGTCTATATAACCTTAATAAACTATATATATAATAAAGATAAATAGGCGTAATATTATACTTTAGTAGATTAGTTAATAGAGATATTTCTACTTTTTAGAAGTAGATTAAAAAGAGTTAAATAATTTCTAACTATATAAAAAAAACTCTAGCTACTTTTAACCTCTATATTATTATTTAATATTAATAAAGTATTTAACTTAAAGGCTATAAATATAAAAAAATTATTTAAAAAGGAGGAGGCGGCGAAATTTAAAGTTAAGAAGATAATTTAGAAGTTATATAAAGACGCCTTAAAAATATAAGCCCTATTATAGAATATCTATAGTTAGGTAAGTAAGTACTTTATAGAAAACTTCTATAAATACTTACTACTAATAGATTATTAGAGATTAGGAAAAAGTAATTATTTTTTACTAACTTCCTATAATAATAACCTTTCTTTATATAATCCTCTATTTTTTAGAACTTAAAGTCGTAATTCTTTATTCCTACTATATAGATATTAAAAGGGAAAAAATTATTAGCGCCTTTAATAATAAATTAAATTAAGTATAGATCTTATTATATACTTTTAAAATAACTAGTATAAAACTTAATCTTTAGAATATATATTAATATATCTATATTTTTAAGTTATCTATAAACCTTAGAGTTATATATTAAGTAATTAAGTAAATATAACGCCTAGGAAATCCCAATAATATTATATTTATTTATATATATAGTATATAGGGAATACTAGATAATATAAAAATTTATTAAAATATTAAAAAGGCTATTCTAGAAGTTACTACTATACTTAATTAAGCTATATTTAATAAAGATAATATAGATAATAGTGAAATATATATTATAGAATAGTATATTGTTAATAGAAAACTTATTAAATATACTAAGATATTAATTAACGCTTTAGATATTATAGTAATATTAACCCTTTATAAGTTATTATAATTTATTCTATTTAATAGTAAAGAGTAACTTATTAATATATAGTTCTAGGTAGGTACTTTATTATAAATAAGTTTAGTATACTAATATATTTATAGATATCTCCCTAGCTACTTTAATAACTACTAATACTACTCCTATAGCTCTATTAGCTACGTCTATAGCTACTATATTTATAGTTACTATATCTATAGCTAACAAAGCTATAATATCTTCTATAAAAGACTACTTAGTAGGTATAGCTTATAGAAGGCTTTAATATTACCTATATAATAATATTAATAACCTTAAGACTTAATAAGATAGTATAAATAGAAATTACTATAATAAATATATATTAAATACTTTTATAATTATAATTATATATATATAAGCTATAAGCTATAACTTAATCTATATATACTAAACTACTACTACTACTACTATCCTAAATCCTTTAAAACTTCTAGGATATTATGAAAAGATTTATAAATATATAATACTAAGCCTATAAATATATATAATACTTATATATTAAGTTTTAGCTATTTTATATATTAATCTGAATAACTTACTTTAAAGACTAAATTACTACTTATCCCTTATAATAAAACTATATTTATACTTAGAAGTACCTTCCTTTTAGTTTTTATAATATACTATAAAATTATTATAGTACTATACTTAAAAATAAGTATTACTAGCTCTAGCTATATATAAGACTTCTATCTATATAGGCTTAATATTTATAGACGTATCTTTCTATCCTTTTTAATACTTTATATTAGTAATCCTAATACTTTATATTATAATCCTTTTTAATACTTTATATTAGTAATCCTAATACTTTATATTATAATCCTTTTTATATAATACTATAGCCTCTTAACTATAGAAGATAGATTATCTAAGAGTAATAATATAGAATATTAAATCTAATAAAAATAATATTAATAAATTATCTTCTCTATTATCTTTACCTTCCTAGTAGTAGTCTTTATTATTATTTTATAACCTTCTAAGCAGCTTATTATAATATAAGAATATAATAAGAGAGTAGATAATAAAAGACTTTAATAAATATCTTAATAGTATTAATAATAATAAGTATAAATTATAACTGGCTAGTAGTACTAATAAAATTATAATAATATATTTTAATACTAATATAGAGGTAGAGACTAATATAGAGATAAAGGCTAATATAGAGATAGAGGCTAATATAGATATAAATACTATTAAGAAGAAGATTAATCTAAAGAATAATATAAACCTATTTATTATAAGCTCTTTTATATTATTTAATCTAATACTAATTATACTATAGCTAGAAGAAGATATTAATAATATTTCTTAATAAGCTTAACCTCTTACTTTCCTTTAATATCTTAAAAATCTCTATTCTAAAAGCGATCTTAAAAGTAAATATAATAGAAACTTAAACTTATTAATATATATATTTATTATTACCTATTCTCCTTCCTATTTAATATAAAGTTTATTATTAAAAGCCAGGCTACTATTACTATCTTCTCTTATATCCTTATATAAAGTTATTATTTAGTAGGGTAATAAAAATACTATCTCTTCCCCTCTATACTTAATACTTAATTTATAGTCTAAGAAATTAGGCTATTTAAAAACAGACTATATTAAGCTTTATAAGATAATATAATTATTAAAATCTTTTATAAAAGCTAGAAATAGTAATATAAATATAAATAAATAAGATATAAACTTTATATAAGCCTTCTTATTAAAATTAGATTTACTAAAGAGATAGATCTAGTATTATATATCTCTACTAAGAATACTATAAAAGCTTTTAGTAGTTATAATTAAAAAGTAGCTATCTCTTTTATAATATTAAAAAAATATATAGTATTAGTGGATTAAGTATATATTATAGTAATATTAATATAATCTTTATAATCTAATCTATACTATCCTAGCTATTATAAAACTCTAAGATAAAATATACTTTAATATAGCCTAATATATTAATAAATTAATAAAATTATAGTACTTCTATATCTAGGGCTCTTTTATTAGGACTATCTCTAATAATATATACTATATAAAGATAGAAACCCTAATTCTCTCTAATAATATAGTTTATATTAGAAGGTTACTACTATTTTATATAAGTTAAGTTATATTTATTAGTTAAGATTATTATTTATATTCTATAATATATAAAGAAATTATTATTACTATATAGGTAGTTATAGAGTAGAACTATTATTAAAATATATTATATAAATTTAACTTAGTACTTAATAATAATTATAAACTTTATCTACTAAAAGATATTTTATTTAAGTAAAGTCTAGATACTATTAATTATTAGTTTAAAATTTATCTTAATTAAAAATATAGTTTTAGGGTTAATAATAAAAAAATTCTTTATTATAATAGTTATTTCTATATTAGAAGAGTTCTTAATTTTTATTTATTTTCTATTTAATCTCTTTACTATCTATATTAAACTTATACTAAACTTAAAGTAGAATATTTTAATTATTAAAATCTTAACCTTTTTATTATCTAAAATTATATATCTTTACTATATCTACTATTTATTAATAACTTTAAGGTTTATAAAAATATATATTATACTTTTAAAGTATTCTATTTAATCCCTATATATCTTAATTATAAGGAATAAAGAAAGTTAATAAATATTTTTACTTTAATATTAGAATCTTATAGTATAAAAATTAATAATATAATAAAGATATTAGTAAAGCTAATCTAAAACCTAAACTAAAAAATAGAGATAAATATTAATAATAATATAAAAAAGGTTTATACTTTTAGTATAATATTTCTTAGTAATATACTATAATAGGCGGATAATAGAGGGTTTATATATTATAATATATAAAGAGGATACTAGATATACTACTACCTAAAAGAAAAATAAGATAATTTAGGGTATAATATTATTAAATATAATAGGTACTATTAGGATACTATTAGACTAAGGAAGTATACTAAGAATATTAATAATAGAAAGGAACTTAATAATTTTATTAAAAATTTTAGAGTAAGACTTAAAGTATTACTTATTATAAAGCTTACCCTAGCTTTAAATCTAATTTAATTATAAGCTTATAATATATCTTATTTAAAATAAAGAAGACTTAGCTAAATCCTTTAAAACTTTCTAATAATATTAATCTTTAATAAGTATAGTATTATAGTATATATAAAGACTTTCTAAATTTTTTATTTTCCTTTTAATTAGAGCTAGATCTAAAGTCTAGTATTCTATATATAATTATAATTTTTATTAAAAGCTAGAAAGATAATTCTTTTAATATCTCTTATACTATATAGTTAGGCTATAACTAGATAGTTCTAATTAAGATTCCTTTAAGCTATTAAAACTAAAATAATAAACTAATTATTATTATCTTATATAATTATATAAGTATTTAGTTTAATTATAAAAACTAATATATTTATTAGAAGCTAATACTATACTAATCTAGATATCTTATATTAATATATAATATAGATATATTAGGTGTACTAAGAGCTAATATTATATATAATAATAATAATATCTATAAAAGACTTTAGTGATAGGGCTAATAATAATATAAAGAATAATATAATATATAATAGAGATAAGGATATTAAAGTATTAGATAATATACTATTAAATATAATAATATCTAGTACTAATTTAGATATAATAGTATTAGTTAATAAAAAGAGTAAAAATAAATAATATAAGCTCTAGGATATTAAATATTAAAAGTTATTATTACTTTTTAGTATATATATAGGTCTCTACCTAATAGAAAATATAAGAGAATATATAATAATAAACTCTAATATATTAGTAGGTAAACTAAAATATAAGTAAGTAATATAATACTACTATTATATAATATTAATATCTTTTTAGGATCTTTAAAGATATAGCTAATACTATTATATCTTCTAATCTTATAAAGTATTTATTTACTTAAGATATAATAAAATAGTTATTATAACTAAGTCTAGCTAGAGTATAGAATTATAATTACTTAAAACTAATAAGAGATTTTAAACTTTTTAATATTTAATATCTAGTGTTTATATATAGCTTCCTCTTAATTAATAAATAAATAGATATAGATAAAGATAAGGATAGCTTATATAATATTATAAATAATAATAAATACTAGTCTACCTAGCTATCTATAAAGGGATTTAAAATAAACCTCTTCTTTTATATAAAACTATTAACTAATCTAATAAAATTTAATTTATAGTATATATTTATATAGTATCTAATAGCAGTATACTAAACTAAATATAATATATATATTTTAGATCTTGATTAAAGAGTAGTTAAGTAGTATTAATATATTATCTATATAAATTTATAAGTATTATATTAATTTAAATATAGGAATAATTTATATACCTTTATTAATAAAGACTCCTGTAGATTCTACTACTATTATATATATAATATTAACGATTACTTGTTTATTAGGAATAGGAATATATAATTAGTATAATACTTCTACTATAACTACTAATAAATAAAATACGCGTTTTTTATTATAAATATAATTACTTCGCTATATAAACGCGATATTAAAGATCCTAATATAATTAATAGTAATAGTAATAGTAATAATAGAATATACTAAGTATTAGACCCTATACTTAATTTACTAATATATTAATTTATAGAGATATAAAGGATATATAGACTTTCTACTCTTTTTTATAATATTATATATATAATTAATACTCCTAGCGAGCCGGATTAGCCTAAGGATATAGGTAGTTATATAATAGAATATATTTAAGAAGTAGTATATTTATAGCTATAAAAGGCTGTAGGGTAGTAAGTAAAGTTATAGAATAATATATATAAGAGGCTATAGAGGTAGATATTTTAGAGAGTAAAATATAAATAGTATTATAGGGTTTAGAGAGATAGTACTTAAAGTAATTAGATATTTTATAAGAGAAAGGAAATAATTATATAATTACTTTATACTACTACTTTAGTATAGAGGCTAGTAAGTTTAGCGTAAGCATATTTATACCTAGTAAAAATAGTAGTAATTAGATAGTTAGTAGATAGTTTAGAGATAAAATAAAAACTATTTCAGATCGTTTTAATTAAATAAATAAATAATAGATTAGGAGTTTTAATAAAGGATAGGCTAATACTAGAACTTCTATTATTTAACTATTTCTATCTATTTTATAACTACTTCCCCTATAATCTAATCCGCACTATCCTAGCCGCCACAAAACTCTGAGATAAGATATACTTTGGTATGGCCTAATATATTAATAAACCAATAAAACTATAGCACTTCTGTGCCTAGGGCTCTTCTATTAGGACCACCTCTAGTAATATATACTATATAAAGATAGGAACCCTAATCCTCCCTAATAACATAGTTTATATTAGGAGGTTACTACTATTTCATATAGGTTAAGTCATGTTTATTAGTTAAGATTATTATTTATATTCTATAACCTATAAAGAAGTTATTATTACTATATAGATAGTTATAAAGTAGGACTACTATTAAGATATATTATATAAATTTAACTTAGTACTTAATAATAATTATAAACTTTACCTATTAGAAGATATTTTATTTAAGTAAAATCTAAATACTATTAATTATTAATTTAAAATTTATCTTAATTAAGAATATAATTTTAGGGTTAATAATAAAGAAATTCTTTACTATAATAGTTATTTTTATATTAGAAGGGTTTTTAATTTTAATTTATTTTTTATTTAACCTCTTTACTATCTATATTAAACTCGCGCTGAACTTAAAGTAGAATATTTTAATTATTAAAATCTTAACCTTTTTATTACCTAAAATTATATATCTTTACTATATCTATTATTTATTAATAACTTTAAGGTTTATAGAAATATATACTATACCCTTAAAATATTCTATTTAATCCCTATATATCTTAATTACAGGGAATAAA
This sequence comes from Cladonia squamosa, assembly GCA_947623385.2. Taxonomy (NCBI): domain Eukaryota; kingdom Fungi; phylum Ascomycota; class Lecanoromycetes; order Lecanorales; family Cladoniaceae; genus Cladonia; species Cladonia squamosa. The sequence goes on along the minus strand of OX392372.1, from coordinate 1,107,833 downwards.
GAAAGTTAGTAAATATTTTTACTTTAATATTAAAACCTTATAGTATAAAAATTAATAATATAATAAAGGTATTAATAAAGCTAATCTAAAACCTAGATTAGAGAATAGAGATAGATATTAATAATAATATAAAAAAAGTTTATATTTTTAGTATAATATTTCTTAGTAATATACTATAATAAGCGGATAATAGAGGGTTTATATATTATAATATATAAAGAGGATACTAGACATACTATTATCTAAAAAAAGAATAAAATAACTTAAAGTATAATATTATTAAATATAATAGGTACTATTAAGATATTATTAGACTAAAGGAGTACGCTAAGGACATTAATAGTAGAAAGAAACTAAATAATTTTATTAAAAATTTTAGGATAAGACTTAAAGTATTACCTATTATTAAACTTACCCTAGCTTTAAATTTAATTTAATTATAAGCTTATAATACGCCTTATTTAAAATAGAGGGAACTTAGTTAAATCCTTTAGAGCTTTCTAATAATATTAATTTTTAGTAAGCATAGTATTATAGTATATATAAAGGCTTTCTAAACCTTCTATTTTCCTCCTAGTTAGAGCTAAATCTAAAGTCTAGCATTCTATATATAGTTATAGTTTTTATTAGAAGCTAAAAAGATAACCCTCTTAATACCTCTTATACTATATAGTTAGGCTATAACTAGATAGTTCTAATTAAAATTCCTTTAAGCTACTAGGACTAAAATAATAAACTAATTATTATTATCTTATATAATTATATAGATATTTAAATTAATTATAAAATCTAATATATTTATTAGGAGTTAATACTACACTAACCTAGATATCCTACACTAATATATAATATAGGTACGTTAGGTATACTAAGAGCTAATATTATATATAATAGTAATAATATCTATAGAAGGCTTTAGTAATAGGGCTAGTAGTAATATAAGGGATAATATAGCATATAGTAGGGATAAGGATATTAAAGTATTAGGTAATATACTATTAGATATAGTAATATCTAGTACTAATTTAGACATAATAGTACTAGTTAATAAGAAGGGTAAAAGTAAGTAATATAAGCTTTAGGATACTAAATATTAAAAGCTATTATTACTCCCTAATATATATATAAATCTCCACCTAGCAGAAAATATAAGAGAATATATAATAATAATAAACTTTAATATACTAGTAGGTAAATTAAAGCATAAGTAAGTAATATAATACTATTATTATATAATATTAACGTCCCTCTAAGATCTTTAAAGGTATAGCTAATACTACTATACCTCCTAATCTTATAGGGTACTTATTTACTTAAGATATAATAAAGTAGTTACTATAACTAGGCCTAGCTAAGGTATAGAACTATAACCACCTAAAGCTAATAGAAAGTCTTAAACTTCTTAATACCTAATATCTAGTGCTTATACACAGCTTCCTCCCAATTAGTAAATAGATAGATATAGATAGAGATGAGGATAGCTTATATAATATTATAGATAATAATAAACACTAGTTTATCTAGCTATCTATAAAGGGATTTAAAATAGGCCTCTTTTTTTATATAAAACTATTAACTAATCTAATAAAACTTAACCTATAGTATATATTTATATAGCATTTAATAGCGGCATACTAAACTAAATATAGTATATATATTTTAGATCTTAGTTAGAGGGTAGTTAAGTAATATTAATATATTACTTATATAGATCTATAAGTATTATATTAACTTAAATACTTTAAATATATTTATAAACCTTTAATTACTAATATAGATATCTAGACTCTACTACCGCTATATATATAATATTAACGATTATCTATTTATTAGAAATAGGAATATGTAATTAGTATAATACTTCTACTATACCTACTAATAAAAGAAATACGCGTTTCTTATTATAAATATGATTGTTTTACTATATAAACGCGATATTAAAGATCCTAATATAATTAATAGTGATAGTAATAGTAATAATAGAATATATTAAGTATTAGACTCTGTACTTGATTTACTAATATATTAATTTATAGGGACGTAAAGAATATATAGACTTCCTACTCTTTTTTATAATACTATATATATAATTGACGCTCTTAGTAAGCTAGATTAGCCTAAGGATATAGGTAGTTATATAATAGAATATACTTAGGGAGTGGTATATTTATAGCTATAGAAGGCTATAGGGCAGTAAGGCTATAGAATAATATATATAAGAGGCTATAGAGGTGGATATTTTAGAGGGTGAAATATAGATGGTATTATAGGGTCCTTAGTAAATAATTATTTTAGGGAGGGGGGTTGGATATTTTATAAGAAAAAGGAAATAATTATATAATTATACTACTTTAGTATAGGGGCCGGTAAGTTTAGCGTAAGCATGTTTATACTTTTTAGGAGTAGTAGTAATTAGGTGGTTAAGTAGTTAGTAGATAGAATAGAAACTGTTTTAGACTATTTTAGTTAAATAAATAAATAATAGATTAGTAGTTTTAATGAGGGACAGGCCAACGCTAGAACTCCTATTATTTAACTATTTCTATCTATTTTATAACTGTTATCTGACTATTTTATATATAGTCTGCTAAACCCTACAACGACTAATTCCATACAGTATTATAATCTTGTAGGTAGACAGAACAATATTATCTGACTATTTTATATACGGTCTGCTATACTATATAACGACTAATTCTATATAGTATTATAATCTTGTAGGTAGACAGAACAGAAGTTTTAAATCCTTAAGAAATTTCTTAATAAAAATTTTATTAAAAGATTTATTAAGCCTAGCTCCTCTTTTATTATTTTATCTATTTTCTTTACTTATAAGCTAAGTAATAGACTATATCTCTATATTAATTACTAAGTTTTAAATATTATTATTATAAAAGATTATTACCTACTATCTCTAATCTAAGAGATTCTTATCTAAATCTATTATACTAAGATCTATTTTAAGCTTAATATTATTACTACCTTTAATAAGCTATAGATAGTAATAGAGGAAGAATAGAAAATAATATTTTAAATCTACTATAACTTTTATAAGTCCCTTATTATATTATTTAAACTAGTTAATACTCTTTTAATCTTCTAATAGTATATTAATAATATACTTTATAAGTATCTTAATAATTTTTATATTATTTATATTAATAATATTTTAATCTATAATAACTCTAAAGCTAAGTATAAAAAGCATATATAAAAAATTCTAGAATAGCTCTATAAGATAGGCCTCTAAATAAATATTAATAAATATATCTTTTTAGTTATTAAAGTTAAATATCTTAGACTAATTATTACTATTAAAGAGATATAAATAAATTTAAAAAAGTTCTTAATAATCCTAGAGTAGGCCCTTCTAAGAAATATTAAAAATATTAAAAGTTTTCTAGAGTTTACTAACTTTTATTACTAATTTATTTAAGGGTTTTTTATAATAGCTAGTTTATATTAAAAGTGTAGGGTAGAACACCTTATTATATTATTACTACTAGAAAGAGATCTGCCCTATAATAAGATCTTATTTAGTACTAAGACTCGCTTAGCTTGCTTCGCTCGCTTAGCGGTTTTAATCTTAAATTTTAATACTCCTACTTAAGTATTATAGAGCTACTAACTACTAACTAGCTAATATATATAGTAGTAAGCTCCTACTAAATTAACCGCCTCCTTTATTTTAATTTCTAAATTAATAATTCTTCTAGCCCTAAAAGCTTTTAAAATACCTTAAACTTTTTATATAGTAGGGGCTAAATTAGGCTATTAACTACCTACCTCTTAATAAGTATATAATAAAGATTTATTAACCTATCAACGACCTTCTTTTATATAAAATAGTAAGTAATATTAATATACTTTATTTAGCTATAGAATTATAGATTCTTAACTAGGATAATTACTTCTTATTTATTACTATAAATTATAACTAGCTTAGAGGGCTTATTATATTTAATTTATCTTAGAAAGATATTAAGCTAGATAACTTTCTTAATTATTTATATCTTACCTATATATTTAGTCTTATAGGTAAAAAAAGTATTTATTATTTATTATTTAAATTACTAGTTAATAATAGTGCTACCTATATAAAAGATATACCTAATAATTAATTACTAAGTTACTTAATTACCTATCTAATTAGAATAAATATAGCTTATAAGATTATTTAAAAGCCCTTAGTAAGTAAGCTATTAATATATAATTAAGTAAAGATATTAAAAAATTTACTTTATAATTCCTATATAGATCTTAGTAGGATTAATTAGATAAGAAATAGAAGATAATAAATATAATATAAAGTATATAATATTAGGTTAGGTATCTAGTATAATATATATTAGTAATCCTATAATAGATTAATACTTCTTTTAATACTCTATTAAAGTTTTATAGTTATTCTCTATAAATACTAGCTTTAATAAGATCTTTATTAGAGTTAATATTAAGTTATAATCCTATATACTATATTACTTAAGAAAGCGCTTAATATAGGCCTTTTAGCCTAAATAGATAATATAATTTTAGTAATCTTAGTTAATTATTATACTTAGATAATAGCTATAGGGGCCTAGATTAGTTATATAGAAATATTTATTAAAAATATCCTTTATTTATTAAATCTTAATTTTAGAGAGGCTAATAATAAAAACATTATCTATATATAAAGCGACTAGAATATTAGTCTTATAGTAAATAAAGATACTATAGTTAATATTAATAGATTTTAAGTCTAGCTTACTTATAAAGTTAATAAAGATTATATACTAGATTTAAGATAACTATTTTAAACTATATAGAGTTTTTAATAGCTTATAAATACTTTTCTTTTTATAAAAACCCTATAATAGCTTAATATAAATTTCCTCTTTTATTATTTTATAAAAAAAAGTAGTTTTAATATCTATCTACTTCAAGTCCTAATTATTAGTAGTTATAATAACGAATATAGCTTTATAACTTATTAGTTTAACTACTAATATAAAGATCTTATTATAATTAACCTCTTCTTATTATCTAAAGCCTTTTATTATTTAATAAGTTTTATATTTAGTAATCTTACTTACTAAGTCTTATTTTAGAATATATATTTATTTACCTTATAGAGCTTTCTAACTAGGAGGATAGCTAATAACTAGTACTTATATCTTATTCTTTACTAAAGATTAATACTTATCCTATATTATCTTTTACTATTTTTTTATATTAGAGTTATTTTTAATAACTTTCTTATAAGTCTTTAGTTTATAAACTTCTATATTAGCTATATTTACTAAGTAGATATAATATAAAAGAGGATTTAATAAGAGGTTTTATTATTTTAAATATAAATAGCTACTAAATAGTAATAAGGATATTTCTAATTTAAGCGTATTTATATTACTACTTAAATTATTTATATAATTAATTTCTATAGCTATAGTAGTTACTAGCGGTAATTTAATAGTTATTAATAATAATTAAATTATTAGTAGTAGAGTGTTATAGAGTAATAGCTTATTTATATTATTAATATCTATTATTATTAGTTAAGAAAGTAAAGATTCTACTACTAAATTAAATTATAATTATAAGTTCTTTCCCTCTATAATAAATCTAGAGTCTTAGTACCTTTTTTCAAAGCTATTTAACCTTATATATCTACTAGACCTTATTATTAATAAGTATTTAATAAATATAATTACCTTTATAGCTTATTAAATAACCCTTTATTATATACTATTAACCCTTTATCTAGTTTATTATAAGCTTTTTTTAATTATCTAGCTTTCTATTCCTAATTATTATATATATCTAAGTTATAGTTTTAATCTAGTATAAGCTTTATAGAATATCTTACCTAATAAAACTATAAGGTAGTAATTATAAAAGTAATTAACTATTAAAATAAGCTCTAGCTAAAGATCTTTATTAAATTTAATATTTTATAAAATAATAGATATTATACCCTAAAGCTATTAGCCTAGTTACTTAATAACTCTATTTATTTATAAATTAGAAGAAATTATTAGCTTCTATATAATACCTTAATTAATATAAAGATTATTAAATTAGTAGTTAAAAAATTTACTATTATAGTTAGTTTAGAAGCGGCGGATTTTAATATTACTATATTTATTTTAGATAATATAATATAAGTAGGCTATATAGATATTACTTTTTCTTTCTAAGATTTCTATCTTTAAATATTTATTATAGTTATTTAAGAAGATAATAAAGTATTTACTCCCTCTTAAGCTATAGTTAAAAAGGCTTATTAAATTAAAATAGACTAAATCTAATAAATATCTCCTAAAATAGATATAAAATTTATATTTACTAGCCTTACTTTTAATTATTATATATAACTTATAAGAATCCTTTATCTTTAATATTTTAATAAGGTTAATACCTTTTAATATCTTTATAAAATACTTAATATTTTAATAACTTAAATAACTTATTTAAATATACTATAAATTAATAGCCTTACTTATAAGCTTTTAGCTTAGTTATTTAATATTAGTATTTAAATTTAATAACTTATTAAATAAAGTTAGAATAGGGTTATTAATTAAATTTAATAGCTCTAATATCTTCTAATTAAATAAAAATAAGACTTTTAGCTCTTATAAGTCTAAATAATAAAAATTATTAGCTTATTACTAAATAATAATACTCTAGAAACTAAATTTAATATTATAGAATAAACCCTTAGTAATAAAGCTTATAAGATAGCTTATTTAATTAAGTTAATCTATTAAAATCAGATTTAGCAGTATACTAAATATATAGATTATATTAATAAAGATTAATTCCCTCTTATAACTATTAATAACTATTATTAGTTATATTTTATTAATACTAATAAATATTCTATAGCCTGTAATACCTTTAACGGCTAATATATTATTTTTTAAGAGCTTAGTATACTTAATAAAAGACTCCCTAGCTATAATAATATATTATAAATAAATAGAATCTAGTACTTAGTAGTAAATTATATAATTAAATTTAGTATTAAAAGTAGCCTAGGCTTTATTTAAGCTTAAATTACTTCTAAATTACTTATTTTTATACTTATATTTATCTTTTTTTTCTTTAAACTTATTATATTTTTTATATTTATCTTTACTATATCTATCTTTATTATTATCTCTATTCTTTTTTCTAGTAAAGTTATTATAATTAGCTATAATATAATAAGACTTTTTATAATAAGTATACTAATAGATAAGCTTTTAAATAGTATAGATATTTAGCTTAAATACTATATTTAGCTAAGCTAATAGGATAATAAGATTTACTAATACTATATATACTTTAGAATATTATTAAATTATAAGAATAATATTATCTTTATTCCTTATAATAGTTAGGTTATAAATAGTTTAAATAAATTAAGTTATAATATATTCTAGGGTATAAGTTAACTTATCCTCTTAAATAGCCTTATAAATCTAAATATAATTAATAAAATAATTTTAATACTTCTTATCTAAGCTAGTATAGAAATAATAAATTAAATAATTTATTTTAAGGTAAAACTTTAAATAGATATTTATAATCTTATTATAAATATTTTTAAATTAGTCTATATAGTTAATTATATTTTTATAAAATACTAGGGTAAAAATATCTAGATATTAATAAAAGTTATTTAATATTTTAAATTTTATAAGCTTATGATTCTTATTAATCCTATTTCAGAGCTTATATATATTAATTTTATTTTTAAAATTATTAATATAATTAGTCCTAAGCTATAAGATAATAGTATTATAAATAATTTAATAGCTTTTTTTTATTTTCTTATCTTTAATATTAAAGTTTTTATTATTATAATTATTATTACTTAGTTACTACTATTAGTAGCTAACTCTAATATTTTAGTTATAAAAATATCTTTATTTTCTTCTTTAGTCTAGTCTTAAAGTATATTATAAATAAGATATTATTATATATTTTATTTTTAGCCCTAATAGCTCTTAGGGCCTTTAAACTTTAAAATATAAAGTAATAAGCTTATTTTAATAATAGTTAACTTATTTATAATAGTAGTATTAAATATCTTTTATTTATAAACTATAAAGCTTAATATTATTAAATACTTTTAGAATTAAATTATTAATTAAGTAGCTAGAGGTAAAGGATCTATTAAGTTAATTTATAAATTAATATTTTAAATCTTTATATCTATACTAATAAATTAACTTAGTCTTTATATAGGAGTAGTTAAAATATATAAAGTCTTATTTAAATAGATATCTTTAATAATATATCTTTTTCTAATAAAGATAATCTTCTTTAATAAAGATAAATAGTAGATATAAAGGGTTTAATTTTAATAATTTAAGATACTAAAACTTTACTAAATAATATAAGTAATATAGATATAGATATTAAGACTTAAATATTTTAAACCTAAAATAATAAACTAAATAAGAGATTTTCTAATAGATTAATATTATTTTTAAAGTAAATAAATATCTTATATCTTTACTACTATTGTTTAATTTAGAGATTAATTATATCTATTATTAATATTTTTTTTAAAATTTAAATAAGAGCTAGAATTTTTAACCTTTTTAATTTTAATATTTAGAGAGTAATTCTTAGCTAAATATCTAGCTATAAAGTATATTACTTTAATATAAATAATTATATCTACTATTTATATATTAATATTAATTTAATATCTATATTTTACTATTATTTAGAGGTAATTATTATCTAGTATTTTATAAATAAAATTAGTATTATAATATACTAGCTTAATATAGCTTAGTATTAAAGGTTTTATTTAAACTAGCTCTCTAGCCCTTTATTTTATAGTAGACTACTCTTATATCTTAGGTAATAGAAAGGTGCTTAGAGATAGCGCTATATTTTATTTAGTAATAACTTTATTACTTTACCTACTATACGTCGATAAATCCAAAACAGCTTTTTTTTTAGCCCTAGGTTAAATAGCTAGACAGCCGGCCCTAGGGAGCCCGAGGCCGATACTATATTAACTCGAGACTCCTAAGGCCAGAAAAAAAAACCTCTATAACAGCCCCTACGGCCCGACTTGAAAGTATAATCTAGGGCTATATATAGGGCCTAGGCGTAATCTATAGGGTCCTCTATCTACTCTATCTACCCTATCTACTACCTCTATTAACTGCCCTCTATTACTATCTAGCATGTCGCTGCCGGTGCCCCCTTACGTAGAAATTAGCTTAATCGTATAATTTCGAGCATTAAAATTTAATAAGGTTGAGAATACCCTTAGAGGCCTTCTACTAAGCATACCTATCGATTCTAAATATTAAAATTTTTAGGCCTAGCAGGGGCCGAAATCACGTGCCTTATCAGGGCTAAAATAGAAGGTCTAGGGCTAACGGGGCTAAATTAGAATCCCTAAGGCTCTTAGGGCTAACGCTCTTCTCCTAGAGCTAGCGGGGCCGGGTTTAAATTTATTAATATAGAGTTATTCTACTATAGAGCTATTAGCTACTAAGACTTACTTATAATTTTATTAGACTTCTATATTTATATCTTTATAGAGCTTTTTAAGTTAAGTAGACTATATCTAGATATATATCTATATAGTTAGATATATACCCTATAATTCTAAGCTTATAATTTATTTAAAGTATAGGGTGAATACTTTATTATATTATTACTATTAGAAAGAGATCTATCTTATAGTAAGATCTTATTTAGTACTAAGACTTACTTAGCTTACTTTACTTACTAAGTAATCTTAGTTCTAAATTTTAATAGTAGATATTCTTAGAAATTATTATAATTATATTTTATTTATTAAAATATTATTTATATATTATTAATAATTTTATATTAAAGTAATATTTAATTATAATTTAAAAATAAGCTAAAATATAGATATATTAATAAATTATAAACTTAGTTTGCTATAGTATTAAAAATAAAACTAAAGTTTTTACTATCTTATATTAATAGCTAGATTATAATTACTATTTAATTCTTTAAATAAATAATTAATAATAGAATATAAAGAAGCCGCTTAGAATTTATTCTCTTATATTTATTTTATTAATATAAGATTAAGTTACTATAGAAAATATATCTTTATTTAAAATTTAATTCCTATTCTATTATTTACTAGTTTTTTTAAAATTTATAAAAGTAAATTAGCTTATCTTAAGACTATAATTATATCTTATATTTTATATATACTTAATAAGCTTAGCTTTTTAAGATTAAAATTAAAAATTAAATATATTATTAATTATAATAGTCTTAATAATATTTTTATAACTTAAAGCCTAATCTTAGAAAGACTCTATACTATAGCGCTTAAATATCTTATAGTATAAAAGAAGAAGTATTACTTAAAGCGTTAGAAGAAATTACTCTCTTAAGTACTATATAGTATTAGAGGGTTAGAACTAGACTTATTAAAGTAGTCTTTAAAAATATCTTATAATAAGTATAGTATTTAATAGTAGGACGTAAGCTTATAAGTCTTAATATTAAACTCTAATATATATAGCTTAATAACTTCTATATAATTAACTATTATAATAGACTTTATATTATAAACTTATATATAATTATATAATCTATAATATTAATCATATAAACTTATCGCTTAGAGTCTTTATTAAAGAGCTGGGTTAAGATTCTTATTTTTACGCGTCCCGCTATTGAATACTATACCTATTGTAAAGCGTGGACGCTTCGGGGACCATTTCTAGGGAGAGCCTTGGGGGAATTTAGGGGCCCATCCAACAGCTCTGGGTCCAACCCTATAGGGTTTATACACTTGATGGGTTTGTATAGTTGAGGGGTGAATCTTTCCAGAGCGAATCCTCGCATAGTGATGGAAGTGGGTTTTTGCTTGGCGGGACCAACAAGCATTAGCGACATAGCTCTTTACGATTAAAGTCCAAGGATGGAAGATGAAAGATGAATGTTGGAAGAAGAAGAATGATTTGCTGCCGAAGCAGCAAATGTGCTACTGTCGGTGATATTGAGTTCTATCGCCGCGGCCAGTGTAGGATTGGGGGTTGAACCCTTCAATCCGGCGATTAGTCAGCAGCCCTCTACTTAGGGGGCTTCTTGTACTTAGGCCGTAGATCAGGGGCTTTGGGTGTCAATCTCATCACCGCCACGTACCTGCGACACTCTCAAGACTGGACGCCTACAGCAAATTTTTTGTTTCTCTCTTTCCTTCTTTCTCTTCCTCAATTATCTGTATTGTCAGAATAGTGGAAATCCAAGGTCAAGGCAGACAAAATTTATCCTTGCAGCATGGGTTTCAAACTTGTCATGGACTACCCCACTCAACACGATGATTTACAGGCTTTTCCCCATGAACTAGAGAGTCTACGATCCTGGTCAAGGTGACCAAAATGCGACATTGCCCAGATGTAGATCATGAAGCTATAAGTGCGCATGCTGACAATCCTCCACCGCATCCGGTTTTAGCAATCCAACGAAGAATCCTCGCAGATCTTGACCAGGATTCTGTGCTGATTCTGGCATGCTGCTCCTGTAATTCTCAACAGCGCATGTCGGGCATCTAGACACAATACGCCCGTCCATGTGTACTACCTGACCAGCAGCGAAGATAGCCCAACATTTATCTCCGCACACCGGCATGAAGATCGGGTGTTGTCTGCTCTGTGGCTTTTCCCAGTAATCTTGGGCCCACAGAGAGGCTTTGATGTTGATGAACCGCACAGGTTGGTCATGGCCTTTGCATACTTCTGGTTCAACATTGCTCACAGCCAGAAGATAGAAAATATCGTGAATACCAACCGTACCAGCTACTGAGCCGTCAATCCAAGCAATGAAGCACAGAGTGGATCCAGTTGTATGCATCGGTGTGCCTATGCTCAGGTATAAAAGACGATCCGGAGCTGAGAGCTCAGCTGGTCCAAGGGTTGGGCGCGCGGACGTTGGCTCGCCTTGTCTTTCCAAGTCTGACGAATTTGCGTTTCCAGAGGGTTGCTCAATATCCATCTCGTAGCGTTGATATCCTGGCCCCATTGAAGAGAGGATGGAACCATCCTCCCGGGTCTTGACGTTAGCCCAAAATTGATCAGAGCAGACAAATTGGACACTTTCTGGGTATAATTCCATGTTAAACAGGAATGAAGGGACTATGCTATAAATGCTGCGGCGCCATGCAATAATGCTGCTCTTCCGGATATCATCGCTCAGTATCGTGCTCATTCCTAATTCAGTGCCATACTCGGGGGCAACGTGTAACTCTGCAAGGAGATGGACGACTTGTGCCAGGGACGGATTCTTCACTTGGTCAAGTGTCTTGCATTTGTCAGATAGCCAATGGCAATCATACAAGTCCATCATAGTGGCGTGTCGAACATTCTTGAATGTCTTCGGAGCGAAACGACTTACGATGGCGATGACAACAGATGCCGTAATTGCACGAAAACGGCCCAATTCCTTCGCATCAGGTTTAAAGACATTACGAAAATGTCTTTCGGTTATCAAACCAAGGTAAGTCTCATTTGCGATTCGATTAAAGCACGGAGCAACAAATTCCGCTAAAGCTGGAAAATAGACGGAGGCCAGTCGGATCGCGGTGGGAGTAGGATCAGTGTTGGCTCTTCTCCAATTGTATCTTGCCAATGCTTCACCAGGTTCTGGAAAGTAATCTATTGTCAAATGCTCCTCGACATAGTCAAAGACCTGCTCGAAGTCCTCTTGTAGGGTTTCAGGTAAAATTTTGGGCGAATCTCCCAAAGCTGTCAGTAACAAAACGCCTGTTGTGCTGTGCTGATAATGCAATGTTGGCGGCTGATTCGGAGTTTGCACGTCTTCTCCTCCCTCCATCAAAGGATCCGTTTCTGAGGAACCTCCCAGCACCAATATCAAGCACTTTGTGCCCAGAGGACTCGGTGGTATTCCAACACCGCCCCAGGTTTGGATGCTACCCATGTTATAGCCCACCGCTTTCAAATATGCAGCGATACGAGCAACACAACCACTCCTTGTCCGGTACTCAATGCCTTTATCGTCTACGAACCATTTCAAGAAGCCAGCAACCATCTTGACTTCGCCAAGAAATTCATCTTCTTCCTCTTGATCCGGCTTCCGCTAGCCTTGGCCTGGAACCGGCAATCCTAGCCTTGTCGCTGCCTCGAGAAATAAATCATTCGAGCCCCGAGACGCCCCTTCATTGATGATTTTTTGAAGGGTCGAACCTTCTAGAAGCTGGCTCTGTAAAGTGTCCAGAAGAGGAGTTTTCTCTCCAAAAAGGTAAGGCATTAGGGAATTGCGAAAGAGATTTGCGGCTGTGACAATATCGAACTCGTGAGCAAGAGCGCAAAGAGTAGTACCAATGACTTGTGTACGTGTGTCACCTCCAAAAGATTCTTGTGCATCATCCATGTGTGCCACTAGGGGCCCACGGCTCGTCAGAACAAGGCCTCGAAATGGCTGGAGACGTAATTGTTGGTCGAGCTCAAGTTCTTGTAGTCTCTTGCCAAGTGGGTTCCGAATGCGGTCCAGCAGGAAGCGCAAGCCTTAAGTGCCTCCCATCCATCCATATACGGATCGAGCGGCTGAGAAGGTATTTACAATATCGATCGTACCTACTTCAGTTTGTATAAGCGATCCGCTCCGAGTTCTCCAGACAAGCGTCATCGTTCGTTTGAAGATATGATTATGCAGTATCTACGTTGTATCGTGCCTTTTCTGTACAATGTAAAGTATATGTTTATCGGAAATTAGCCTGTTTCTGGGACCGTCGGGTACGTGCTCCTATGGCTTAATAATGCGGTTACGAGATCACAGAACGGAACGTTCAGAGCTTTATAAGATTTGAGTGAACGGTTGAGAAGGCTAAGGTGTTACACCTTTAAGTGACAGGAAGTCTTTAATAATGTACAAGAGCACTTACACCCACCTACACCTAGCAAAAACACAAGGCGTAACCGGGCAAAAAAAGACCGCCGCCCCGCCAACGAAATGAGACCTAACCTTACAAAGGTAGGACCAGGCGTCGGACATCCAATTTTCCAATTTTCGAATCGAAACTTCTCAGCTTTTGACAGCGCACAGAGCTTGTCGTTTGAATATCCACGCTGATTACCGCAACATTATATAATAATATTAAATCTATAATCTATTCTTATTCAAGAAAATTCTACATCTATCTTATCTATTAGTTACCTAAACAATCCTTTGATCTTTCATATCTATAAGCTTGACCTTCTTTGCTCGCGGATGTGCCGAAGTGGAACGATCGGTTCGGCACTATACATAAGCACTCCGTCAGAACCCGCGCCCCTAAAATTGATCTACCCACGCAAAGAAAGGCTGTCTCAGAGCATCCATGCTCTGCTTGCGAAGAAAACTCTCGCTACCCAAATACCCAACGGTGTATTTACGATCACTTAGCGAGGTTGTGGATCGATGGAGGCTGTGTCCACGCTCTTTGCGGGACGCTTACTCACCTTATGCTCCATTCTGGAATTGGATGGGGCTTCCTTGCTTACTGTGCTAGGTTGATCTCACTTGCTACGGTGGTTCAAAGCGTAGCTTCTCAGGTCCTGCTGCCCCTAACTCGTGCTAGGAAGTGTCTGAAGCCATACATTTGAGGATACACCTATGGACGGACTAGATTTTCGCTTGGCATTTTGCGACGAATGAGTAGAGTGACTGGCGGGTCGTGAGACTATCAGGTAAGAATTGGACGATCGGCACTGTAGCAAAAGCGCATCATTCAAAGTTTTGCCTGTCGAAAAAGGATATCGCCAGCGTAATATACCGCGTTCGGACGTCGGACTTCTTAGACCAAGAGATGAGGAACAAATGTACTAGGAAGGCTGAGATGGTAATCAGAGACCTATCAGCATGCTTCCCCATCACCATAAGGATCACCTAGCTAGGAAATCATTCACGATTCAGAATGGTAATCACGCTTCTCTACTCGACTACCCTGCGTACTGAGCAACGTACGACGACAATCATCATTATTCTGGTTGATCAAGCAAACGCCCCCATCCCATTTACCAAGTGAACACCATGTAATAGCAGGGCTTGTAGAACGTTGTAGCTTGCTCAGGAACCCACAGCATGGGCGAAGACTTTAGCAGCAAGCTCGCTAAGCAGCTTTGCTTTATCACCCTGAGGTAACTCCTGTATACTTGTTAGAGCCAACTAGTCCCAATTCATATCCAATCTATGTAGAAGTCGATTACACTGACCTGAAAAACACTATACACACTCTTCCCCTTCGCATCTCTCACAGCGCCCAATCGATTCCCTGCTACTGCACCCGCCACAGCTCCCGGGAAATTAGCGACAATGAATCCCATAGCGCCTCCACTTAATCCGCCAACAACGCTCCAGAATTTTCCCGTTGGTCTTGCTTCCTGGCCCTCCGCCATCCCTTCCTCTCTTAGCATTTCTTCAAACACACCCCCAAATTGCTCATTACTGAAATGCTCCTCATCTGCATCGCTCTTCGCGCCGAAGCCAAATGATGACCATGGGAAGCCACCAGATGGCTTTGGGCCTTGGCGAGGGATTTCTTCGGTGTCCGGGTCGCTGTCTTCATAGTCACCAGTGGAAAAGTTGTGGTATGTACGGGCAGAGTCATAATCGCGTCGACGTGTAGGATCGGAAAGCGTGTAGTAGGCGTCGTTTATTTGTTGGAATTTCCTTGTGCGGGCCGGACGCTCTGGTGAGTCAGAAGGAACGCGATCGGGATGGGATTTCAGGGCTTGTCTATACTAGAGTGTTAGAAACGCGAATAGATGACGAAAAGGCGGCGTCTTACTTTTTGTAGGCATCTCGAATCTGCTGCTGGGAGGCTTGTGGGGACACGTCGAGGACGGCATCTACTTCTGTTAAGAGGGGGATGGACGACACAGAGCGCCAGACGAACAATAGTCGGGTGGAGCAGCTTCAGCTAAGGTCAGCAAAAACGGGTGCAAGTCCAACGTCCTAAGCTCACTAGACATCTCTGATGTAGAGGGTTCCTGGAGTCGTGAAGGTGGGCTTTGCCTTGTGCACCTAAGGCAAGCAAGTTTACTTTCAGCTTTGGAGAAGTGGAAGAAGTGATTCCCTGGAAGATGACTCAGTATACGTGTGAGAATGCGCTCACTTAGGCATTAAGAGATACTGAGTAGTAATACTAGGTTATCGGGGTATGGTTCTAAAGGAATTCAAGAGATAGAACTACTACTTGGGTGAATCTCGGCAATATGACGTTACTTCACAGCCCTGCTTCTGCCAAGGAATTGTCCTTGACCAAATTATTGCTTGCAGCCTTGCTTATCTTGCTATCTTACTCATCGTCTTTCTGAAATGCAATAAGGCACAGATAGGAAATTTATTAGACCTACAATAGTCCGTTTACACAGGCACCACCTATGGTCTCTAAGTGACGGAACGGTTACCTGAATCTGGCGAATCCATCTTCTTTGATCCACGCTCAACGATTAAAACCGATCTTTAACCCTCTTCACCTGCAGCAAACTTCTGTTCGAAATTCTCTCTCGCGCTCACACTGACACAAAGGGTAGGGTCGATGCTTTTCAAATCCGTCTCTCGCATTACGGCCAACGTAACAAGACCGTGATGAGAGTGTAATATGTCTGTTGCGCCATTATATGGTTAGACGATATGAGTGAAAGTACTCCGATCATGAACCAACTCACCTGGAAGGTCACCTGGCATTTTGCCAAAGCCGCCAATAATATGCTGGGTCTTCTCCAATAGATATCGGCGAATACCGTTGAAGTCTTGAAGATAGACTTTGTTGAGTATCTGATAATATTATTCAGTCCGAGACCACATAGGGCAATTTTGACAACGCAGCATGGCAACCACTTACTCCCAGCGTTCCTCCAACCCAAAATGAATAACAAGTATCTGCAACTTTATTACAGCGTCCGTTGACACCGACCCATTGTCGCTCGTACAGTGAAATTTCTAGTAAGGGCTGGCTCATATGAGCTACTGAGACAGGAAAGGCTCCAATGACATGAAAAGTAGGTCGAGAAAAGTCAGGTGCAGCCACTGGCGCTGGTAAGGGTTCGACGTAATCGTCATCGTCCATAGTCAAGTCTTCCCCGTCTTCCTGCAGCATCAACGTCTGCCGCGCCACAAGCCATCGAGTTATATTGTCCACGAACTCTGGACTCATTGTCTTCCCTTCTGCGGGAATTTGCCACTTTCGAGGCAACCTGCCAAGTAGGGACAGTGCACCGACGCCAGAATATGTTTCTCCAGCTGCAGATGCTGGTGAGCATGTGCTCCTCATCCTGCAGCATAGGCTGTGTATTGCGTACCATGTGCCTCATGGAACGGCGCTTGCGCAATTCCCCCCTCGTATGTCTGTAGTTGTCAACGCCTAGAACCTGAACGTCATCATGGAGCCAAAGGTTGACCTACTACAGAACTCTCAATATACCGTACCAGGCCTTCCACGTCAATGTCATCTTGCCCCTCCATGTCTCCCCTCCTTAAAATCCACCTTACCCCGGCAGCCAAATAACAAAACCTCATGTCTTCCCCGCCTTCTACCCTCCCGCCTCTCCCGATGCCCTCACCAAAGCTCCCATTTCGCCTCTGCAACCCTCTCAACCATTGCAAACACTCCCTTCTCCTCACCCTCTCCATTCCCTTCCCCAGCACGACCAGCGCTGCACATGCAAAATACGTAGCCGCCAAATGGGCCGGATCCCAAGCCCCATTTACTTGACCCTCTCTTGCCATCGTTCCAGTAAAACCCCTGAATCCCCCGTGCGGGTGTTGGCATCGTAATATCCACTCGACGTATTCTGCACGTTCAGCCGGCGTAGTATGAGAGTGTAGGACACCTAGGATGTCTAGGGCAGAGAGGATGAAGAAGGCAAGAGTCATACGTTGGGAGTCATTGGATTGGTAGGCATTAGGGAGATGGGTTTTGAGACAGCGGAGCCAGTACTTGATGTGTCTCTCTTTATTCAAGAAGAAACTATCTGGAGTCGGGCCGGGCTGTGGAAGCTGAGGAGTATGAGTGGACATTGAGAATCCAAGGCTGGGCGGCGAGTGGAGGGAGGGAGGGAGGAGTTGGCCGTCAACTGAGTAGGATACGACGGAGGGGTGCTGACATCGGAGCTAGAAGGATTGACCCCCCAACTGTATGAACCCCCCAACTGTATAGCCCTATAGGGCTGGGCCTAAAGCTGGTGACGCGGGCCCGAAAAGCTCCCCTAAAATCCTCCGAAGTAGGTTACCCAGGCAATAAGAATAGTACCCGGAACATCTTGGCTTAAGGGTGTGTTCAGGGCCCATTTTCACCAGCTTTAGGTCCATCCCTATAGGGCTATACAGTCGGGGGTCCATAGAAGAGATCACCCCTCCACCGTATAAGCCCTTTAGGGCTGGACCTGGAGCTGCTACACCCGCCCCTAAAGACACCCCGAGGGTCCCCGTAAGATGGTCCCCGGAGCGTCCAAGCTTTAGGGTTGCTTTAGGGATGGGTTGAGCGCTCTAGGTCCAGCCCTATAGGGCTTATACGGTGGATGGGTTTATACGGTGGAGGGGTGATCTCTTCTACAGTTGGGGGGTCAAACCTTCTACATCAAGCAACTCCGCTTGCAACCACCCATCCCCACAAACATCTTCCTAGAATTGCTTGTTCCCCCACCGTTCTGTTTCATATGCTTTCCAAATATATGCTACAGGTTCCCCGCAATGGCATTCCTCACCGCCACCTTCTTGCTCCGTATACTGTCCCTCTTTCACCTAATCTGCGCCTACTACCTTCTCCTTTCCCCCCTCACTCTCTCTGACCACAACCTCGTCTACATACTTGGTGCATCTATGGACCTCGCTATCTCACCCCCCTCCTTATCAATCTCCTCGCCGGCCCTCGCTCTTGCTGCTTTGTTTTTGGCACTACTCGGCATCGCAGATCTCTCGGCTACAGGGTTGGACGAGGAAGTCGCGAATTATTACTGGAGCAGCCAGGCGCCCATACGGTTGGGGTTCTTCTTTGGGATAACAGGGTATAGTTATTTGTGGAAAGAAGGAGGAGCGATTGGCGGAACGAGGAATGGAAAGGGAGAATTGAGGGGGCTACTTTGTAATAGTTTTGTATTTACGTGGGGGTTTGTGGAGATGATGGGATGGTTTTGGGTGAGTCGAAATTTGTTTGCTCCTCGCTTTGGATAGATCAGAGGGTTCTAATGGGGGATGTAGATTTATGTTAAGTTGAGGGAAGAAAGGAGGGCAATTATGGCGAGAAAGGAAAGCAGGAAGAAAGCGGAAGAATATAGCCTGTAAGGACTGTATTAGGAGGGGTTTCTAGTTGCGAAGTAGAGATGCTCAAAAGTAACAATGCTCATACAGAATTGGTATGGTTCAATTTGCGTGGACTATTGGTCACTGATGGCCTCAACAGATCAATAATAATAACAACCCCTCTCATCATGATGCAAATGATAACAATGCTTCGCGCCGCTGCAGCCGGGTATTTTTGCGCTGAAAAGCAATGTCTAAACACTAAGCACATACAGTCGTGAATTTCATGCAATGGATCACAGACTCCTTACAATACTCTTACCCCCCTCGATCAGAAAACTTTCATATGAACCGTGTTTTGAGCACTCCGTCCAAACCCTCTGACCAGCTCTCTTGTAATGTTTTGCACACGAGTTTGACGTTTGCTTCGATACCCAGGGCCCATAATTGCTCTCCGACTGCGTCCCGAGATTCTTCGTTGACGCTACCGGCTAGCACTCGCTTACTGATTTCCTGAGTGGCAGTCGAGCCTTGTATACTTTCCTGTAAATCTCTTGCTGCATTTTTTACCTCGTCAGAAAAAGCTTTACACAGGTCCAGAAGGCCTTGCGCTTTAGTTCTGAGCCATGCTTGATCTAATAATGATTTTTTCTTATTCTCAGCGAGCATGTGGTTCACAGAAAGGACCGTGATCTGGCATATCTCTAAGACTGTATATTGAGCGTGGAAGGTATTCCATGTCGGGAGGGAAAGGTCTGGATCTAAAGCGAACGGTGCGACGGATCTACCTCGCATGTGGGAGATGTCTCTGGCCTGGACGACTCTGAGGAATCTTTCAACACAATTGAGTAGACGCTCCATATACTCCGTGATATTCCTCGTGGTCGTGTCATGATAGCATTGGTATAGCCTCTCGAGCGCGTAGACAGCAAGGGAGGGCTCGGATTCCGAATTGTCGCCCTGCAGAAAACCGCTCTCTTCTGCCATAGCTTCCAATTGACAACCGTCGATTAGACTACTCCCATCGTGTAAGAGGTCCCACAATAGCGATATTCTAAACTCTTGTACAAGCCATTTATCCTGTACCACTTCAGCTTAGATGGTCGTCAAAACCCTAGAAAGACCTACATCCAGTTTCGCGGGACTCGGAGCTGGTATTGTATTGTAGAAAGGCGGCTGAGACCCAGCTTCGAACGAGGGAAAAGCTGCTTTGTCCATGGTGTCAATCGTGCGAGGTGGAATATTCACTGTGAACGTAAGTACTGGCAGTAGTATCGAGTACCGGAGCAAGGTCTTAGTCACCCACCTTTCGCCTGAATCTGCACGTCCTGGGGCGATGCATTGAGACGTTGCATACGCTTGCCTTCAACGAAAAGCTGATGTCTGATGAAATTTTGAGATATGGACAGCTTGCTCGAGAAAGCATCCAGGCACATATTCCACAACCCGTTTTCCTGCATTGTATTGAGCGACTTAGTGCTTAAAGCGTCAGCAGTGTAATGCCACTGTAGTATCTGTGCAATCTCTTCCAAGGGATTAGTGATAGTCTGACTTTTGCCGTCGGCAGACGAAAACTTGGTGGGCTGTGGATGGATCTTTGACATGTGCGCGAATAGTGCCCATGAGATCGTTGCATGTTGCATGTTCTTAATCGATAATCGGGAATAGCGCTCGATAGCCAAAGATCCTGCACCGAAGTACATATAGAGTCGTACTAAAAGGAGTAGGGCGTCATAGTTATGCTTCGAGTTGGAGAGAATGTTTTCCAGGATCACAATACTTCGAAATAATGCTATATGATTCGCATAGGACTTTCCTTCGTCTCTGTTATACAACCGGATAAGACCCATAGCAGCCAACAGAGCAGCATCATCTCCGGGTCGTCGATCGCTCACTGGAAGGTCAAGACCGATATGCAGAGACAAGTGGTAAAGTCGGAGACAATTGTTGATGAAAAGGGGTAACAAGTTTGGTGGTAGAGAATCGTCGTTCCGGGAAACGACGAGATTATAGTCGAGTTTCATAGCGTTTATTTCCCGAGTGAGCCATTTCACCGTTTTTGCCTTTGTTGGTATGTCAGCAAGAGATCGTCCAAAACACGAAGCAATACTCGCCTCCGAGATACACGACCTGGATCGCTCGTCCCGAGAAACCTCAGCCGCGAATTTCAACAGTTCAATGTGCCTCTGTGCAGTCAGATACGAGAGGTAGGGGTGGATGTCCTGGAAGCAGATGACTTTGCAGGAGAATTTTAGAAGATACTCCCGAAACGCAGTCACCAAATGACCTTGATCTCCCCTTCCCGCACTAGTCTCAAGGATGTAAAATTTGATCAACGCTAGATAAGCGTTCCGTGAATTGAGATTTTCAGCTTGGAAGTCGTTAATGAACGATTCGGTGGCCCCGAGAATCCTGACCTCGTTAGCTCTCGACGCAGCAGGATGCAATGTTTGCTGATCAAACATGGGCTTACTCTGAGGTGCCGAGCTCTGAGCTTGCTTCCACTAGACCATCCCAGGCCTTCCAGTCATCTCCTAGCTTACCCCAATGCGATGAGGTATTTGAAGGCTCCTTTAGTGCTCGACGCGCATCTTGCAATACGCCTAGACAAAATTCCCACAAGCCTTTCCAGTGCTGTGTCAACGAGGCCAACTCGATGAATTGCCTTGAATGTTCCCAGTTTTCCTTACCCGGTCTGAATGTCGAGCTCATCATGCTATCAAGAAATTGGAACGCTTCTTTGTACCTTCCTTGCTCTCGATAGATCCTGACGAGCAATGAAAGATCTTCTGATGTGGCTATTGCCCAGGCAGATTTGCCCAGTCCCTTCACAATCGTTAGTAGCCATGGAGTAAGGTACCATCCTGGCTGAGGCTACGATAAAGGCAGTACATACCTTACCTTGGGTAGCATCAATTGACTTTTTCAAATTTTGATAAGCCAAACTTCGCTGAACCTGCTTGTTTGTGTCATTCTTCGCCTGCTGCTGCGACACCAAGTGGGTGACAAGGATGTAGAGGAAGTGAGGAGGCCGTTGCTCCGGGAAATTCTTTCTCCACTGAAAGGCTGCCTAGTTAGATCTTTGAGTCAACAGATTCCAGCAGTTTGGTGAAGGGTTTCGAGACCTGCTGCGCGTCATCCAAATAATTTATAGTGAATTTTGCCCAGAACCACATCTTATGAAGTTTTTCGTCATTGGGGCGACTGGCTGCTGCTCGCAGCCATAATTGCTGTACCTTGGATGAGATTTCCAGATTTTTGACCACGCTTTCGAGCTCTCCCAACGCGTCAACGTTCGAAAGAGGAGGCTTTCTACTAAGTAGGGTATCAAGTTCCTTAGCTCCCTGTACGCGACGGGCTTCGTCGGGCCAAAGGACCAATATGGTGATCCTCTTTGCCTAAAATACCAAACATAAGCGCTGTAGTATGGATTTCGTATCTCCTTACATGAAGTCACTTGCCTGCAGGTATTCATCGTTTTTCGATTTCTTCAACTTTTTCTCGCAAAGATTGAGAGCTTGCTTAAACTGCTTTGCAGCCACTAATCCCGCAAAAGCGTCATCTTGCCCATTGAGGCTAAGCATAGCAGAATGTCTTCCCAAAAGAGTATATCTAAGGTTGCATTTGGCGAAGTGGTAAAGGATGTTTTGCGTCAGGATGTGTGCTTGGAAAGTTGTAATCCACTCGGACTTAAACGTTAGCGTCGTGGCTATGCCCGGATTTCTGAGAAATTCAAGCTAGAGATTCTGGCTGTTCATTGGAACGTATCGCTGATACTTTCAATTCTATATATTCTCATCTCGAGAGTGGTATCTAAGCATTAAAATCTCCCATCAAGCAAAGTCCCAAGACATTTGTGGCCATTATCCAGCCGAATCCTCCCATCCTTTACTCTTTCATTGCACGAGCAGCATAGAGCTGCTCACGCACCTTTGCTTCTATTCCCAAGCTATACTTCCTAGATCGCATATCCTGAAGCCTCAGGAGGATGCTTGAAGTTGAAAGTGTGAAGTCAGTGTGAATAAGAGGCTTAGATGTTAGAGCTAGTCCGCCTCTGTTTTAAGGGTAGGCCACATTGATCATGTGAACCAATCTTGGTCCTCGGATTGCTGAGCTACTGTGTTGTATGCCCAATTCAAGTCAATAGAAGCGAGCATTCATCGCTAGCCTTCAAAATTTCCCCTCGTACAACCATCCCATTGGAACCTTCATGCTCCGTCGCCGTCTCCGAGTAGGTCTAGAGGTTTCATCTCGAAAACACCCCTTTCGATGATTTCCTTATGGCTTCATTACGCTCGGTGATCTATGCCATCATCAGCATTGATGCCTGAGCTCCCGGATTCGGAGGAGAACGCATACCCACTGCTTTTTGCAGTCTCTGTAGGCCCTGCAGTGGGATCGTCGTCATCAGCCAGTGATCTTGAGCGTTAGCAATGGCAAGGATTCCGATATCGCCTTTGACGGATGGGAACTTGGAAAGAAGCGAGCAAGCGCACTCACTGGAAATAGTCCATACAAAGTTGCCTATCTCCCCCGTTGCGGTGCAGACATTTAATACTACGCTCGGCTGCTTCCTGGCAAGGGTCAAAGAACTTGCTGTGCGGTTTGCTCCAAGTTCTTAGTATTTTGCACGGATCAAGTAGTACAAGCTCAGGCTTCCTGATGTGGAAGATGTAGAAGGTGGATTGAGGCTCAAAGATGCGTACCTGGTGAATGCAGCTTCACCTTTTGCCCATGGCGATCCCTCCCTTCGTTCCGGTTCGGCCATGATCACAAGAGACTGACAGGGTTGAGGATATAATAATGAAAACGATGGGTAGAAGCGGTAATTCTACGCCACACTTGAGTAGAAATCACTGGGAGCGATAATGGCGGTGCGGTACTTTCTAGTCAGCGGTGGTTGCCGGTGGTTTATGGGGAGGAGGTCTATTCTTAGCGGCCCAGATGCTACAGGGCTTACACCTAGATCCTCCCCGGACGAGGTGCGTTAGAGGTGCGTTAGAGGTGCGTTAGAGATGCGTTAGAGGTCCATTAGCGGTATCGGAAATGCCGGTAGTCGATAAGAACCTCCGGATTAAACGTCATCTACTACCTTAGAGGTACCCAACCTGCCTAACGGAGGCGAGAAGAATTCCCGGGACGAGGGTTGTCCTTCTGATTCATTCTGACATCGTGTAACTGATACTCCAATAGACATCAGTAGCTCCTTGCCCCTCCCACCATCCCATCGCATGATAGGTATCGCGGAAAATATAAGCCACCCATCGACCATGGACTCGCCAACAAGATTTGGACTATTGGATACCGGAAGATCTGCCCATCCGTGTTGATCCACACGTAACTCTGTTGTTCCTGATCTTTTTGGTTTTGGCATGGGTGTGGAGGGGCAGGCATAGTATTTTGAGCAATCTCCATCGGAGAACTGCTGGAATATCGAGAAAACCTCTTATACATATCATCATACTCTACACGTCGTGAATGAGCTGACCAGACCGGCTCTTGCTGCAGTTTCACCGCCTCACTCTTCTAAACCTCATAACGCTCATGGACAGGCAGTGAAGCAAGCCACAGCTGCATCACGATTTCAGTTCGCCCCAGGGTCTCATAACAGGCCCGCTTCAGCGCTTCGACAATTAGGTCGGAGCTTGTTTCTTCCCAAGCTGTCGATTCGCAATCTTTGAGCCTTTCACCTGTCCATAATAAGTAAGTCGGTCCAGAACTTGGTTCCATGGGCAGTCATGGACACGAAAATGAAGAGGTTATGGAGCCACGCCCAACTAGCCCTCCACACCTGTTTCCATCTCGCTCCGGATCCTGTGCGCAAAACGTGTACAGGTGAGCGTCATATCATTGCTAATCAAATATGGTGGCTTTTTCTGCATATTCCTTAGTCATGGGGTGGTTGATCAGTGGCTATGTTCGTGATCTGGGGATTGAGTTGAACAAGGTTCTACGCGTGGCATTAGCTTGGAAATGTGAACCTATGGCGCGAGAGTATCTCGTTGTCAACGATCCTAGTTCCCGTTGCGAACGAGGTGTAATGGCCTTGCTCTAGTCTCGGCACGAGCTGTATCAGCATTAACAGTAGATGCAGGCCAAACCGAAGGAAGTAACGGAATCCGTCAAAACCAACAACGCTCAGCAGCTTCTCCACAATCTCGAAGCAGGTCGTGGCAATTTCAACAGACGTCACGTTTGGCTATGCGATGGAGTTCTGATATGCCTCTCTTAGAACGCGAGTGGCCAAAATGCTGCCGCCGCTGTTACGAAAAGTAATTTTCTCTTTTGGAACTTCACATGAGCCTAGACAACACACCGAGTCCAAGGTGTGGAGGGGCTCATAACGGAGAGGTCGCTATAGGCGAGCGTCCATACTTTGGGGAGCCCCTCGGAAAGCCAGGCTCACTCGTTTTGCAAGTGGCTGAGAATAACTTTGTTTATCAAGATCTCTATAGGTCACATTGGGGTTTCTAAAACATTGGGATTTATATTAATACAGGGCCGGAAGCAAATGAAGAAATAAGAATGGCATACACGTCAAATTACGAGCGAATATCGGACATGCTAGATAACATCAGTGAGTACTGGTAAGGATAGATAGCACTACTACCATCTTATCGTCTCTTATCCTCCGGTCCTGATAGCCGCAAAGACCTTTTATACTTCGCTCTTCAGAAGCCTTGTGGATCCACTGCTTCGATCCAATTCCAGCATCTGCGGGAATCAATTTCATATAATAATTCACAAGTTTGACTCCTACCAAAAATCCCCGCACCAACGGGCCTTTGGATACATTTGTATTTACTAGATCAAATCCTCTATCACAATCTACCATTGACCAGCATCTCTTCAGAAATAACCATGGCAACGATGAAAAAGAATCCAGCCTTCGAGCTTGTGATCGATAAAATGCCAGACAAGCCGTTGAGTACCGACGACTTCGATCCACAAAAGCACATAAACTTCGTGCCACCTAGCAAAACTCATAGTATGAGCGATCTGAAGCTTCCCGAAGGCACTGGAGTCTCTCCTTTTGCTGTGTCTGAGCCTTTCCAACTTTTTACTGAAGAGGCTGTGGCACGTATGAGAGCAGAAATATTCAGCAAAGAGGTGATGGAAAATTGTAGATATTCTAGCAACCTGGCGCACTGTCAGCTGAGGGGTTTCGCTGCCAAGTAAGTCAATGTTCAACGATGTGATGCCATTCTGTATCTTATGTCCTACTAATGCACCAGGCAAGGTATGCACCGTTTGTATACGACGTCTGGAAGCACCCTGAAATACTGGCAATCGTCTCCAAGATTGCAGGTGTCGAGCTCGTGACGGAGATGGACTTTGAAATTGCACATATCAACATCTCCGTCAAATCGGAGAAGCAGAAAGCCGAGGAGATGGAGGCTTCTGTGGACAAACAGATGACAGAAGACGATGAAGGAATTGCGGGGTGCCCCTGGGAAGACGACAAGCCAATTGTCGACTGGCACACAGACAGCTATCCTTTCGTTTGCGTGACTATGCTGAGTGATTGTCAAGGTATGATTGGCGGTGAGACGGCACTTCGCACGGGTGATGGCGGTATCCTTAAAGTTCGCGGACCCGAAAAGGTATGTGGAACCTGTGCATGGTCTAAAGATTAGTTTGACAAAAAATCCAGGGACATGCTGTGGTATTGCAAGGCCGCTATATCGAACATCAGGCTCTCCGTGCGCTTGGGACGACAGAGCGTATCACCATGGTAACATCTTTTCGGCCCAGATCCCACACGGTCAAGGACGATACCGTCCTTACAACAGTTCGCCCCATTTCTAACCTCTCCGAACTCTATTATCAATTCAGCGAGTACCGCCTTGAGATCCTCGAGGAACGTATCCGAGAACAGCTCAAGACTCTGCGAGAGACACAGAAGACTGGCAGAAAGATGAAAACTAAGGATCTCAAAGCGTTTCTACACGAGCAGGAGGTCTTCCTTGCACACATGAACAAGGAGATGGTTGATGATGAGCTTGTCACCAAAGGGAGTATCGATAATGGCCATCTCGTTAGCGATTGTGGAAAAATGAAGCGCAAGAGGGTTCAGTGAGCCGTTTCAAACGGCCATGTCCAGTAGGAGACCACGATGACGAGGATAATGATGTTTCACGAGTTCCTTTGCTCCATGACGATCTTTTGTTTATGCTGTAGCTTAGCGAAGTCCTGAGTCTGTCGTAGGAATGGTCAACTGCTTCCGCGTGCTTACATCCAGATACCCTAATAGAGGTAGACTAGACAGATTGATGCGTATATAGGGAATGGAATTTTAATTTATGCCCTCCTAAAGCCCTACCGTTGCCCTTAAGTTGCTCAGCCTCAAAGAAGCTCTCGAGGGGGCGAAGTCTTGCAGAGTACATTAAGAACCTCAAGCCACATATTGAAGCAGCAATATGCAGGGTCAGATTTTCTGAGTAAAATTTCCGGCTTGGATTAGAAGAGTCATTCACAACTTAGGCCCCTGCAATACATCGAGTGTAGCTTTCTGAAGGTGCAAAGTGAAAAATGTCTCCGGCGGAATATGATATCTCCGGGCGCTAAAGAAGGTTCCGCTCTTCAACCGCCTTTCTTGACGCCGGAACTTCACCTATATCTGACTCTTCCACAACACACATTTGCGCTCGTTGCAGTTCATGCTTCCACCAGTGACGTGATGATGCTAGCACTATCTGTTGCCAGCCCAGCTCGGCCCTAATCAATCGATCTATTACACCCATCGAGACAGTGATTCGAGGTTTCAATATCTACAAACACCCGGTAGCCTCACTTAATTCGACCCACATGCTACACGATTGACGGGCTATATCGCTCTGATAAAACAAAGCCGATATTTTGCCATAGGTGCAATGGATGGCCCAAACGCCAAACCATCCACAAGAAGCTCAGCAGACAGATCCAAGCATGAACAAACAGGAAGCGATGGCCCGGCGGGCTTGCTAAGATCTCTGGAGACTAGTCTGGACGATATTAGGACCCTCATCACATGCCGCGTCTGCGTCCGCCCTCTTTTTGAACCCTATACCCTCGAGTGCGGGCACACTTTCTGCTATGGCTGCCTCGTCCGCTGGTTCCAGAGGGACAGAACGAAGAAGACATGTCCTGACTGTCGAGCTGATATTATACGTTCACCCGCACCTGCATACCTAGTAGGTCTATGAATGCAAAGTGGACTGTCAGGTCAATGACTGACTTCCACATAGGTTCGAGACATGATACAGATCTTTGCAAACCGGGCAGAGCTGATGCCCGTAGGAGAAACTACGGAGGAGCACAAGCAATGGCAGGATGAGGAAGCAGCTCTTGTCGAGAAAGACCGTTCAAGCACGGATGGGTTATTCCGGGGCTGCTTCAAGATATTGGCGCGTCGTCCGATGACATTGGCGGCACCTATCAGGGATGACGAAGATAACGTTGATCGTTGTCCGCGGTGTACTTGGGAGCTGGAAGATGGGCAGTGTGGGTCGTGTGGTTACCCTTTTGAAGGTGGTGGATCCAGCGACTCAGAGGGTGCTGAGTACTATCACCCAGATGAGATCTATGATATGGAGCATCGGATCGACATGGATGACGCTTTATTTGAGAACCTTGCCGAAGAGGCCAATGCACATGAGTCTTATGGGGAGCACCGCGACTCCGATGCCGAGGATGATGATTATTCTCCCCGATCGTACATTCGCCATCGGGTGTCAAATGTTCTGCGTCCCCGTCTCCAATCAAACGACTATGACAGCTTGCCTGACACGGAAGAAGGTAGTGGAGATGATGATGAAGAAGTCGATTCTGTCGATAGCTTTGTTGTCGCTGATGAAGAAGTCCCTCCTTCTACCGCAAGCTCGAATAGGAGTGGCTCTCCTTCTTACGCTAGCTCACCAAGAAGTTTGAATTGGGAGATTGAAAACCGGACGGCTATTGGAGATATTCAGGAGTCAGACGATGACCACGAGAGCCAACAGAACAGTGAGGCGTCCGAGCATGAAGCTTCCTCGCCGCTTTCTCATATTGACCGTGAAGATGAATCGGACGAAGGCCCAGTGCCGCTCTCAAGGCGGCAGTTGTTTCGATTTTCGTCGGACTCTGATGAATCGGCCAGCACGGAATCTTCGCAAGCAGTGGCTACAATCATCCAGGATAGAGTGCGTCGAAGAAGGACGCCTAGAGCCGCGAGTGGCATCGCAAGACAAAAAGGTAATATTGCCCACCGCAATAGGGAAAGGGGACATAGCAACGGAGCATCTGGGATAATTGAAATTGAGAGTGATTCTGAACCACCAATACCCACTCAACGACGGAGGAGGAGACGGGCGATCCAGACCCGCCTATCCTCTGATGAGGAGACTAATGCCGAGGCCAGCAGCGGAACTGCAACTGTGGGTCGCCAATCACCAAGACTAGGATCACGTACTCAACCAAATGAGAGGCTTCAGGGCTCTCAGGCTCGCAATACAAGTTCGCCAGCTGTCATTGCATCAAGCTCAACAAGGTCATCGAACATGGAAGACGAGGAGCCCGATCACCCTCATGTTCCAACGGCCTTTCCACCTTCGAGGCCGTTTTCGGAACGGCCCCAGTCCGCCTTGCTGGCAATATCGCCTCATTCCCCACACGAATCTTATGAGAGAACGAGACGGCCGCCCACTGATGCCAGTCATAGCACGTACAGTTTGCCCCGGAATTATCCTACGCTTGATCACTCAGCTTATCCTGGACGACCCAGTGTGAACCAACAGCGGCGTAGAAATCGTCCCTACGGCCTACCACGGCCACGTCATGGTCGCAATAGTCCAGCAGCCAGGCTGTCTCATTCGCCAATGAGATCCGAAGGCAGAACTGGACAGAGTGCTCGCGATCGTCGAGCGCAAAAAATAGAGAAACGAGCGGAGCGTGAACGCCTCAAGGCTGAGCGGGAGCAGCGGAGCAGCGCTTGACTAGCTACTCCCCAAGTGATTTACATCAAAGGAAAAAGAGCATGGGGTGTGACAAAGACATCCAGCTTGCAGCCAT
Organism: Cladonia squamosa; assembly: GCA_947623385.2. Lineage (NCBI taxonomy): Eukaryota > Fungi > Ascomycota > Lecanoromycetes > Lecanorales > Cladoniaceae > Cladonia > Cladonia squamosa. The sequence goes on along the minus strand of OX392372.1, from coordinate 1,077,575 downwards.
CAGTCGAGGTATTTTCCGAACATTGTTAAAAACAACCCTTTCGGAGGCTACTTTGCGAAGAGATACCATGAGTTTGACTGATATTAGGCGAGCTTGAGGGCACTGAAAGGCTTCACTGCCCATTTCTGCTAAGAGAACTGTGTGTGTCATACTAACGTCTTAGCTGCTAAAACTGCTCTACCTCAGTAGTGCCTCGGGGCTATTACACTGAAGTCATCTTAGTCCAAAGTTTTATACTTAGATCGACCAAGGGGAGCGTAAGCAAGTGTACTGCATCAAGTGTACTTCATAAATATTGTCTTGAACGCATAGTTCTGGCAGCTATTCCATGTTTTATACTGCTTCATGCACCATCTTGTTTTTCTCCACATCAACTTCCGGTATATCGTGTAGTTTCCGCACCTCAAACACCACAGCATCGTTCCTGCCCTTCACCTTCTTCCACCTCCCCAAGCGAGGCTCGGTCCCAAGTGCTACCACTATGCATAGACCATCTTTGCCCCTATCGCCCCGTTCAAAAACGGAGATGTCATTGATAATACCTCGAACAGACGTCTGCTGATCCCCTCCCTCCTCCTCTCCAATTAGCATATCCGTGCTTCTTCCCTCCTTTTCAACCTTACCCACTACACCAACTGCGTCAAGTCTTCTCTTATCCTCGCTGACCTTCCAAGCCCTTATTTCTCCATCCCAAGAACCACTAAGGACTAAATCACTATATGGGACCGTCGCCAGCGCCGTAATCCACCTCGGCAGTCTCTCGGGCACCTTCGCATCCGGCACGGCCTCTGCAGACACTTCCTCTGGCTTCATAGATTGATCAAGGCCATGTGCCAACGCCACAGAGAATATTGGCTTCTTCTTATGCAACGCCCACAGCGAAAGAGTTCCGTTATCGCTGCCAGTGACGAACATCTCCTCGTCGACCATCGCAACACGGTCAATGGAGCCTTCGCTGTAATTCTTACTGACCTCACAGTTTCCCTTCTGTTGTCCATAGGATCTCCTTTTTTCGGAACTGCCCCCTCCACGAAAGACTAATTGTGTCTCCTCCACTACTTTCCACAAGCGCGCAGTACGATCACGAGCCCCTACACTCACGCATCTCTCCAGTGCTAAACTTGCTACGTCGACGACTTCGTCTTGGTGTCCAAATAATGTTTCAATGTATGCTAGTTCATCGAGACTCCAGCATTTGATTGTGCGGTCTCTACTCACCGAGTATAGTTGATTCGTTCCTCTTCGAAAGGATAGAGATGTGACGGCGTCCCGGTGTTGTGTGAATACGCGGAGAGGAGTTAGGGTATCTGCCGACCAGACTATTAGACGTCTATCAGCACCGCCTGTGACAACGTATTTTCCGGTCGTTGAGGCAGCGACGCAAAGTATTGGGCCGACATGTTGTTGGTAGTTTGGGTCATGGCATTTCCTCTTATCACCTTTTTTCGTGATGAGTCTAAGAGGTCGCCGTCTTGCAGGTTTTGAACTTTTCTTCGAAGTCCTAGCAGGAGGCGGGGCCAGAGAAGGTATTTCCCATTTCGTAAGCTGGAGATCCTTAGATACCGTGTAAGCGTAGGGGGCACATGTTGCTATAGAGGTTATACTAAGAGACCTCGAGCGGAACAGTGTCTGAACTGCTGTGGAATATGAGAGCGTAGCGCTTATGTGTCTGTAGACTCGGCCTTTCGTCTCGGCTACATCTTCTTGTAGTCTCTCGGCAATTAAGTTTCTGTCAATTTCTTCCGCGTCAAAGCCGGCTTCGTCAACTTCAGTCTTGAGGTTTTGGAGATATTGCTCTGCTAGTCGTAGACGGCGTTCGGCGCCCGTTTCATCCTCGTCTTCAGACTCGCTGGACGACACGACATCTTCTTCGGTGACCCTTGAATGACGAGCCTCGTTATCAGAGCCACTACTCGAGATTGACTCATCACGCTGCGCTCTGGCAGGTTTTCCTTTTGTAGGCTTTGCGCTTCCTCTATCGCCCGTATTTCTTCTCTTTGATGAAGATACGAAGTTGGTATCATCTCTCTTGCGCTTTTGCTGAGATGCAGGGGCCGTAAAGAAGGATGACATGATGTGATTGGCTCCAAATCGGGTCCCATAAGAGCAAGATGATCCAAGCAATAGTCTCCGTGAGTGGTTTAGCTGTTGATCAAATGCTTGAACTTTTTTGGTAGGGCTCGGTGCGGCGAATCTTGGCGGACTCGGCATACCTGCTTGTCCTGCTCATACTACCTCATCTAGTACAAGGCTTCTGAAAGCTCACGCGTAGCTTCACCATCTAACCCTCCTGCTCAGAAAATACGAGTTCAACATACAAGTCAACATGTAAGCGACTGCATAAATTCCAATATCGAAGATTCTAATATGTCAGTAGGGAGGTCCTTCTGGGCTTTACTGGCAAAGATTACACGATCGTTGCGGCCTCCAAAGCTGCAATGAGAGGTGCAACAATCCTTAAAGCTTCAGATGACAAAACGAAGCAGCTCAATAATCACACATTGATGGCATTCTCGGGGGAAGCTGGAGATACCGGTACTCTAGGCATTACATATCTTCTAATGATTGTTCCCTAATATACACATGCAGTTCAATTCGCGGAGCTAATCCAAGCTTACATTCAACTGTACTCTATGCGCAACGACACAGACCTAGGACCTTCAGCTGTTGCGAACTTCGTCCGAGGCGAGCTTGCGAGAAGCTTGAGGTCGAGGCATCCTTACACTGTCAATCTGCTTTTGGGAGGAGTGGACCCGATCACAAAGCAACCACATCTTTACTGGCTAGATTACCTGGCATCGCTGGCACCTCTTCCATATGCTGCTCACGGTTATGCTCAGTACGTCAAATTATTCTCTTCAGGCTGCGATCTAGGTGCACTGTGCCTAAATTTCGCTGACTTGCCATGCAGATACTACTGTCTTTCGATACTCGACAAGCACCATCACCCGGATATTGACCTCGAGAAAGGCAAAAAGATTTTGCGAATGTGTACTGATGAGCTGCAGCGGAGATTGCCCATAGACTTTAAAGGCGTTAGTAGTTGCGGAATGCTCACCCTTAGCCACCCAAGCTAACGATTTACAGATGCTTGTAAAAATCATAGATAAAGATGGTATTAGGGAGATGGAGTTTGATTGTAGCAAACAAGTCCTGAGTGCCTAGCAATGGCTGTAATTTTAGCTTTGTAGCGATGTATTTCCATGAGCAACTCATCATGAAATGTTCAACTGGGTGCAGGCCGAATCAAATCAACCCTACAAATGTGAATAATAAATCGATCAGTGACGTCCTTGTATATAGCTATCGGAATGGAATATATGAAAATTTGCCAGTCTTGATGCCAAGCATTTTCTCCCAGACGCGCCCTCTCCTAAAACCTTTAAAAACTTAACACGTTCGCTATTTACTTTTAGAATGGTCAAGAGATCCGCTGATGAGTCTCTAGAGGACGTCATAGCTCATGACTCGCCGGTCTCAAAAAAAGCGCGAGTTGAAGATGTCGATGAGTTTCGTGCGGAGACGAATGGTTTCTCAGCGTTGCCAGCAGCAGGTACACAAGTCGCCGGAGAAGAGCGGGATGCCGGCGACCGGAACGCGAACGATATCCCTATAACAGCAGTCCAAGAAGGGAAGGGGCTGAAGGAAGCAGCATCACCTGGGGATGAAGCAGTCAATGTGAACGAACAGTCTGCATACTCAGCAACGGCGCGACAGCAGGCTCCAACGGAGGGTTACTCAGATCTCTATCTGGATACCATAAATCGGTCGGTGCTAGACTTCGATTTTGAGAAGCTCTGCTCGGTCACGCTATCCAATATCAATGTGTATGCGTGCTTAGTCTGTGGAAAGTACTATCAAGGGCGGGGACCGAAATCGCATGCCTACTTTCATGCCTTGGAGGTGGGTCACCACGTCTACATCAATATGCAAACGAAGAGGGTTTATGTTCTGCCAGAGGGTTACGAGGTGAAGAGCAAGAGCTTGGACGACATCAAATTTGTTGTGGATCCCCGGCTATCAAAGGAGGAGGTTGCGCAATTGGACAAAGAGGCGAAGGACGCTTGGGACCTAAATGGCAAGACATACAGACCTGGTATGGTAATACCTCCAAGCTTAGGTTCGGGCGGCTGGCTGACCTTCGGCTTAGGGTTTGTTGGTATGAACAATATAAAAGAGAACGACTACTTCAACGTTATAATACAGACCTTATCTCACGTACCACCATTGAGGAATTACTTTATGCTGGAAGACCTCTCCTCCAAATCCGAGCTAGTCCAGCGCTTCTCCGTACTCATTCGGAAGATATGGAACATCCGTGCCTTTAAGACACATGTCTCCCCTCATGAACTCCTTCAACAAATTTCTCGTCAGTCCAACAAACGTTTCGACCTCCTTCAGCAATCAGATCCCGTAGAGTTTCTCAGCTGGTTTTTGAATAACCTGCATCTAGTCCTGGGCGGTAGTAAGACTAAGCCTGGCACGAGTATAATACACCGCGTATTTCAAGGAAAGCTCAAAATCGAATCTCAGAAAATTACAGCGAAAGCCGATGCAGGTGATCGTCTTCGCTTTGAAGAAGCCGCAGAAGTGCTAGTGGACACGACTCGCTATCTGATGTTGACACTCGACCTCCCGGCTGCACCACTTTTTCAAGACGAGCTGGAGAAGAATATCATCCCACAAGTACCACTGACAGCGATCCTTTCCAAATACGATGGCTTGAAGGCCCAAGAACAAATGAACACACGGAAGCGATACCGGCTATTACACCCTTTGCCACCCTATCTGCTGTTCCACATAAAGCGTTTCTCGAAGAATAAATTCGTCACAGAGCACAATCCAACAATCGTAATATTTCCCACTCGATCCCTCGATATGTCACCCTACGTCGAGCCAAACCCTTCGATACATCCCCCAGGCGAGCCAATATGGTATGATCTTGTAGCTAATGTTACTCATGAAGCTGTTAGAACGCGAGATGATAGCGTTGAAGGAGAGGCAGAGCGCAAGGTATGGAGAGTGCAGGTGCGGGATCGTGCGAGAGACGAATGGCTGGAAATTCAGGATCTGTACGTGGAAAAGGTAGTTACAGAGACGCTCTTCACGAAGGAGAGTTATCTCATGGTCTGGGAGAAGCGCAAAGAGGGTAAAGGGAAGGGGAGATCTTGAATTTGACGTTCACGGTAGCCTCTTATAAGGCAAAGGTGGGTACACCAAATGCTTACGTAGTAAGATCGAAGCCAAGATACCCAGCTCATTGCCTTCCTCTCTAAGGATTAGCCTTGGTGCAGCCGTAGATGCTGACTCTTTCTATCATTGATGAAGGTACCACTCTGCCATTGCGTGCCTTGCCGTCACGAAATATCTCAGACGAGCAAATTCCAGTTCTCTCTCTTCTTCATGTCAATGTTGTATCTTGGAAAAGGAAACGAGAAAATGTTAACTTGAAGGTATAGATTTTCCGTGATCTTCCAATCAAGCCATTACCAATTGTTCCACGATTAGTCCGAGTTTTCATTTCAAGCACTGACGCAAAAAGCTGAGAGTTGTGGGTTGTGCTGGCGGTGCAAGCAGCATCAGCCTTCTCCAAGCCACAAGACGACTACTGTATACTTTCGCGATATCACGCCCGTCCAAACGGGTCAACCCTACTGCGGTTTGAGCCAAGTTCCTGTGTTATGAAATATATGTCGCCACATCTACAGCCTATGCTCAGGGGCGAGCAAATTCCTCCATGCCTGATTTCTAGGTTCGGAGCACCAACCGTTTGGGCGGCTGGTACTTGTCCGGGATACTTCTTATGTTCTTGCTCTACACCATAACTACGTCTTTCTCCCTATCCAGCATCCCTCGCTCGTTGATACCTAATTGATCCATCTCATTCAACAAAAACTCCACAATCCAACTGTCTCCGCATAGCTCTTCGACCCTTCGATAATGTTTTTCAGTATATACTCGTAAAGCCTCCACTACCTCCCTGCCCCCTTTCCTCTTGCACAACCCAGCCAATCTGTCCGCGCTATTAGATTTTACAACAGCATTCAATACTCTCTGTGCAACTGCTGACGTACGAGCATTGGTGTTCCAGTCCCGCACCCGGGATAGGAGGAGCAGCAGTTGCTCATCCGACAGGGAGGAAAGTACTTCGTCTACGGCTTTGACGCCGGTTATAGAACCTTCCTCTGGCGGATTCGTATCTACAACTCCCTGTAGTAATGAAAGCAACCTGGCTGGGTGATTCAAAGCAAGCGCAAGTGTGATAGCTTCGCGGTAATTGCCTTGGTGGATGAAGTTTTGCAATTCCTGATCTTGCTCTACGCGCTGTGTGGCTGCAGCCCAAGTCTTGCCGGCGGTCTCGCTTGAGGTGTCTTTCCAGAATGTAATCACACTGTCACCACCACCAGATACTAGCATCCTCGTATTTGGATCGACGATCAGAGCCCAGATTCGATCAGTATGATTATCTAATGTCGCTGCCACTTCACCAGTCGTGGCATCCCAGATTTTGACTAGGCCGTCGCCGCCTGCTGATGCGATTTGAGGGGGTTTTGCCTTTGGATTTGTTGACGTAAGAGGGGAAGAAGTCGAGAGCGGTAGCCAGAGGACCTTTAGCACGCTATTTGTGTGGCTTTCTAAAGTGCGTAAGCAACTATAGTCGTTCAGACTCCATATTTTGATCGTCTTGTCCCCACTGCCTGTGAGTACGAGTCCACGATTGCTACTTATGGGCCCGTTGTCCCCAGATATAGGAGGGCAGTCTTTAGGTGCAAATGCAACGGACCAAACACCTCGACGATGACCCCGTAAGATACCCTGGACTTCGCCTCCTTCCGTCGACCAGATCTTGACATTGCGGTCTTGAGACGCGGATGCGAAAAGAGTGGATTGTGGAGAGAGACATATAGCATTTATGTCTTTATCATGAGCCTTGCGGGTGTATAGCGCCCGAGCCTGCAGACTGTTGCCAGGAGATAGGTTCGAAGACGACGATAAAGATGGTTCGGGAATGCTCCAGCATTTGATGGTGCGGTCTTGAGAGCCTGTGATGAGAAAAGCAGGAGGATGGTCTAGCGAATTTTTGTATTCAGGTGAGCCAGTAGGTGGAGGATTTAATGGGAGGGATACAGCTCCTATGGATTCAGCATGGCCGGTGAATGTAGCAAAACATTTGTATGATCTTGCAGCATGATCTATCCGCCACAAACGTGCCGTGTTATCCTTGGCACCTGTAGCGAGCCAGTGGCCTGACCAGTCAACAGCCAAGCAAATGATGATATCTTCGTGACCACGTAATAAAGTGACATCTGCACCAAAGTAGGTTGCTGAGGCTGGTGAAGAAGTCTCATTCTCCGAAGCAACGAGTGAAACAATCCGGACATCTTCTGTATTTGTGGCCAAAGCCAGCAGAGAACGATGCGGCGTCAAAAAGGCCAGGTCAATAATCTCGTCATGTGTACCCGAGACTTGACGAACTATTGGAAGAGGCCCGACGGAACTAGCAGATGAAGTAGAGACTGAAAGAGGCGTGGTCGAATGGAATCTGAATGATTGATCTGCATGCACAGAGACTAAGAAGCCTTGGTTGCCATTTTTTAATATATGCACAATAGCATCTCCTTCGTCTTGGACTTCTTGTGCCTGTGTAACTTCTTGTCCACTTTCAACATCCCATATCCTGAGCCGTCCAGTGCTCCCGCCAGTGTAGAAGAACCTGCCTTCTTCGAGAAAGCCTACAGCCTCCACACTCTCCAATATGGGAACAACCCTTCGTGACTTCCATGTTTGAGCATCCCACACTGTTGCTGTCTTGTCTCGACTCCCAGAAACCAGAGCATTTATACCTCGAACATAATCAAAATCACGAATGACTGAGACGTGAGAATCTAAAGTGGCGACTGATTTCCGCTTGGCCAGATCCCAGATCCTGATTTTGCCATCTTCACTGCCAGAAGCAAGGCGGAAGGCTGCTGCGCTGTCGTGACCGTCAATCATGACCATATCTTCTTCTAAGTCACTCCGCGACCGCTTCTTCTTGTTAACTCTCTGCTTTGGGTGGCTTTGCTCAAGGGTTGCCTGGAAGAAATGCAAGGCAGAAACGATCCCAGCGTGACCACGAAGTGTGTGTGTGACATAACCACCTCTGATGTCCCATACTTTAACAATCCCATCAGCACCCCCAGTCGCAAGGAGCGTACCCGTTTCATCAATTGCTACAGTTATAACGGGTGTTGTGTGCGGCTTTACCGTTCTCAATAGTACTGCATTGATAGAAGCGGGGCTTTTATCAGAATGCTCGAGTGCATATATTCTCATCGAGAGGGAACGCGAACACGTTATAAGATGCGATCCGGAGGGCGTGACTTTTGAAAATCGGTCAGTTTAGCCTGATCCTGGCGTGTAGGCTCTGACTGGAGAAATTCATACTGGAGAGTGTGGTGAGAACCTCGACATCCTATTTTCTCCCTTGAGCATAGGAAATCCTGATAGATCTCTGTTCACTTACGCCTTCAATACGTGCCAGCAAGCCGCCGGTAGTGAGGTCCGTCAACAGAGCTTCCTCGCCTAAGCATGTTGCTAAAAGTAGACCCTTTTGGTCCAGGGCAACATCACCCCCAGTATATATTGGTTGTATGACATGCTGAGCTTCAAAAGTCGTTATGACCTTTGTCCGCTGGGTCATCTTGGCAGCCATCTCCGATTGTATTTATTCCGGTGTTTCCATAGTGCGATCCCATGCTTATAGGAAAAGCTTTGATCAAGCTCTGCCTCGCATTGAAGGTTTCGAAAAATTAAGGTTTATCTGCAGCGGAAGTTCCCGCGCTACTATCTAATCGTACATTTTAGCGACAAGCCCCGGGTGCCCGCTAGCCTGCTTATGTGTCTGGGCTGAGAAAAGCAATCATAGTCTTAAAGGTCCAGCCCTACCCCAGGGTAAAATCCTACCCCTACTCCTACTAAGTAAGCAAGCTTTAAAGCTACCATCTAATCTATTCTATCAACTAATTAATAAGATTTTAGACTATTTTAAAAGTAAGATTTACCCCTAAAAGGTCTAAATAAAAAAGTATATAAAATTAATAAAGATTATATATTTTAGTAGTAGCCTATATAAAGTTTTATAAAATCTTATAAGCTTATTCTATTATTTAGATATCTACCCCCTACTATATATTTATAAAGGCCTCTAATAAGATAGAATATATATTTTAAGGTTATTAAAGAAGCCTATAATATTTATTTTCTAAAAAGATTATATAATAAACTATACTTATATAATTTAGTATTAATTTCCTAGTATATTAAAATATAAATTTTAATAATAATATAGTCCTTATATATCTTATAGTACCCTAATATCCTATTTAATTTATATATTATATATATCCTAAATATCCTCTCTATTAAATATTCTAATATTCTATTATAGGATTTAAGAGTAATACTATTTTATAGTTTAGATATATACTACCTAACTAATTACTAATAGTAGGCAACTACTAATACTATATATTTTTTTTATAGCTAGCTATACTATAAGGCTATTATATATTACTATTAAAGCGTCTAAGCGAGTTTAGTATATATAGGGGGTATAATAGAAATTTTTTAATTTAGTTAAAAAAACTAGTTTAGTCTAAAAGTTATTAGTAATAGTAAGGTTATTATTTATAATTACTATATACTAAGACTAATTATATATATAATATTAACTATCCTCTTAACTATATTAAGAGCTCCTAGCTATTAGAAGGTATTATTACTTATAAATATTTTTTTTATAAATTATACCTACTTAGGTAAATATAAGTAATAATAACTTTATATCTCTATATAATAATAAAATACTTAGTTTTTTAACTATTATATCTATTCTATACTTTAATATTATATAAGATTATATACCTATAGTCTCTATAACTATTACTTTATCCACTATTTATTAAGCTATTTATAATAAAGTTATATAGTATTATCTATTTATAGTATAGGCCAAAATATAGGATAAAAGTATTAAGAAAGTTAAGCGATATTTATATCCTAAATAGTTAGAAGCTATTTAGGTCTTATATTATAAAAAGGATATTATATTTATTATAAGAATAGATTTTAGTAAAAGCCTAATCTTTTAATCCTTACTATTATTATATAATAATAGTATTACTTTTCTAATTTACCCCTTATCAGCACTAAAGTAGGATTAGTATTAGGATATATTAAAATTATCTAGTACCTAGCCTTTTATACTAGACACTTATTCTAATATAATTAAGAATTATAAATATATTAGTAAAGATAAGTATACTTATATCCTAACTAGTCCTAAGATTATAGTAGATAACTTAAAGTTTTAAGCTAAGGTTTTAATATAGCTAATATTTTAAATACGGCTTTGTCTTATTATTATTAATAAGATATATATAATTAACTAGTAGAGTAAAGGATTTAAAAAGGCCTTTAATAGACTATATATCTTAAGAGCTTATATTATTAGTATTCTATAGTTTAGGATCTTAGCTACTTTAAATTTAAGTATTTATAAAGACGTTAAATAAGCTATAGGCTTTAAAGCTTTAAATTATACTTATTTAATTTAAATACCTATTAATTACCTTAATATCCTAATTAATATATAAGTCTTAGGTAAGGATTATTTAAAGTATAAGAAGTTAAAGTTCCTAGTCTAAAATCTTAACACCTTTATCCTAAAAACTATTATATACTTTAAAAAAATTGTAGATTACCGCAAGGTTTAAGACTATTTAAAAGATTTCTTTAAGATAAGTAGGTAGATTAAATTATAGCTAAGTAACTTAATCTATACCTATTATAGTAAGCTTAATAAGGAATAGAAAAAGGTCCTAAATAGTAAATTAATAAGGCTGGATTTAAAGTATTATATATTTATTACAACTAATATATTAGAGATAAGGGTTAATAGTCTAGATATTACTTATATTATTTAATTAAGAATATTAAAAAGTAGTATTTATAGCCTTTAATAACAAGCTAGTAGGGCTATAAGGGGAAAAGATATTAAGAATACTAAATTTATCTATTTTTTCTTACCTAAGCTAAAGGGTCCACTTTTAGAGGACTTACTTAAGGAGTATTAGATAAAGAATATAATATTAAATAAATAGGCTAAATAGGATATATAGAAGTATTTAAATCTACCTTAAGATCTCTATAAACTATTTAATATAGTAGGCTATTACTATAAGGTAATACTAAACTTCTTTATTAATTAGAAGTCAACAACTTTATATAAGAATAGATATTATAGCTACTACTTAATAGTAAAAATAACTACTAAACAGCCCCTATAGGTTTAATTATATAAATTTAAGCTAGTAGTTCTATATACCTCTTAAGAATAGTAAACTATTATAATAGCTAGACTTATATCCTAGGGCTAGGACACTTTCTATTAATAATATACTAGTACTTTTATATATTAGGCTTATTTAGCTAATATATAGCTACTAATAGAGGTTATTAAGTAGTGGGTAAGGTATATAGATATTATTATTAATAAGGCGACTTTCTATTAATTTACTTAAGACTAGAGTAGAGAATAGTAAAGATAATATATTACTAAGCTAGTTAAGCTATTCCTTAGTAATAATTTAATTCCTAAGGTATTTAATACTTTTATATAACTAAAAAAGATAAAATCAGCTAGGATTAGGGATAAAGGGAAGAAAAGATTATAGGTAGACCCTATTAATAGTATTCCTATTAATAGTACTCTTATTAATAGTACTCCTCTTTTATAAATATTAACTTAAGAGATATCTAAGTAATTAGTAGAGGACTTATCTATAAGAGGTAAGAAATCTAGCCCTATTAATAGACACCTAAGGAAGAAGAAATAGCAACTAAGCCTAAAGAAATAGCTAATTAAAATAAAGGAGCGGCTAGTCCTAACTAAGATCTTAAGTAATCTATTAGATAATTTATATTTTTTAAGAAAAGTAAAGGCTAATAAGATAGAATATATATAGTAGTAGAAAGAGATTTATAAGTTATAAAACCTAGTATTTTTAAATAGACATAAAATTTTTTATAGGGGTAAATATCAAGCCTTAGTATTTAACTTTAAATTTTATAATATATATATTAGCTAATTTTATATAAGATATCTATAATATAAATAGATAGGATTATAGCGCTAATTAAAATAATTCTAATATAGTTTAAAACTCAACTTTTAGTAATAAGAAAGGTAGGTAATTAGGTAGAAAGATATTATATAGCTCTATAAGTATAGCTCTATAGATTAACTACTAGGCTTTTAAAAGCTAATAAAACTAGTATAGAAACTAGAATTATTTTATATTATCCTTATCCTCTATATAATCTTTATACTTATTTCTTATAATTAGCTTATAAAATTCCTCTTTATTATCTATAAGGTTATCTAGCACTTTAGCTACTTTATAGACTACCTCTATCTCCTTTATATATACTAGGAGAGTAGCATTATATTTCCTAATTTATTAATACAGTCTCTTAAAACTATCCTACTATATATTTAGGACTAATTTAATGCCTAACTATATTTATAGCTATATAGAAGACTTCTGAAGTTTCTTAATATATTTAAGAACATCTATTACAGCTAATTTTTTAATATACCTATTATTAATCCTAACTTTAAAAAATCTATATATATCTTATTTTAATCCTTTATAAAACCTAAAAACTAGTAAAGCATACTTAAAGAGATTCTAAAAATTAAATATAGATATCTAATAGTCTTTAAATATTTCTTTTATCTTATTATTATAATATTTACTAAATATATCTATCTCTTTCTAGCTATCTAGTCTACCGCTAATATTTACTAAAGAGTTTAATAAAATAGCTTTAAAAAGCTTAGTAAAGATAGTATAATTTACTCTTATATAATATTACTAAAATAATATTAATAGAATATAATTTTTAGAGTTTAAGCTATAAAAGTATAAATATATCTTATTAATAGTCTACTAAATAAGTCTAATATCACCCTATTTAACTCTATACTTTAATATAAGATAGGGCTCCACTATCTATATAAATCTTATATAGTTTTAAAGCTTAGGATCTTACTTATTATTTAGATTCTTATAAAGATAATCTTTTAAAATCTTATTAATTAGAATCTTAAGTTTAGTAGTTTTAAGCTTTATAATAATTTTATTTAACTCTTTTTTATTAAATATTATCTTATCTACCTATTTCTTAAGTCTTATCTATAGACTAGCTACTATCCTTATTTAAAAGTTATATAATATAAATTCTTCTAAACCCTAAAAGTTATATTTTATGTTTTACTTAATATTTTTATATTCTTAAAAATTATAGGTATCTATCAAAAATAATAGAGTATCCTTAAAGCCCTTTAAACCTTATAATATAGTAGGAGCATTATTATTCTTAATATTATTATAAAAAGTCGCTAGCTTCTTTATCTTTAGTAGAGGATTAGCTTCCTAATATATTTAATAAATAATCTTTAAATAGTTTATCTTTAAATAAAAGAGTATAGGAATAGGTAATATCTATTATATTTAACTATACCCTAGGATATCTTACTTAATAGTAGTATTCCTTTTAATATTTTAAAGCTAAGCCTACATCTTCTAGTCCCTATATATTAGATAAAGGCCTTTATCCTATAATCTATCTACCTTCTACTTAGCCAGTAACCTATATTAATTATAGAATATATTTTAAAGAATATTTTAATTATTTTTAATAGTACTCTTATTTTTATCTATAAGATTAAGAGAATAGGATTAGGTTTAATAAAGGGGGAGATAGTTAATAGCAAGTATAGTAGATAGCTCCTATTATAGATATATATTATTAACTATAGTAGGGAGGGCGATATATATAGTATTATAAACTAAGTAGCATCAAATCTATAAACTTATTTATTAGAAATTATATTAAGAACTTAGTATAATTATATAGAATAGAATATATATACTAATTAATTATTTACCTTATAATAAATTAATAAATCGTTCCTTATACTAGGAGTATTATAAAGATTTATATCTTCTAACAGTCTCCTATAATCTATTATACCCTAAGTAAGGCTATTATTTAGTATATTAGCTCCTTAAATAGTATATCTACTAGTAATAAATATAGTCTCCTTCTTATTATTAATCTATTAATACCTAACTCCCTATACCTATTCTAAGTTATTATACTAAGTAACCTTAGTAGGAGCTTAACTAATAGCTTTAATAGCTTCTATCCTATTCTTATAAAGGTCCTTAATATAGTTAAGGATTCTTTTATAACTAATATAAATACCTAGGCTAGTAAGGACTTAAATAGTTAACTTCTTAACTCTATTAGTATATAAGTATAGGCCAAGCTAAATAGGAAGACTATTAATAAGGTGCTTTTACTAGCTATAATAAATAGTAGTAAATATTCTAACTAGAAATAACTAGTATTACTTAACTAGTTAATACTATTAAAGGGCTAAATTAAGCTATATAAGATAATTAAGTAAATTAAATAGGTGTAGAGTTACTTTATATATATTACCTAAAACATTATCTATATTAAGGTTTTTAATAGTATTTAGCTAATATTTATACTATTCCTTAAAGTATAAAAGATATATAATAGATAAAGCTTCTTACTATAAAATAGATTAGCCCTAATTAAGTTAATCTAATACCTTAATCTATTAATAAGATATAGTAGAAAAATAACTTATTTTTATATCTAAACTATATATTATCCTTTCTAATAATCTCCTATCATTACTATATAATCTATTAATAAAGCTAGTCTATAACTTTTAACTATGTTAAGGCATAAGGAGGTTCCTTTTAACTAGGTCTTATAATAAGTCTTAGATATCTAATCTAAGATTATATAGGCTTATATAAATCTTCTTAATTTTCTAGGTTATAGAGTGATATTTCCTATAGGGTTTATATTATTTTTATAGATAAGAAGGGGGGAGGGGTTAAACTAGGCCAGCTTTATTATTTATAGGAGGTAGTAATAGACTACTTAAAAATTCACTAAATAGGTTAGATAAAGGTATTTAGCTAGCTATAATATTATCAGGCTTTGGCTAAAATAGTAGAGGATAGTAGAGTATTATATAAATAAAATATTAATAGAGTAGGGAACTAGTACTAAGTTCTTTAAACCCCTATTTTCTATACTCGCTATTAATATTAAATAACTTATATATAAGTCCTATATAATTATAATTAGCCGTAGACAGGCTATTACTTTAGGATAAAAATTATATAATATAAAATAATACTTTTAATATATATAATAGGGAATATATTAAAAAAATAATAATTTTCTCTTCTTATTAGTTAACTTATAGATATATTTAAGACCTATTTAGGGCTACCTATAAGTTTATATAAAGGTATATCTTAGATTTAGAGTGTGTTAAGTTCTTTATCTTAGGTACTAGCTAATTATCTAAATAGGAGTATCTATTTTTCCCTAGATAATATTAGAAAGAGAAGCCTTCCCTACTATAAAATAATAATATATATCTATACAACGATAATATAGACTAAGATACCTTAAACGCGCTATATAGTATACTACTATCCTATATAACCTATTAAATAGCTATTAGCTTCTTAGCATTACATTATTATCATTACCTATAATATAAATATTCAGACTATTAGAGAACTAGAGAAGACTTAAAATATTAAAAAATATATAATTTTATATATATATAACCTAATAATAAAATATATATAAGATATTTAGATAGAGCCTTATTATTTTATATAAACTTTATATAAGTATTATTAAAAATAGGGAGTCTTAAATAAATACCTACCTATTAATAGAAACCTTCTAGGAAGATATATACCTTCTAAATAAGAAGGGTATAACTATAATATATATAAAATTTTATAATATAACGACTTGCTTTAAATAAAATATATATTAAACTACTAATATATATATAGATGTCATATAAAATATTCTAACATATTATATTTATCTTATATTCTATTTATAGACGCTTATTTATAGCCTTAAATAATAGTATTTTATATCTTTTTAAACTTTAATAAAGAAAATAAAGTATAGCCTTACTAAATACTATCTATATCTAATAATAACAATACTAATCTATTATTTTAAGATAATAACTAGGATATTATTATAGATAGTATATTTATATAAATTAATCCACTAACTAGAAGCTACTTAGTATATTTAAATTCTAATATTAAGCTAACTAAATATTTAGATAAATCTATATACATCCTAATATTTTTAATCCTCTTTTTAGTTATATATTTAGTAATACTAGAATAGGGGTACTAGTATATTAAAATTAAATAATAATCTAATACCTTACTAAGCTAGCCCCCGCTATATAATATACTATATATAAAGTTAGGAATTAAACCTAACTAAGCTTTAATCTTATCCTCCTACTATCTACCTATAAGGTGAACTTTAAGTAAAGTATACTATCTTAAAACAAAATAAGGAAGCCTTTAAAGGATTATAAAGGAGTAGTTATTATAACTATAATAGAGTCTCTATTAAGAGTAATATAACTACCCCTAATAAATAGGCTATCTACCTACTATAAAGCAAGCCCTAATTTTAAAATATTATTAATAGCTAGAGAGTTATCTATAACTTTATTATTTCCTAATCCTATTAAAGCACTCTTAGTAGGAATAATAATTATACGCGCCCTTCTCTCCTAAGAGGAAGGTACTATATATATAAAAAGATAAACTAATAAATCTATAAGTATATCTCTATATATTATAGTTAATATATAGGTTCCTTATCTATTTCTAGTAACTAGGGGTAGCTATTTAGCTACTAGCTTAACTAGCTATTAAGTAGCTTTAAAAATAGTGCCTAGAAAGATATATAAGCATATATTACTAAATAAGAATAAATTAATAAGGCTAACTTAAAGAATATTTATAAGGCTTATACCTTTAAATATAACACCTATAAACTTTAAAAGACTAATTCTTTCTACTTTAATAATACTAAAATATGGCTTTTAGATAGACTACATTAAAATTAACTTACTATATTTTAAGATAGTAAAGATAGATCCTATAATTATAACTAATTACCTATATTAAATCAGACCTTATAAATCAGACTAGTAAACTTAATAAATAGTTACTTAAATATATAGTACTAGTAACTCTTAATAATAACTAGCCTTATTAAAAGGCCCTAATAAAATAGCATTAATATAACTAGTAAGGGTAATAATATATATTCCCTTAGAGACCTAAAAACTAGTATAGTGCTATAGAAAGCGGGTAAGGAACTAGTAAAAAGTTAGCCTAAATTCTACTAATCTAAGAGCTTATAAAGGCGGTATATTAAAGAGATAATTTTATATAAGAAAAAAAAAGCACTCTATAAATAAGGTATATAATATATATAATTATTATTAATAACTATGCTACAGCTATTCGCTAAGACTATATTATAGTTAGTATTTATATAAAACAGCTTATTAGATATAGACTTACCTATTATAAAAGCTATAATAAGAATAGTAGTTAGTAGATTACTATAAAAAGGGTAAATTTAATATATTAAATATTATATTTAGTCGCTTAGCGTACGGCATATAAATAAATATACTATATTTTTTAAATATAAAAGCTTTATATTATAATAACCCTTTATTCTAATAGTGCTTATTAATTAATATATAGCTATAATAGCTAGCTTATTATTATCCTCTATAAGCTCTTTAGAAAGATATATACTATCGCTATTATTTTATCTATTCTAATCTTACTATTATATCCTACTAATAATATTATATTTCTATATTAATCCTATCTATTAATAGTAGACTGCCCTTATAGTAATCCTCCTATTAATAGTACCCCTTAGCCTATATTTTAAACTAGTAGGTTTTATAATAAAATAAATAGCACTAGCATATATTTTAAACTAGTAGGTGTTATAATAAAATTATTAGTAGCACCAATATATATTTTAAACTAGTAGGTATTATAATAAGGTTGTTAATAGTACTAATATATATTTTAATCTAGTAGGTTTTATAGTAAGGTAGATAGTACTAGCTTATATTTTAAATTAGTAAGTTTTATAATAAAGTAGATAGTACTAAGTAATTCTTTAACTTTTAAGACTAGTATATCCTTAACTAAAGCTTTAAAGTTATTTAGTAAAAGCTTTAATAGCTCCTAAAAAAGAAAATATTTAATCCCCTTATAGATTTTTAAGTAATAATCTATATTCTATACTTATTTAGCTTCTTTTTTATAAAAGTTTTAAGTCTATCTAATAAAAGCTTAGGTAGTCCTTAAGAAGGGAGGTAATTAATCTTATTATATTAGCTAAGTTTAGAGTAAAGCTTAATTAATAAGACTATTATAATAGTTTTTAAGAAGGAGTATAAGTATTCTTATTATATATTATAGTAATCTAAGTCATAATCTATCTAATAGATAAGTTAGTAATATAGTAGTATAAATATATTATAAAATAATATTAGGAATAGCCTATAAAACAGTATATATAGAGTGGTAGTAGTAGTTAATAAAAGGATTTATAAAACACCTATAAAATTTAAGATCTTAATAACTTTTTCACTTAGGCTTATTATACAGATTTTCCTATTTAGGCCTAGTCCCCTACTAAAAACCCCCGCTTACCTATATATAGACTAGTTGCCGCTAGCAATTGCTAGGAAGAAATTCGCGCAAGCAGTAGGGTCTGAGTATCTGAGGCTAAGCAATCAAGTGTAAACAATTGCAATGCTGCAATTCCACTGAGAGGTCGGTCACTTATAAGTTCGTCATCATATCCCAAAACATATGATGATAGAGATGAAGAATCCCGAATGAAGCAAAGGTGGTGGCTGTCATCCCTACCATGGGTCGTCAGGTGTATATGACCAGACTTGCCTTGGTAAGCTCCGAATATGCCTTGACTTGTAATCATGTTCCTTTCATAAACGCAGTCCGTGCATGCAAGTGCTTCCACAGCTTATCATATGCCATAAAAGAAAATTTTTCAAGCCATTTGCGTCATTCCGCACTGGGACGTCTTCCTTCTTCGCTCTGGTTAAATACTTCATTTAGTTATCATTGGCGTTTATATTATGGTTTGTAAAGTCAGACATTGATGACATCCAATAGGGTCGTTCTCCATATGAGCCTTTGCCACAGAGCGACTGGCATGACAGTGATGATGAGCTACAAGGACAGGATCCAGCTATCCCAGAGAATTCCGGGGAGACATCAACAGCCCCTGATACTAAAACTTCCTCGGGCTACCAACAACAATACGATAGTAGCGGATACCCGGAAAATCTCGAGTCGAGAGCATTGAGCAGCCAGTATCGAAGAGCCCATAACGATGTCGCGGAGATGGTCGGAACCTATGGTAGTGTCAAAGCAGAAGGTCAATCCATCAAGTCCCAGCTGGATACTCAGAGAAAGCCCATACTTGATAAATCTGTAGTTGAAGCTGTCGTACGGGAAAATGAGGTCGGCCTGTTAGTTGGGTCGGCAGACATAAGTTTCTTGTATCTGTGCAACAGGTGTGCTACCGGTCTTAAACACAGACTTCAGGCCAGTGGACCTTCTCCAAGGCTTGTAGCTGTCCACTCATATTACTTTTAGGCATACCGTTTCTACTCAGGTATCTCACTTACACAAATCTTGAAAGCAGAATGGAAGCACTTCGGCGTCGTAAAGTTCTTGTTTGCCGGCGCACCGGCAGGCTTGACATACATATTCCTCGACATGTTCTCACTTTGGGCCATTGAAGAATCCATTCAGATCATTGCCCGTCGCCTTTTACGATCTTCTGATCCGAGAATTCATAAGGCCTTGAAGGGATTGCTGTATAATTCCTGCTACCTGTGAGTCGTTATGTCTGGCACGCTCCGGTAATCTTACTGAAAATGCGACTAGGCTACAATTTCTATCATTCACCTTCCTTGCTCCGCTGGAGATGTACTCTACTCTGCAGCGACTGGACCTTGCCCCTGCATGGCCCATCTTCCCTCGTCTTAGGTCTTTTATTCCACTAACCCTCTCATCACCAATTCATGTACCTGCTTTGCGAGATCCCTTCAGCATTAGATCTTATGTTAACATACTCGCGTCCCTGGCTGTTTCACCTTTATTCCTTTGGGGCTTAATATACTGGGCGAGACCTTCAGTGAGCCAGAAATTGTACGCATACATGCGAGCAGCTCTACCGAAACCTACGCAGCCGGATAAATACTCACTCGAGGCTGCTAAAGAGACAGACCTTGATGAAGACAGTGTCCCAGGCCTGTATCCAGAATCCTGTGGTCAATTTCCTAGCAACAGCGTCCTCGAAGAGCTCGCGCGAGATTTACAGTACATTGGCAAGACTTTCATCCAGGTCTACGATCGCTGGATGTGGAAGGAGCCCCCAAAACCCCATCGGATGCAGCATAGCGAGACAAGGTCAACAACTCGCCCTGCCCTACCACACCAAGACGTTCTCAACACCAATCTTCGATCCAACGAAGAAGTGGCCAACGCCTCGCCATCTTCACCAAGCACCAGTACTCCTGACCCAACATCCCTCTTCTCCTATCCGCCCACCCGTCCCACCACGCCTGGCCCATCAGTAGAGATAGTAACCAGCTTCGCACCTGCAAGCGATGACGGCCATACCATTAAACCTCTCACCCGCCAGCCTCAACACCGCATTACGGCGCTGACGGCCTATGCCGCCGACAGCATGGCGTCCCATCTTTCTTCCCACCTCACAGATCTTCTTTTCTTACCTCTAGAGGCACTTCTCGTGAGATCGTTGGCTATTGCGTTTTTGTCCTCACCGGCTGCGCGTACTGAAGCGCAGATTGCGGTCATGAGGTGGAACAGGGAGATTTATCCGATTAGAGGATGGTTTGGGATGGAGTTGAGGGGAGGTTGGAGGGGTGTAGCTGATTATGCGGGGAAGATGGTGCTGGTTTCGGGAATGGAAGCGGGTATCAGCATGGCTATTTGGCAGGCTTGTACGGGGTTTAGCTGGTGGTGTGGGAGGACGTATTTCGGCTGGGGGAAGTTGTAGGAGGGAGGTGTTGGGCTACTGGGATGAACAGCATTTTGAAAGGGATTTTCAGCGTTACTTGCGCGTTTGAGATATCGATACCCATTCGTTGTAGCGTTTCAATTTATGTTGTTCATACGACATAGAGTGTGGTCTACTCCTTCATCTCTAAGCCCTGGGTATCAATACCGCCTATGCCTTTGCTCGGTAGACCTACTCCTCTCTCGCCGGGAAGAGCTATGATGATAAATTCTCTCCCCATCCCTGTCCCTCGAGTGCCTTCGTGACGAACTATGTCTACTCTTCTGACCCGATTTACTGCTCTCTCTCCGCCCAGAATCAACCTCAAGCTCTCGACTTCTATCCCGCCTACTTCGCTCCTTCGACCGGCTTCTTGCCCTCCGGCGATCCCCATCCCTACCATCTTCAATCAACCGCCTTTCCCTCTCTTTCTCCCTCCTCTCCTCCTTCCTCTCAACATCAAGCCTCAAATTCGTATCTCTCCTCTCCCTCCAATCATCATCCCCATTCCCTTTCTCCTTTTCCTTCTGCCCCGCCTCCCTTTTCTTCGCCTCCAACTCCTCTTCAGTCAACAACTCGCCCGTCACCGAATTCTTCAGGACCACAGGACTGTACGCCAAATCTGTTTTCCGCTTTCCCTTCGCAACCTTGCCCCACGCTCCGAACTCGTCTCCCACGCCACCTGGGACTTCCTTTGCACCTATACCAAGCAAAGCGGGTCGCCGCTCAGGATTTCGAGTTTTACTTGGGGCAGCAGGCGCTCCAGCTCTTCGTTTACCAACCGCCTCTCCTTCTTTCCAACCCATGCCGCGAAGCATAGCGGCGCCAAATTCTTCAACGGGAACAGCTGCATAGTCGTCTAGGCTTGCAACATCCGGACGAGAAGCTACGTCGGCCTTGAAACGTTCGTCTTCGTTTTGGTAGTCGTCGTAAGCAGGTTCTGAAGCGTCGTAATTATTTTGGCGGTCAGTTTCGATTGCAGGGATTTGTAGGGTAGATTTCTTCTCGCCACCTAGTAATGCTTCCATTGCCTCTTCATCCGCGGTTTTAATAGACTGGTCCGCCTGTTGTGATGGTGGTTGGGTTGCTTGTCCCTCTAACATTGGAATATCCCCCTCTACATCTTGCCTCACGAACTCCAATCCAGCTACTTTCGACACCTCATCCCGCTCCACATGAGCGACTTTTGGGGCATCTATTTGCCCTGCTCGCGCCGCCTGAACCTCAGCTGGTAGCAGGTTTTTCCGCCTTTTCTTTCTACTTTCTTCCCTCCAATCCCGGTTTTTCTGCACTTGTATGACTAACGGTGCCCGCTCCTTCCCTTTCCCATTAGTGATCGCACCACCAGCGGACTGGTCGAATGCTGTGACGAGCTGCGGTCCACCCTCCTCGTCCTCGCTACCTGAATTATCTGCTAAAGCGGAATGAGGGCGCTTCTTGGGAGGCAAAGTCGGGGTCGCTTTCGGCTTTGACGAGCCAAACGAAATGGAGAACGGTTTAGAGGGACCGGTGGTCATGGAGGGAGGGTCGGCAGAAGGCATATTGGCTTGTAGGAATGGCTTTCGTGAAGATCAGAATTAATTGGTACATGCAGTCATAGGTCGGCTATCGCGCTAGCCGCGTTGGGAATTGGATACGGCGCTACCTACATGGAACGTTCTTTACATACATCACCGGCAGGATTAAGCTTCATTCTACTGCCAGTTGGGCTGATGAAGCCTATAAATCACTTCTAATTCCACCAAGACCCGCATCGGTAGGTTGAATCTTACCCACCGGTCCAGATTTGTTCTGATACAACTACGTACTAGTTCTTTATAAACGCACTTGCCCACTCAAAAGATTAAGTCCCTCTAATTTTGTCTCTCCTCAGAACTAGCCTACCTCAAAAAGAATATGGAGAACAAAATAATGGATCTCATAAGGGAAGATGTGAATGAATGAATGTATAATCCATGTCGATCCTTCTGGCGATCTGAGCCTTCTTGTTGGTCCTGATGGTAGTTAAAAGACATTTGTAGTCTCCTCTGCGGCACGGTCCCTTGCTAGAGCTATTTGGCTCGTGTGGTGGATCCTATAGGCCACTTCCTCGGAGCACCTTCTGAAGAAGGTAGAGGCTCTCTTTGAGATGACGATCCCAAGTATCTCCTACTTTTCCTCCATGTTGTTCATCGTCAACCCAATAAGGTCCTCCAAGTTCTTCCAACCGACAATCTGTTCGAAATGGTTGTCCTCTGCGCCAAAGAAGATGCTCGCTGCGATAACCAGGTGCTCGGCCCGTTGATGACACACTTACGACGCCTTAGACTTTGGCCTCTTCCAGCAACCACCACTAACGAGATGGGTATCCGAAATTTCTCCAAGAATCGAATTTGCCCTTGAGTTTCCTGCATCTCCGAGCTCAAGCAAAGATTCGTCCCCGCGACATGCATTAGATTTTCCTGGAAACTCCACGCTCAATCCCAGGGCGCATTGGAACGCACTACTCCCCAAGTTGACTCGCAGCAGCGACGTGTGCCGAGCAAGACGCGATGCAAATGACCCAAGTAGGAACCACGCTCGTTCGGGGTTGCCTTGTTTTGTCTTCTCGTTTCACCACGCACATGTTTTTGTAACATTGGTCCTCTTCGGGCACATCCATAGATTCGACTGACATGCTGTCTCTTCACACGCAGGCTATCGACCTCCTTGTCCTTTCCGTAGTCTATGATGGATATTCAAATTCCAATTGATGATGGATGGCGAAGTCTGCTATGGCCGAGGACAATGTACTCTAGCCAAATTCGGGATAGCAAATCATAGAAAGTATCTTAGGTGCATTATAAACTGGCTGCTCCGTTCAGTGAAGTCATTTTTGGAATTTTCACGCTTCCATAGTTAATTCAGTTCCAGGGCCGCGCGAAAAGGCCTATAGCATAAATCCAAGCTCTACTTACACGTACGCAGCGTATGCAAATGTATTGGACAGCCCTTCAACGAGCGAGTCGAGAGAATACCCTGTCCCCCAGTTCGAAGCGTGCCAAATCGGGCTAGGCCACGTTGGTGGGCCTGTAACGCGTTCCAATGATGCAATGCTTTCTGGCACGCAGTTACATTGAGCCGTGCTCAAACCGAAACCTCGAAAGCAAGGTACGGGACGATGTGATGCCATGACCGTTGCTTCGCATTAGGCTGTGATTAATACAGAAGCTACACCAAGCAACGGCTGGAAAACAAGAAAATACTGGTAGGGTCGGGTTTAGGTTGCGGGGAAGATACTTGCCTGCAGGCAAGGTATCCGTTTTGGTCGCTCATACTGCTTTTGATTCGCCGGTCCGTTTTCCACGCAAGCCTCAACAGCCTTGGCGATCAAAAACAGGTACATCTAGGAGCGGAACTTTCCATGTTGAAGGAGTGGATATGTATATAAGAGCAAATATTAGCCGCACGAAGTTCTTCAACGTCCTTACTTCCCCTTATTGTTTTGCGGAAGCTCGAGCTTTGACGAATCCCGTGTGCCCATCTACGTCCCAGGACAAGATGCTTCATCATATCCTTTGGACAACCCTCCTTCCCGCGCTTCTCAATCCATTGCTCGCCGCTGCGGGAATCTGCACTGAGTGTGGGGTAAACGGCTACTATTACAAAGAACCTGGCTGCTTCAACATAACGTACGAAGCACCTCTTTTCGGTGCCGACGCAGGCGCATGCTTCGAGATCGGAGGCCCGTACTCGCCATTTGGAGAATCTGGACCGTGTAGGAGCGTGGAGATCATATTAGCAGCTGAAGGGTGTGAATGTATGTATCAAGGCGAGCAAACATGCGAAAAAGGAAAGGGAGCGGTTCGATACTGATTGGTGTAGTCTTCCTCTACCCTGGCCTCGTGTGCGCGAGTGGGACCGAACGTCGCGTGAGACCTTACCAATGCGTGAGCGAGCTGCCGGAAGTAGGCTCATTTTGTGTTACTTGCCCTGCTGGCAGCCCAGTCCGGGGCTCGGGAAAAACATGCCCACCTTCCTGAAGCATTTCGAATGCTATTGAATCTACCGTAGGTTCACGAAGTCATGTTGAGTATAAGCCAGAAGAGCTGCATTTCTCTTCACCGGCAAAAGCTTGGTTGCAAGAAATGAGATGGGACTGGGTGTACAATTGGCCGTATTCGACAAAGAGCATAACGAAACACGGGAAAGGAAGGATGACCAACACACAAGCAAAGAGTAGGGCTACCTTAGGTGACCTCGTACATAGGAAGGTCCTACATGGACATTTGTGCATTGTCAGTGGCTTTGCAAAAGACGGCCGGCAA
This sequence comes from Cladonia squamosa, assembly GCA_947623385.2. NCBI lineage: Eukaryota > Fungi > Ascomycota > Lecanoromycetes > Lecanorales > Cladoniaceae > Cladonia > Cladonia squamosa. The sequence goes on along the minus strand of OX392372.1, from coordinate 1,052,193 downwards.
GGACAGACCTGGAGTGTTAATAAAAGAATAAATGAAAGTACATAAAGCTTAGATTTGTGGATCATGGTTAATTGCAATATATTGAATGCTCTCCTGATGACGCAAAATAACAATCTGATTGTTCGATGCGAAATTGTCGTTCTGTTTGGCGGTAAGTTCGCCGGGCGAAGAACTTGAATGGCAAGCCAGCAGCGCAAGTGGAAGCGAAACATCTTCCGACCATCTTGAATGCCGCTCACAAGAAGAACCGAGATAAGGCGACTGGCTGTAACGGAGGGGAAAGGCGGGAGAATGTGTACAGGCGTGGTGTGGCAACCCGGATCAGGACCTGGTAGTGCTCAAGCTGCAAGCTGTCCTGTTGTTGATCTGGCAGCGCAACGTATCTTTCATGCATCGGAACCAATGGGTATGTGGAAACAACATACTAGCATAGTCAGGATTCCGCTGAGCAGTAAAAAGACGTTCGATAGGTGTGCAGCAATAGCCTGATCTTCGGTTGCAGTTGAAGTACGGAGTATGATAGCCAAGCTGATTGATGCATGCATGAATAATCGACGCCAAGCTTGAGCTGAAATCAGCCTTCGCGCGAGCGAAGATTATCTAGCCAGACACACCCCTAAATTGTGTTTCGTAAGATACCTTATCGTTTGATCTGCTTCGTAAGATACCTCTAAACCTGGAGAACTGTCATAGAGGATTCAGAACAGCTATGACTGTACAGTCTCGTTGGCCACTGGAGCTGTGAATTGAAGATTGGAAGGGCTGTGGCCCGAGCATGTTTCGTCACCCTGATGGGTACATGCTTCGCCTAGAACCAGCTACCCCACTTACCTATGCTCAATTGTCTTGAGATAGGTGGCTGCTGACGCAGTAGCACGAGGTTTCAATGTAACCGATGGGCTCGGTGCTTTTCTATGCTTGATTTCTCCCTTGGGCCCGCCATGACACCATCAGCATACTTTTAGTATGATACAAGCTTTGAACATTGTGTCGTGCCGGACTTCGCGTGGCGGCACAGCTAATAGGAAACTCCTCCAAAGCGCACACTACTCTACACCATACAACTAGAGAGCTTTACCAAACACGACGGCGGGCGGCACATAGGCCTCTATCTTCATCCCTCGCCCGATCATCGCGTACCTTGCTGGGGTCCGTGGCCGCCAGTCCCGGCCAGCTAAGCCTGAGGAAGCCTGGTTAGCAGTCTGAAACATCTTCAATCACCAATGAATATTACAAGACCCGGTCATACAAACAGTCATACAGTCATCCTTCACTTTCCTAATTCATGAAACGCAACCCATACGGACGCAGTCGGCAAACGGTCAGGCACGCCTGTTGCCCGTCATGTCTGGCCCGTCCACCTATGTTGTACACCAGCCAGATCGCCCCGAGCGCATCCGTCACCTTGCAGCCTCTCCAATCGGTTCCCACCTTTACCCCGGATTGCCCATCTGATCTGGCAATCAGCTCCGTCCTCAAGAATAGCTACCGTACAAAGCATGCCCGACGCACCTATCTCTTTCAACTTGATTATGCACGCAAGTAATGATCGTAGCGACACGAAGTCGATCCAGTGCAGTGGCTCGCACTATTGTTCGTGTGCCATTCATGGTTGGGTTCCTTGATGCATGATATCTCGCTTACACGCAAGGTTCCCGTACCTTGCGGCGTGGTATGCATTGCAAGTATAAACGGGCCCACGCCAAAATTACGATTGAACCTGTCATAGGTCTGATGGTCATCAGGCACCCCAAAACCCGGAGCTTGACCACTAATTAGAGTAACAATCTAGAATACAAACGACAAGCAGCTTCCACGGCGTAGCACAACGCTAAATCCCCACCATTCACTTTCCATACTCGACCAACATCACCGTTCCTACTTTTATAATCTCTTCAATTCTCCGCTTACCTGCAAAATAATGATTGTGACCACAAGACAAACGTTCAGTCGCAAACATAGTCGCTGCAGACCGATCCCCTGTTGACCTCCCTACCACCACGCGACCAGCACCATGGCTGAAATAGCGCCACCTATCGGTGAACCGGGCTTCGACCTTTATGCCAATCAACAAGGGAGAATAAGATCGGCCAGCATTGCTTTCATCATACTTCCTACTGTCTTCGTTAGCCTACGTCTCGTCTCCAGAAAAGTCTCGAACGCGGGCTACTGGGTATGTTACCACTGATGGTTAAATGCCGAAGGTGTCTTGCTGATGTTTTGATGCTCTGAAATAGTGGGATGACTTGCTGATTGTCCTCGCACTGGTGAGCCATCTTGTTGCTTGGATGAGCGGGCGAATAAAGACAGCCTAACATCTGAACAGCTTCTCTCCTATGGATTACCCATCCTCGAGCTGACCTGTCAGTCCTCCGCTCCATGCACCAAATAGCAGTTTTCTGACTCTGGGAACAGCCCTGAACGAAGGCTTGGGGAGGCACATTTATCTACTTGCCCCTAACGCCACCGAGCTCTTTCTCCACAAATTATGGATGTTCGAAATCTTTTTCGCTCTTACCACTTGCTGTAACAAGCTTTCGGTGTAAGCACTCTACTAGCATCCTTGACGCAATATATGCCCATACTTAATACATGGCATAGACTCGCGTTCTATCGGAGGATATTTCCAATCGCTCAACTACGCATTGTGCTACTTATGATGACTGCTATCGTGATATGTTGGGCATTCCCGTTCGTCATGATCGTCGTATTCCAATGGTAAATAAAACTTACGATGCTCGATTTCCTGCGCTAATCAACAGTCTAGTGTTCCTATTCACGCCTTCTGGGATCTGCAATATAGACTTACGGCGCGCTGCGTTAATCCCAATCTACTGATGTTGATACCGGGAGGCATCAATTGTGTCTTGGACGTCTTAATTGTTATCATACCGCTGCCCTTGCTATGGCGTCTGCGAACTACGACGGGTCAGAAAATTACACTAACGTCGATCTTTGTCGCTGGTGGATTCGTTTGTGTATGCAGTATTATCCGACTGGTTGTGCTCTCTCGGCTGCAAGATGTGGACCTTACTTGGAACTATATCAACGCTGCGATATGGACGGCCACAGAACCTTCTATGGGTGTTGTCAGCGCATGTCTACCGAGCTTGCGGCCACTCTTCACTCGAATATTTAGCGGCACATACCGGGGTCCAACATTTAAAAGCACGCGGGGGAAGAGCGCCCAGGACTACAGCAGCGGTACCTCAGGGAGATACATGTGGAGTGAAAGCAAAGGCTCTACCGTCGATTCGCGAAGCTTCAGCCGCCTCGAGGATGTCGCCAACGATGATAAGGATAACAATTCGTGGGGTTTTAATGTACTTGTGCATGGGGGTAAGAATGCAAATGGCAATCCTTCGGACCAGGCCAGCGACGAGGAGATGCAGACGCCAGCGAGGAGGATCAAGGTCAGGACGGAGGTGACGCTGATTAGTACTCAACGGTTTGAGTACAGAGATCAATTGTTTTGACAGATTTTCGGAAGCCGCGGGTCGCTGGTCCTTGTACATACGTGCAAGAGCGTGCGTGCGGTTCTTGAATGATACGATGATTTAATACGAAGAGTTCTTGATATCTTAGGGGGTGGATATTATACCCAGGCGGAGTATTGTTGATAGGGTCATGAATACATACTTCCGAAAAATTACATCGCCTTCCACAGGGAGATCCTATTCTACCTGCCACTTGGTGCACTGGTGGTATTGTAGGTACCTTTACGGTGTAGTCAGGAAGATTAGGGCTAATTCAGCATCAGCCCTGATCAGATGTGCCGAGGTTAAGGTACGGTACCATCTCTCTGAACTTTTCCACCACTTCGTCTTCGGAGCAATTGTCAGAATGCTGCAACCTGCCTCACCCTCTAAATGCAAAATCCGTGGGGCCCACCACCCAATTCCACTCTCAGTCCTAGATCCACCTCCAATTGACTTATCATGTCCACCACCTTCTCCGAAGCTACGACCGTAAAACCTGCTGATTCGCGCACCTACACCGCCGACTTCCACCCAGATTGGTGCATTGGCAGCGGTGAGCAGATAAACACTCCACTCAATTATTAAGGCCTCTCATCGAAAGAACATAGTTCCCCACGGTGGCTACGTAACCTCCTGCTTCCTCCGCGTCGCCTCTGTCCACTTCTCCACCACCCTCCGCGCCCAGAACCAACCACATACTCTATTCCTGCACCTCAATTTCCTCCGCCGTACATCCCTCGGCCCCGCCATCTTCACGGTGACTGAATCCAAACTCGGCCGTCGCACCTCAACTATCCACATCTCCCTCGCCCTCGCCTCCAATCCCCACTCCCCCTGCGTAGTCGGCTACCTAACCCAGACAAACCTCCACCACGAAACCGGACTAACGCTTCCAACATGCTACACACTCTCTCCCCCACCATTGCCGCTAGCATCAACAGAAGCATTGAAAGAGGATAAAGATCCCAATTGGAAACACTTCCAAAAACCCTTCCCCAAATTCCGCAAAGCAGGAAATCACGTAACGACCTACCTTCCCCGCAAGAGCCTAATCGGTGATGGAGCAGTGATAGACCAATGGCTCCGACCCACCAACGCACAAGAGCGCTTCACTCAAGAAAACCTAGGCTACATCAGCGACGCCTTCCCCCAAATCATCGAAACAGTCTACAGCGCCTCTGAACTCAATAATGCATCCTCAACAACAACCGATGCAGGTTCCCAACAACAACAACAACAACCCTCCTCACCAACAACCTCCACCAGCTCCGAAGCAGATGATAAATCCCACTGGGCCCGCTTCTGGTACCCCACAGTAGTGCTAAACATAGAGTTCAAGAAAGCACTGCCAGAGGAAGGGGTGGAGTGGCTATTTTCGCGGGTAAGGGCGAAGAAGATAGAAAAAGGGAGAATGGATTTGGAGGTGGAAATCAGAGATCAGGGTGGGGAGGTGGTGGCATTGAGTCAGCATGTGGCGCTGATTTTGGGGGCGGAGAGGAATATGAGTGGGAGGGGGGCGAAGCTGTAGAGAGGGTGTTTGAGAGGTGAAGAGGGGGTGTATATTCATATAGATATATGGAATGGTAAGATAGAAATGTATATACTCATGTCAGTTCAAAGTTGTTAGGAGCTGTTGTTCATGATAGTTCATATTTCGAATGTGGATGCGATGCTAGCTATGCACAACATGATGCACGTAACGGAAACTTCCAGCACCAGCAATGCAACTATCACTGCCGTTGTAACTCATTTAGCGCCCTAGATAGAATACTGCCCATGTCCCTCAGCAATGCTAAATAAATACTGCTCTATTCCACATCCTGACAAGCAAGCTAGCTCGCCGATCCTCTCAAGCATTGTTCGGCTAAGACCTGGTACTGCAAAGCGTTGTCATAGCGAGCCGTCTAGCCACCGCGGAACAAGAACTGCATGTCCTCTGGCGTCAACTTCTCCATAGCGACTTGATCATTATTGATAGTGCCGTTAATCATGTTTGCTTTCTTCTCCTGCAACATGACCATACGGGACTCGACTGAATCTTCGATACAGAGGCGAGTGATAACGCAAGGGCGTTTCTGGCCAATACGATGACATCGATCGGCGGACTGCCACTCCGCGGCGGGGTTCCACCAGCTAAGATTTCAGTCAGATAAGGCACAACTCCTTTATAGATAAGATTGCACTTACGGATCGATTATGAAGACCCTCGAGGCCTCTGTCAAATTCAAGGCGACACCTCCAGCTTTGAGCGAGACGAGGAACACCTCAACGTTGGTGTTGTTCATGAAATACTCGATCGATTTCTGACGCTGAGCAGGACTCATACTGCCGTCCAGCATGACGGTATTGAAGCCTGCACGGCGAAGACGCCATTCAACAAGCTGCAGCATGGAAGTAAATTGCGAGAAGACGATCGACTTATTCGTCTGTTTCTTGCTTCTCAGTTTGTAAAGATCGTAGACGAGCATCTCAATCTTTGTCGAAGAGGTCCAGTCCTCCATTTTGATACGATTAATGATAGAGTTCTTCTTAACGTTTTCTTCATCTTGTTCAATGTCCGGCTGATCGAAGTCAATGTTCAAAGGTATGTGACAACGAGGGCAATCAGGAGACTCGTTGTTAGAAGCTCGTACATAGTCCTTGGCACAGTTCCGGCAGAACTCATGGTGACATCGCGAACGAATCGGCTCCTCGGCAGTCTCATCGCAGATACTGCAAACCAGAACATTCTGGCCCCCTTCAGCATTCTTTTTGAGGATCAGATCGGGATGGTTGGCTACTTGGCGCATCTGCTCACGTTTAGTACCAAGAGAATTTTATACAGCTGAGCATACTTACCTGCATGATAAGGCCGAAGATGTTGGCATAATTGTTAAGCATAACGCCGGCACTGACATAAGTTTCGAACTTCCGCGTGGTGTTGGACATGATGCTGGAAGAGAAATCCCGTTCAATCTCGCTGAAAAATTCGTTATGGATGATGACTTCCTTAGGTGGTAGCTCCATAGATGCTGTGTGGTCGCGTTTCATGCGTCGTAACATGATCCGGTCAGTCACGAGGCGTAGCTTGCCAAGGGCTTCGCGACGGAGTTCGGGGCTCTCTCCCTGTGTGATGGGGTTCAACAACTCTTGGTTGAAGATCGAGACGTGGTTAAAACCGGTATGGTTACAGCTTGTACATTTCTTCTCTTGATCTTGGTTCCAGTGAAGCTCGGCGCAACTGCACTGCTTGCAAAAGTAACATGCGAAAGGCTTGACTTGTAGAAAGCGCAGGAGTGAAAAGAATTCGCCGATACGGTTTTGTACAGGGGTTCCGGAGAGGCACCACTTGTAGTCGGCCTTCAACGCAAAGCACGCCTTGGCAACTAGATTGTCGACTTTAGCCGTGGAAGTCTATACCACTAGGAAAGGATTCTTACCTCCTGTAGTCCGCTGTTTGATGTTGTGAGCTTCATCTAGTATCAACCGATGGTACTTGATAGCGTGGATTTTGCTGTTCTCTTTAATAAGAACATCATCTCGTTTCCAGCCTTTGGATTCTTTACGGTAGGTGGACTCAAGTCCGGAGTAGGAGATCATGATTACATCAAAACCTCGAAGATCTTTCATGGTGAGAGTTTTCACCTTAGGATTGGAATTGTGGTAGACCAGCACTTTGAGTTTGCCATCTGTGTACTCCTTGATCTCATTTTGCCATTGCATTAGTGCGACGGGTGGGACCACAACTAAGGTAGGGGTATTCGCAGGATAGTCACTCATGATCAGGGAGACAGCCTGTATGGTTTTCCCCATACCTATATGATTTTAGCATGTGGGGACACTCCCAGTCGCCCTTAGTTCAGGAACATACCCATCTCGTCACCCAGGAGGCCACCTTTCCATTGTGATTGTTCTTGCCGGATCATCCAATTCAACCCTTCAAGTTGAAAGGATTTGAGTTTGCGTGTCATTTGCGTTGGTTGCGCAGCATGAGTAGGCCGAATAACGGGAACAGCCTCAAGATCCTGCCACATAGTTTTGATCTCTGGGTGTGAAGTCTCGAGCTTGTAGCGCTCTCGCTCCGCCTGGCATTCATTAGTCTTTGTAATGTGGACTGAATTCCAATCCTGCTTACTCTGCTGTCAAAGTACCTATTTCGAACGCGGCGGCGCTGTCGACTTCGATCATTGTTCTGGCCTTGACCTCGTCTACGTCCACGCCTTCCAGTTGGGGTGGTCGTTGCATTGGCAACTAAAGTGCTCGATCCGGCCGTGGTTTCAAGGCCATTTTCCTCCACGCCCTCAACACCATCTTCGCCGACCTCATCAGAATCTTCAATGTCATCAGAATCTACTTCAGATGCGAACATGGAGGCATCTGACGACGCATCAGACAGTTCAGATAATTCGGAGTCATCGCTGTCTAGGATTCGACGAGAGCCACTATCCTTCAGACTTTTAGTTGCACTTGCGCGAGCAGCCCTAGACGGTAGAGAGGCTCGAAGGGTTGGTTTGACTCTCTTGCGTCGGGGTATAGCATCGTCATCGTCGTCATCATCCATTGCATCTCCGTGAGGGCGTCTTGGAGGTGGGAAGGGGGCAAGGCGATCTGGTTCGGTTCTCCTGGACAATGGAACATCGGCATCCGAGGTGTTCGCTGTAAACAGACCTGAGGTGGCAACTGGGTCATCTACTTCTTCATCAGAGTCGTGGATGAGACCTTGCCGTGCTCCTCTAGATCTATGACCGAGTTTCGGCTCCTCGTCGTACTCCATCTCTTGTAGCGATCGAGCCAGGGCAGCATCAGCTTCAAGTTGATCAACAGTCTCAGAACGTTTACGTTTCCCTCTACCTAGTCTACCGGAGACCTTGACTGGAACGCCGATTGTTCGCTCTTTAACGAGTGATTCTGCAGGTGTTGCGACTGCACTTGTAGCCGGCGTATCGTATCCGCTTGACTGATCCCGAACACTTGACAGAGAGGAACCGATTGATGTGCGATTACTTGTGGGTATGACGACGCCTTTCAAAACTTGCTTGACGGGCGGGCTTGACGATTCCTTTGCAGACGGAGGATCCTCATCCCAATCCATGTCGTCTGAATTAGGAATGACGGACCTCATTTTTGGAGGTCTGCCCCTCCGCTTGGGTTGAGCAACTGGATGGGATTCAGTCTCTAATACAATATTAATGGTGAATGTTCATCGGGCTTCACATTTGCTTGGGCAGCGGCCCATGACTCACCTGAGTTAGGAGCATCAAGGGTAGTTGCCCTGACTCCTGAGCCTCTTCGGGTCATGTTTGCCCTAAATTTAGACGCGAACTGGAACGCAGACTGGCAGCAATAGGGCCAATACTAAGCGGATTGCAGCCCTTTAAAGATGCCTGCAAATGTAGCAGCCATTCCCACACGGTGGCTTTGTAGTATCAAGAATGGAAAATCGAATGTATTGAGACAGGAGTGTTTTAATCGATCTATCTGCGAGATGCTAGTGCGCCACTGGCGTGATTTGTGGCGCGTCAATCCGCGTGTTTGATCTAAAGTGGTTTCCCTAGCGTACCGATGCGAATTGACTACGCCATTGGTACGAACAATTCATTCACGCCTGCAATTCAAGCACGAAAACATATCCGTCCTACATTTCGTCTTCACTAGATATCCATCGCACCCATATGAGCTAGTGAAGATTTTGATTGTACTATCTGACTGTGCTGAAGCCTTGGGGGGAGGTCAAACGCAGCAACCATGTAGGGACAAAACTCATTCGATATCTTTTGTAAGACTAATCTGTAGTAGGTCTGGACGAAGAGCAGCGAACAATCGGATCAGAGGGCCTCAGTCTGCTCTTACTGACTTCCTCGCCGCCAACAATATTTCCGCTGCACAGATTGCCGCAGACTGGGAGCGTCGTGTGAGAGAAAATGGAGAGCAGGGGCAACAACAAGCAGCTGCGAACGGTGAGGCTGCCGAGCAAGATGTGAAGGACGAGGACGAGGACGAAGAAGAGGAGGAGAAAGTGGAGACCGCCGTCCAGAAGAAGAAGAGAAAGCGGCGGGAGGAAGCTGTCCTGACAAAAATAAAGAACAGTAAGGCCAAAAAGAAGCAAAAGAAGGGTAGTGGCGGCGACAGCGATGGCGACGATGATGTCGCATGGGACATGTACGCGAAGAAACAGCCGCTACCCGGTCAGCTAGAAAATTGTGAGAAGTGTGAGAAGCGATTTACGGTCACACCCTACAGCAAAACAGGGCCCGACGGTGGACTTCTTTGTGCCAAATGCTCAAAGGAGCAAGAAGCTCAGAAGAAGAAAGATCAAAAAAAGCCCAAGCCTAAGGCTGTAAGTCGGGAGAAACGGCGACAAGTTCAGAGTAATTTACTAGACGGAATTGTTCAAATTGGCGCCAAGTCGTTACAGGATATCTGCATCAAGGTATTTACCATGCATAATTGTACTTTACTTTGGAAAGTCAATACTGACGGGATTTAGGAAGTGGCAAATAATATTCACGATGTGGAAGAATTTGGGGATCTGCCGCAGGCCCTCCTTGATCCTTTGAGTCAGATCCTTTCTAGGAGGCGTGTTCTAACTTCACGAACCCTCAAGCTATTCCTCCGTCCGGATCTAGTAAGCATAGATCTGTATGATTGCGGCAGTAAGTTCTATCATATCCTCCGACATCAAATGTATTGACTCCTTCTAGAACTTGAAACCGAGGACTACATAAGCATCTTCTCAGTGGTTCCCAAGGTACGAGATCTCATTCTCCGCAATGCTGGCCAATTCAAAGACGAGGTCATCGACTACATCATTGAGCGCCAGGTTCCGCTCGAACGGTTACAGCTTGAAGCTGCGAATTTGGTAACAAACGAGAAGTGGGTCCAATTCTTTATGAATTGCGGTGAACGTCTCGAATTACTCAAGTTATACTGGCTCGACTACTCCATGGGCGACGATGCTTTCCGGGCCGTAGTCCGCTACTGTCCGAACCTCACTCGCCTAAAGCTGAAGAAATGCTTCCGTCTTGGTGACCAAAGTCTTAATGCTATCACCTCCCTACGAAAACTCGAGCATCTTTCCCTTCGCTTCCCAATACCAACCACCTCCAACGCTCTCGTAGAGCTCATCACTAAGCTTGGGCCGAACCTCAAGACTCTCTCACTCGAAAATTTCACCGAGGCAGATGACGACGTCCTCTCCGCAATCCACACCTCATGCACCCAATTAACAAAATTCCGGTTTAGCGAGAACGACTATTGCACAGACGCCGGCTTCCTCTCACTCTTCACCCAATGGTCAAACCCACCCCTAACATTTATCGACCTTTCCAGTAATCGTTCCATCGACTACTCCGCCCCCGACGGCCCCGAGGACCCAATCGGCCTCGCCTCCGCAGGTTTCGAAGCCCTAATGGAGCACTCCGGCTCTCGTCTCGAACGACTTGACATCTCCTCCTGCCGTCACATCACCTACGAAACCTTCTCTGGCATCTTCAACGGGAAAACCGAGTACCCGTTCCTGAAGGACATCAACATTTCCTTCCTAACGAAAATCGACACGGCAATTGTGGCCGGCATGTTTAAGAGTTGTCCGCAGCTAATCAAGGTGACGGCTTTCGGTTGTTTTAATATATTGGACGTGGCGGTGCCGAAGGGTGTGGCGCTTATTGGTGTGCCGAATGCTATGGAAAGTATTGTGCAAGAGGGGGACGTGGATGCTGATCAGTTTTAAGATGAGCCTTGGCGGTTATGTTATAGCGTGCATCGTTAGCAAGGCTCCGGGGCAATATAACTACGGATAGCACAAGCTTTCAATGGGTAGGAGAAATGAGGAGGCAAGGGCAGTGATTTGAGGATAGCAATTGCTTTCCTCTCTCGCCATCTGTATGCTTAAGTGCGTATACTGTAGACAGAATAAACGAAGAATTCCATAGTAAATGCACACCATGAAATGGAGGCTGGATTATGAAGATGGTCAAACAGCAAACCATGAGGCCGTCTCAATCATGCAATTGATCTTGTCCTACAATACCCAAAGATAAAACACAGGCTAATAATACAACATTTCTAACATCCATGCCCACCCCACTGTAGACCCAGAAGAAGTGAGAAAAAGAAAGATGATATATAAAGTACAAAATGTGTATCATATGCTACGAAGATCATCTCATCTTCTACTACCTTAGGGATATGAGTGCATCCCCCGTTACTCACCCCGCCTCCTCACCCACCCATCTGCCTCTCCATCTTTTCCTCCAAACTCCCAAACAGTCCCATCCGCCTCCGCCGCAAGAGGACTGAAAGTATCGACTTCCTCCACCTCATCCTCGTCCTCCTCCTCGATGATCTCTCCACTCGTCCTCCCCGCGGCACTCGCGCTCCTACTACCTCCTGTGCTGGAATCTCGCGGTCTACCTGACGGACTGCCCCCGTTGTTGCTACTGATGGACAGCATAGGACCTCTGAAGGGTGTCTTTTTCCGTTTTGCAAAGACGAGACCGGAGGGTGAGGCGAAGTTGGCGGATTCGTTATAATTTGGAGTAGCGCGGACAACACGGATGTTCGAGGGAAAGGTTGAGATGGTTGGAGTGGCGGGGAGGACTTTGACGGAAGTGTGCGGGGTGCGGGAAGGTCTGGAGAAAGCGGCGGAGGAGTGGATAGAGTTAGTGGTAGAGGATGTGGAGGAGGCTTTGGAGTGGCTTGGGACGTGGTGGATACTGCGTATCGAGGAGACTGAGGAAGAAGTTGATTTGCGGCCACGAAGACCACCAGATGAGTGTCTATAGGACGAACGCGGCGTTATGGGCGCTGGGGAGAGGGAAGAGCGGGTTTTGGGCGTTGGTATTCGTGGGCGAGTGTAAATAGCCCCAATGTTCTGTGCTGGCGGTGCAGCAAGTTGTTGACTGGGAGTGGCATTGTTTGGCGACCTTCGGTGCTCCACCGGACCCTTCTTTGCCGGAGGAGAATTCCTTAACGTTGAGGTATCGCTCTTCGAAGTCACTGGGGATTTAGCTCTTTTCGCAGAGTCCAAGAACCAGTGCTTGATAGATGCCAACTGGTTAAGGATCGCATGTTGATGCCGACGGGGAGCACGTCTCTTCGATACTCCATTCGGAGGCGCGAGAAGGTCGGGATTCGTAGCAACTAACTGGAGCGTGCTTCCGCGAGACCTTCTCACTTCTTTTGGAGGTGGTATTGGCCGCCGCCGAGAAGAGCTTACCGAACGTTTCCGAACAGGGTCCTTTTCTATAGGAGGCGGTGGAACTGGAGAATTTGGGGAATCGAGGCTGATACCCTCGGGCAACCTTGGAAGCTCAGGAAGGATAAGCTGTGCTTGAAGTTGTTCAGCTTATATTAGTTAATAAAACGCCTTGAGACTTACGAGTAGGAATGCTACGCCTCTCTCTCCTCCCCCGACTTCGTTGGGCGTCAGCACTCGGCGAAGGGAAACCCTCTTCATCTACTTCCTTTAAAGGTGCTCCTATGCGTTCCATACGACTACTGGCAGCGCTGAGCCTTCTGAGATTCTTGGCTTCAGCCTCTTTCTCCTTTCTTTTTCTTTCTCTTCTCTTCTCTTTGCGTTCTTCTTTTTCGATTAACAAAGCCCACCATCCAGCTAAAGCATCACAGCGCTGAGCCAAAACATTTTCGATGATTTTGTCAATATCCACGCCAGCGCTACGCATACGTTCCAACGTACTTTTCTCTAGATCTGTAGTAAACGGAAGAGGTTGGGTCAATTTGAGTATTGCCTGCTGTTGTGGAGCGTGCTCCGCAAGGAAAGGATTCGTTAAAATATCGGACAGACCTGGCCGCAGTAGTGGTCGCTTCGATAGTAGCTGGATGACAAGAGCTTTGGCATCCGGAGGAAAGGTTTCGGGGTAGTTAGGCTCGCTTGACAGAATCTTGTGCTTCGTAACCATGTCATCATCGTCGTCAAAAGGTAGTTCGCCAGTCAATAAAGAAAAAAGTATAATCCCTAGGCTCCAAACGTCCACTTTCTCCCCAGCGTATTTTTCTCCTTTCAGCATTTCAGGCGCGCTGTAGCAAACAGTGCCACAGAACGTCTGTAGATAGCTCATTTTGCCCTCGTACTCGCGCGTAAAGCCGAAATCGCACAACTTAACGTTCTCGTTCTTGTCCAGCAGGATGTTTTCTAGTTTCAAATCGCGGTGAACACAGGACATATTGTGTACATAGGCAACGGCGCCAACGAGCTGCGTAAATATTTTCTGAACCTTCTCAACCGGTATTGCCCCATGGCGGAGCAAATAATTGTATAATTCATCCCCTCATAGAAGTTCAGCACAGGTCAGAGAAGACCATGGAATTTGGTCGCACCTGGACAGTATTCCAGCACAAGCCAGACCAGATTTTCCGTTACAATAACTTCATATAATCGGGCAATATGTGGATGTAGAAACTGTCTATGGTGATGGATCTCGCGGGCAAGGTTCGAGTCCTCCTTTTTGGCTGATTTGAGTACCACCTTTATAGTGTTAGCATCTTCGGAGAGATCTCCCTAGATATACAAGACCTTTGAGCCATTGGTGAGCTTGTGGGACGCAAGGTAAACTTTGCCAAAAGATCCCTTGCCTATGAGACGCCCTAACGTATAATTGCCAACGGTGCGAAGCTCTTTCGACGAGAACTCTCTGTGTACGCAACATGTTTCAACAAGGGTAAGAAGAACATTTCAATGGAAGCACGTACTCCAATAGCTCATGGTACGAACTGGCAAGCTAGAAATCCCATGGTTCAGCAGAGTTCATACGTGCATGGCATCTGAACGTTTCTGTGCCGAAGGCTCCACAAGAAAATTGGCAGTGGCTGACCTTATTCTTTTGAGTCTGCAGCTCTGCCTTGGATCTGACAGCCGGCATGTGCCTGGTGGGAATGTTATCCGCGCGGGGCCTTTTGGCGCGGTTCTCGAGCGAAGAGAACAAGCTCCAAAAAGCGAGAAGAGGTTCTGTGAGGAGAAAAGATAGGTGACATTGACAAGGACGGTGAGCTTTGCAACAACGTGGGTTTTACCGCCGGGTAAACGAAATTGGGCGGAGTCGAGTGCCTCCTGCGCGCGGGCAATTGACCCCTGCTTGTGCGGGACCATGGCTCAAGTCTCAACGGGTCTATCCACCAGTGCACCTAGCTAAGGTACCCGTTTCAAGTTCTGTAAACAATTTATGATGGATTGCTCTGAAGCTGTGGTAGGACACTGTGCCTTCTTTGGAGCATTATATCTACAAAATGCCTTTACTATTGATCTACGACTTTCTACTCCTTCAGCCAAATCCCCTTTATACGGAAGTGTTCAAGATTGTCATAGAACCATGTTTCGTACTTTGATTCAAATCTATCTCATATCCGTGAAACCTGATCCTTGGCAGACTATTTCTAGACCGTGTTTCGTGTGGGTAGGTTCCTCTCTTGAACACGGGTCGCGCTTTACTTATGCAGTAGACGATACCAGCCTTGTCCTTTGGATTATTAATGCTGGTATATATGTCTGGCGCTGGGAATGTCGCTCGGAAGTGCTGGGGCATGACAAGTATGTGCCTCCGCGTGAGATTTTGGTGCTTTACATAAAACGTGTTTCACATGAACTCATCGTCACTAAAAAGCATTAGAACGTAATGCGAGAGGATTATCAGTGGGACTCACTCATCGACATCTCCACCATAACTCGTGGTGTCTGCTTTGTAGCTCGTATCGCGGTTGGCCACCAGGGTTGCCTTGCTCTTTGCGGCCTTGCTCTTCTTGCCACCCTTCTCTGCTGCCTTCTCTTCCTTCATTTTTTCGTTCGATAATGTCGTTAAACCACTGGCTATCTTCTTTATCTGATCGCTGGGTAGATCCTTGACAATTTGCTTGGTAAATTCTTGCATAAATAAAGTATAGTGAGCTTTCTTTGAATTCGCAGCGAGTATTGGAGTGAGCGTCTCGCGAAGCTTGAGGAATTGGTCTTTCGTTGTGGGGTTAAACAGTGGGAGCGAGGAGAGGTCTATGGCGCTTGTAGGATCCGAAGAATCGACCACTACCACCCCCTTGGTATCGGAGCGATTTTTGTTGATACCAATGTTGCCAAACATATCCTCGGCATGTTTGAGGTCAGCCTCTTGTTCAGTCTGACGGAGTCTTGCCCGTTTTGTTGCTTCGTCCTCCTCTTCGCTACTCGAGTCACTCTCTTCAGCATTCTTCCTACGCATATTGGCCATCCTCTTCTCTTCTATTCTTTGTGCCTTTGATTTCTTATTGGCAGCCGCTTCAGCATCTGCTTTGGCTTTGGCTTCTGCCGCTTTCTTGGCCTTCTCACGCTCAACGTCAGAGTCCTCAGCGGCGTCCCACGATTCGAGGACCTTTAAACGGGTAAGTTTTAGGTGATCGCTTTTGGGATCTTAATAAAAGGTACATACGTCGCTGTCTTCCTCTTCATCGTCAAATTTGGATCGTCTGGCGATGGGTGCGGGGGATTCATCTGATGAAGTCTCTTCCTCGGATTCCTCGACTAGATTAGATGAGTGGTCCTCGGGTTAGTTAACGTTTACAAAGAAGCGGTGCGGCAGGTTCACGAGCAATTCTGAGGTGTGGGGCACCACAAACCTTTTCGTCGGTTGACTGGAGCCATTTTCGATTCAGTTGATGACAAACAGCGGGTCCCGACGTTCTTCGCTCTACACCTTGGCTCGAAGGGTAAGTCCCCTAATGCTGTCACGTAAACGCAGGTAGATAATGCGGACGGATAGAACGTAGTGCGCAAAGACAAATATTTGTGCCCCTCGGCACTAACGTTAGTCTCCTGAGGGGATAATTAACGATAGGACAAAACCATAAGGAGATTACCAATCCTAGTCGGAATCCAAATTGTACCACCGCAAGCATCTAATATTGCTTGATCTTGAGGAGCTTATGGTGAAATTTTGTCCGGCTCTATGTGACCTAGCAGTCTAAACACCTTTGGAAAGTTGGCTATGTTTGCGTTAGGCAAAGAATACCCAAGATTCTATTGATCGAATTATTTTACGCGTTCTGTTATTTTTCTTGGATGCCTCTCAAGTCCAGGCCTCAGCAACACAGATGGTGTCAAGAAGCGAGGTAAGACTTGCTTGCTATTGAAATATGTTCCCAACTTTTGACTCCACCTTTCACATATTGACAGCAGTATGGAACTTGTCGCCCGCGAATTCAACTCCCGGAGTCTCCTTGCTGAGCTCCTCCTCAATCCTAAGGATCTGGTTAAGCTTGGCTAAACGCTCCGATCGAGCTGGCGCGCCTGTCTTGATTTGTCCGCAGCGCAACCCCACAGCAATATCGGCGATAGTCACATCCTCTGTCTCGCCAGAACGGTGCGAGACCATGACACCCCATCCAGCAGCATAAGCGTCCTTAGCGGCCTGGATTGCTTCGGTAAGCGATCCAATTTGGTTGACCTTCAATAACAAGGCATTGCAGGCCTTCGTCTCGATGGCTTTCTTAATAAATTCTGGATTCGTGACAGTCAGGTCGTCTCTACAAGAGTCCGCACATCAGTTTCCGGGCCGACTCTGTGGAATGTGGGGCCTTACCCAACAATCTGGAAATCAGACGACTTATAGAAGTAACTCCACGCCTCCCAGTCATTTTCACCAAAAGGATCTTCGATACTGACGATGGGATACTTGCTCGCCAACTTCTTGTACATGTCCGCAAGTTGCTCGTAGGTTAGCCACTTCGACTTGTCGCTGTCCGGATTCTTGAAATCCATGTCGTACTTGTTTGCCTCTTCTTTGTAGAACTCGCTTGAGGCAACATCCATTGCGATTTTGATTTTGCCAGTATACCCGGCCTTCTCAATGGCTTCCGTAATCAATTCGAGAGCCTCCTCTGGAGTCTGGATATCTGGCGCAACACCACCTTCGTCACCCACGTTCCCAGCAGACTGGCCATACTTCTTTTTGGCGAGAGACTTCAATTGCTGGTATACTTCGCTCCCTTGACGCATGGCTTCGGTGAATGAAGGGGCGGAACTGGAATCGTCAGCTTATGAATGAGGTTGTTTGTACTGATTGCCATACTCAGGTACGATCATAAATTCCTGGAAAGCTAGGCGGCCACCTGCGTGGGACCCGCCATTGAGGACGTTCATGAACGGGACTGGAAGAACATAGGGCTTTTTGGTCCCCGCAAGGTCGGAGATATGGGCGTAGAGAGGGATATTCTTTTATTCGAAGAAGCGAATTAGCTTACACGACGTTAAGCTCCAATGCCTGCGGAATCTTACCTTCTCAGCAGCACCGGCCTTAGCAACAGCCAAG
Organism: Cladonia squamosa; assembly: GCA_947623385.2. Lineage (NCBI taxonomy): Eukaryota > Fungi > Ascomycota > Lecanoromycetes > Lecanorales > Cladoniaceae > Cladonia > Cladonia squamosa. The sequence goes on along the minus strand of OX392372.1, from coordinate 1,034,447 downwards.
CTCACGCCCAGTATAGCATTGGCTCCCAGTTTGGTCTTGTTCTTCGTACCGTCCAGCTTGATCAAAAACTCATCAACTTTCGCCTGATCCTTGACGTCAAACCCTTCTTTCAGAACCGCAGGTCCAATGATTTCGTTAACGTTGGCGACGGCCTTGGTTACACCCTTGCCATTCCATTTTGACTTATCTCCGTCGCGCAATTCACACGCTTCGTGCTGGCCTGTCGAGGCACCCTAAGATCACCTAGCGTCAGGCTTGCAGAAAAAGATGAAGCTACTTGGAGCAGTCTTACGGAAGGGACGATAGCACGGTGGAGACCAGTGGAATCAACCAGGTCAACTTCAACGGTAGGGTTACCGCGAGAGTCATAGACCGAGCGGGCGTGGATCTTGGTGATAGTCATAATGTCTGTAGTGATAATAATTTAGGTGGGCGAAGGGAAATATTCGAGGTTTTTAACGGAATTGGTGTTAAGAAGCAAAAGAAATTTGCTGAGTTGGTGAGTGAGCTTAGCGGACCGAGTGAGCTTTGGTGGGGCGCTCTTCGGTGGGGTGGATCATCGGAGGCCGGCGGCAGGCTGACCGACAACTCAATTGGTGTGGAAAATCCCTCCTTTTCTCCTGTGCATATTCAAACCCACATTCCTATACGAAGTTTTCAGAGTCTTCACAGATATAACGCATCGTGCTCGCACGGTCCTTATGTATATGCCTTGCGTCAATTGGTAAGTTCACGGTAGTCCAGCGTGGATCGCTTTTGCCCTTGGTGGTGTGGGCACGGACTGATTTCGGACTCCTCAATACCAGAGAGCGCCGTATCAGCAATGCACAAATACGAGCTTGATCAATTCAGGCTTAGTACCAACATGATTTTACCGGAGCATATTTTGTACAGGTGTGGTCTGGGCGAGCTGAAGCTCAAGACGTACAGCAGAAAGTGACGGATACTGCTAAGGACTTATAGATGGACAAAAGGAGCACGAAGAACTGAGTGCCAGAAGTTGGAAACAAGCAACAGAGAGAGATGGTGGCTTATGTCGATTTCGGCCTGCTAATTAGCCTGTCAGATTTCGATGTCATAAAGTAGGAAAGTGCTTGACGCATAAAGAATATTCAATGGGGTGAGTCGGAAATAATGTTTTCCTTATGTACCACTGGCGAGACTATTTCACAAAAACGTCAAGCGTGTCCATATCACTGAGCTCTGTATCTCCGACCACTGTTTCCGGTAAGAGCTTTTCTCCATCAAACATGAGATTAACTTCCTTTTCACTAGTAATCACATTTTGGGTTCGAAATGCGTTAATCATTTTCGAGACAAATGTTGACTGTTGCTTGTCAGTCATCCATGAGAAGCCAAAGGCTAGGTGCATGACTCACGGGTTTAACAATGATCTTAACGTCAGCGAAACCCCTTGCCTTCAATATGATTCTGATCTGCGGTTCTTTCTTTTCTTCCACAACAACAGGTTCCTCAGCGGGTGCCTCCGTTCCGTCGGCGATTTCGTGCATCTTTGCTTTCTTATATGCCTCAAATATCTTGGCAGTCATAGCCTCCATGTGAATCTTGCCATCCAGATCATCCAAGCTGTCTCCCCTTGTCCTGATATGACCATTTGGATCAACAGTAATGCCGAGGCTCTTGCAGCTTGCTACGTCGAATAACCGTCTCCCACGCCAAGTCAGAAACACACTCTCCGCAAAGTCTGACGTAAACTGTTGTCGTTCAGTCCATGTTATCCTCACTTCCTTAAGACGCTGCGACAGCTTCCGATGTACAATCAATGGTTCTGTATTCGGTATGGTTGACGTGACGAGTATTTGAAGGACAGGGTCAGGCTCAGGAACCGGGGCTGGAGAGGTAGATTGGTGTAGCGACTGTGAGCGCTGCAGCTGGCCGTTGGAGCTGCCGGCGGGAGAAGGATCTGGTGTCGTAGAGACTATGTCTGCTTCAAGACGTTTCCTCCGCGCTTTGTCCCTTGCCTGACGAGCTAATTCTGGAAATTCTTCATCTGATGGCGGCTGGTCGTCCAATGCACAAGGTCTTGGGGGATCGACGATTGCGATATCGTCATCGTCCTTGTCAACTTGCAATTCCAGATCGTTTTCATCGTCGTCAAGATTGATGATATCTGAAGATTTCGCCTTCAGCTTCTTCTCTATGTCCGAAACTTTGGCCTCAATTGCAGCCTCGTAGCGCTTGAGTAGAGTTTTGGGCGAATCCCTAGTCTTCTGCGGCCTCACAGGCGTGGGAATAGATATACGGTCTTTTTTGCTAGGTGTAGGCGCAATTTTGTGTTCTTCCACTTGACTAGACTTCTCATCACTGCTTGATCCATTATTCTCGTCCTTCTCGTCCGAGGATATTCTTCGCCTCTTTCCTGACCTTGCCTCACTGTCCTCGCGGCGGGCCCTTTCTCGCTCCTTCCTAGCTAATTTTCTTTTTCGCTCCCGTTCCACTTCGGCAGCGGAGTCAACGTATGTTTGATTCGAGCGGTGGAAGAGGTTTGCACCAGTGCTCAAAGCTTGTGGTTTGCTCCAGCTTGGCTTGTTAAAAAGTGATCGCTTTTTGGAAGCCGGACTTCCGCTACTATGTGTAGCAGCATCCGCCATGTTAACCCGATTCACTATTTGCGGGTTTTTTCACTGAGCAAAATCTACTGACTGCCTTTATTTACTGTGGAGCTGCCGCGGTTGAGGCGCGTTTGGAGCGTCTAGCGCGGCGAAATCGGACTGGCTGCGCTGGCCAACGAGGCTCGCCAGCAAACGATTGTAAATTCTGGTAGAATGCCTAACAGTCGATGAGAATATCTTATGTTAGCATTCTGGTCACTTTTGAGAAGCAATTTGAGTAGGGTAGTGGATACAATAATCCAGCAACCAAGGCTTTTTTGTTCGAACGCTCACAATGGAGAACGGCGCGTCCGACAGCAAAGATCCGAGTGGCTTCCTGAGTGAGATTATTGGAGCTCCAGTGACGGTCAAATTGAATTCCTCGATCGTTTACAAAGGTGAGTCAGCGCTCTTTGGGCAGAAAAATCGTACCTAACCATGTCTAATACAAAGGTTTATTATCAAGCGTGGATGGCTATATGAACATCGCCCTAGAAAAGACTGAAGAATATGTGGACGGCGTTCTTAAACGAACCTATGGGGATGCCTTCGTGAGAGGAAACAACGGTCCTTTACTCCAGATTACCATCAATATTAACCACTACTCTACTGACGCAAATATAGTTCTCTACATCGCGGCGGATTAATCGTCTTCAAGTCTTCTCCTTGACTAATCTTGGCTTGGTTACGGTCAATAGGTCATGCATAGCAACGGCGTTGAGGCTCAAAAGCATGCCATATCGAGATTCAATCTAATGATTCTGTCATGAATGCGGTCACCCCAAAATCATCCACCTTCTCTCAAAGGCGCCCCAGGAACCGCTGTCGTCCATGCAATGTATGTCCGCCCGTGCACGGGAAACTCTCCATGTTCATTCTTATTGGTATCTGAAACAGCCATTGCCTCATCGAACTGTCGCTTTACGTCCTTGCCATGGCGTAAGCTGAACCCGTCTGAAGGAAAAATTCCTTGTTCTGAACTTACAAGCAACTGTTGCCCTTCCAAAACAGCAAATTGGCTCAATGTATGAAATCTATCCCAAATAGCATCTGGGCTCAGCCAATGCGTGAATTCGATGGTTTCCTCTCCAATTGGCAGTGAGAAGAGTGGATCTGCCGTTTGGATGGTCAAAGGTGTACTCTCCAATTGCTTGTCAAAAACCTCCCGCCACCGGCTGTGCCTAAACCTGGGGTTGTCATTTCCAGAGGCCCAGGTTATGTCCTTCAGTTTCGCTTCCCATTTCGTGGCTGGTACCCATGATTCTGGAGCGTTATCTTGAACATGTCAATTTGTGGAAGCTTGGAAGATGCTTTGAAGATTAACAACTACATACAGTCTTCGACGTTCCAGATCATGCCAAACACACCGCCGGGTATCAAGACTCTGTAGATTTCCTGCAGCGCTTCCATATTTGCAAACCTGTTTGTACGGATTAGTTGCTACCCAAATACGTGTAAGCCTTACCACTAGTCCCTACCAATGAAATGCCTGGACGCACACTCTGCGTTAGCGAACCGATGCAGTGTAGACTTACCAATCACCTCTTGCACATCTTGCAACAGTTTCAAATGCCAGTAGACCTTACCTGAGCAGCTATGACAGCATCAACACTCTGACTTTCCACTCCCCTCATACTACTTGCTTCGCCTTTGAGAGCTCTCACACCACCCAAACTCTTCTTTTCAAGCTCGACTCGCATGCCATCGTGAGGCTCCACAGCAATAATATCGAACCATTCATGCCTATTAGCCAGTAATTCAGTGAACTTCCCTGTTCCGGCTGCAAGATCGACAATGCGAGCCCCCTCTAAGCCGGCCACTTGCAGATGCCTGAGCAGAGAATCGACGGCTTCCTGAGGATATGAGGGGCGATGCTGGTCGTAAGTAGACCCGTCTTGAAAGCCTTTCACTGAGGCTGAAGGAATTGATGATGCCATGAACACGATGAGTATAATCACCGGGTTCTACTTGAGAAGTCTAAAATGTTGCGGCGGTACGATTTTCTCAAAACTCGTTCTCACCGTAAGCCTGTATTGAGCACGAGAAGTAGAAGTATATGAGTATCCATTTCCATAGAAGACATGGTTCGCACGCGCAAGCATCACGGCGTCTTCCATTTTAGCGCTGCTCTTTCCTGCGCCGTTGCTCCACTTTTTGACCTTTAAGGTGTGAGATGTGAGATATCTAATCTTTATTGGAAAATTAATCTACATAACATTTATGAACGGTAATTACATTGGTATCAAAAGCGTTGACAAGAATTTATCCACCGAGAACCCTTGCCCTGACCTCGAGATTCCTGCAAATCTATTTTTGAGGGCAATGGCTTGCGCTTAGGACTGTTCGACCTTCGATAACATCGCTGACCTCAAACATAAGAGTGAATATGCTATGTACAATACAAGCCTCAAAGATCTTCTGACCCTCTGATTTAGAAGTATGCCATGGCACCAGAGCCCACCCATATGTACATTTCTATGGTACAATAAACGCCCCCTAGCGGCGAGACTTCGCCGTTTGTGCAATTGAATATGAACGAACACCGGACCCTGGACCCAATGCGAGAAAGCTGCATGGTACCAATAGCTTAAGCGACATTACCAGCTAAACCGAGGAATAAAGCCTGCACTGCAAGCTGCAACGACCATAAGCCAACCTTCTTGAAACGACGTAGTTTCGCTTGGTCATCTGTAACATTTTTGGCAAAAGCTTGGTACGTCTATGTACTGTTAGTGAGAGAGGCGCAAAGGGGAGTCAACATTCTCACCTCTGCCGAAAGATCATCCATTAAACCACTGTCAAAAATGGTCCAACTGCCGTCAAATTCACTAGCTCGCTTGATGACGCGGCAGTTGATCGGTATGAAGGTGTGGCGAGAGTTCATGTAGGCCACTATAGGTCTAATCAAAGCGTTCTTTACGTACGAGAGATCTTTGGTAAATATTGGCACAGCAGCGCGGATGTCGTTGAGATGAACTCGCAGGTCCAAGACGAGAAAACGCTTATCATCATCAGAGGCGGTGTGGGAAATCGAAGCAGTTGATTCGCCTTCAGTGGGGATTTCGTAGTTGATAATGTCAGAGTTATCATCTTTCTGCAAATGCCTGCTGGAGGTGACAGTGGCCTCCATTCGGTCATAGAAGTCGGACATGACTTTGGCAATGCTTTCATCGTTATCAGCGGGAAACATGATATCCGCCACAATGTCTACATTCCCCTCATGTATCCACGAAAATGGACCTTCAATTCCACGATTCAAGTGATCTATGTTTAAGCCATCGATCCGGAGTCGGCTTTGCTTCTTCCAAGGACTGGCTTGGCCATTGGGTTCAATATCGGTCTCTAACTGTGTTCCAACATGGCCATGCATTTGGCGTGGGTGAATGGTGAACAGAGACTCGTCGAAAGAGCCCGACATAACATTAGCAGATAGAAAGTCGTAGAAGAGCCATTGCCTGCGGAGCTGCGGCAGATCACAAGTGAAGACACTGACGGAGAAGGGACGAAAACCATGTGGTTGGTGGACGATTACTAGGAGGTCCTCTAATTTGAAAGAATTGATCTCGAAGTCGCCTGGATTATGCTCGTGCCTGTAGGTCCTAGGATCTACATGTTCCCCAGTATAGTGAACCGATGTTCTATCAATGACTCCTCGAACACCCTTGATCTCGACATCGCGAAGCAAGCCTTTGCTGTTGAACCATTTGGTGAAGGAAAGAGTGACATTGACTGTATCAAGGGATAGGTCAAACTGGGTGTAATTGATGTCTTCATCGCGCTCATCACTATCAAGGTTGGTTGAAACCAGCTCTCCAGACTCGTTCAACTTCTCTGCTCGTGCTGCAGCCGCGGCAGCCGCAGCCTCTGTAGATGGCGACCCTTTGCTCACTTTCCCTGTACCCTGACCTGGACGCCGGGAAACGAAGACGTTCTTGAATGTAATAACTCCATCGCCCCATTTGGGCACGATGGCTGACTCAAACACCACCTTGACGCCAGATGATTTGGTGAGATAGTTACCCACCCACCGAGCCAGAGTTTCCTGCGCAAACACTGTATTCGCAGCGAAGATAGCAAGTGAGAAAAATGTTGTGGTCCCCAGAATGATCCAGAGAACATGGCCCAGCAAAAACCAAGAGAAGAATGCTGATATGTCATCTACATTAAACGGTCGTACACTTCGTATTGAGAACCACTTGAATCGCACCTTGAGCCGCGACCAGAAACCTGTTGCGGCTGCTAGGAGCTCTTCCCGACTAGGTCGATGAATGTGTGAAATGTCTGGGAGGCGGTCCCTTAAGTGTTTGTTCGCACTGCCTCTCAATGTGCCAGGAGGTAGTGGGGTTGCTCGGGGTTTGAACCCTGCTGATTTGGCGGTGCCAGAAGTGCTTCGATCATTTTCTCCAAGTCCCGATGAAGGCTTGTTGCTCCTAGGACCAGTCTCTCTTTGCTTAGGTCCGCTAGAGAAGAACCGTGTTGTAGTCCTGCCATGAATGCCCGGACTCAGGTAACCCCTGAGTGTATTTGTATGTGTACATGGTGACTGTCCATTAAGAATGCTCTTCGGCGTAGGCCATACTGTTTTAGCTGTGCTCCTTAAGGTGAATTTGTTGCTCCGATGTAAATTATGTAGGGGAGCAGCGCTTTTGATAGTCCTGCTAGGTACAGTAAAGGGATTCCTCCTTAGCCAAAGACTTCCAAAGTAAGAAGTTCTGCAAGCCGGTGTAGATGTTCGCGTGCCTAAAACCGTGGCGCACAGCTTTTGGCGCACATTGTTGCTCATTATCTATTACAACATTCTGCCGATCCGAGGTTCCCTAGATATCATTGTCCCGATCCCAGCCTCAACAATGTCTAGTGAGCGTTTTGGCGTCCTTCGCAAGGTACGTCGTCTGCGGGTTGTTATGATGAAGCAGATGACGATTTCAACAAAGCAAACCATTTGGGGCAGCATCGGGCAAAAGAAGCTTTATCGCCGGCTTCGATTATGTAAGCGTCCATATGTACGCACGAACATTTTGACGAGAGATATTCTGCAATGTCGAAAACCTATAGCTTTTCCAAAAAAATCAATGCAATAGTTCAATAAATATCGGAATTCGAATGCCAGCTCCCACAGCGCTGCTTCGGCGGCCGGAAGAGCTTGCTGAAGCTCAGGCAACGCCTCTACCTAAAGATAGTCAGTAAATGTATGGAGGCCCGCTCAACTGACTCCCTTACTTACAGACTTTTGAAGATGGCGATGATGATATTATGGTCGATGCGACCGTCACCGCAGCCTCTGGACAGCAACTTACTCAAGCGCAACCGCCAGACTCGGAGATGCGCATTGACGAAGAAGGGCGCCCTAAATTTCCACCAGCCAAAGTGGTTGCAAGGAAACACATAGCAGAGACACGGAAAGTCCTAATTCCGCCTCATCGAATGACCCCGCTCAAGTCAGCATGGCCCAAAATGTATCCTCCTCTTGTGGAGCACCTGAAATTACAGGTGCGGATGAATGTCAAAGCTCGAGCTGTGGAAATGAGGACTTCCAAATTCACTACGGATTCTGGTGCTTTACAAAAGGGGGAAGACTTTGTTAAGGCCTTTAGTCTAGGATTTGATGTCGATGATGCTATAGCATTACTGCGACTCGACGACTTGTACATTGAGGTATGGAGGAAATTCTTGGCAAGCAATCAGCTACTAATTTCCAAGCAGACATTTGAAGTAAAAGATGTAAAAACTTTGAATGGCGAACATCTTGGTCGAGCCATAGGCAGGATAGCAGGAAAGGATGGCAAGACAAAGTTTGCAATTGAGAATGCAAGCCGGACGAGAGTCGTGCTTGCGGACCAGAAGATTCATATACTGGGAGGGTTCCGGAATATACATATTGCGAGAGAAGCTATCTGTAAGGTCCCAGCGATGTTGAAGGCCGGCCACCTTATGGCTTGGTGAAGACAATACTGACGGGATAATATAGGCAGTCTGATATTGGGGTCTCCTCCCGGCAAAGTCTACGGCAATCTTAGAACAGTGGCGTCTCGTATGAAGGAGCGATTTTGATGATGTACACCAGTATAAAGGACAATTTGCTATTTGAAAGCATTAGCGAGGAGTTATCAGGAGGAACAACTGCATTGGATGGCTTCAGTGTAAGGTGATCGTAGAAAAGACATCTTTTATGGAGCACCGAGGCTGAGGACTGGCTCTAGACGCCGGTCCAGAGTGCAGACTAGGATCGCTTCAATGCTGAAATGCAGGTAATATTACAACTACGCCATCTTCAAAGATTAGATAGCCATACAGCTCGGACGACCCCAGGCTAGTCCCGCTTCAATGGGTGATATAATTCCTCCATGCCATTTTTCGTCATCACAAGCATCTGCAGCCCATCTCCAACCTCAATGTGCCTCTCCGTCGCACTCGTAAATGCATCTCTCACCAGCTGTTCAACATCGTGTCTGGGTAGCGGCAATGCCTGCCTTGCCTCTAGATCATGTGCCTCCCCTGTCCCTGGCACATACTGATTTTTGTAATTGACCTGATTGTCAAGGAACGGCATGATCAGGCTCGCTGCTGCTCCAGCTGCTCTGCACTGCTCCCTTTCATAAGACCCCACAGGGTCGTAGCTGTATAAAGCTCCCTTGCCTTCTTCATCCAACCCCCCTAGAATGGCTGTAACGTAATATGGGAAGAACCTCTTGCCGTAGAGGATGGTTGCTAATCTCTGTGCGCAAGCCTTGACCGATATCTTCTTGCCGTGCTGGTATTTGTACATCTTTACCACTGCGTTGAGGCGCTCTTTGAGCGCCGTCCCATCTGCTGCAAACCCGACTACTGAGAGTATAATGTGCGCACCCTCTCCTGTCTCATCATCGCCGCCTATTCTGAAGACTTTGGGGGAGTACCGTGTGTTTATATTGTAGCCTGAGGTTGATCGTGTGTCGCCTGCAATGATGCAGAAATCCTCGCCTGTGATGCCTAATGTGGAGCCTCCATTATCTGTATAGCTGAAGGAAGTCAGAATCTATAAAAAATATGATCATGGGTCAACTTACGGGTAGAAGGCGTGCTCCTTGTTGTCTGCTGTGGAGTTATATGGAGCTTTGGAGAAAGAGTAGCTAGGGTTGGAGGCTAGAGTTGGGTTTGAGCCCAATAACGAGTCCATGATGTAGCAGATTAGGCCGGGGACGACAGTCTACTTCAGTTTGCCAAAGCTATATTCTGGTCGTGAAAGTACGAAGCAGTTGTGATACGCAAGCTCAAAGCAACCTATGCGAGATGCTTGGCGCCGCGTCTAGAGCTGACGCGCTATCGGGATCTGCCTGAGCTTTAAGAGACTCTTTCGATCGTACACTGTTTTTGAAGCTCATTTCCCTCTACTCTCGACATGGTATGGAATCATTTCTCTGATTTGGCCATGCACATCTGACATCTTCTAGACATCCATAGGTACCGGGTACGATCTTCAGAACTCTGTGTTTTCACCAGATGGCCGGAACTTTCAAGTGAGTATGCAGCCTCAGGCTGTGCAGGGACTCTGGGAGCTAATATTAATGCCAGGTCGAATATGCAGTCAAAGCGGTAGAAAATGGAGGTACCTGTGTGGGCATAAGATGTAAAGACGGCGTAGTCCTGGCAGCGGAGAAGATCATAACGAGCAAATTATTAAAGCCTGGGGCGAACAAGAAGATAGCAACCGTCGACAGAAATATTGGTGTTGTAAGTTACCATCCCAGAAATATGTAGCGCTGCTAGGTACTCATCATGGTGGTAGGTTTCTTCTGGTCTTGTGCCTGATGGTCGACATTTTGTGTCCAGAGCAAGAGATGAAGCAGCAAATTGGCGATCGCAATATAAGGCACCTATACCTCTCGCTGCTCTTGCCAGTAGATTAGGTGGTTATGTTCAAGCCTATACACTGTATTCGAGCGTTAGGCCGTTTGGTGTCACAGCCATAGTCGGTGGTTGGGACTCGGAAGCAGAGCTAGGGGTAGATGGGCAAGTCGGAACTGGACCAAAAGTCGGTGCTGGAGGGAAGGTAGCTGGGGCTAAAGCTGGTGGACCAGCACTCTACATGATTGAGCCCAGCGGTCTCTACTGGGTAGGCTTGCTATGAATTTGTTTTGGACGTGTGCATGGCTGATCTGTTTCGATTAGGGATACTACGGTGCAGCTACAGGGAAAGGTAGACAAGCGGCCAAAGCCGAGCTGGAAAAGCTAGATCTAGCATCTAACAATCTATCACTCGAGGCGGGAGTGAAGGAGGCGGCTCGAATAATCCACGTCGCACACGAAGAGAGCAAGGACAAGGAGTTTGAGCTGGAGATGACCTGGGTCAGCTCAATGGACGGACCAACCAAGGGAAGGCATCAAGAAGTGCCCAAGCATATCCTGGAAGAAGCTGAGAGATTAGCGAAGAAGGCGCTGGAAGGCGAAGACGAAGAGGAGCCAACAGCAGCCGAGGGAGAGACGATGGAGGAATGAGCTTTATAGCTCCTTTTCATGTAATAATACAATGTCAGCATGCGGCAGGCGCTCCTAAGACGCTCTTCAACTTTTGAGATGGGTCCTCCAATTGTAGCCATGTTTCTAAGGCCCAGTTCCTTTGACCCTCTATTCAATCGTTCACAAGTACGCCAAAGCATAAGAGCATCTTTCCTCATAATCATATAAATTTCCCCTCGCCCCAAGCCACCTTTTTTACCCCCAATTCCACAGCCGCCCTTCCCCAATCCTCCCCATGACAATGCCCCCCTCCAATTCCTGCCCTTGCCTTTCCTTGCTCCTCATTCAGCACGGTCAACAGTCCAAACACGACTGGCACCCCCAGATCCAATTGCACTCTCATCAAGCCATGAGAGGTTGCGTCAGCGATATACTCAAAATGCATAGTCTCTCCCTTGATGAGGACGCCAATAGCAATAATTGCAGAAAAAGGCTGTATTATTGGAGCATTGGGGCTTTTCTTTGACATTGTCTCCGACTCCTTCTGCTTTTCAGAGCTTGGGAGATCTGTCATAGAGGCAGAGGATAGCAGATCCGTCACAGCTGAGGTTGCAGAGGTGATGGTATGGTTGGAAGACTCGACCTGTGAGGAAGCATACATGCGTTGCACAGCCAATGGTAACTCATAGCTCCCCGGTACGTCTTGGACCACTATGTTTTCTTCCTTGACACCGGAGGCCAGCAAGGCTTTGCGGGCACCGGAGACGAGGGCGGAGATTATGGCGGTATTCCAGCGGGCGTGAACGATGGCTATGCGGAGCTTGGAGCCGTCGTGGACTTGGGCCTCACCCGGGCCTTTGAGAGGGTTCATATTAGAGGTTTAGCTGGAGGAATGACAAGGGTTTGAAGCGGTGGGGATCGAACAGCGTTGCTGTAGGATAGGCCGTGAGTACGCCTTTTTAGTAAAGCTTGCGTAGGGTTCGGCTTCGGTGGTAACCCTTTTCGCGACAAAGCCAAACGTGCTACATAAGGTATGTTATTCCAAGTCCAGCGCCTAGTCATGAAAGAGAATCATCTGCTAAGAAATTGGGTTTTCATGGAATGCATTGGGTTGGTGAAGTTAATGCATACAAGCCTTGAAAGTGGAGCGGAGTGCCTGGATGTTCAACACTCAAATCAGATGTACGGGAAGCGTGCATGCTACCAACAGTTGCAATTTAATGCCAATTCATTGAGTCTAACTATTCGTTCCGCTCCTCTCATATTCATTCCTATGCTCATTCGTGCTTTGGACAGAACCCGACCAAGTAACTCGTAAGTTACTGGCACCGCAAGATACGCAAGCAGCTAATTCGAGAAATTCTAGAAAGCGCAGATTCATCACCTTTTTTGATCGCAATACCCTACTCGACAGTGACAGACTTGGCCAAATTCCTTGGGAAATCGACATTTAGGCCTTCACCCACAGCAAGCCAATATGCGATAAGCTGGAGAGGGATGACGTTCAGTAAGCCTTGAAGACAGTCAACTGTCTTCGGGATCTCAATCTTCTCCGTCTGCTCAGAGCTGAACTCTGAGTCGTCAGGATTGCAGATAACGATGGGTCGACCTCCACGGGCAATGACTGGGTTGAAAAGTCAGTGAAAGGGACCTGGGGGTGCCGGCAGAATGTACTTACCTTGTTGGTATGCGTTGAGCGATTTGGCAAAAATGTCATCGCGAGTAAGGATCATGATAATCGGTAGATTCTCGTCGACAAGTGCCAGAACACCATGCTTTAGCTCTCCCGACATTACAGCCTCACAGTGAAGGTAGGATATTTCCTTGATCTTCAGTGCACCTAATATCTACGTTAGCACTGACTTAACTGCGTTCTTTTTATAACCCACCTTCCAAAGCTGTCGAGAATTGACTTCCGCGACCCAAGAGAAGCAAGCTCTTTTGGTTCTTGAAGAACTTCTGGCACATGGCCTTGATAGGATCGTTCAGCTTCAAGATGTGTTTAATCTGCTCAGAAACTTGGCCTAACCCATTCATTATATCTTCGCGTCTCTTCTGCTTCGAAGCACGGTCCTCACTCAGAGATAGAGCAAACATCATCATAGCAACGAACTGCGACGTGTACGCTTTTGTGGAGGCCACACCGATCTCGGGACCAGCATTGATATGCACACCACAATGAGTGAGGAGCGAAATCGATGAGCCTACTACATTGACGATACCGACAGTGAGAGCACCACGCTCAAGGCAATATCTCAATGCCATAAGAGAGTCAGCTGTCTCGCCCGATTGGGATACGAAGACACAAGTGTCGTCACGAAAGACTGGAGCCTGCCGATCCAGAAAGTCGGATGCCAATTCCACAGCAATTGGAATTTCCGTGAGCTCCTCAAATGCTCCACGGACGGCCATACATGAATGATAACTAGTTCCGCAGGCGATGAAAATCAGTCTCCGACAACGGCGAATTGTGCTGATGTACTGCTTCAGACCACCGAGAGTGACTGTCTTGTTGGCAACATCCAAACGCCCACGCATTGTGTTAATGACTGATTCTGGCTGCTCGAAGATCTCCTTCTGCATGAAGTGGTCGAATTTACCCTTCATGATTTCTTGGAGTTCCAACTCAAGTGTCTGAATAGCGCGTACTTTAGACGTCCCGTCATCTTTGCTCAGACGATGAATGTTGAGAGAACCTTCGTGGATGTGAGCGATATCATCGTCTTCGAGATAGAGCACTTTCTTGGTGTGCTCGACGATAGCTGAGGGGTCGGAGGACAAGAAGAACTCTGTAGGGATGGGTCGTCCGTCGTCAGACAAGAAGGCACGAGACTGCGAACGATGAAGTAGGGACTTGTCGGGAGGCGCTAGGAGGCTCGCAGATGCTTTCTTGATGGCAACGTTCTGAGAAGCTTGCTCCGCCGGCAGAGGACGTTCTTCAGAGAATTCAACATCCACGAAGTCAACCTTCATCTTTTTCTGCGTTCTGACCCCCACCACCAGCGGCGATCCCTTGCGAGCCGCAATAACCTCATGTGGGTAGTGTACGGACTTGAGCAAGAGACCAAAGGCTCCCTGAAGCTCCTTAATGACACCTCTCGCAAGCGTCAGGAACTCTACATCTGGGTGTGAATCGTAAATGTACTTGGCGAGCTTGGCGATACACTCCGTATCCGTTTCTGTTTCGAATTTGAAACCCTTGCCCTCAAGGAGGACTCTCAGTTCTTTATAATTGGTAATGATACCATTGTGGACGACCGAGAATTGCCAGCTTGGGTCGGAGCGGTGAGGATGGCAGTTGATACGAGAAGGCTGGCCATGAGTGGCCCATCTCGTGTGTGCAATGCCAGCGTGAGAGTCGAAGACTTTGGTCATATCTGGGTCACGTTCGGCGATGAGCTGCTTTAATTTGGCCACCTTGCCGACCTCTTTGAATGCAAAAACTTCATTCTTCTTGTCTCCATCGACAGCAAGGCCAGCCGAATCATAACCTCTATATTCTAAGCGGGATAGTCCATTGACGAGTGTTTCGATGATGTATTTGCGATCCTTTTCCACAAGGTAGTTGATGTAGCCAAAGATACCACTATACAAGCTCAGCTTAGGGGACTTTGCATCAGGCTCTCAGCCTGCTTACCACATGTTTGCAACGAACGAAAGGTGTGATAGGGGTTAGAATTCACCGGTTGAGGACAATAGCAGATGGATGTTGTAATGAGAGACTGATGTGCACCAGTTTACATGCGAGAACGAAGGTGAGACGGTGTATGAAGGGGGAATTGTAAAGGACGAGCTGGTGTTTATAAGGACCGTTTCACTGGTTGCAGACCCTTGTCAGTTGCCAAGCAATCTTGATCCAGAACGGCGCCAACCATAAGCTGAGGCGTCTTACCCCTTTCTCTTTGCTTTAGGGGATCAGATATCAGCCTTTTCCCGTGTTATATGTACCAAAGTACGTGGCAGCCAGGCGCAGCAGCCGGTCTATATTTCGTTTGCAGCTTCTTTTTTTGCTCCACAAGGGTCAAGGGTCCAAAAATAGCTTAACACGAAGGCGGAAAAGGTTCCTTGCAGTAGCGCCGCATTCAGTCAGCATTCCGCCAAAAAGTGACCTCTCCTTTTGCACGCTGATCATCATCCAACTTTTCAACACTGCTTAGGAGTTGCCTCAATAGGAGGAATCGAACCAAGTCATCCTGAATATTCGATGGGAAGGCTGTCTGTGGCCGACTATGCTGCCCAGAACCGTCCCCAGGTTCGCACCGATTTTCCCCCAAGCTTAGGACCCATCCCTGGCAGTACCCGCCTCTGTCTCTCGCCCAATAGCTCCATGACCTATGCCGAATGCCTCTGTGTGCTATTGCGAGCTACAGTTCCACGGTCCTACTAAAGTCTGGCTTTCCGAGTTTTCGGATCCTGGTCCATTTGAGGAGCCCTTGGGCTTATCACATTGTCGGAGAATTGCCTACAGTTACATGAGGTGCTGAGCATCAAACCATCGAGCATGATGCGGGCATTGAGAAGACATATTAAGGTTATACCCTCCTAACTGTCACCTTACATTTTCCTATGTCCTTCAGTATACGAAAAGATTACACAGTTGCTATAATATGACTCGGGCTTCACGCGGCGCAGTACCATATTGTGCGAAAGATGCTGCCAGTGGTAATAATGACGACACTCTTCCCGACGCTCAGATTGCAGATCTCCGTACATTTGACACGACGATGGCAATATAGAGAAGCTCGTGGAACGGAAAAAATATCGAGAGGGATATGAATGAATAATAAGGGTAGGGCATCGGAAGGTCACATCCAGGGCGCAGATGGCTTGCGCGACTCAATCGAAGAGTAAAGGATGGCGGGTAGGCACCTAAGTGGCAGAACTTTGGTACTTTCGCGTGCCATCGAGGGATGTTGTCCAATATGTCGCGTAATATATAGGAATGGACCACATAATGTATCCATCTGTAAGATGTAGATGGTAGCGCAGAAAATGGGAGTGAATAAGAGCCACAAACTATGATTTTTCACTAAAGCCGCTAAGCCGGGGAAAATTACAGTACTAGGAGCGCTCATCCAGAACCTCATTGTAAGGGACAAAGCATTGACGCTGGTTGTTTCCCTCTGCATAAACCATCTTGTTTCTCTAAGATCCCCTGTTTGAATTTCAGGTAACGCATTATCCTGCCATACCTACCATATCCACCAATCCTAGAAAAATCGCCCCCTCGGTGGTCGCGTTGGTCCAGACCCCTCCCACCGCGTGCAAGCCACCTCGCACAGAAGCTGGTGCTGCAGACAAGCAACAACTGTTAACCACGATCACAAAATCTTTCACTGTTCTGCCTTTAGTGGAATCTTCAGGAGCGGCGAGATGGTGCATCTCAAGCGGTATAGGTAGCTATCTCAAAAAGGATGTCGCGCTCATCCAAGGGCTTTGCGGACTTCTTCCCTACAGCCCCTTCAGTGCTCCAACAAAAGCGCTCTAAAGCTTCCGAAGATCGTGGGAGGCACTACTCTACAGGCAACACCGCTTCCCATAATTCACATGCGCCATCCGCAGCTCGTGCCTCATCCGGTGGTGGAGAGGGCGAGGGCAGTACACTTACCAAAAGAAGGAATGATGGAATTAACAACACAGCAATAAATTCAATACATCATGAGGAGAATGAGTATGCCAACGGAGACGTCTCCCATGAAGTCGGTTCTGCTAGCTCGACCAGTACTACGTCTTCTGTCTTCAGCGCAAGCCGTAAGGAGGCTGGCATAGCGAATCACAACGGAGTTCATAATGCTACGAGTTTAACACCACTTACAAATATCGACTCATCGCCTCGAGCTAGCGGCATGGCTTCCCCCCCTAAACGGACAACTCAGGACAAGCGTGCCACAGCCAGGTTACCCCCAAGATCACCATTGCCAGGGCGTTTGGAAGAAAGCGTTGACTCCAAGATGGAAGAAGCATCTACTCCTGACAGTATTGAATCAGAGCGTACTAGTCCCCCAACTGGGCCACAAGCCCGGCCTGGCAAGGGAGAAGTCAAAGGCTACAAGATCGTCTTCGATCCTGATGCTGATAAGTCCTTGAAAGGAAAAGAGAAGCGAAATCGTACGGCAGAGTACAAACCATTTGGAGAAGGGGTTAGTTTACATATGTTCAGTCTAAGGTTTGCACATATGCTGATATAACTGCTTTATAGGAGGAGGGACCACCACCACCAGATCCCCGCTTAGAGCTTCGAGGCTATACAAATGGCGTCGCCAACCGCCGCAAAACCCTGTACAGAGTCGCCCCTTATTCTTTGAAGGAGTATAAGTACGAGAAGGAAACTTCCATTGGACCAGGACCACCCACCAGGATTGTCGTAACCGGTTTTGATCCTCTTGCACCTGTCACTCAGATCCGTCATCTTTTCTCGAGCTTCGGAGATATAGCAGAAATCAACAGCAAGACAGACCCGGAAAATGGGAGCTTTCTTGGAATATGTCTCATCAAATACAAGGATAGCCGATCAGTTCGAGGCGGCCCTCCAATTTCAGCCAGCGATGCTGCCAAGAAAGCGTACCTTGAATGTAAAGGAGGGCAACACAGAGTGGGATTATGTCCGGTCTTTGCAGAGTTAGATCGTGATGGCTCCGTGGGTAGACGCGCAATGATCAAGGCAAAGGAGAAACAACGTGCTAAGGAACCGAGAATTGAGAAACCAAAGAGGGAGGTCAATGTTCCAGGCCCACCCCCATCAGCACCAAAAGGTCCTTCTGCGAAAAACTTCACGAGGACTCATCTTCCACCACCTCCACCACCTTCAACGCACTTATCATCAACGCCTTCAATACAACCTCCACATCCACCAACGCACCAGAGTCTGAGGGCGGTGACAGAACCAGATTGTGCGAATACAATAGAAGAGAAACCAATTCTGGATCAAATTGGTCGCGATCCATACATTTTCATCGCCCATTGTTATGTTCCAGTCATGCCGAAGACCTTACCACATCTGAAGAAGAGGCTCAAGAATGAGAACTGGAAAGATGTTAGATGTGACAGGACCGGCTATTATGTCATCTTTGAAGATTCTAAGAAGGGTGAGGAACACGCAGTCAGGTGCTACGAGCAGTATCGCTTTAGAGAGCTTTTCACATACATTATGAACATGGAGTGCCATCAGTTCGGCAATCCAAATTACGTCCGGAGCCCCAGCCCTGAAAGAGTGATTGCGGAAAAACGCGAGAAGGCCGAGCGCGAGAGGCAGCAAAAAGAAGAAGAGCAGGACCTTGAGGAGGAGAAGAAGCAAAGAGCGAAGAACATTGACCCTGTCGTCGAGGCAGTGGAGACCATAAGAAGCGAGGTTAAGATCAAGCTCATGCAGGATGTTAAGCTCAAGATAGTCGCCTCAGAGCTCTACGAGTTCCTGGAACCTGATCGACATGCTGACAAGAGACGGAAACTTAACATTAGTGATCCAAATGATGGTAGAGGTCCAGGCCTCAGATTCGACATGACCAATTACACTCCTCCAGCTGGAACACCAGACTCACGAAGTGACATGTTGATAAATGGTCGTCGACCTCTGGGAGCCTCGACTTTGAACGTCTCCGCGCTCCCTAGAATACGAAAGGGGATCGCCAGTAAACGCGGCAACGATGGATTCATGGATGAGCGACGCAAGCAGAAAGCTCCGAGAAAGAAGGAGATTCGTGGCCTTCATCACCGCTTGCAAGGATTCCAAGAAGAAGACGAAGACTCAGAGGACGAGCGAAGGACTACTTTCACAAGGGACACTGAGGAGCAAGAGAGCAGGCCCGCGAGCCGGATGAGCGTCGCTTCAGACATGTCTGATAACGAGAGCAATCGCCCGAAACCAAAGAAGCTCCGCAGACACAGTAGGGCCTCGATCTGGAGCAATCTTCGGGAGGACGATGACACCGACGATGTCACTCCCGCCATGACTGACATTGATCAAGAAACGGCCAAGGAGATCCTGATAGCTTCTTCTGAGCAAGATCAAAGCAAGCTCTCTCAAGCAGCTAAAAAGAGGAGGCAACTCACACAAGAGCAACTCATACAAGAGCTTGCGTCGAAGGAAAAGCAAAAGGAGGACGACGAGTTATTCGGAATCCGCAAAGACGACAACGACATTGAGATTGTGCCGTCATCTCCATTCAATACAAACCCATGCATCGGGTTAGAAATAGATGAATTTATGGACCCTCGCAGCGAAGAGCCTAGTGAAACGCCTGAGACGGATAGCAAGACAGGCCGATCAAAGAAGCCGACAAAGACTCCTAGAAAGTCCAAGAAGCAAGTCTATGAAGAGCGGGAAGCACTCAAGAGAAAAGAGCAAGCAAAGGCCGAATATGAGTTGCTGTTGAAGAGCGCTCCGAAAGTTCCGGCCGCGGAAGAGCCCGTGGTTACACCAGAGACCGAGAAAGTGCCATGGTTTGTTACCAAGGGAGAGCCTGAGCGAACAGTACCAGAAGATCCAAATGTCGTCCTTGATCTAGACGGCTGGCAACATATCGTCAAAGACGACGAAGATCTTAGGATCTTGAGACAAGTCCTGGCTGGTAGGGCTGCAGCCAATCTAGGAAATATATCCACATGGTCGTGGAAGCAAAAGGAGATTAAGGCGCTCAACCGGGGCGGTGAAAGAGGCGTTATAAGGGAAGAGACGAAGATTGAAGGATACTATGTGCCCAATCTCACAGGCTGTGCCAGAACGGAAGGGACTAAGAAGATTCTGGAGTCGGAGAAGTCGAAATACCTGCCGCATCGAATAAAAGTCCAGAGAGCGAGGGAAGAACGCGAAGCTCAAGCTAACAAAGATGATCCCGTTGCTACTGCTGCAGAAATCAAGGCGTTAGCGTTGGCTAAAAGCACTGCCAAATCTTCTTCAAGGTCCAGTCGTGTCAACAATCGTCGCCTTGTTGCAGATATTGCGGCTCAAAAGCAAGTACTCGCTACTTCTAATGGAGAAGGTGACGCAATTCGCTTCAATCAGCTTAAGAAACGCAAGAAGCCCGTTAAGTTCGCTCGTTCCGCCATTCACAACTGGGGACTATACGCCATGGAGAACATTGCCGCCAATGACATGATCATTGAGTACGTTGGTGAGATGGTCCGACAGCAGGTGGCCGATATGAGGGAACGACAATATCTGAAGAGTGGCATTGGAAGCAGCTATCTATTCAGGATCGACGAAAACACCGTGATTGACGCAACAAAGCGCGGCGGCATCGCTCGTTTCATCAATCACAGCTGCGATCCAAATTGTACTGCCAAGATCATCAAAGTCGAAGGTACGAAGCGAATTGTCATCTATGCTCTGCGAGACATCGGTCAAAGTAAGTACCTCTGATGGCAAAGGCATCCCTCAGTGCTTGGCCTTATACTAATTGGTCCTTAGACGAAGAACTGACATACGACTACAAATTCGAACGTGAATGGGGTAGCGATGATCGTATACCTTGTCTGTGTGGAACAGCCCGATGCAAGGGCTTCCTCAATTAGCAATTTCCTGCATCTTCAAGCTTTTTTTGAATCTACGGCTCCAAGTTAGTAGGACGTCTTGGTCAAGAAGTCACGTTATCAGCGCTGCATCAAGCTATATTGCATCAGAGGCGTTATTTCTATCATCCGGCGGAACTTTACGATGAGCGGGCCCGGATAACTGGGTACGAATCCGCTACTTTGAAAGCGTGCCTATGAGAGACTTTGGCTCGAACGAGGTTGTCGCTGATTTTATGTATACTAGTCGTGCAACATGCATGATGGTGCTGGAAGAAGTATGGTGAGATAGGTGCAGAGGGCATTATCTGCCTGCCCACAAAAAGTATCCACAATTCAACGTGTGTTACCAGTAATCTGTTCAATCTGCACCTGATGCTGAATCCGTGGCTGTGGTCTGAGGTCACCTCGCGACTTTCGTTCCCTGTTTCCCCCCTCCCCCGTGAGCGCCTCTAAACTTCGCTCACCCTTAACGCTTCGTGAGATTCCCAAACCAGGGGTTTCTCCCCTACCGACAACCAGCCTCTGCATCCCTTTACGTCTTGACGAGTCGTCCGCACCCCACTACACTTTAAGATAAGACGAATCAGCCAAAACTTCCGATAAAGCATGCCATCTGGCTCTCGACTCTTTGGGAATGTAAAGAGAATTTTACAAAGAAAGCTAGCTCAAAGCTCACCTACCTAGATGACTGGGCAATAGGAAATTAGCAATACCCTCTTTGATCTTGTACTCATGCCCACAATTCCCGCAGACCATCTTACCTTCTCGGACTTCAGTCTCTAGTAAGAGGGTATGCAAGTCTCGCATCACTTTCTCGTCGGCAACGTCAGGTTCTGACGTCTCCATGGCGGTTTTGGGATCTGGCGAATCTGTATTGCTGGGCGCAGGGTCTAAGTTGGGTTTTTCGGAAGGGACAGTGGTGAAGCCGAGCTATAATGAGAGATGTGAGAGGTAACTTTCATAGAGGATGTAAAGACGGTATAGTTTTATAACATTGATCTTGCTGAGGTGTGGAAAGGGTCCAAGCGAGAGACCATTCCTCAAGCACAGGAGAAGTTATCTCGATCTTACAGAAATCCTGTAGCAGAGATTCGACAAAAGTACTCTATACCGCCAAGCATGCATACACATACCTCAGTAGCAGTAACCTTCAGCGCCTCCCAGTCCACCCTAGGTAGAATATTCCTCAAAAAGGAAGGATTATATTCAATATCCGACTGCTCGAGCTCCGCATCTCGAAAATGTAGGGGAAACGATAACGGAGAAGTCTTGCATGCCTTCACGGCACAAGTCAAGAAATTGACCGTCAGTATCTTCATCTTTTATTTCTACATCGAATGGCAGAAAGAGCGCCAACGATCTTGTAGCCTAAGGGCTAGATATCCCAAAACCCTCGCTTAAAAACACACTAAGCTCATTCCCCTCTAGCCGCCCCGCACCCACTTCCCACTAACCGACAAAATATCAACCTCTACTGCTCCTCGACAATCGAACACACCAATCCGCAACCATCACGATGGCAGTCAAGCAGCGGAGCGGTATTGCTTTGGGTCTTAACAAAGGCCACGTACGTCTCCCCCCATGCCATGCTGTAATATTCAGCGCAGAGCACAAGAACGAACGGGAAAAGACTGACATTGCAACAGAAAGTCACACCTCGCGAATCCAAGCCGCGGATCTCGCGCACCAAAGGCCATTTGAGCAAGAGAACGGCATTTGTAAGGGAAATTGTCAAGGAAGTTTCCGGGTACGTTAGATGCCTGTCACCCACATATTGAGGAGGAACGCGTAGGAAAGCAGAAAGGATACCTGGAACTTAGGAACATTGATAGAGAAATTAAATTGTTGTGAGGATTTGGTGACTAATTCGATGTGCTATCACTAGACTTGCACCCTACGAGCGTCGTGTCATCGAACTCCTGCGTAATAGCAAGGACAAACGTGCGAGGAAGCTGGCGAAGAAGCGAGTACGTACAACCTCTCTCTCCTGATCACCAGCGCATCTGCATATATCTCTATTGCTAGCCGGATGAGCGTGGAAGCATATACGAGATGGTGTTGATACGACAAGTGCTGATTTTTTTCTATTTCTAGCTTGGCACGTTCGGACGGGCAAAGCGAAAGGTCGATGAGCTACAAGGCGTTATTGCCGAGTCGAGGCGGGCTGGGCATTAGATGAACGAAAGGGGTTGACGAGTGTGGTTGAGGCATGGATGACGGAGAGCGAGCACGTGACGGACGCTTGAGCTGAATTGCACAACTGCTTAAGACAAGATCATAGGCTAGAAATGAATTCCATGCGTATTGAATATTTAAGTAGTTGTTCTCAGTTCTATGCTACATTTGGGTGTTTTACCGAAAGATCTAAGCTATGGGACTCCGTGCTAATGCTTTAATCCTCCCATTTCCGCAGCAGAATGCAAAAATGATGCTCGCTCTGCCTGCCTTAGACTCCTTTTACACATAAAATTCGTAATACATATCTCCTTTATTATTTCTTCCCCGGCAGCTTTAGCCATTTCGGCACACCACCTTTCTTTTCTTTCCCTTCCGACTTTCGTTTTTGGTCCGCATTCCCACCCTGAGATCCATTTTTCTCCTCGACCTCTACTCCTTCAGGCTCTTTGACTGTGATTTCCTCTGCTTTCTCCTCATACACACTCTTGAGTATCTTCCCTCCTCGAGCTTCTTTGCTTGCACCCTCCTCCCAAATCACGTTGACAAGAACGGCCCCTACCATACCTAGGCCTTGTATCAACCTCATGTTCTGTTTGGGAATGTTCTGAGGACCTTTGGGTGTAGAGAAGTTCAGAGAAAAAGGTTCGTTTTCGTTGCGCATGAGCCGCTGGACGAATTCATAGAGCGTTGCCGTCGTGTCAAGGTTGGTAAATGTACTGACGACCTGTGATTGATCCGGGAATCGAATCTTAATCCTGACCTCCTTCACTTCTGCATTCTTCTTAGCCTGAGCCTCTGCCTGGGCGGCTAATTCTGCATCACTGGGCAGAGTCTTGTTCCTGCCGTAGGTGGCGAGACGTTGCTGGTGAAGTTTGGCATGATCGATGGTGGGCTCGTAATCCTTCTCATTATGGGCTTGTCGTGCCGCGGCTGGTGTGGAAACCGAAGGGGGAGCATATACGATCATAGGTCGTTGCGAAGGGCCCGTTATCGGTGATTCTTCTTTTGCTGAAGGCTTAGGAAGCGAGGCGTCTGTTTCCGAGGGGGGAGAAATTGTCTCGCTTCTGGTCGATTCGGGAGACAAGGGGGCGTCCGGAGGTGGTGATAGAGCATCAGCAGGTGCAGGGTCAGCAGTATTTTCTCCGGTGAGGATAGGTTCATCTTCAGATGTATTAGGCGGAATTTGCGTAGTAGCAACGCTGCCAGCATGTGCTCCTCCCATACTGTCTCCTTCCGCAGACTTGAAGTATTGATCGATCTGCGTCATTGCCTCCTCTAATGGAGTTTCTGTCCCTCGAAAGCTTAGGCGCAACAAAACACTACCGCTGTTGAAACCAAGCTGTGCCAGAGTCTTTTGGAGATCCGTGAATGAGGATAATTCTCTTCCCATCACGTGTATTACTGGAGTTTCATAATACATTCTCCCAGCACCGCTTGATGCACCCGCCCCCATCTTTGCTGTCCCTCTTGCCGTGAAGTTTCTTGCTACTTGTGAAGTTGATTCAAAATGCCGGAGTAACAGCCATAGCGTCGTGCTGCTTGGAAATTTGTCTGTAAGTCTGCTTTGTCCATTCGCTTCTGCTTCCGGAAGATGAAGAGCTACTGAAACGACGGAGGGTGATCGAGAAAGGACGACAAGCTGAAGCTTTGCGCCCGAAGAAAGACCTGAGAGCCTTATGGGTTGTGAAAGATCCAAAGTCTTGTTGCTGCTATTCTTTAACCCATGCTTGGATGGATCAAGCCCTAGCTTTCCACAAGCTTCTTGCAGCACATCCGAGAGATGCTTCGTAGGTGTAGTCTTGATTACAGCGCGCCGAGCCGTTGAGTCAAGCACGACAACGTGGGAAGACATGAAGCTTGAATTGCGTCTACGCTGGGAGATGCTGTCGTGTTAGATGGGATGAAAGGTGGTGACAGTATGTATAAGCAGAGGGTAGCCACAATCTATGTGAACTACAATGAACACCAGGTGTATGTTGACAAATAAGGCAACAGAGGTGCGGGAAGCTTCCACTTTACCCCCACTAGCGCGTCATAATTGCAAGGCCAGCTCTCAAGGCTTCTACACGCTCTCTCTTCACATATCACTCTAACTTCGTTCACCTGCGATAGTAGAGAGCTACTCCTATCGCCCCCCTCTCATCTACAATGGCCTCTCCCGAAGTCCACCACCTCTTCCACCACCCAATTGCGGACCACTCCTTCTCCGCAGACCGCAAATCCCTAGCCGTAGCACGAGACAACAACGTCGAGCTCTACACCCGCACCGGCAGTAAACTCACCTTGCAGGATGAGCTCAAAGGCCACGATAAGACAGTCACAAGCGTCGATATCGCTCCAACAACCGGCCGCATCGTAACATGCTCGCAGGGTACATTTTCCCCCTCCCCCCATTTCCTCCATTTCAAAATGTACATACAGAGAAGCTAGCTAACGAGTTATCCACCCCTCAACAGACCGCAATGCCTACGTCTGGGAACCCTCCCCGACAGGCTGGAAACCCACCCTCGTCCTCCTACGCATCAACCGCGCCGCTACCTTCGTCCGCTGGTCCCCCTCTGAAGCGAAGTTCGCCGTCGGCTCCGGCGCCCGCGTAATAGCAGTCTGCTACTTCGAGTCCGAAAACGACTGGTGGGTCAGCAAACACCTCAAGAAACCCATCCGCAGCACAATCACCACTCTAGCATGGCACCCCAATTCTGTGCTGCTCGCCGCCGGCAGCACAGATGCGCATGCGAGGGTTTTCAGTAGTTTTATTAAGGGGGTGGATGAGCGGCCGGAGGGGAGTGTGTGGGGAGAGAGATTGCCGTTTGGGACTGTTTGTGGGGAGTACTTGAACAATGAGGCGGGATGGGTGCATGGGGTGGCGTTTAGTCCGAGTGGGAATGCGTTGGCGTTTACGGCGCATGACAGTAGTGTTACTGTTGTGTATCCGAGTGGGCCGGAGGAGCCACCGAGGGCGGTGGTGAGTTTGAGTTTACAGGTTTTGCCGTTTTTGAGTTTGATTTGGAATGGGGAGAGTGAGATTATTGCTGCTGGTTATGTGGGTATACCCTCTCAACGTGTGATGTGTATGAGAGATTATGTTCTAGCTAACAGGAACAGGATTGCGAAGCGTATAGGCTACAAGGCAATGAGCAAGGCTGGCAGATTGTAGGATCTATGGAATCAAAGGGCCGACCTGGACTAGGCGAGATGAGGGAAGAGTCCGCATTGAACATGTTTCGACAGATGGATCTGAAAGGCAAAAGTAAAGATGACACACAGCTGAAGACGGTACATCAGAATACGATTGCTACTATCAGAGCGTATGATGTTGCTGGGGGAAATGTGAAGAAGTTTAGTTGTAAGTATCGTCCTTGTTGTAGATGACGATTGAAGATGGTGTCAGGACTCTTACTAACATCTTGCATAGCAAGCGGTGTAGATGGGAGAGTGGTCATTTGGTCCACTTAGAGAAGCGACAAAAAAATAAAACTTATGATGAACGATAGATGCACAAGTAAACAGGCCAATCATAGGCAAAACACTACGACGCTACATGCCACGGTAATCCCAACCTACCATGATAACATTAGCACCGCTACCCATCCATAAACTCCTCTCTCACACCCCAAAGCTCCATTCCAACCCGCCACCCCCCCAAACCAAAACCTTTAAATCACCAAACTCAAGTCCAAGCTCAAAGTGTGCACACCAAACTCAACATAAATTGTTAATATCTTTTATATTATTCATAAATCTTTAAAAAAACAAATATCGCTAAAATCATCATCTCCACCCATCTCATCTCATCAATATTTCGCTTTGCCTCCCCGCACCGCTATGCTAGAATGAAAATGGATACGACGTCGCTCGCTTGCTAGCTTGGAGTTATCAATGGGGGTAATCCGTTATGTCTTTGAAAATGTCCAAACACCAAAACCATGATATCTAGAAAATTCGAATCGGATCATACCGCCGGCTTGCTTCATGATTGGTTGATTGATCGATTGCCTCTGTCGGTAGGTGGGAAGGCCACCTCCTCAGATCCCCGCCCCCCGGGCTCTAGGTTGAACGGCGAATGAGGGTATCCGTCTAAATTCCCTAATGTCTGGGTAAGGGAAACTCCTCTCTTTCCCTCGACGTTTCCTCAGAAAAACGGAGCGGAATTCCTTCTTTCGTCGACTTCCGTTAGGAAACACATCTCATCTCATCTAGTCTCTTCCATCCTTTCTGGATCTTTCGTCCATCTATTCCACTTTCATATCTCTCTGGTCTCTTCAAATCCTTCTGAACCTTTGTTCATTTAGGTCGCTTTCGTATCTCACGACCCCTCCTTTCCATCTTCGGCACAGTACTCTAGAATTAACCTCTCCAGATCCAGTAATTTATATGGCTTCGTCATGAACCCCTCCATCCCTACCTCCCTCGCTCTCTCCAACGCGCTATCAGTTACGTCCGCACTAACGGCTAAAACCGTGACTCCTTTTCTTCTCATCCGATCAGCATCGTCGTCGTCGTCCTTGGATTTAGCACCCTTCTTCGTTTGCGGTGATTTTGACTTCTTGGCTAATGCCTTTTGTCGTTGATCTCGCTCATTTGCGAAGATTCGCTGGGCGGCTTCGTAGCCGTCCATATTAGGCATCCATAAATCCATTAGGATGACATCAATTGGTTTTTCGCCGCGGGCGACGCGGTCAATGCTCATCTGATGCACAGCTTCAGCGCCATCGTAGGCTTCGTGGACATTATTGTAGCCCAGCTTGCCGAGCATGTTGACGAGGAGCTTGCGATTGATTTTGTTGTCTTCCGCAACGAGGAAGGTTAAAGGATTTTTCTTGGCGAGGTTACGGTCAAAGGTTGGCGCATTTTTTGTAGAGGGGCGGCGGGATGGAGTCGATTGAGTAAGGCTGTTGCGCCGAGATTGGGAAGTCGTATCGAGGGGAGAAGTGGCTTTGGCAAATGACGAGTCGGAAAGTCTGCTAGGATGTGGCGTCTGTGTAGTGCGAGGCGTGGTACGTCGACGGTCGGCTGAAGCTGTTTGGCGAGCACGAGCTTTGGAGGCTGGCTCGCTAGCGGCATGACGGGTGGGAGTAGGTGTGCGGCCTGTTGGAGTCGACCCTCTACTGTAGCCTTCGTGGCACGATATGGGAACTCGAAGCTCGAACTCTGAACCACGTCGTGGACCAGTCGTGTCAGATCTAACACATACAAGGTCTCCTCCAATCTTACGTGCCAGACCTTTGGCGACAAGGAGTCCTAAGCCTAGCCCCTCTTTTCGCCGCGTAAGAGAATCGTCTTCGCGGGAGAATGGCTTGAATAGATATGGCAAGAAATCTCGCTCTATACCAGGCCCTGTATCGACGATATTGATGACAATCGCTTTTCCTTTGGAAGTCAGACTGGCCTCCAAAGTTATCTTGCCTTCCTCAGTGAATTTGATGGCGTTCAAGAATACACAGGAAACTAGCTTTGCCAGGTCCCGTTCATCAACTATAGTTGGCTCAGTCAGCCTCACTTTTGGTGGCGGACTCGTTGTGACTTACCAAATATTGTCTCCGGTACTTGGGAATCTACGGACCATTCAATGATTTTGGTACAAAGATCCCCATTCGAACCCCGTGTCCTGACGTCGATAACCTCACCGCCGTCTGTCTCCTCAGCAATTGCAGAATCTGGTCTCCCTCCAACCCTTAGCGACTCGTTGACGATCACGTGCAACAATTCTCGGACCTTTGTGTGACGAAGACCTGGAGTTGTAGTAGATTCCGGTTCAGATAATTCCAGTGCAATGCTAGGCTCGACAAGTGATGGCCCTTGCCCCTCGCCTACGACGCCTTCCATTGCCCCAGTAATATTGTCACTTTCTTCCACTGCACTTCGTAAGGATCTTGTATGGGGAGAGACATCTCGACCTGGGGTTGAAGCTGCTGAGGAATGGGCTTCTAGATGTCGATGCTTCGGAGCAGGTCCAATACTCCCAGAGTCGCTAGTCCTTTGCCGCTTGCTGCGCCTGAAGAACATGGTTTTACCCTCTAGTATGCTTGGCCGTCTGCCGCTGGAACCAGTCGATGCTATGTCCATGCAGTCTTCGTCGGCTGGGTGGTTGGGAGTGTCTGGTACTTGCATGTTCAAATCATAGGCGTGGACCACATTATCTGCGGCCTCTACAGCCCGTCGCGAGCTATCTGTTGCAAGTTAGTGTCTGCCTTGTATTACCTTAGGTATCCCATCTTAACTCACCCTGTACAACCTCGATGTTGTCACGCAATGTCTTGAACACTTTTCGTACGGCCAGATCTGATTGGCCTTCCAAAGACTCCTGTACCGTAGCATGCATGACATCGAGCATTCCCACCACGCCCTGCATCGGAGTTCGCAACTCATGGGACAAGCTTCGAGCATAGGGTTTCAAGGATTGTGCTGCGGTGACTGCGTCCGCAGGAATTACCCTTTTGGGCTTACTTGTCTCTACATCTTTCGCATAACTTTGCCCTTGAAGTAGTCGCTCGAGAATGACGTCTTCCAAAGAATGTAACAGCACCTCAATGTATGCCCAGCCCAATTTCCGTTCCGCTACCCCTTTCACGGTCCACATCATCCCAAAATGTCCGAAACACTTGCCGTCAGCAAATAAAGGTACTCCAAGGTAGGCTTCTGTGGGAAAAGGGAAATTATTTGGGTTGTTGAGGATGAATTGCGGTAGACCGTCAGGTATTAGGAAGACTTTGTCATGCTTCATATGATGACACGGTGCGCCATAGGCCAAATATTTATAATCTCGGTGTAAATTTTCCATCTTGTTCCCGTCATTGTAGTAGAAAGCAACGCCCAGCAAACACGAACCCGGTTCTCCGATTGGGGGCATCTCAATCGCCGAGTCTTGATCATCAACTAGAATTCTTTTCGTGACAAATCCATATTGTGCGCCTGTGATGCTGGTCATGCCACACATGAGCAAGCTCCAGAAGTCGTATGTCGATGCCTCTCTAAGCTTCTTCTTTAGTATCACAAGCTCTTCAACAGCGTTGTTTTCCGCCACTGTGTAATGTTGCCCAACGGTTTCTCGGAAGCCCCAGTCTCCATTATGGGCAGGCACGCCAGGTTCTGCGCTTGAGACACATAACGATGTCCTTTCCAGCATGCCCTCCAGTTCATCCAAGCCCGCTGGCCTTTTTGACTTATGGCGACTCATTGTTTACGTTCTTTTCAATCCCAAAGACGTTATCTGCATAGGTCTCCCTGGTTGATTCCAACAGCAAGTCTTGCGCGTGAGTGGGGTATCATTGGATCCGCGGAATCGAGCTTGAGAGATTCAAAGGGGTGACGAGTTCTTTATGGGCATCTTGGTCGTTGCACGGTCGATCCCGATCAATTTGAGGTATATGTTCGTCTGTGTCGCACACCCACAGACAGGAGCCAAATACCAGGAAAGGTAAGCTGTATACAATGCGATCAAATTTGTGGCGTCTGTGGGAAGGCTAGCGGGAGTGAAGGAGGTAAGTCCGCAAAGAAAAGGCTGGGTATGGAGAGGGTAAGAGAAAGAGTCGGAGGCGTGTGTACTTTGATGAATGTGAAGGCTAGTGAGAAGGTGTAGATTGCGCTGTCGGACCGGCTCGTTGCGTGATGATGATGTTCAGTTTCAGGTGGTGAGACAGCAGGGTCGAAGATTCGTAGGGTTGGTAGCTTGGAGTGTGCAGTAGTAGTGACGATAGCCGGGAATAGCAGGTTGTCGGTGGTGGATGGGATGGGTATTATGGATGGCGCAGATCCTGTCGACAGGCTATACGGCTTTGTCGGTCTAGGCCCTGCCGATCGCCGTTTCATAAGTCGCATGCACTTTAGGTACCTAAGGCACTCTACTACTGTCTGTGTACTCTCGGC
The DNA here is from genome assembly GCA_947623385.2 of Cladonia squamosa. Taxonomy (NCBI): domain Eukaryota; kingdom Fungi; phylum Ascomycota; class Lecanoromycetes; order Lecanorales; family Cladoniaceae; genus Cladonia; species Cladonia squamosa. The sequence continues at coordinate 1,003,845 of OX392372.1, read as the reverse complement.
ACTCCTCTTATTGGGCTTAGAGGCACAATAAACAGGATGATTTCCCCCATGAGAAGTCGCTCGGCTATCTGGCATTTCCTACCCATCTTATTGCCCTTTATTCTCTTCCTTACAAGAAAATACCAGCATATACCATCTACATTGTTTGTTATTTATACCAAGTATTAGGACTATGAAAGAGCCAAGGACTTCCGTGTGCCGGGCCATTTTGTTCGCGAAGTCTAGAACACGTCCTTAGGCCAGTGTCCAGGCCAGTGAGCAGCCCTTCTCTCCCGTCTTCCGATCGCCTCTCCAGCAAGTGAATCAGCCTAAAGCGACTTGGAGGACAAAGCTCCCTGGGAAGAGGCCTGGCTCCCATGGGGGTCCACCCCCCATCAAGTTAGCCCCCCTCACACCACCTCGTCATCCCTTCCGGACTCTACCTTAAGCGACGCCTACTAAAGCAGTAGTAACAACCTAGCGATACCTAGCGATGCCTAGCCACCTGGACTCTACCTTAGTGATGAGATCTGCTGGATCCTTGCAGGGATGCCATTACGACATCCAAGCCTCTTGGTGCGCGTAGTAGTCCTCTAAAGGAAGGTACAGTAACACATTTCATAGCATGGCAAAATCCCTGAGATGAGAGATGTCGGATGGAGCTCCGATGAAGCCTTGCAACGCTGCTATCTTCTTGGCTACGGCCATGAGATGCCTACGGTACTTTCCGTTTGCTGGTGAAATGATGTGAAAAAGCTGTGGAGATTTAGCTTCCAACCGCATGATGTCCACCTGCATCATCCATGGAACTGGACCACCCAATCCTGCTCAACATCCGCTTACACTTCCTCAACTTGACTTCCTCACTTTCGCTCGCATCCGTCGCCCGCTGATCATTCCTGGAACAAGGCCCCCAATCTCATCCCAACTGCCTCTTTAGGCATCTCAGCTATTCATTACTTGCTCCTTTGAAAGAACTACTTAAAGTATGAATTGTGCTGACTTTGCGCCTTTATGCTTGCTGGCCGCGAGGCTGCCTAATCACATCATTATCACCACGAGGGCTAGTTGGCAGTCGCATACGGTAATTTATGATGCTTTTAGCGTACCGACATGAGCGTCGACACCTGTCAGGCATCCGCCGTACTCGGACTTCAAGTCTAAACGGTCTTCTCGGTATCCAATATTTGAGCATCCACGAGACGGGTGTGTCACTCCTTGTTCTAAGCGTCCTTGAGATGGGAAAAGCACAATCGATGTCACGCCGCGGCCGCAAAGTCTTTCCGAAAATCTCACGGAATCTCAATTGTCCCTCGTCTCCTGCATTATCATGACATGTCGGAGCGTAGCTGGCTGGCTCTGGTCCTTCTCCCTGAGTTCCTTACATATAATGGTATCTCTTGCCTATAATAACGCCTTCTGTGCGCCACTTCACCTAGACCGTGACCTTTTCCGCCTCTTTGGCGACCTTGAATTTCCTGCTGGCGGCGCCCCATCTATTCTTCCACCTCTGCGTTCCATCTCTTTTTTTGGTCCTGCTGCACCTATCTTCGGCGATGATGTCCGATCCCGGTCCAGGCCCGCCATCACTCTCTCTGCAGCACTTCCTCTTGTTGCCTTAGACCCTGCCCCGATGCCTGGTGTAGCTCCCCGACCTGGTTGACGCGAATCAGTTGCAGAGACAAATTCAATGCCTTCCCGTATCGCCTTTGCTTTCTCTTCTTCCTTTCTTTTTGATATCTCCTTCTGAGATTTTGCCAATTCTTCCTTGTATGCGAAGTCCGGAAATCTTTCTGGGTCCCATAGGTCCACGGGCAGAGTTGTAGCATATTGCTGCTGATCCTTTACACCGGCAAATTCCATCAACTTGGGAAGTAGACTTGGATTCCTGAGGGCTGAAGAAGTCGCGAGTTTGGCGTTGAAATGTACACCTTGCTGTTTCAACCGCAAGAAGTGTGCAAACTTCTGATCTGCCCCTGGGGCCGGTGAGCCCGGAGGTGAAGGAGGGATATCAAGATTAGGGTTAGTCGGCAGCGTCAGATTCCGGATCGTCGCTCGCTGACTTGTGTAGGGAGAAGAGGGTTCGGAGAACGTATTGTCCACTGGCACTGTACTCGGCGGGGGTCCAGCTGGCCCTACTAATTCTTCACTGGCGATTGTAGTTTGGACCGGAGGCTCAATCTTTGGCTCTTCTGGTCTCAAGGAACCATTAGTAGTAACATCTGGACCTATCAGCACGTAGAGTAGGGGAACAGCGTGCAGCTCATGCTCACCCGGAGGCCCTTGCCTTACATAACAAGCATTCTCGGTCTGAGCTGGAGTCTAAGGTCTATATTGTCAGCCATACCTAGTCATAAACCTGGGAGAACTCAGGCGGAGCCGTACCTCAGAAGCCAGCTCCCCGTCACTGCTGCTCTCAACAGCATCCTCTTCATCGCTGCCGCCATAAGCCACCAAAGCAGACATATTCTCTACCACATTCCCCGGTTGTGTCAATTTAGAACGCCGATGAAGCCGGGGACTGAAGATCGCCCTACCCAACTGCGCTAAGAAATTTAGCGGCGTCAACCTACCTACTACCCACTCCCTTCTTCGTCTCGCACACAACGTTTCTCATACACATCCCCTCATTTCCATGCACAAGCACACCAGAGCAACCTTGGGAGATCACCTTTTTGCTCTCCTATTCTCCTTTCTTGCTGAATCTCGCCTTCTCACGTTCCAGCCCGCTTGCCCCGGACCCTGCGGAATCCTCTTACTGATATCAACAGCCCACCACCGGGATCCCAACCATAGCTATTAGGTAGCTTACAAAACTTGCTGAGAGGGCACTAGGCTCATACAGCATATATAGAATAGTTAATACCAGCAAGTCGAGATCTGGCATTGATTGTCTGCTTTGTCTTTCGAGCCCTTGTGGTTGGGATACCCCTGACTTAAAGAATACTTCTCTTAGCATTCCGTCTTCTCCAGCAACTACCTCACTTCTGCTCTCCAGTTACTAGTACCACAGATTTCTAGCATCCCATAATGTGGTCGTATGTTACATTCCTCGCAAATGGGAAGACCACTGATGGCATTCGCTCAATAGTACTGGTCTCGTCGGCGAGATGCAGCAAACCCTGCCCGAAATGTCGACCCTCCAGCTCACCGAAATGTTCTCGCAGAATATGGACCTATCGAACGGCAATAGCAAAGCTGCGGGACAGCTCATGTCACTCGCACCGTGTGTAGAGTCCATCGAGCCACCACAACCACCGATCAAGTACAGCATCTCCCAGCATTATACGCATTCGGCACACGTCGTTCCAAATCTACACCCGCTACAACCTTCGAACGAAGATACTGCCAGTCGGATGCTAATCAAGCATGGCATTGCACCCTCATCACTACTTCGGGCCCAACTAACCCTTTTCGAACAAGCAGACGCGGATCAAAGGTCACGCCTCATCGAGCTCTGGACCATCGTACCTCCGACATATGCCAGAAACGGAGGCCAAGATCTCGCAGACAAGCTTGGTGAATACCAGAGTACGACTCTGGCACAGGAGGAGGAATTAGCTAGGCAGAGGTATTATGATAACGGTCTTGAAGGGAATACAAACGACAACATACAGGTTGAGCAGGTCCAGGACCGCAAGCCGCCTCCGCCCGTTGATTTCTTCATGCAAAGCTCTAGCGAAGGACTGCAGCGGGTCATCAATCAGCACTTCCCTACCACAGCAAGCCCAGGCCAATCCTTTGAGAGCAATGGAAAGTGGTCTGAGGATCTGAACCATCTGCACATGGAACACCAGTACGGACAGTTCGATCACATGCAGCGTCAGAATGACGAGTCACAGGAAATTGTCATGGAGGACGAAGAGATGCTTTAGGGTTGGCTGAGTAGCAGCCAAATATTTTGGGAGTAATATCATGCGATGTTCATGCGTTGATACTGCTGCAGCTACACTAATACAAAAACCCACCCCCTCCCCGTGCAGATCAAGTAAGCTAATCCTCAAGATATCTTGGCTTCACCAGGATCCTATCCAGACTTGAAATTGGATCTTCTAGCCTTTGTACTCCAGGTAAGTCAGTCACTACCATGTCCCGAAGATAACTTACCCTACGACCGTCCCCAAAACCACAATTTGTCTCAAAGACCATCTAGCCGAAATCAGCCAACAGGCGTACCAATGGACTGACATAGGAGCTTCCTTACATCCTTTAAATTCTACCCTCCCCCCAACATCAATCATGTATCACAACATTTTAACACCAAAATGGACTGTCAGGCCGCATCAACTGTCTTATTGAATATCTTCATAAACTGCACAACACATGAGATGGCTCTAAAATGGTCCGCTCTGATTTTCCCTTTGAAAAGAGTCACATGTTGTATCGCACAGTGACAATAACAGCAAATGGTAGCTTTTCTTTAAATCATCAACAAGGTCTGTGCATAAATGTTTGCAACAGTGTCATTAGCATTAATAAATGGATATGTATTTTTCCGAGATATTTAGTTATTAACCGGAGAACAATGGTCCATATTAGCCCCTTAAAAGAGGCATGTCAACTAGAAATCATGTCCGTTAACCATAATCGACGCGCTGTTCTTTCTGACCAAACCATTCCAGCCCAATCCATCATCCATCACTCCAGCCCGTGAGATCGATATTGATTGAATAATGTCTTGCTAAAGACAGCCGAATGTTACCCCTTTAGAAGGAATGCCGAATGGTAATGATTATGTACCCCGTCTATGATAGTGATGCTCAGACCCATGTCGAGTAATGATGATCAACTACCTGGACTATGATGGTGATGTTCATTTAAATCAATCCGGTGTGAGAAATAGCGAGGTATTGCGCACTGGGCGTGAAGAGCGAGCAGCAATTCGTGTCATGCGAAAGGGGAATATGCCGTAAAATTCGAGACATCGTGTGCGAGTGAGACCGAGAACGCCGAACGAAATGCATTGCCAAAAAGAGGGGAAACGAGGCTGAAGGTTTAAAGACCGAGCGGATGAGGCATGGTTGTATGTACGTTGTGATTTGCTTGTAAGCTGGTTCAAAGTTGTGATGGGCGTTCTAAGGCAGATCGGCGAGAGCTTCGTTGATGCCTTCAGTGGCACGCCTGAGCTTCGTGCAGCTTTCTTCGGGAAGATTGCAGAAATCGTTGTTGGCGGATGCCTCTGTGGTGCCAAATGTCAGTTACATGCTTACTCAGGGGAATGGTGATGAAAATCAGAGGGTCAAGAAAAGGGGGTTCTTACCAGCTTCAGCATCCGGAAAAGCACCAGCATCACGCTCAGCCATCTCCTCCGCGGCAGCGAGAGCATCACGCTTAGCATTCGAGCATTCTCCACCAGGGAGATAGCAAGGATTAGCCTCCGGTTCGGCGAGGGCGTAGGCTTCTGCGGCAGTTTCTGCGAGAGCTAGAGCTTCGCGTTTGGCGTTGGAGCATTCTCCGTCGGGTTTGTAGCAGAAGCGGTGGGGAGGTTCTGCGAAGATGATGGGGTCGGCGAGAGCGCCGGCGGCGGCTGAGGCAGCACGCTTTAGTTTGGCTTTGATGCCGCATACTTGACCACTTCCTCTGCAGGCATCGCCGCCGTGAGGCTGGACGGCTTTGACGACGTCGTGGATGAGCTGGACTTCAGTCGTAGGTTCGGCTGCTACTGTTACATCAATCGCTGGGGCGGCGGCCGCGGCACGCTTCGATTTTGGGGATCCGGATACGGTTGTGGGATCATTTGTTGAGTCCATTTGTGCAGCGGCTTCAGCGACACGCTTCAATTTCGCTTTGATGCCGCAGACTTGACCGCTTCCCCTGCAGGCCTCGCCGCCGTGAGGCTTGGTGGCTTTGACGGCGTCGTGGATGAGCTGGACTTCAGTTGTAGGTTCGGCTGCTACTGTTACATCAATCGCTGGGGCGGCGGCAGCGGCACGCTTTGATCTCAAATATTCGGATACTGTTGTGGCATCATTTGTTGAGTCGATAAGCGCAGCGGCTTCAGCGAAACGCTTCGAGTTCGCTTTGATGCCGCACATTTGACCACTTCCTCTGCATTCATCATCCCCCCCGTGACGGCGGACAGCTTTCTTAGCCTCATAAATGAGCTGGGGTTGAGTCGTGGGTTGGGCTGACGACCAGGTCTGTGCTGCGGCATCGACGGAGGCCACTGTGAGCAGTACCGCGTAGGTTATGCTGCCGATCTTCATAGTGCTGGTGAGAAGGCTGTTTTAGTCGATTTAGATTGAAGAATACTGAAATGAAGAACTGTTGTCGAAGAGTGCTGGGAAAGATGCGGAACGTTCAACGTCCTAGCAGGCTTGTAATGAATGTTTGGAAAAGGAATAAGGAAGAAGAGTAAGAAATATTTGAGGAAAGGAAGAGAACTTTGAGAGAAGGAGTAAAGGCATAAGATCTTAAGGCTAACAAGAATTCCTTATTTATGCTGATACTGTCAATAAGAATTCACTCAGAGCTTTGAGGTGTCAATAAGAAAACGGACTATGAATGAGGTAGTGGTGTCCATATGTTCCCAAAACGGGTATCAATAACGACTTTTCATTGGTACTGACAATGAGAATGTTGATCGAGACAACTGAGTAATAATCAGATTCTAGTAATGAAATTGATGAGAAAGCGATTCATGCTGCTCTGCCCCGAAATGGGTGTCAATAGCACTTTTCCAAGTGCAGGCGCCTGTAAACAAGACCTTCAGAGATATACACTGGGACGAGGATATTACAATGATGACAAAGAATAACCTGAGGGACACCAAACAGGCAATGACCCCACGACTGTTGGGAGCCTTCATGACCACTGGAGCTATTGATTCAATGAACATAGTCTTAAGTCAAAAGACTCGCTGTCGTTAACCAGGAGCAACGACCATTTAATTCGACTCAATCAGCGTCCCACATGTACATCGATTAGCTTGCGTCCAAGGTATTCAAACATCATAGTCTCGACTGTTGTTAGGTCGCTTTACAGCGTTATAAAGGAAATATTGTGGCCGGGGGTTATTGACACCCAAATGGGGTAATCGCATAATCTAACGCACTAACCTCAATGAGCCCGAATCCTTGAAATCCACCAAAATCCACAAATTTCGTACATGCTCGATATTGGCTTATTTTTTTTGCTTTAAAACATAAGGTCTATTTATTAACATTAAGAAGTAGCAAGTGTAGATATTTTATAAAATATTAATAGGTGGTTGTTTCGTTATTAAGAGTTTCATGTGCTTGGAAGAATCCTGATCGGTCCGCGCGCTCGATTTCATTCCGGTTTCGCCAAGATTTTTGGAATTAGGGTACGTACGGCAATGCTCCATGCTAGATTTTGTACGCTGTTAGGTATTTGAAACCAAATGCTGTGACTACGCGAGCGCCCCAAGATCCCCTGCAATTGCACGCGTGAAGAGGAGGGAGGAGGGGGCTGCGAGGATATTGCCTGTGGATTTTTTGATCAGTGTCATGATGCGTGGTTGGGTAGGAAGATGCGAAAGGAGAACCAAGACCTGTGGTGTGTTGTTTCATGGTATTTTTTGCCGCCGCAGGACTTCATTCACACCTTCTCAAACATTCTTACTACGTATCACGGTATACGCCAGTGTTTAGCAATGCTTTGGCAGGTCATGAATGGGTCATCCTCTATGTAAGGCCTACTACCATGTACCTCGCATCTTGGAAATCATGATTTGCTTCAAGAGGCCAACGAAAGACTGAGTCCTTGACGCCCACGGAGTTCTCCTAGCCGTCTGCGCATCGCAAACATCACTACATCCATGGTGACAAAATCACCGCCTCCATCATCTCTAATTCGGAACAAGGCAATTGGCCTTGGGGGTACGGTTCCTTAGGTCGAGATCTAGACAGCCAGGTAACCGCTGGTGAATCGTCCAATAGGGTGCAAATTTTGACGGAGAGTCATCTACGATTGTGCTAGTACCTGCAGCCTTCCTTTTAACTATGCGTAAGCTCTACTACAGTTCTTATCTTGCCTTATTCGAGCACGAACTACTTGATTGGCCATCAGTAACGCGCCCCCTCCCCCCATCATGGAGGGGCTTTTCTGTTCGAACGTGGCAGTGCCGGGCAGACTTGAGCGAGGACCCTGATAGTGTAGTGGATGATGTCTCTCTCCCTCCCATTTCGAATAACTTGACTTGGCCCAACCAAGGCATCTTTGCTGTATCCGCATAGGCAATTCATGATCATTGAGGCTCAATACAGGCACCATGCCTCCAAAACCTCCTGTACCTTTGGCCAACTCAAAGAAGAGCAGCGACCAACCAAGTGGTTTGGACAGTGATGGCATCTACAGGGTCGAAAGCTACGGCGGATGTCCGAATACTTGCCCTCCGGCAATGAAATCAGTATTTGAATTGGTATACAAAAGTCAATTCATGCGAATATCACAATTCGCGGCGCCTGCATGCGAAGATGGTAGTAAGAGTCCTTATGACACCAGATCCGGATATGACTACGATATGTTGCTTAAGAAGCGAGCAGAGGACATGTCGTCGATATGCAATGATCCTGATTTGGTAGAGGACCCGGAAGCGACGTGGGTGAGGGAGATGTTGCCGGTCTTCCTGGTGTTCGATCGTAGGACAGAAGAAAGACTAGACAGCGAACGTCCGTTCCATCACTGGTATGCCACCCCGATGTGGTTTAGATATATGCTTATGGCGAAGAAGTCTTGCTTGTCGGCGTCACTTTCGACCCGGGAGTCGACCAATCATCAATTATCATCAGACTGCTAGGACTCGAACAGATCCTCTTGCCTCACGGCCCGAGTTTGAGCTATGGTAAGTCATTGTATGCAGCTTGATCCCATGGGTCTAATGATCGAGCTTCCACTAGTGAGAACGAGGACCATTTTAATCTTCCCAACTTCGTTCTAAAGGAGCAACTCAAATTTGAAAAACAAGGTATTCCTGACGTTGCGGTTGGTCTTGGTACATACAATCTCAAACGTGAGCCATGGTGTAATAAGGAAAGAGAAGACCTTGTTCAAAATGACCGAGTCAAACTGTTTGACAAAGACGCAATAGAAGAAGTTCTGGCTACTTTTGGGCTCGCAGGACCAAATACAAAGAATAAGGTTCACTTTGTTTCGAACGCTTATCCGGTATTCAGTTTTGCTTTATGGGAGGCGAAGAAAGCTACAGGTGAACCCCATGACAAGGCTTTACTACAAACCGCTGCAAAGGTCAAGACACTACTTCAATTCCAGCGTCTTGCGTTCAATGAAGCAAGGCTATCTGAAGAGCCACAATGCGAAGACGTTCGCCCTTTAGTTTGGTATTTTTCCAGCGTTGGATCTGACTGGCAGCTGTGGGGCTGTTTCGAAGAAAAACTTCCAGGTCGCGAAGTCTATCAATACGTATGTCTCGTGGGAGGCTCACACACGCAATGCTAACCATCCCACAGCCTATGGTATCCTTGTGGACTGGTAAGATCACAGACAAGCACAAAGCATTCCAACTCCTTTACAACATCGATATCATACGCTTTTGGGCGGAGTATACTTACAAGCCCATCATCTGCACATGTCTTCGTCGATTAGAAGAGCTCAGACTGCGGAATACTCCAGCGCCCTTGGAAAAAACAATTTGGAATTCTCAAATAACAATGAATGAAGCCAATACACCATGGCTCTTTCACCGACGTGACGCAGACGAAGCGACCTTCAACGACGCAAGGACTGCTAGCACCGAGACCCCTTCGGCTCTGTATTTATCGCCCCCCTCCTCAAAGGCTAAACGCTCCTCTATTGATCAGAGTGGAAGTCCATCACGGAAACCTTCCAATAAGAGAAGCTCGAATGGCCCAGCAACAAAGAATTCCACCCCTGTTATCCCTGCCAGCGAGGAGTACAATTGGCTACTTGATCGAAGTTTTGGCACACATGACCACGTGATGATCCGAATTAGTAGGCGAGGGCGTATACTTCGACCTTGGATTCTCTTCGATGATACGAAGTGGCAGATTGAGAATACACAAAATCCGAAGTGTAAGATGATTCTCGAACAAGAGAAGCTCAGATATACACCGCGTGTTCGGACTGGGTTCACATGCGACAAAAGGTCGGACAAATATCTCTGGTCCTGCCGCCGCAGTACTCTCGATTACATACATGAAGATACCCAGTTCTGTGCCATTATTCCCCTGAATAAGATAGCCTATTGCAATCAGCCAGTCAAGAATGTAGAACAACAACTGTTCGAGCCAATCGAGGCATTACTTCATGTTGGAATGCTCCTAGCAAGCTTTGAGGCGGTGGCCAGACAATGGTGTATGTGTCAACGGCTTGTGAATGGATATGAGCCAGGAATGATCCAATGCGGAAATGCTCGATGCGATCTTCAATGGTACCATAAGGAATGCGTCGATCTGGACGAGGATGACAACCCGGAACCATGGATATGTCCAGCTTGTCGTAAGATCGATCGTGACAAGCGAAGAGAGGTGAAAGAGTTGAAATTGCACAAGAAGTATGCGGACAATATCGAAGCGAGCGACCAACGTGTACAGAGTACTAGAGCCCTTCTTCATGTCTGGCACCAGCATCGTTGGCCAAGCCCCGAGGTAGTTCTTGAAACGTTCGAAAGAGTCCTCTACAATCTGGATATCATCGAGAGCTCCAGGTACAAAATACACTCAAAAGGGATCAAATCGTCGCTGAGCCCACCACGATACTGGGTGCTGAAGAAAGACGACCCGCAACTGGTGATTAGGGCTGGGCCACGTAAGCGCCAGATTGTCCAGCACGAGCAGATCGATCCCAGCGACGACGAAGGTAGCTCCGAAGACCTCGAAAATTACACACCCGATTCTACGAATGACGCCATCGGTGATATCGATAACATGTTCCACAGTTTCCACGTATGAGAGACTTTGCCGCCTTCGTGGCGACGACGTTCGGGCTGCCACCGATCCGAATTGAAGTGCGCGCTATAGAGGGCGAAGTGTCCATTGGCGTAGCTAAGACAGACCGTAACGCTGCCGCAGCAAATGTAGGAAGGCCAATTGCAATAAACCAGAAAATATCAAGGGATAGGACGAGACTCTGGAAGGTCAGGTAATCTAATAGTAAGAAGGGTTTAGAGCCGAATGGTGACGATTGAATGTACTAAGGGAGTTATACGTGTCTTTATGAGAAAGGGGTGTTCGAGTAGGAAGGCTGTTAGGAAACCAAGATCGTTGCAGCCTTTAACGTACTCTCAGTAAAGAATCTAATTATATTTCTCGAAGTATCTACACCGTACGGGCCGACAGCGCGCATGTAAAACCTTGGGCCTTCGCTAGTTGGACGAGCAGTGTGTAGGTAGAGAGCGGTTGCTTACTAATGTAAGGCTATACAATTTAGCGTGAGTCGCTTTATCCGCCTGAAGCTCCGAAACGCGTAGACCTCGTCCAATTTGATAGCTTCAAGCCAAGCTGCAAACCCTTCCAACTTCTACTCCAGCTTCTGTTCATCTCTTTCTGAGCTTACTTTACCTTCGGTGCTTGACGCCTATGGTACTTCTGTGAACATGGTAAGCTCCATCGCCACCTACACTTGACTCCCAAGCTGACTTGTACAACAGAGCTCTCCCTTCGCCATCAGTAAGCTGTCCCTGCTTCCACCATTCAGCCAGCTTCTTTCGTGACGTTCGCTAATATAGACAATCAGATGGCGGCGCTTGCGTGGCTATGGTCGGAAAAGACTGCGTTGCGATAGCTTGTGACCTTCGCCTTGGCCTCCAATCCCTTACAGTGTCGAACAACTTTCCCAAAATATTCTCCTACGGTGACGTCTACCTTGGTCTTACTGGCTTAGCTACGGACGTTTCCACCGTCTCAGATTTGTTCCGCTTCAAAGTGAACATGTATAGATTACGAGAAGAACGCCAGATATCTCCACAGACGATGGCGAACCTGGTATCCACAAGCCTTTACGAGAAAAGATTCGGCCCTTATTTCGTCAGCCCTGTTATTGCGGGAATTAACCATACAACGGGAAAGCCGTTCATTTGCGGCTTTGATAGTATTGGATGCATCGATTTCGCAAAAGATTTTATTGTGTCAGGCACAGCGAGTGACCAACTTTTCGGAACGTGTGAAGGGTTGTGGGAGCCGGATCTGGTATGAGCACTTCAAGACCATCCTCTATTCGGGCTTGCTAACTGTTCGTGCTTCATAGGAGCCTGACGATCTTTTCGAGACGATTTCTCAAGCTTTACTCAACGCTGTAGATCGTGATGCATTGTCAGGATGGGGTGCACATGTATACATTATTGAGAAGGATAAGGTCACAAAGAGGCTATTGAAGGGAAGACAGGATTAGAATACTAGGCATTTGGGCGCAAGGCGATAGCGAAATGAATTAAATCTTCTACACGAAGCATAGCGGTGGATATTGTCATGATACTTTCCGAACCTCGGGACTTTGGGCATGCCTCCAGAGTCTTTGACAAACATAATATTTCCTTTGTTCATGAGTTGAAGCCTTCCCGGAGAGTGTACTCACATGGACAACTATATCTGCGGATTATCTGGTAGGTAGCCTTCTCAGACTTGAAAGTAGATCGGATCTCACAGTAAACACGGTGTTTCCCGAAAAGCGGAAATTGCACCCTCTGATTGGCGGGGTCGCCCGTGGCGTGAAGATTCAATACCCCGGCCCGGGTTTCTGTTCAGGACGCGGAGTGTGGCGCTAGCTTGGAATTTTTTTGCCCGCCAGGGGATTAACAACGTCAACAAATTGCAATTGCTCCAATTGCGGTGCCCAAGACTTCATGATAGACTCAGGTCTACAGTCACTCATTCCAGATCATGGGCGTCCTTGCATTTGTCGTCGAGCCTTTGCGCGTGCTGTCGAACAAATCGACCGTCCTCGCCTGTCTTGCCGGCCTTCTCTCGCTCATTGCGTTTTCTATAATACTCAATGTTCTCAACCAGCTTATTTTCAAGAACCCCAATGAGCCTCCTGTCGTTTTCCACTGGGTACCTTTCTTCGGAAGTACCGTTTCCTACGGAATTGATCCTTACAAATTCTTTTTCAGTTGTAGAGAAAAGGTATATTGACTGTTTGCGTCCCGTTGATTCTCAGCGCTATGCTGACTTCAATTGCAGTATGGTGACATCTTTACGTTCATACTGCTCGGGAAGAAGACGACTGTATGCTTGGGGGTGAAGGGAAACGATTTCATACTCAATGGAAAGCACAAAGATCTGAACGCGGAGGAAATCTACAGCCCGCTCACCACCCCAGTTTTCGGGAAAGACGTGGTATATGACTGCCCGAACTCGAAGCTTATGGAGCAGAAGAAGGTGAATGACATCAAGTGTCAATTGATTGCATATGCTAATGTGCATGCAAGTTGGTCAAATTTGGCCTTACTTCAGACGCTCTCAGATCCTATGTACCTCTCATTAGCCAGGAGGTGGAAGATTTTATCGCGCGCTCCCCTGTCTTTCGGGGTTCCAATGGCACGTTCAATGTCCCCGGTGTCATGGCGGAAATGACGATCTATACTGCTTCTCGCTCGCTCCAGGGAAAAGAGGTGCGGTCCAAATTCGATTCCAGTTTCGCAGACTTGTACCACGATCTTGATATGGGTTTTTCTCCAATCAATTTCATGCTGCCTTGGGCGCCTCTACCTCATAACCGCAAACGTGATTATGCACAGAACAAAATGGCACAGACTTATATGGAGATAATCAGGGCTCGGCGCGAAGGAGGTGCTCAGCGTGATGCCGACGATATGATCTGGAATCTCATGTCATCCGTCTATAAGGATGGCACTCCTGTTCCAGACAACGAAATCGCTCATATGATGATTGCTCTCCTTATGGCCGGCCAGCATTCGTCCTCAAGTACTGTTGCTTGGATCCTGCTCCGTCTGGCGACACGACCAGAGATCATGGATGAGCTTTACGAGGAGCAAAAGTCTATACTTGGGGAGGATCTTCCACCACTCACCTACGATTCCCTTCAGCGCCTGCCTCTCAATTCCCAAGTTGTTAGGGAAACACTTCGAATACATGCGCCTATTCACACCATAATGCGCAAAGTAACCACTCCAATGACTATTGAAGGCACACCCTATACGATCCCTACCTCACATGTCCTCCTTTCCGCACCTGGCGTGACCTCAAAAAGCGAAGCTCATTTTCCTGAACCGGACCTCTGGGAGCCACATCGATGGGACCAAGGATCTCCGCTGCATGGTACAAATAAAGAAGTCGACGACGACGAAAAAGTAGATTACGGGTATGGTCTCGTCAGTAAAGGGGCTGGGAGTCCGTATCTGCCGTTCGGTGCGGGAAGACACAGATGCATTGGCGAGGCGTTTGCCTACGTGCAATTGGGTACTATCACAGCCATGATGGTACGCCAATTCCGGCTAAGGAATCTTGAAGGAAAGCAAGGGGTCGTTGAAACAGATTACTCTTCCTTGTTCTCTAGACCATTAAGCCCTGCGGTCGTGCAATGGGAGCGAAGAGATAGAGCAATAAAGGCATGAAGTAGAATACGTCTGCGTTCTATCGCAGTAGAGACGCTTGCTTTGGCGACGGCGCTGGAGGTTCATTGATAGCATAAAGACACAATACAAACGCATAATAGACGTTGTAGGCCAGTGTGTTGTTACGGACGCTAGTTTTGTCCAATACTAAAGTACTGAGACAGTATTCATAACCATGGTGACGAGAGTACGGAGAGTGAAAATATAAGTCTTGATTTGCGCTAACCATTATCGTAACAGCCCTAACCCTAACTTTAGATAAGGCCCCCGGAGCCTGCCTTTAGCTTGGGGGTGCCTTAGGGCCCCTTTTTTGCGGGTCTCTTGGGTGAAGGGCCCCAACTATGAACGGTATTAGGGGTGTGAGGGCCCCTATTAATGCCCCGGCAGCGGGTGTCTAGGCACCCCTTTAAGGGTGGAGCTGTAGGGCTGTATTCTTAGCACGCTAGTATCATTAGCGCAAATCAAGACTACCTTAATATTCTCACTCTCCGTACAGATAGGTTAGGTACTCAAAGATGAGCTAAGCACTAATGCGGCCAATCTAATACTGCGCATGCTTGGCACAGGCGTCTTTTGTGTGAACTTTGTTAAACTAAATGTAACACAACTTCATTAACACTTATAATATCCCGACATCATAATCGCTTATTTGCTTAGAGAGCTCTGTCATATTATTTATCTACCGGAGACATATTGGATATAGATATCGCCCAAAAAGGGAACACTGTTACTAAACCTCCTTGATAAAGAGAAGCAAGCGCTAGAACGATGAATGCTCCAGACAGGTTAGTAAAATTTTATGTAGCTCATCTACAAACACTTTCGGGTTTTGATGCGGCTAGAAATCTGGGGTGCATGAGACATAACACTGCAAGTCTCACCATACCCTAAGCCTTCATGTCACTTTGAACGCCAGAAAGAGCAAAGCCCCGCAAGGATGTTTGGTATGAGTGAATCAGTGTTACAATCATCAGATGATGGTGATTTGCTACAAACATTCACTCCTTCCTTCCCTCCCCATCCTTTTATTTATACCTTCCCTTTCCTCCCAACCTACCCGACTGTTTTCCATTCACTCTTAAACACCCGGTCCCTTTTCAATATTCTCAAATAAATATCATCTGCAAGCTATGCCTCGATCGTCACCAGCTTCATACGATCGGTCCCCAGACCAGCGTAGTTCACTTGGCGTGAGGTCTCACTCTCACGGGAGCTTGACTCCTCCTCATCCAGCCGAATATCTCGCTCCAAATATTGAGCATCGACCTGTGGCACGACCTTCTCTGAATCGTGCTACGGTCATCTCTGCAAGTGCTCACATGCAGCGATACTCCCTCGGTACCCCTTCAATTGGCACGATGAATATCAACATCGGCAATCCAAACATGGAACGAGGACAGCGTATTAGTGCAGAGGATAACATTCCTTCCAGATTCGATGCATTTCTGTTGGGCGATGGCGAGAAAAAGGTCACGGAGGAGCCAGATACTCGTGAGTCATGACTATGAACTTTCAAAATGCTCGAATAACACCTTCCACAAATCGAAACACTAACAGAATCTTCTAACAGGCATTCCCTCATCTTCCATCTTCACCTTCAACAAAGAGGACCACACTCTTGGCAATCTTCTACGCTCTCAGCTTTTAAAGTCACCACACGTCACTTTCGCTGGTTACAAAGTTCCTCATCCCCTTGTTAAGTAAGGCTACGTTCCTGAGATCACCTTGAGAAGGCTATGGACGCTAAACAATGCGAATCGCCAGTGAATTTATCCTCCGCATACAAACGGATGGAACGCTCACACCTAAAGCCGCTCTGATGCAATCCTGCAAAGAACTTGTCAGCGACCTTAGCATACTGAGCCGCGAATTCACTAAGGAGTGGGAATTGAGGAAGATGGTAGGCGACGGAGCTAAGGCAGATGATAAGGGCGACAAAGGCAAGGGACCTGTAAGGTGAATTGGGCGGAAACCCAGCCGAATATAATTGGGGGCATTAATCTGCCATATCTAGCACAGCAGGGTGCTTTGGTAGGATGCATATGGGACAGTTTGGCGCTGGTGGTATTTATTTGGAAATTGGACAGAAATTCATGGGCCCAAATAATCAAGCTCATCTGGTCATCTATGCTCTCATATGATGACTTTCCTAAATATGACTTCTATACATACCTTGGCGTTGAGGTGGCTATTCCGGCCGAGGGTTATCAAGTAGTCACATATCAGCCCTAGGTACCTTACTATCGCCGTAGTGCCTCGCGTCCCCCAAGCCGTCGTAACCCTGAACTTGGAAGCTTCAAGCTTTGGCTCACGAACACTTTTTCTTTTGTATCTCTTGATTGACTTCAAATGTATTCAAATTCAAACGCCTATCTGGGAGGGAATAGCGCCCGTCCAGGCCCTCCTCAATATGGACAGTCTTCATTTTCCCAGCCGGTTCCACAGCAACCACAGTCAAACGCCTTTGCACCTCAGCCTACTGGCTTTGCAGGAGCTCCACTACAACAACAGTACACAGGCTATCCAGGGCAAGCCGTCCAGCAGAGCTTCCAAGCTCCACAGCAACAGCCCCAGTACACAGGGTTCCCGCCCCAAAACCAGCCGCCTCAGCAACAGGCTTTCCAGACCGGACAACCTCCACAACA
Organism: Cladonia squamosa; assembly: GCA_947623385.2. Classification (NCBI taxonomy): domain Eukaryota; kingdom Fungi; phylum Ascomycota; class Lecanoromycetes; order Lecanorales; family Cladoniaceae; genus Cladonia; species Cladonia squamosa. The sequence goes on along the minus strand of OX392372.1, from coordinate 986,709 downwards.
GCCTGTCGTTCCGCAAAAGACCGGACAAACATCTTCTCAGATAGCCCAATCGTTCGCCTCGACCCCTTCACAACAAGCTCCAACACCCAAGGCCACAGCTTCAACTACAAAGATACCCAAGATACGCCTGTCGTTCTTAACGGCCACGGATCAAGCGAAGTTTGAGCAGCTTTTCAAGTCTGCAGTTGGAGATGGACAAGCTCTAGATGGTAATAGACCGATTGTTATTAGACTGGACGAAGCTGACGAGCCATAAGGGGAGAAGGTCAAGGACTTGCTAATTCGATCGAAGCTTCTGGGGACCGATCTTATGCAGATATGGTATGATTCATGAAAAGGTTTATAAGCTATGAGATCTGACTGTGGGTAGGACTCTCTCGGACACCACCAAATCTGGGCAGCTTCTGTTTCCAGAGTTCGCTCTGGCCATGTACCTCTGCAATTTGAAGCTTGTTGGAAAAGATCTCCCACCCTCCTTACCAGAGAAGATAGCGAATGAAGTGTCAAGTATGGTCGATATCATTTCCTTCGGAGTACCGGACGATCGTCCTGTAGCGCCTCCGCGAACGAATGCGCCAAACTTCACTTCCCCATCATCAGCAAGCTCTGGTCCTAGTATCCAGCAGCCTCAACCGCAAGCCTCGAACAGCCAATTGTTATCCCAAATTGCCACTCAGCCGACGGGATTTGCAGCACAGTATATCCCACCGCAACCTACGGGATTCGGGAATCAGCAACCGCAAGGCTTTGCGCCACAGCCTACTGGATTCCAGCCACAACAGACCGGCTTCCAGCAGAATCCCCAGGCCACCGGTTACCAGGGGCCTAGACCTCCTATGCCCCCAATGCCCACAAGCTATGGATCAAACCTATCTCCATCACAAACGGGGAACCAGCCACCGATGCCTTTGAACGCCCAACCGACGGGTCGCCCAGGACAGTGGGGTCTGGTGAATGCTCCGGCTTCGGGCTTGCCGAACATAGATGCTCTACAACAGCGAATGATGCCGCAGCCAGGTCGTGAAGGAGGCTACACAACGACAGGTCTGTCAGGAACAGCTACGGTGCCCTGGGCTGTGACTAAGGACGAGAAAAAGATATATGATCAGCTTTTCAAGGCTTGGGACGGGTTCAATAAAGGATTTATCGGCGGTGACGTTGCGATTGAGGTTATGGGCCAGAGTGGACTTCCCAAATCCGACCTTGAGAAAATCTGGACTTTATCTGACCCTGGAAACAAGGGCAGACTTGATATGGACGAGTTCGCCGTGGCTATGCATCTGATATATAGGAAGCTGAATGGTTACCCTGTGCCAAACCAGCTTCCCCCTGAGCTTGTCCCTCCGTCGACTAGGAACTTTACGAACTCAATCGACACTGTCAAATCTTTGCTATCTCAAGATGCTGAGACGAGAAAGAATACCGGATCATTCCTCCAGCCCCAGAAAACTGGCGTAAGCTACCTCAAGAACCACTCTTTTCGCACGGACTCTAATGGCATAACTCCCAATCGTAAAGATGCCACGATATTCCGGAATAACGATGATGATATTGGATATAGGTCAAGTGCTCGGCGGAGGGTTGGTGGAGGAGGGCGAACACCGTCACCCGCTCAATCGACTTCGCCGTCTTCTGAGCGATCCAATGATGAATTGTCAACCGAACAATTACGCAAGAAGATCCGGGAGAAGCAAGTTTTGTTGGATGCCATAGACTTCAAAGACGAGAACGCTGCAGAGGAAGACGACGCCTTCGACCGCCGGGACCGACGGGACGCTGAAGATCTCTACCGACGGATTCGGAGGATTCAGGAAGATATCGATAGCCATCCAAAAGCAAGCTTACGGGAGGTCGATTCCGGCGCCGAACGCAGGGCTCTCAAGCGTCAATTACAAAGATTGACTGACCGTCTACCGGAGCTTGCCTCCCAAGTTAGAAAGACTGAGCGTAGTATTGCTGATGCCAAAATTGAATTGTTCCGCTTAAGGGACGCGAAAGCACATCCAAGCAGCGCCTCAACGGTCGTAGGTACTGGACCAGGTGGGACAGTCACTGAAGCCGATAGACTTAAGGCCCGCGCTAAAGCTATGATGCAACAGCGTTCTGCGGCCTTGACAGGCAAAGCAGCTCCAGCTGGTGGAGACGATCCTGGGGCCGCGGCAAGACGCTTAGAAGAGGAGAATTCGAAAGCTAAAGCTGAAAGAGAGAACAATGAACGTATGATTAAGGATGTTGAAGATAGTGTACGAGAGTTTTCTCGAGGTCTTGAGGACACTTTGGCGCAAGGCAGCGAGGATTCGACCAGTGAACACGAAAGACGCCGTTGGGAGGACGGTCTGGGTGTTGAAGACGAGGTGCGGGACTTCATCTTTGACTTGCAACGGAGCAGCCGAAGTGCCAAGGTCCGCCGCGAAGAGTGAGTGACCAGATCAAGCCAACCTTCTTGAAATATGCTAACGTGATGAAGCACTAAAAGAGGTCGTGGGGACGAGACGGTCCGCGACAGCTCCCGTGATCTTACCCCAACCCGCAACGACAGAAAGACTGAGTCGCCAAAACCGGCCGCAGCGCCAGCTGGTGGTGGTTCTTACTCGTCTTACAAGACCGCTGAAGACCGAGCAGCCTTTATCAAGCAACAAGCAGAACAACGCATGGCCGAACGGCTAGCAGCCCTGGGCCTCAAGCCACCAACGAAATCTAGTGAATCAGCTCAGCAGCGCCAAGAACGTGAAGCCAAAGAACGTCAAGACCGTGTACGTCAAGCCGAAGCAGAGGATGCCAGACGAGAAGAAGAAAGACAGCGACGACTTGCCGAAGAGCAACCGTCTGCCCCAGAAGTCAGCAAGCCTGCTAAGAAACCACCTCCACCACCGACACGTAAGAATAGAGCAGACAGCGCTGCACAACGAGCCGAAGCTAAGAGGAAGGACGAAGAGGAGGCGCTGAAAGCGGAGGCTGAGCAGCAAGGGAAGGAACAAGCAATCAAAGATCAGCAGCGTATTCAAGAAACCCAGACTAGGAACATGCAGTAAGTAGCGTCGCCCTTTTAGCAGTAGAGCAAGCTAATAAGACGTCGATTCAGGGACGAAGCCCGACGCCAGGAAGATGAACTTGTCAAAGAGCGGGAAGCAGCACAAGCAAGACTCAAGGCACTTGAAGAGCAGGTCAAGCAAGGTAAAGTGAAGAAACAAGAAGAAAAGCGCAGGAAGCAAGCTGCAGAGAAAGAGGCAAAGGAGAAGGAAGCCAAGCTTGCAGCTCAGCGAGCTGAGCTTGAGGCTGCAAAGGAGAGAGAGAGGCAGTTGCAATTGCAGTTGGAGAGTCTTGGGGACGAAGACTCATCTGACGATGAAGGGCCTCAAGAGAATACGCCTCAAGAAACGACGCCCACGAACAGCCAGGTGTTATCCAGGGATGGCAGCACGCAACCGCCGGAAACCTCTACGCCGTCGATACCAACACCTGCGGCGTCTGAACCCCCTACGAGTCCACCACCTGCTCCAGTACAGAGTCCGCCTTCTGCACCGACAGCTCCACCACCCCCGGCACTAGCCCCCTCTTCTTCATATGGGGCAGACACGAAGAACCCATTCTTTAAAAAGATGAGTCAATCGAATGAGCCACCGGCACCCGCGGTCCCATCCGTCACGTCGCCAAATCCCACTGCTGAATCTACCAATCCATTCCATCGCCTTACCCAGCAGCAAGAGGCTGCGAAGTCACAACCCCTACCTCCTCCCCTCGCATCAACTCCAACAGGGAACAGGCCGTCTCGCGTCCGGCCAGAAGAAGACGAATGGTCTGTTGTCGATTCTACCTCCTCTGATGACGAGGATGATACAGACAAACCTACTGGTGGTAGTGCCAAACAGCTTGCATCAATCTTATTTGGCACAATGGCACCACCCAGGCCCCTGTCTGCGATGGACGACAAGAAGCCCGAGACCCCAACAAGTCCAGCGCCAGCGCCACCGACACCAAGCACTGGAGCAGCTATGTCACCACCGCCACGAGCACCTTCAATGCCCGGGAGTTTCGATAATGAGGAATCACCCGCTGCAGCACCGCCGCCTCCACCACCTATGCCGAGCTCAAGCGCTCCACCTCCGCCACCGATGCCAAGCTCGAGTGCTCCACCCCCACCATCAATGCCAGGCTTCGGCGCTCCACCAGCACCTCCTCCTCCTCCGCCGCCCGGGATGCCAGGCGCACCGCCTGCTCCTCCACCAGCCCCGCCCGGGGGGCCAGCGCCAGCGGGAGCGCCAGGAGGTGTTCCGAACATAGGTGGCTTGCTGGGAGATATCAAGAAGGGAACCGGTCTGAAGAAAGTACAGACAAAGGATAGGAGCCAGTCTAGTGTTGCCGGGAGAGTTTTGGATTGAGTTTAAATCAGATAGGCGAGACTGATAACCACATTGATCTTGCAAGCAGGAGGGGAGCTTTTTACTCCCATGTACCACCCCACTGTTAACGTATGAAGCACCCATTACATAATGCAGAGGAAATAATTCCTAGAATATTCAATCGTGGACCATGATTACTGTAGCTAGTAGTGATCAGTCCAACTTGGATTGATATGTAAGACCAAGATGTAGAATGCGATATATACAGTCTGGTAGGTACATAACTTCATTCGCGCGTAATGAATTTAATGCCAAGAGTTCGCGCACACAGAAATCCCGGCCAATTAAAGCTGAAAGTACTCCACTGCAGAACAAACAGCGCCCACCAAGAAAGATGCCAGGGCCGTCGAATACACTGCTGATCGAAGGATCATTTGACGAGTTGGCTGATGAGCTTGCTCACTACATTGATGAGGTCCAGAAAAAGCTGTCTCCTGATAGCGCCAACACACAAGCAGAAATCACGCCTCTGCTAGAGAAAGGGCAGAAAGATGAGGTACTCAAGAAACTGGTCGCAGCCAGCGATGCCCTTAACTCTGCTCCAGAAAAGGGTACGGATGAATATGCACAATATACACCTACCTGGAACTCTTGCTAAAGTGTAGATATAGAATTCATAGCAGCCTACAACCTCCTCGTCCACCTAGTCCGCCAATCCAGCAACCTCAACAAATTCCTCCCCCGCATCTGCCAGAACCTCTCCTCCCCCATAAAATCATCCCCCAATAACGGCGCCGGCCTCGCCCTCTCTATTCTAACCACAATCTTCAACATCCTCCCCCCCACCTCCGAAGTCCGCTACCACGTCTTCCTCGCCGTCCTCCGCGTCGTCCGCATCTCCTCCACCTTCGACCTCCTCCGCCCCCAGCTCAAAAACCTCGACGCCTGGCTCGCCGCATGGGAAACAGACGAAGAAGACCAACGCAAACTCTTTCTCGAAATCTCCCACGTCGCCGCCGATGCCGGCGAAGACACGGAATCCTACCTCTACCTCCTCCGCGCCCTGCGCACCATACCCCTAGACGAAGTCTCCACCCCAGATTCCCACTCCCTCGCCATCCGCGCCCTCAAAGCCGCGCTCACCCACCCTTCCCACTTCGACTTCCAAGACCTCACCGCCTCCGACCCCATCCAAGCCCTCCGCAAATCCGACCCGGAGTGGTACGAGCTCCTTGAAATCTTTAACGCCGACACCCTAGACGACTACAACGATTTTCTCGAATCGCACGAATCCTTCCTCGCAGACTCGGGGCTCAATGCGGACATCTTATACCGCAAGATGCGGCTGCTAACACTAGCGAGTTTGGCAGCTAGCACGCCGAGTCGAAGTTTGCCGTATGCGCATGTGGCGAGGGCGTTGCAGGTGCCGGCGGAGGATGTGGAGATGTGGGTTATTGATGTGATAAGAGCGGGTTTAGTAGAAGGGAAATTATCACAATTAAACCAGACATTCCTCATTCATAGGAGCACGTATCGGGTTTTTGGGGAGAAGCAGTGGACGGAGGTGCAAGGGCGGTTGGATACGTGGAGGGGGAGTTTGAATGGGGTGTTGGAGGTTGTGAGGAATGAGAGGATTAAGATGGCGAGTGAGCGGGAGAGGGAGTTGAGGGAGTTGGAGGGAAGGGTTAATGGTGCTGGTGGAGGTGGTGCTGGTGCTGGGGGGAGGGGAATGGGTGGGGGGAGGAATGGAGCGGCGGGGAGGGACTTCGATATGGGTATGGATTGATGATGATTGCTATGTAAAATCGCTACCGTATAGAGCAAGTAACATGAATAAAAAAAATCCATGTCTAACGTCCACAACCACATAACCTCCTACGCGACTCCAAGTCCGAACACACGACTATACCACGTATAAAACCCTCTGAACGCAAATGCTCTAATCCCATCTTCCCCATCCCCTACTCTACTTACATTACCGTCTTCATATCCTCCACACCCCGGTTCTACTCCATTCCCATTCCCCTCACCTTTCCCTCAACCCCTCCATCCCATTCCATCCCTTCAAAAAAAACCCCCTCTTATCCACCAACCTACCTACCTACCTCCCCGCAACTTCCTCCCCCATCAATTTCCCCGCTCCACCCCCCAACTTATCTAACATACCTACCTACTCCCCCCCCTACGACCGTCCCAGCCCCCGCATCAACCTTCCTTGTATCAACCACGTTTCAGGCTACCTCGCTTACTCATCATGCACTCTTTCACTTAATCTGATACGCAGGTTTATTTGGGTGGGTTTTAACGTGCTGGTGAAGATATTGGGTTGGGGAAAAAGGGGGGTTTGTTTATTGAGGTGAGGGGTAGGATAGGGATGTGGCTGTGGCTGGGTGTTTGAGAGGGAGAGGGGGGAGGCGGGGGATAAATAGGTATGTGGTGGTTTACATAGTATGAACGGGAAGATTGTTTGAGGAGAGTGAGGGGGGGGAAGTGTGTTTTATATATAGGGTGAGTGTGATGTGGCTGTGATTGATTTTTGACAATAGGTGTGGTTTTGATGGAGGAGGTTGGGGTATGGTGGAAAGGGAGAGATGTGGTTGGTAGATAATGCTTGATTGACGCTTTACACTGGGAATTTGAGGAAGATGATAGATTGGAGCTATCCTTTTGGTAGCTTCAATGCATTATAAACATGACGACTTCTAGCTTCATCCTATACAGAATATATATATCTTTAAATAAATCTCTTTTTGGGCCCGCCTTGTGATACCCAAAGTATGCCTCGCCAATGATTCAATGACAATCATCAATCCATCCAAATCATCGCTCTATCATCGCTGTGGTAATGCCCTATATACATACTGTTGGATCTGGTATCATTAATTCCCCATACTCATACAACCCATCAAAGCCGACAATTAACGACCTGCAACCCCAATTCCCCAATCAATCCCACCCAATCAACATTACCCCTCCCCTCCCCCTGCCGCTCATATACAGTTTCCAAAAGCTGCCTCACAGCCTTCAAGTTCCGCCCCACGCTATCTTCCTCCATCCTACTGACCAGACCCAAGATCTCATTCCTTTCTTCCTCCCGGCGTGCAACGAATCCGGCCATGAAAAGCGGGAAGACGATGAACTTTCGCTCTAGATGCCCGCTGGAGACGATTTCACGCGCTAGACGGAGGATCTCGCCGGAGCATTGGAAGACTTCGTGGATGAATGGTGGGGAGTCGGAAAGTTGGGTAGCGTACATGGATGTGTGGGAGTAGATTAGAAGGGCGCGGTAGAGGGCAAAGGACTAATAAGTGGATTGATTAGTAGGTGTGCCATTGCGACGTAGGGAAGGACACATATGCTTCGTGTCAAGACGAAAGCCGTGACTTGGTCCCTTGGTTGATAATGAAAGAGTGACTTACATGCTCGAATATTCCCCTTGCTCCAACCGGTAAGACTTGATTGCAATAGCCATTGGCAACACTGAGCGGCATTTGGACATTCCACGTCCTTCGCAAGGTGTCCTGCAGCACACCAATCCTTTCCTGCCACCTCCTGTTACACCCGGGACTTCGACTATGTGCAGTAGCCCTCTCCTCTGCCCTAAGGTCTCTGGCCAATAATGCCAACTCAGCCGCTAAGATACATATGCGTCTATGGAAAGCAAGTGCACCCGGTAACGCTTCGGAAGAGGCTGGTGGAGTCATAGCACCGGTGGGAGTATGATCGTAGAATAGATAGGCGTTCTGCGGTTCCTTGCCTGAGGAGAGGAGGTTGTGGCCGAGCATGGCTTCGATGAATTCGCCGTTGCCCATGCCTGAGAGGACGACGTGCGTATCTATATTTGCGACCCACCAAACGATGAAGGGGTAGGGTTCGCAGCCGTTTATTTGATGGCGTAGGAGGGTGATACGGCGAAGTTGGTCGATATGTTGGGCCCAGAGGGAGAGACCCCGTGGCTCGCCAGCGGAGATTTCGTAAAGCAGAAGAATGAAGTGAGTTAGGAAGACGCCGTCGGAGGTTAAGTCGGCTTCGGTTCGGAGACTGGCTTGGAGGGAGGGGAGGGCTTTTTGGTAATGTTGGAGAGCGTCGAGGTTCGGAATACCACTTTTGTAGGACATGCTGAGGGCAGAAAATGCCATTAGGGCGTGGTAGAGCTGGGAAGATATGTATTAGTAAAAGTAGCTACTACCAAAGATTCTCCATAACAGTAGTACAAGGGTGTCAGACAACGTGCAAGACATGTACTACAAAGGGGAAGGACATACAGGTTCAAATACAGCAGCTTGTCTCTCAAAGACGTCAGGCGCTGTCAAAAACCCTGTTTCCGTTGATGTTCCCAACGAGTCTCTATGTACCTGAGCAAGGTGCCGATATACGAAGCTTTTATAATAATAAATTAGTGGATGGTCCCGCCCATCTTTATTCGCTACCCTCATCAATGGCGTGTTGTCATAAGAGAAACGAAAAAAATCGGAGCGTTGTGTAGAGACGGTAGATATGATTGAAAGAGACGGTGTACTCGAATCTCGACGTTTATCTGGGCTCTCTGGTGAGAGTAATTTTGGGGCATCATCTTCGAATACTTTTAAGATGACACTATTAGGGTCCCCAGGAACTTCTTGTTGGTAATCGGTACTGGAGACATCGTTGTGGACTGTACTTTCAGTACCCAATTGCTCACTGCGGACATTTGCAGATGCGCGCGTCGGAGTGTCCTTGGTGGAGTCTTGGGCGTCCTTGTATTCGTCGTAATCTGCGAAGCTCGCCGGATTTACGATCAAAAGGAACGTGCCTGGTTTATAGAACTCGGCTTTTCTCTCTCTGTCTTCATCGTTGGTTAGGCCAGAGAATTGGGGTAACAAGTCATCATGTTCGTTCATTCGTTGTCGCTTGAAGAGTCTTCTCGCAAGTCCTGTTACTTTTGAGTAAGGCTCCCTGAGAATCCTCATAAGGGTGACATACGGTCCCAGACAGGGCCACCAGATTTGGTGGACCCTGACATTTTTTCTAAAACTCGAGGGGTATCATCTTTGAATGATAGCCGAGGGTTGTAGTCGCATGGATGTCCCAAACGAGAACACGGCTGGATGATCACGTTAGGCCATTCTTTTATATTCTCTACATGGTGACCACGTAAGCCACTTCATAATACTTACAGTGCATTCCGGTCTGGCTTCATCGCATCTGCAAGATGAAGATGAGTGAGGGGTCAGAAGTATCGGAAAGCATTAGACGGGAAACCAACTTGACTTTGCGTGTCTACGAGCAAGTCAGTATGGGAACATTTAGTCACTCATCATATAGTATATAGTTACCCGGCACGTCCTAGATACAATCAGTAAATCTAATGCTCATAGCTGACGAGACGGAAGGCAAGACTCACCAGCATCCGAACCTCGACCTCGGCGGTAATCTAGTCCGAGGGACATTCACAGCCACGTTGCTCCTGGGATCGACACTGTCGGCATCTGGCTCAGATAACAGTTGGTACCTTGGAGCGATGGTAGGCAATTGTGCCTTGACGCTCTTGGGGACCTTCTTTGGCCTTGGTATGGAGACATCGCTGTGGGGGCTCTGCATTAGGAGGACTGCAGCAGTCATTGATTTGATTTCCTCTTCGAATCAGATCCCGGCCGGTCAGAATACAATGATTATGCCGAAGGCTCCAGTCCAGCTGGAAGTCCGTAGGTCCAAAGGCCGGTTGAGTCCGGTAGCAATATATTGTGATTTCGTAAGCAACGGACTCACAAGGCAAGAGCACCGATATGTCTGGGCACAGTCTTATCTTCTAAAATAGAACATGTTAGGGACGTGGATTTTGTCAAGCTTGAATGGTGTTTTCAAGGAAGCAACAGAGGATTCCAACAGCTTTTTCTTCCACATCGTGGTACCAATGCGGTATTCGTTTTACCCATAATAGAATCTCAAAACTCCGATTGTCCTGGGGCTGCCACATTCAAGGGAGGATTGTGAAACACTTGTGATACGGCTGATTTTAAGGCGAGAATACTCACAGTCCTTGCCCTTATGGTTATAGTGTGTCCGCTCGTTTGGTAGGGGCCAACTAAAGCTCAATGTACCTAAATTATGTACAGTTAAGGTAAGGCGTTTTCCCGCGAAATGATTGTCTGTTAGTCCATAGTGGCGGGGTAGACTGCAGGTAAGATGTTGGTTTGGTCATGTAGGTAAGTGGGCTGTTAGAGGAACGTGTATTATAGGATGGTATTTTGAGGCGATTGGGGGTGAGAGGGGGGGGGGTAAATAATATTTTTGAAAGCGTCAATGGAAGGGTGGCAATGACATGTACAAGAAAAGTCAGAATAATTGCTCTGAATTGATGAAACGTAGTTCGATACTGTTGAGGGATGTGGCTACGCCTCTTTTGATGTTTTAGAGCCTGCAAGGCTTGTCTTATGACACGCTGAAGAATTTGCGTTAAAGTACATTATTACGCAAGGTAGGGTGAGGTAGTGCCATGGAAATACAATGGAAACACACTGGACTGAATTCAGAACGGCAGACGGTTGGTGGCACCAGCCATGTGCAAGTCGAGACTGGTTAAGGTAGGTTTCGGGGTACAGTACAGGGGCCTTGAAGGGGGGGCTACGGGGGTTACGGGGGTTACGGGGGTTACCGTGCTAAGTAGGGTTAAGCACGCGTGGCTTCCTGGGTCGGGACTGTTAGGTGCTATCTAATCCCGGAGACCTTCCGGGGGGCAACTGCCCAATGGCGGCCTTCCCTCGCTCCAAATTGCCAGCATCTAGGCTTGGCAGATGCACAGCGGAGGGTAGACACCAATCAGTATCAGATCGGCAACCTCTCTTGCATGTAACGTCCACACACATGCTATAAGATGGTGTAAGAGGCTGGCTGAACTCTGGTTTCTGGTCCCTAGAGAAGTCCTCTTGTTGCTTTGTTTGGAGATAAGCAACCACATCGTTGTAGTGATATAAATGCAACACTCAAGCTGATGTCACCCACCTTGTCGCCCTTCCAATTATTGTACTCTATTCTAGCATGAGCACTTTAAAATATCTCGGTCCAATCTATTACGTACGGTGTATGTGCCTCCCACGCGGAGATTATTGTCAGGCTTCAAAATAGTACAGTCTAAGACCCCGAACACAGCAAGCCTGCCACATATTAATCTATTATGTCTTTTCACTAACCAGAGCCCGAGAGTTCAATAGTGCGTGCTCGTGCTTTAAGCTTATACCTTAACCCCTCCTCTGGACTCCTGCGGGGGCTAGTATGGTGTACTTGTGCGGCGGTCCACTCCGTCTGGTTAAATCCGTCTGTCGCCATATCGTCTCGGTTCCCATCGTGAGACATCCATCTACATCACGAAAGACTGATATTCGAATGCGGCTTTCATTTACGCCTCTAAAACCCCGAAGACCCCGCAATACCGCTTCGTTGATGACATCTCACAAAAGTGGAGAGGCGAAACCAACTTTCCTTGCTAATTATATCTCGGCTGAAGCAGAAGGACCACAATTCTGAAGAGGAAATTGCATAAACTTGCATAGCGGACTTAGAGAGCCCGAGTCCGTAGCTTCAATCAGTGGTGAGAACAAGAAGGCCGAATTGCTCCCCGGACCCACAGCTTCCTTCTTTCCATATGTTCTGCATGTCAGATTGACGGAGTGACCGCATGATGTTGGCCCGTGCGAATGCTATATTGGGTAATCTAAGAAGAGAAAAGGGGAATTGAGTGGAACACCTGAATGTTGCACTTGCTCAAGCCGAAGAATGATTTGTCCTGGAAGAGAATGAGAATAATGCAGCACCCGTGTTGTGGTGGATGTGACATTGAATAACGTCTTTGAATAGTAATCCTCCCGTCAACGGAGCTGGGTCCACAGTAAAACCTTTTGTCAAGCGTTTAATTGAGCACCATGATACTCATATTCTAAGTTTTTAAACCCGACTTAATTATTTTTGAAATGTTCTAAAACAGTGCATTAATAGTAGGTGTCTACTCTCTATATATAACTCATAGCAACTTTCTTGCTCGGTCCAGGCTTTGTTGGACGGATGTTGAGCGTTCTTGCTTCTGTGCTTCCGCAAGTCGTTCGTTCAACATCGACTTTAGACGATCACTTCTACGCGCTATAGGGGCTATAGCATTGACAGTTTCTGCTGCCTTGAGCCGTGTCTGCTCCACTGAATCCGCAGAAGCGAAAATCTGTACTATATACTCACGTAGAATGGCCTCGAGCGTTGCCACCGGTGCTGACTCTTGGAATTTGCTGAGTCTCTCAAAGAGAGTCTTCTCCCCATCATATATTGCATTCAGCGTGTTCCTAGTTGCAGCTGCAGCTCTGACTTGGTTGATAAGCTCAAGCGTTTGTGTTAGATCCGACTCCAACTTCTCTGCTTTCTGAGGATTGATGGACTTTAACAACGCCCTCAATGCATTGACTAAGTTTAATTCCTTGACCAATTTCGAAGAAGGGCCGCCTGATTGGGAATCGACATCCATCTCGTCCGACTCTCCCAAAGACTCTTCAACGACTGGTTTGATGATTCCATAGACCTGCGGATACAAGTGGACCGTCTCTCGTAGCTCAGCAAAGTCTCCGAGACACTCGAGTGCGTATTGGCGGTAAGCAGGATTGTTTCTTCTACTTTCACGCAGCACAATCTTCTCAGCCTGTTCTGCCGCCTTTGGCTCGTCGGACCAGAAGGTGCTGCTCTTTAAAAGGTGGATCAACGCTTTCAAAACAGTCTCCTTGCCTTCCCAGGTCTTGCCAGACAATGCCTTATCAAGTGCCGGCCATAATACCCTAGCATTTGCGTCATCAATGGTGCTCCCACATGACGTTACTGCGTCTGCTACTGCGAAAGCTGAAGTATGCTTAACTGACCAGCGTGCAGAATCCAGGTACTGCGAGGCCAGATCGACAATCTCCTTCAAGTACAGCAGTACGGTACGCGAACCCCCCACGTTTTCGCTCCAAGTATCTTCAAATAGACTCTTCGCGCGGTCAAATGTGTCGTGCTTCGCAATAAATACAAAAGGCAGGACATCGCTAGCAAGCGAATTAAATCGGTCTGTCGCATATTTAGAAACCGCATACACAATGTCACCAGCAATCACTCGTTGTCGGTCATCGTCCGAGTCGAAGTACAGCTTACGACAGTATTCCAGAAGCTTCAAGAGTGCATCTTCGGTAGCGAGTCTTGCGAGGTAACCACATGCTGCTGCATAGGATGAGGAGATAGTGTCATTGCGGTCGAAGACTTGTTTGCGAGCAAGAGGAAGGAAGTGATCCGCATATTTCTTGAAGATGAAGTTCTGGCGGGTAGAAAGAGACACAAGGACGCGACTACATCCCACTTTCGATGGAAGACCAACCACTGTTTTTATGGCATTCTCTAGACTTTGCTGCAATTCCGGCATGGAGCTTTCATTGAGGAAATCAAGACACCTTTCGATGGCTTCTAGCATCGTCGATCCTCTGATGTGCTTCAGGCGGGCATCATCGAGCTCTTGCGCTGTCAGACCGTACTTATCGGCATTGAGATGAAGGTAGTTGATCATTTCAGGCTCAATAGAGCTGAGTAGCGCGAGCAACCGGCCAACAAGATCCGGAACAAAAGGGCGCAGTGTGTTCCCGTTACTACTCTTGATGATTTTCAGAAGCGTCTTTCGAGCAAACTCCTGAACATCTGGGGCACCAGACTCTAAACCGGACGGACTGAGGAGGAAAGGCAAAACCTGCTTAAGCATCTTATCTGCACTTCGTGCTGATGATTCTCCAGCCTCGAGGCCGCGCGTTAGTATCCCAGTCAAGACCCTTGCTAGGGCCATTGCAGCGGTACGGACAGATTCTTTGATGTCGTCGCAGACTTTGAAGGTAAGTTCCCAAATCCGAGTTAAATACTTCTCGTACTTCTCCAATGGGCGCCCTTGGACGAGGTCGGCGATAGCTGCACAACTAGCTTGGCGAGTACGCCATTCTTTGCCCAGAATATTCTTGAGCAAATCATTCATGATAGCGTCGAAGTTGGTATCGATCGTCTTCGCAGGCTCTTTGACCAGAGCAGACCATATGTCGTTCATCGAATTTCGCACGTTCGTATTCGGATCAAAGCGATACCGGAAGAGGGCTGGATATAACTTTGGATTCTGAGCTAGGTAGCCATCCGTGGAGGCATCACTCAGTATATTACTGAGTCCGAAGCGCCCGAATGCAGCGCGGCTAGACCATATGGCATTATTAGAGGCTAACGACATGAACCGATATACGAGACTAGAATCGCCCACTTCAGCTGCGAGACTCATGATATCTTTGTATGTCGTAATGGAACCTTCACCAGTTGGTAGCGCTCCAGCGTCGAACAGTTCCGTGTCTCCAGAGACACTACCAGCAAGGCCAGCGCTGGTTCCAGTGAAGGACCCCACAAGATCTCTGATCAAGTCATCTTTGAGCGCCCTGTTACCTTTCTCGTATACCAGGGTCAACCCTCGGGATGCAGATTCTTGGTGAAGTGAATCCCGATCAGCGAGGAAGCCTTTGAAGGCAACCTGGCAATCTCTTAATCGCTCTTGAATCTGCTGTACATGGCCACAATATTGCACAAGGCACAATAGCCAGATTACCGAAGCCTGCCTTAAGGCTGGTTTTGTCGTCTTACAGTCCGATAGCACTCTATCCATGATCGAGTCTGGGCCATCAGCTCGGAGAGCTGATCTTGCGAAGTCTGTTGGTATATCGCGGTATAAAACAAGCGACTTCGACTGCCACCCAATGGCAGCGCAGCTCAAAGCAGCACCAACTGCGAACTGTACCTCTGCTTGTCTAACGGTATGCAGCTCGTATAGTAGCTGTACTATATCACCAAAAACTTCGTCTGCAGGGCTTCCTTGTTTGATCTGCATAGCAAAATGACCCAAAGCGGTTATCGCTTTCTCGTCTCCTTCTTTGGCCTTTTCCATCAACTTTTGCGCCAGGGAACGAGCATTGTGGGGTTCTGGGAGCTCAGACGGTGTCAATACCTCAAATAAGGCCAGCTCCGAGACCGTAACGTTCGCCGCGTCTATAAGTAACTTATCTCGACTGTCGTGGAGAACATCGAGACTCGTTTTCACAAATGTCGCACTAAGCTCTCCAAAGTCAAATTGAACATTGAGGCGAGCCTTGGACCTGCTAAGGAAGTATGCCATACTTAGGATCGCACCGTGGATCTGCATAACCTCGCCGCCAATAGCTTTAGGCCAATTCTTGATCTTCGTTGTGAATGAGTCCAACATCCTCTCAACCTTGTCCTTAGGGCATTCCTTGAGTGTTACTAAGATACCGAAAATATGCGAAGCAATTTCCCGTAATGTCTTGTTGTTGGAGTATATAGGATCGTGCAATTTCGATATGCCTGCAGTAAGGCCAACGTATGCGAAGCTGGGAGCAACAGGGCAGAGCTCTAGTAGGAAGTCACCAGCCCTATTGACGCTTCCTGCGATCTGAGAAACTATACCATGATATGACGCCTGCAGATAACTCTCTAATGCTCTAAACGCGATTTTGTTCCCCTCCAAACCATGATGAAAATACCCTTTGAGTCTACTCCGAACGTCTTCGTCATTCATGATGAGGGCATCTATATTTCGCTCCCAATCTGTATCCATGACAGGCGGACTTCCCACAGTTATCAACGCTTGATGTAATAACACGCATCGACAGAAGGTTAGAGCAGGTATGTAAGCATTCGGCATTTCGATGCTTTTGATTCTGGAAACATTCCAGACCGACTCAGACCCAAACATCCTCTCCACCAGCTTCGCAAAGTTCGGTAGCTCATATTTAGCGGCTTGAGAAGATACCTCGGGCAGAGGTCCACCGTCTTCGGTTGGATTCAGCATTTTGTACCAGTAAGGATCCAGTCCTTTCCTTCCCTCTTCGAGGATTGCACTTCGCTCGTTGGCGTCGCCTTCCATGGCAAGGACATCGATCCAACGAGCTGTCGTATTACTGAAAGGTAAACAGCGATTAGCAAAGCGGACCGCTAGGTAGCGCGTGCTTCTAACAATGTGATTGGGAGCAGCCTCCGAATCGCCTGGTCGTAGGTACATTTGATGTAATAACAAAGAAGTGAGCACAGTTTCCAGCTCCGGGCCCAGATCGCTAGCCATGGCTCCAAGCACGCTACTCAAAGCCTGCTCTATGCTTGCAGAGATATCTTTTCCCGTAGGATCTTCGCTAAGCGATACGAAAAGCCACCGAAGGAGCTCGAGATTAGGTTCGCGCAAGAGCTTATCAGGACATGCTCCGGCTAAGAGACCAATGCTTTCATAACCATAAGCGCGGGACGAGAGTTCTCCTGGACTCAATATCGAGTCGTTTGTAGGAAGACGTGGCCACCCCTGGCTCTTGATATATGACCTGAGCTGGCCCACTAGAGCAGGAGCAAAAGCACTAAGGTCCGATGGTGAACTGATACGCGCAAGCCAGTTTGTAAACGCAAAAACCTGACTCCTAAGCTTTGAAGCTTCAAGGCCTTGCTTCGGAGGAGTGAAGACGGCTTGTTGGGTGGAATCTTGGTGTACAAGTGCCTCTTCAACGATCTGCATGCTTTGTGGAATGAAGGAGGAAGCTGATTTGGATTTGCACAAGAGATTCAAAATTTTGGTCTGTAAAGGTACTCGGGCTGGTAGAGAGCCTTCATCACCTCTAGTACCTAGATAAATCTCGTACAATTTTTGGACCAATGCAGCGTCCTCGAGGGAGACGGCGGAGGTGGCTCGCTTCAAAATGTCATCTCCAATATCAGAGATACGCGAGTTGGTATCTGCTGAGGCGAATAGGGCAGGTAAAAATCGTTCGGTGTCTACGAAAGCTCCACTGGCGAGAAACCGTGACGCTACGACCTTAGTCTCGACCAGGCTTAAACCGCCTTCCGTGCCTGGTATCCAGGTGTCTTTCTTACCATACAGCTGTAAGAAGCTGCAATCCTCTTTGCTCAAGCCGGAGCATCGTGTTGCACCGGTTTGGTTGATGCCGAATAAGATAAGCTTACCCAGCCAGGTAGCTACGAAAGCGGCGTCATCTTCTCTATCGGTAAATCCAAGCTTGGCTCTGAGCTCCAGATCTTCTTTGCTTCCCCGTGGTGGGAATTTCATGCTGTGGAGAAGCCTTAAGAAAAGGTTAAACAGAGTAGCTGCATGGTTCGAAGACTCTTGAAAGTTGGTGGGAAGGCCATGGAGGAGTGTTGGGAGCAAATCAAGACGTTCCTGAATCAGACAACACCAGATGAGCGAAACATCGGCATAGCCCTAGAGCATGACTTACATTCAACGCTAGTCTATTTACTCCTTGTTGGATGTAAAGTAAATCAAAGTGTCGAACAAGGTTGTTCTGATTATCTTTGTATTGCTTCAGAAGCGTAGCTACTGGAAGCTTGATCGATCTATTTCATCTAAATCAATATTCATCACATGCAAGCCATGTCTTAAACCCTATTTCTGTTACGGACCAGTGGACCAGGTGGGAGATTGAGAAGCCAAATGAGACATATCAGGGATCGAGACGTACATACGGTGGTTTGATTCTGGTGTTGATGTGCTGACATAGCGAGATTACCTGACATGCATATCCTCATCAGCTCCGTTGAATGAAGACTAGCCGTCTCATGTTAAGGAATTCGATTCATCACTCACTTTGTTCCTTACACTCACATGTTCGGATGCAAGCTTGAGCAACAATGGAGCAAGGTACGTATTCAAAGCCTTCTCCATCCCACTGTCCGTTGTGATCATAGCAAATCGGAGTTCTACATTGCCGACGAGCCTCAGCTCTTTGGCCTCGGGTGTATCTGGCTTAGACATCTTAGCGTGTAGATTGATAAGTATTTGGTCATAACATTTGCATAGCAGGTCATATGTAGGATGATAAGAAATTTCGAGGAAACTGCTTCATTTAAACAAGGAATGCGTTGCAGGCAGAATTTGCTTGCGTGTTGTCAGACTTAAGGATGGCAAACACCTCGCATCATGTACTTTCGATAGTCACCAAGCCTAATACGATCATAGCGCCGGTATAACTCCGGGAGAGCAGAGCAGGAAGGTTTTGTGGCTGTGCGGCTGGGCCATAAGGCCTAATGTGAGGCTCGAAGTAGAATAGACCTCCCGCAGGGCATCTCGTGATGGGCAACAGCACCCTCCTTCCCCGACTTTTGTAATTGCAAGTCACCTCCCACCTATGAGCACACTTGCCAACACTCAACTGACACTGTCAATGGCATTGGTGGTATGAATTGGAGTCTGGCGAGAGCAACGAACAAGAAGTACCAGAGTGGACTACCTCGGCTGATCGACACTGCACGCAATCCTGTTTGAACGGCTAAAAAGCTTGGTAGGGTACGCGGATACCTTGGCATTGAACAAGAGATCTGACAGGCCTCCCAAGAGCTCTTCCTACCTTATTCCGCGCACTCTGTCTGACATCTTCCACCACAAATCTGTACAATACTCCCAAGTATGGAGGACGAAGAAGTCACAGTCCAGCCCAATGGCCATCGGAGCGTTGGCTATGCAACTAAATTCGACCAGAAGGCCGAGGAGCTGAAGGCCAAGACAGACAAGTTCGG
Organism: Cladonia squamosa; assembly: GCA_947623385.2. NCBI lineage: Eukaryota > Fungi > Ascomycota > Lecanoromycetes > Lecanorales > Cladoniaceae > Cladonia > Cladonia squamosa. The sequence goes on along the minus strand of OX392372.1, from coordinate 967,780 downwards.
CAAAGATAAGAAGAAAGACAAGAAAGATGACAAGAAGCCTGCTGGAGGCTTCGACGATACCCCTGTTCCTCAAGCGCCTCCTGGATACACCGTGAAATTCACCTTCCATCGCGCAGACAAGCTTCCAATAGCAGACATCAACAGCATGTCCTCCGACCCCTACATCATGGCAACACTATCCACCGATCTACCAACAAGACATAAGCAAGATCCTGCCATGCGTTTCCGAACGACCACGGTCAGGAGGAATTGCAATCCAGTATGGAATGACTATTGGATCGTCGCCAATGTCCCCGCCAGCGGCTTCTACCTCAAAGCACGCATCTACGATGAAGACCCGGCAGACCATGATGATCGCTTGGGGAACGTCCATGTCAAGGTCGACAGCCTCGGCGAGAACTTCCAGCCGATCAGAGAACAGACATACAAGATTAAGAAACGCATGGGCAGCAAGCGCGCCTACCTAATTCGAGGCTGCGCTGCTATGTTTTCAAGGGGCGTTCATATGTCTGGGGACGTCGTTCTCAGCATCGAGGTGCTGGGTAAGACAGACACTGATAACGGTGGGCGCATGTGGACAGTTGGTCCATGCCATTGGACGAAGCATCTTAGTCCTATGGTTGGCCGGCTCGCTGGCACGAAAGAGCCAGGCAAAGACGGCAAATCTGAAAGATACTCGTATGCCCCTCTCCATTTGGCGCATCCTACCACCAATTGCTAATACTACTTTCGCCACAGCTTTCAAGCCAACCAAATCCAGCTCGCTGGCCCCGTTCCTGCCAGCCTCTACCACCGCTACGTCGAATTCAGACCGTTCGTCAAGGGTATGTTTACTTCGACCTCCTTCCAGGGTCGCATCCTCCACCACGCCCTGCATCACCAACATAATCGCATCTATAACTACGACCGCGATACCGAATACGGTTGCTTGCCATCTCCCTCAGAAGACCTCACCCTCAAATTTCTCGATCTCGTCCACTATGACAAAGGCGGCCGAATCTTCACCTACGTCCTTACCCTGGACGGCAAGTGGCGCTTCACTGAAACAGGGAAGGAATTCGGGATCGATTTATTGAGTAAGCATACAATGCATAGCGACGTGAACATCTACATCGCGTTTAGCGGCGAATTCTTCATACGCCGCTCCAAAAATCCTCACCACGAGGGGGGCTCAATGGGAAATGAAGAGACCCACCCCCCAGCTGAACTAGGACGTGGGCCCCCAAAAGATGAACCCCCCAAAGATCCCGCATACTACACCCTAATCATCGACAACGACAGCGGCACATACCGTCCCAACGCCAACAAATTACCCGACCTCAAAGCCTTCATGCAGAAGAACCTGCCGGGGTTGCGCATCATAACGCTCGATTGTGGTGCTGATAGCGAGAAAATGGAGAAATGGAAGAATGAGCAGCGGGAGAGGAAGAAGAAGGAAGGAAAGGGGGTTGTGGCTGTGCAGGGGGACAGCGGGAGTATTAGTAGTAGTGATGAGGAGGATTTGGATGAGCATCAGAGGGCGGTGCAAGGGATGGGGAAGCCGGGGGTCAAAGAGAAATTGAAAGAGAAGGCAACGGAGCCGGTGATGCTTGTAAAAGGGGCGAAGGGGTACGGGAAGCAAAAAGAAGAGACAAACGGTGGTGAGAGAGTGAACGGCAATACAGAGAAAGAAGGTGATGGGGCCCAACAGAAGAATGGTGAGATGGCGAAGGTAGAGGAACCATTCAAGGCAGCGGCGAAACCCGCCGAGAAGGTGGAGGAATGGAGAAAGGGCGATAAAGAGAGGGAAGAACGAGAGACAGCGGATGATATGGGGAGTGGATGATGATGATTGCGCCATCTTCAGCAGTCCTCATTCTAGCAGTGGGGCGTTTGGGCTCATGCGTTCTGAGCAGGCACTTGGAGTTTTGGATGGGCAAGTCGTGAATTGGAATACCATTGCGGTCGTTCCGAGTAACTTTTATTTACTAATATCCCAGCGCGTTTGGCTAGCGCTGTGCAGCTGCCATATTGATGGCTATGGTTCATTATGTATTTTACTCGCGGTTCAGCGCCTGTATTCCCTCGTTTCGGTAGTCGTCGTGGGCTCAATGTATGGTCTTCACTTGGCTGCCTGAGTTTTGTCCTCGAATATCGCTTAAAATCTGGTTGGACAGTTTGGAAGGGCTTCTTAGATGGATTTTTCCCATGTGGGAAGTAGATAGCAGGGTTTATGATTCAGCTAGTAGAGCTGCCATTTTCCAGGACCACAACTGGCCGTCTTGCTCTGCCGAGATGCGGAAGTTCCATGTTGCTGATTGTAAAACCTTTAGAATCTTCGAGATCTTTGTGGTCTAGGGGACGTTAAACAGCTTCTAGACCGGTGACTCTTAGAAATACCATTGAGATTCAGGGGTATATGTTCATATAACCAGGGCCGTAAGGGGCTTAAATCTTCTCCAGGAGATCCGAGATAAGAATGAGCCATGAATGACAATATGTTGATAGGATGAAAGTCCAGCGACGGACGTTTTTCAATCGGCAAAGACCTTCTCGAAATTGAAATGCCCTTTCTCATCTTTCTCCACAACTCCCTTCTCAGTCACAATGGCATCAATCAGAGCATGGCATGTCACATCAAAAGCGGGGTTCCAAGCTCCCGTCAAATTCGCAGCAATGGCTATCTCTTGCACGTCCTTACCAACAGTGAGGCTTCCATCGCTTGAGCTCTGGAGAGTCGGACCTCTCATTGTAGTTACTTCAATAGGCTTGCGGTTCTCGATATTGATATCCTGGCCTGTTGGGGTAAGGAGATCAATTGTCGTGCGTGGTGCTGCCACGATGAACTTCACGTTGTGGTACTTAGCCAATACAGCTAAACCATAGGTACCGATCTTGTTTGCTGTGTCACCGTTCGCAGCTACCCGATCGGCACCGACGATTATGCAGTTTATGTTTTCTTCCTCACGTTTCGTGCCGAGTAATGCTCCGGCCATGGAATCGGTGATCATGATGGAGGGGATATTGTCGTGCATGAGCTCGTACCCAGTGAGCCGCGAGCCTTGGTTGTATGGTCTTGTCTCTGTGTAGAAAGCTCGTTTCAGGTGGCCACGGTAATGTAGGCTGCGGATTATTCCTAGGGCTGTTCCGTACCCTGCTGTTGCTAATGAGCCCGTGTTGCAATGTGTCAGAACGCTGAGCTTTGCTGCGGGGAAGGCAGTTATTGTGTGTCGTGAGATCCAATCAGCACCATAGTTGCCGATGTTCTCATTGTCCTGTACGTCGTCGACTAGCATTTGTTCTGCTGCTTGTATGTACGCCTCATTGATGCTATGGTCAGTAGACTCAGGTTCAGCTTGTGCCTGCCAAACGACTTTCTCTAATTTGCGCACTGCATCCGCCAGATTTACCGCAGTGGGTCTGCTTGTGAGCAGGAGCTGGAGGTTGTCACATATCAGACCGGCCCCAGTCATATCTGCTCCAAGCAGCGCAGGATCTGCTCCTGTATTTCTCGAACGAGCTAAACAGGCAGCGATGCTCAAGGCAGCCACTATAGCTATTGCTGGAGCTCCTCGCACTTGCATTGAGTGAATTGCATCCCAAGCATCTTGCACGGTGTGGATCTCTCTATAGACTTCTTGATAGGGAAGCTTGAGTTGGTCAAGAATCTGAAGGCTCCCTCGCGTATACTTTATGGCTTGGAGAACCATGACAGACTCGGTGAGATTAGTAGTTGACCGTCTTCGATTCTGTAGTCAGCGGCCAGACTGCAGATATTGGTAGAGACAATACAAATGCCGCAAAATAATGATAGTTTCCAGATGAAGATCTCGGCGGCAAACGCGCATATCTATCTTTGCCGCCTTCAAGTGTAAAGCTCCGCCCAAACAGCTTCACATCTTTTATAATTTGTTACAGATTCGACCCCATCTTTGCGTCTTGAGCGGGCTTATGCTCTCTTGCTCCTTCACTGGTAATCGCTGGTTCATCTTCGAGATTCTTGCAAATATTCTCTAGACAGGGACGCGAAGCCAAAGCTTGATTCGTACACCTTATACTCTCACCTCCAGAATTAAATCGCAGATATGGATGGAAAGGATGATCCAGAGAGGGCCGATGCTCTCGAACAGTTCAAGAATAAGCTACTGGAGCTGAGAGAGATGGAAGCAAAGTTAAAGACCTTACGACTGGATATTAAAGGTCTACAGAAAGATTTCGATACCACAGAAGACAACATTAAGGCATTACAAAGCGTCGGGCAAATCATAGGAGAAGTTCTTAAACAACTCGATGAGGAGCGCTGTATGTATTCAAAAGGAGCTCGCTTGCCTCCAAGTGTAGAGACATCGCTCTGTGGCACTACTGACGTGTCTAATCATAGTCATCGTTAAAGCCTCTTCGGGTCCTCGGTACGTTGTTGGCTGTCGGTCAAAAGTCGACAAGACGAAATTAAAACAAGGCACTCGTGTTGCCCTCGACATGACTACTCTTACAATAATGCGAATGTTACCCCGAGAGGTTGATCCGCTTGTCTACAACATGTCCTTGGAAGATCCCGGTCAAGTCAGCTTCGGAGGCATCGGTGGACTCAACGAGCAGATCCGGGAACTACGCGAGGTCATTGAATTACCTTTAAAGAACCCTGAATTGTTCCTGAGAGTGGGTATCAAGCCTCCAAAAGGTGTTCTACTCTATGGGCCTCCAGGTACAGGAAAGACGCTCCTAGCAAGAGCGGTGGCCAGCGGTCTCGAGACAAATTTCCTCAAAGGTAGATATAGTTCGTCGGTGGCTCATTCACGGTCAGCTAATGGCGTACCCAGTCGTCTCCTCGGCCATTGTTGATAAATATATCGGCGAGTCAGCACGGTTGATCAGAGAGATGTTCGGATACGCTAAGGAACACGAGCCATGTATAATATTCATGGATGAGATCGATGCTATTGGTGGCCGAAGATTTTCAGAAGGCACATCTGCAGATCGAGAGATCCAACGTACCTTGATGGAACTGCTCAACCAGCTCGATGGGTTCGATTACCTGGGGAAAACAAAAATTATCATGGCTACGAATCGACCCGATACTCTAGACCCAGCTCTGTTAAGAGCTGGACGCCTAGATAGGAAGATTGAGATTCCATTGCCGAACGAGGTGGGTAGATTAGAGATCCTGAAGATCCACACAAGCGGCGTTGCCTTGGACGGAGAGATAGATTTCGAGAGCGTGGTCAAGATGAGTGATCAACTGAACGGGGCCGATTTGCGGAATGTGGTGACTGAAGCGTAAGTACTGAAGTTCCTTCTGCTGTCTACAATGCTAAGAAGTCTTCTCAGCGGACTTTTCGCCATCAAAGACTACAGAGATTCAATAAACCAAGACGACTTCAACAAGGCAGTGCGGAAGGTCGCAGAGGCGAAGAAGCTGGAAGGTAAACTTGAGTATAAGAAGCTGTAATATGGTTATAGAGGATTGCGAAGTAACGTAGCTTGAATCATAGATCTAGCATATGCTACAAATTCCTGATGTAGCCTCGCGCTCCTCCCTGCATTCTTTGGCGCGCTCTTGTCCGCAAACGCCGAGGCTCGACTGTGTCCACTCCGCGCCCTTAGAAACCAAAGCTTACCCGTACTCGAGGCTCACTGCGCTGCAAACCCTCGGATCTGAAGCACTAACACATTTCGATACTGAATAATCGCACGCAGATGTCATGATCATCAAAAGCTCTACAGACCTCCTTGTCGCGTTGCCCCTATCTGCGGGACCGCGGGCATCCTACAGGCCATATCGTGCTACACAAAGGCGTTGGAGCAGGTGAAGAGGGGCTTTAGGCTTTTGGATAACCTTTGTGGTTGCTAATACACTGCAAGAAGATGTCTTTAACTCCGCGTTACCACGATGGCCACTATGGAAGCCAGAATGGACATACTGGGAACGGTCTCAGCAGCAAATTAGATGGCTTCATGGACAACAGGGAGTTGCCAATGTACAAGGACAAGCCATACAACTATGCAAATTCTCAAAGATCAAAACCCTTCTACCGGCGACGGCGAGTGATTAGTGCCACCATTCTGGTGCTGTTTGCTTTGGCGTACTGGTTTGGAATGTTCGAATCTTCGGTCAGGCAAAAGTCGCCAAGTTTTGGCAAGAAAACGTGGAGCTGGCTGAGTGGATCTGAAATGGCTGTGGATTGGGATTACCGAAGGGAGAAGGTCAAGGAGGCTTTCATACTGAGTTGGGACGGATATGAGAAGTATGCGTGGGGTATGTAAAGACTCTATCCATGGGAAGATTTGTGGAACATATCACTTTTGAGATTGTGTGGTGAATGATGCTTTTCGAAGATCTGGGGGCTTACGTGAATCATTCCAGGATGCGACGAATATCATCCTCTTTCAAAAGAAGGGGTCCAAATGGACTCCAAAAGCGAAGGCGTTGGATGGATCATCGTTGACGCTCTAGACACCCTCATGATAATGAACTTGACCTCCCGCTTATCTCACGCCCGAGAATGGATGACAACTACCCTGGATTACAACCAGAATCATGAGGTGAATACGTTCGAGACTACAATTCGCATGCTTGGAGGCCTGCTTTCTGCTCATTATCTGTCCACAGCGTTCCCCAATATGGCTCCTTTAGCGGACGATGACCAGGGGGCTCCAGGAGAGGACTTATATCTCGAGAAGGCTGCAGACCTCGCAGATCGGATACTGGGGGCTTTCGATTCCGACAGTGGTGTGCCTTATGCAAGCGTAAACTTGCAGACTGGCAAGGGGAAGGCTTCGCACGTAGATGGTGGCGCATCTTCGACTGCTGAGGCCGCCAGTGTCCAACTAGAATTCAAATACCTTGCATTTTTAACAGGGGAAAGAAACTACTGGGAAAGAGTAGAGAAAGTCATGCAAGTCATTGATGACAATGGGATGGAGGATGGCCTTCTACCGATATTCATTTATGCTACGACGGGTACATTCAGGGGCGAAAACATCCGGCTGGGCAGTCGAGGAGATTCGTATTACGAGTACCTCATCAAGCAATACCTGCAGACTTCTGGCGAGGAACCTATCTATCAAGAGCTCTGGAATCAATCCCTTGCAGGAGTTCGAAAGCATCTCATCACGTACTCCGAGCCACATCACTTCACTGTTTTAGGAGAAAGGCCTGAGGGATTGGCTCACAAGCTCTCTGGCAAAATGGATCATCTTGTCTGCTTCATGCCTGGGACTATCGCCCTAGGCGCCACAGGTGGTATAACGGTCGAAGAAGCCAAAAAGACCGGCAGATGGGGCGAGAAAGAGGAGCGTGAGATGGATCTTGCTATCGAGCTGACAAACACCTGCTGGGGCATGTACAAAGTCATGGCTACAGGCCTTGCTCCAGAGATTACCCATTTCCGTTTAGCTGAACCGCCACACATGGAAGCTGATGGCATACTAACATCAGAAGAAATAACTAACAATCCCGATGCAAGTTGGAGGGGCGATTACATTATCAAAGCGAATGATAATCACAACCTGCACCGTCCAGAGACGGTGGAATCGCTTTTCTACATGTGGCGGATCACGGGTGATCCCAAATATCGTGAGTGGGGATGGGAAATGTTCAAGTCATTCATAAAATATACTGCTGCGAATGATGGTGCTGGGTTCACAAGTTTGGCGCATGCGAATGAGATTCCCCCAATCCTAAAGGATAATATGGAGAGTTTTTGGCTGGTAAGCTCGAACATCTCGAAGGAAGAATGTCCAGCTGACAAGGAACCCAGGCTGAAACGCTTAAATACTTCTATCTTCTTTTCTCACCCAATGATTTATTACCGTTAGACTCTATTGTCATTAACACCGAAGCGCATATCTTCCCACGCTTCAAGCTTGCTCGAGGCTTGAAGACAGGCTGGGAGCGGAAGCCGAGAGATGCCGAAGGAAGACTGATTCACCAGCCTACTAAGGGCATATCAGAGGAGCCAACTAGCGAGGCGAACGGCGTCAAGTATGCAGCAAAAGTCCGCACGATCGTAGTTGAGGAGACAAACTTGTCTCTTCTGGACGACGACCCTGCTGGCGCTGAACACGTGGCTCACGGTGGACATTGATTGTAGGTGACAATTGGACGACATTTTTATATTTGCTGTATTTTCGAGCGTGGGTTAAAGCGTTTGTATATATTCATTTGTTTCTCACCAAGTCAATCTTCTTCCTCCCACAGTGATGTTAGCTCACGTGAAGCTAAAATTCCGAAGTACGGTCACCTATGACAATCATCAAACGCCGTACCCTGGGAATAGATCACTATCCAAGGGGGAAGCGCTTAGGACACTACATGAGCTTAGCGCCTGGTTAGCGCCGTCTGGTATGTTACACCAAACATACGAACGCTCACAAGACCCTCTACAACAAAAATAATACGAATACTTAATACGAATACTAGATCTTGGACATTGATGACAGAATTCCCTTCTGTATATTAATGGGGGACTCCTTGGCCCTGAGCTTTTAATAAGTAATCAAAGCGAGTCGCAAGTCAGAGTAACCTCGTCCAAGACTACACAATCCTCGAACTGTCTCATGACTTCCTGGATGGGGGTGTTCCACATCCACATGCCTAGATGGCAGATCACTCTGGTATTCGTGGTCCTGATCTATGCCTTCTTTGTGAGGGTACTTCGTTATCGGAGAATCAACTGTCTGCGGTCAAAGTACACAGCTGCCGGCAGAAATGTTCTTAACGATATGACCGCGGAAGATGCCCAAGTTATTCTGAAGACGCTTGCGGAGCTGGAGTTTCCAGGGACCTACGGATTGTCAATGATTATGGCCATACTCAGGGTAAGCCGGTGTATTAATCTTTTCTCTAGGCCCTCGTGACTAACCTTTACGCTTGAGAGTTACGGTATACCGACAATTTCTTCTTTGCTTGTGGCGACAGGGGAGCTGAAGAGCTCTGAGACTTCGTCAAAGCGTGCTGCTGATACTGGAGTGCTTGTGCTGGAATTCGGACTGAATAAACCTACTTCGGAAAGAGCAATTCAAGCAATAGCTCGAATGAACTTCCTACATTCTCGTTACCAGAAAGCTGGCAAGATAATGAACAATGATATGCTATACGTCTTGGCCACATTCGCACTCGAACCAGTACGATGGATCACCAAGTACGAGTGGCGGAGTCTGACCGATATCGAGTTGTGTGCTTTCGGTACCTTTTGGAAAACCATGGGTGATGCGATGGAGATTTCGTATGAAACACTTTACTCGTCAACCAAAGGATGGCAGGATGGCCTACACTGGCTCTCAGAGATCAAACAATGGAGCGATGAATACGAAGAGACACACATGTTTCCTGCTGAGACTAACAGGAAGCTTGCAGATGCTTTACTGAATTCTCTCTTGCCGAGAAGACCTGCTAGATGCCGCGAGCCTTGCATGAAGATAGTCGCTGTGCTCCAAGGGGACCGGTTGCGACAGTCCATGATGCATGTCAAGTTCCATTCCTCTGTTAATTCAGGCTAACGTTGAATCACAGGTATTCCCAATCGCCAGTCATCTATCACGCTGTCGTGAACAGCATGCTTCATGTGCGGAAACTATTGCTTCGCCATCTTATGCTCCCGAGGCCTTATCTTCAGCGTAGTCAGTGGATCGAAGCTACACCACACGATCCAAATGGGCATTATTTCTTGTTTGACTACTTAGCCCATCCATGGTATGTAAAGCCTTCTTTTAAGCATCGATGGGGGCCACGAGCTTGGATTTCTCGGCTACTTGGTTACAAAGTACCTGGCGATGATGATGACAAGTATTTTCCTCGCGGATACACCATCACGGACATCGGACCCCAATCCCTCAACGGCAGCGGCAAGGAAGAAATGGAAAAGATCCGAGCACGCTTGTTCAGCCTGGACAGAGGAGGGTGTCCCTTTACGTCCAGGTAGTAGACCGATAGTGATGCCAGCGTACTCTAGTTGAGCGTTCTACTCTGTACATACGGGATATCAGCCAGTTGGATTGCGAATGGCTAGACTAACAATTTGAATTGCTGCTACATAGAACATGCAGGCATGCAGTTCCAGTCCAGAAGACTATGATTACCATTAGCAATGAATTTAGCCCCAGAACAGTCTTCCAGATCTATGGAGTCTACTATTTCTGAAGCGATCTCCCGGAGTTCTAAGATGTCTTCTGCTGTACCTTATTGATATAAGGCTGAGGGATTGGTATTAGCACTTTAGATCATAGCATATCTTCGCATCGAAAGAACCTGTTATGCAAAGATACTTCTGGCGGCTTCGGCACATAGGCAAAGTGAGATGATCGCCCAGCTTCATCTTACCATTCAAACATAGAGAAAAGGCTCATCCATTCCGAACAAGAAGCATAGTTGTCACTACCAATCCGTGGACGACAGAATAAGAAAGTGAGCCATGACTGTTACATCACGTTGGAAGCAATCATATTGTATACTAGCCTAACCTATTGATTCCCCAGATAAGGTGGACTGATCGTCTAGTACTATCCTGCAATCCACATAATTAGTAATCGACCTAATTATGCCGACAAACAAGTACGTACCTCGGCTTCGAGCGGTGAAAGGTGCATTGAGTTGGTGCGCTGCCTCCCTTGAATGGCAGCTAGAAAGACTACTGGAAACGCTCAACCCTGACGTTGAGTCCCTGCCCGCCAGCGCCTTACGATAATCGGAACGCATGATATTGCTCCACATACACATTGAAAAGCCTACGCTACCATCTGCGGCTGATGCTGAGCAGCGGCGGCAGCAACTTCCTCACTATCCACCAAGCTCATGATGAAGTCCCACTCCCTCTTCGTGACTTTTGACACGCTAAGACGAGCCCGATTGAGGACCTCCATTTTCTCAAGAACACCTCCCGGCTTAGCATACTTCTGAAGCTCCTTGAGTGCGATGATCTCTGGGAACTTTTGGCGGAACTCGACGTGGACGAGACACCATTTCGGTTTCGCACGGTCCGATTTTTCGTCATAATATGGATGCTCAGGGTCGAAGGCGGTTTCTACGAAATAGTTTAGCGATTGCAAGAGATGGACGGTCTCGCCCATTTCTGTCCTACCGTCAACACTGTGCTCTTTAACAATTTCCATAGTGCCTACAATGCCTGGTACCTTGCAATTCGAGTGGTAGAAGAAGGCTTGATCGCCCTCCATCATCAACCGCATGTTGTTGCGTGCTGAGAACTGATTAGTTATCTACGCAAAAGATCACACGGTTAACGTCCTGGCTTACCACCATAATTGCGGACGCCATCCCATCCTTCTGGCGATGTCGCTGCCTTCAAGTCATCGATGCTAAATTTCACGTCTTTTCCCTTCTCGATACGAGATTCTGGCTCAGCTTTCATCAGCCAGTACGAAGGACCGTCCGTGTCCTCCTCGACTTCAGGCTCTACGTTGGCTTCAGATTTGGGCGTGGTTGGAACTTCAATGGAGATGTTAGTTTTCTGGCGACCATTCTGCGCAGCAATCTCTTTTCCTTTTGGAACAGCGGCTTTTCCAGATTGCTTTCCTTTCTTAGTTCCCTCAGTAGAGACCTTTTTGGTAGTTGATTTGGTGACTGAGCCGTTCATGGAAGTTTTCGTCACCTTCTTGACTGGCGTGGAAGGTGTAGTGGGAGCACTGTTGGAGCTTCTGAGACGTCTCGGAGCGTTGGCGGCGGAAATTGAAAGACGCTTGGGACGTGATGAGGTTGCTGTCTTGTTAACATTTGTTTTCTTGCTGTCGTTTTCTGATAAGCGGCGGCTTCTCTTTGCAGGAGGAGCTGTAGCATCGGCCATTGCATCGGCTTTGCGTTTTGCTGGTGCCATTGTAAAGCTGTTGGATGATGATCGTTGTTTGGATTGTGTCAAAGTGAGATTAAAATCAGAACATTTCGGCGCCTTTGAAGGTTTCGTAACGGCGCTAACGGCGGATAGCCTAGTCGTTTTCTATCACTTTTCGCCTTTTAAGATTGTGCGTTGACCTTGCTCTCGTTCGCGCAAAAGCAATTATATTAACATCTTTGAATTAGTCTTGAGAATCCAAGATCCTATTACCAAAGTTTCCTTCGGGCTTGTAATATGTCAGTGGAAGTGAGTTACGACTGGGCTCTTACTTTGTCTTCATGTCCCAAGGTGTCTTGCCGTTTCTGAACAATGACTGATCTCTCACGGTTGAGAACTCTGCTTGGGTGATACTTACAGGAGCATTTGTCAATGCTTACACCAAATGCTGTACTATCGTTATCTGGTCTCAGTTTTAGGCTTCTCAATTAGCCGTGCATATCTATCATTGCAATAATCCCAAACCGCACGGGCACCCAGTTCCTAATGCTAGAGGGTATCTGAAACGAAGAATATTCCAATGACACAGTACATTGTTTCTTAGTCTACTCATTGCATCTAGCAACCTCACAAGCTAGAAATGATAGCCACCAACTACAGTAGTTCGGGTTGCGAACGAACGAAGTAAGCAAAAAGCAAGACGTCTCTATTGTAGACCATGGAATGAGAGACTCGAAACCGACTGCTTTCGTCCGCAACTTTCTGGGAGTTATAGCTTCCAGCACAGAATATGCTCTCATGTATAAGCTCGAATCGATTCTCTACATACGATTGGTAGATTGGCGTGGTAAAAAATTTTGACGAATCTTTATGATTTCGACCTGGGAGTATCCTTGTCGATGAAGCGGAGTTGGATGGTATGTAGTACCATAGTAGCAAACTTTTTGTCTCAATGTGTTGTCAAAAGTCACACGTGGCTATACTTCTTGGTTAGATTGCCACAACAAATCACTTAGGCAAATCCAAAACCTCTTTCCCCACAAAATGATTGATTTTTGATTTCTCGAACGTACGGCTTCACCTTTGTAGGTTTTGGCGACTAAAAGGCTCATGCAGGCCCTTTTAGACCTCTGCCGTTTTAGCGATGCTTAGCGACTACGTCACCGTGACCTGCTCAATTTGCACCTCTGAAAATATTATTCAATTTTTCCAACTCAACAAAACACATAAGTAGTAAGTGTTTTGTCAAAGTTCTCACACAATGGCAGACATACAGCGATGGAAAGTAACGGAGGTCTGTAGAATCATCTCAAATTATTGTATCCTTGTAAGCTAATACTGATAAGCCATACATTGAGATGAAGTGTGGCTTGGGCGAAGCCCCGTTTTACGAGACTGATACACACTGTCTGCGATTTGTCGATATAGTCAAGGAGAAGCTACATGTTGTAGATTTGAATAAAGGCCCATCCTCACTGAAAACTTATGACATGGGTACTGCCGTTAGGTAAATCGTTACTCCAAAGCGCATAGATACTTTCTTAATCAACATCGGAATAGTACAACAGCAGACATCGAGAGTTCGGAAAATGAGATTGTCGTTGGTGCTAAGCAAGGCTATGCTATCATGGATCGAAAGACCAAGAAGCTTGAGTACATTAAGAAGGTCTGGGAAGAACGAGATGGAGCTGGGAAGGAGGAGAGGTAATTGCGCCGCTGATTAGGACATTGGAGAATATGTGCTGATCATCATCCATAATGTAGGATGCGACTCAATGATGGAGTGGTTGATCACGAAGGAAGGTACTGGGCTGGTGCGATGAACGACCCAAAGGTCAGGGAACCAACGGACGAAGGGGTCCTATTTCGCCTGGATCCTGACCTGTCACTTCACCGAATGATCGAGAACGTGACCATCCCTAACGGAATGGGCTTTAGCGTCGATGGGAAGAAAATGTATTTCACTGACTCCCCTTCGGGCAACATCTCGCAATTTAAGTGTGATCGGCAGACAGGTGAAATTTCAGACCGGGAGGTCTTCTACCATGTGGAAGGTGATGGCGTGCCTGACGGTCTAGCTATTGATTCGACAGGCTGTCTCTGGATTGCTGTCTGTGGTGGGGCTAAGGTCCTGAAGGTAAACCCCCAGGGAAAGCTCGTGGGTGAGATATCCCTACCTACCAGGATGATAACGTGTCCTGCATTTGCCGGAGAGGAGCTCTTCATTACGTCTGCTGAAGAGGAAGAGCCAGAGAAGTATCCAGACTCTGTGAAGTACGGAGGGAGTCTGTTTAGGTTGCACGTGGGTGTTGGGCCTCTGCCGCTTCACAAATTCAGGAAGTAATAGGTGGAAAGCCATGTTTTGGAGCTTCCTCCGCCACCAGATCAGTCGTTCGCAAGTTTAGACTAGCTTAAAGTCTAGAGCTCTGTGTGATCGGAGGTATTTTGATCCTTAGTGTCTCTTAACGCCATGAAGCGCCATGGGACGAACCCGTTTGCAAGTTTAGAATGATTTAGGTCAAGTTCCGTTGTGGTCGGACAGCTCTCTCAATCCTCAAGGCGACCTAGCTCCGGCACCCCGTAATTTTCAGGACTGGAAGCTGCCGCGAGGCGATCCCGTTCTTTTCTTCCCGTTCCGGATGTCTTGATCACCAAATATCAAAGAGGTCGTGCATCCAGTTTGCGTAGTCAATTGGCTACACTCATATCCAAAACCTCGGCTATACTCGTATCCGAACTCTGCCGAAGATAGTAGAGGCTTTCAATGGACTGATCGTCTCAATAGTCCGCTCGTCCAAGCCTCTCGATCGTCCCTGGAATGATTAGTGTAGCTAAAGCAACAGCGCAGCACAAGCCGTTATTCCACGATCGAAGGTTGGCAATAATTGGAGGAGCCATGCGTCGCGTCATTCTAAGAATAACGACACAGGTTAAAGAACTACTAGATAATTGAGAACCATAGTACAACCTCGGCTGCATAGGTAAAGCGCCACATTGCGTCACTCATGTGAAGTTAAGATGGCATATGCAACTACCTCTTGTTGATGGGGAGGAAATTGGTAAGTTGCCATCTGCGTAGGGCGGAGGATTTGGACTATGGACGCGATAAACCTTCGAGGTCATGCGCAACAGAACAGTGAGATCCTGGCCGAACATCTTCACGATTAGGGCCGATAAGTGGAAGAGCCCGATCTTCTATCAGTATATGTAACACGATGCTGTCCTTGGACTATTTCAGGTGCATCGGGTGTCTCAACAAATGAGATCGGGCCCATTGCTTTGGGGGGGTCAACCTCGTAGATAGGAGAAATGCAGGAGACTCAATCCCCTCAATCCCTTATGGGCCTGGTCTAGGCCGGCACTTTCATTTGCCTTATGCCTGCAAGCCATGAGGATACCCGAAAACGCAGCCCTTGCTGCCATGTGCGTTGACGAATCAGCCTGTCAAAAGTCGCTGGATACCCGCAGAAAGTCGAACTTTGTTTGCGCCGTTGGAATTATCTTCCGCGTTTTGCGGGGCTCGACTGTCTGTGATTGTGATTTGTGATGTGATTCCTGCTCATGGCTGTCAGTTTTATTGTCGCTATTCCCACCTTAGGAATACGGACATTCTCAGTGTCTGTGCACTGAGCAAAAAAGCAAGCCATGTCAAAACGCAGAGCTGGGAACAGCTTGCGCTTTATGACTGCAATCTCCTTGGGACTAATGTTGGGGCTGGATTGGTGCGCCAAACCTGTCAAGAGGTGTCTCAATCCAGTAGTATGTCATCATAATCGATCTTAAATGAGTATCCCGACCCCAAAACGGCCCCCCATGGAAGCGCAATGGAAGACTGCAAATGGAGCCAAGATCTCCCCCTAATCTCGCCCTCCATCATTTCGGAACGACTCCCGGTTAACGCACCAAGCCCAAGCAGGATCGGTGTGTGGGCGCATCGCCAACCAACGCCAGTGGTGAGGGAGACTACCCACAACGGGCTTCATCACGACGCCGACACAAAACTAAGCTGCTCGGCCAGCCTGTCACGCTTCCTAATGTTGTGAGGTGCTGCGAGCCATGCGACCGATGAGCGGAGGAGGAACCACTATGGTGCGAAGCCTTACGTTATTTAGCTCAATTGTGACAACATTACGCAGAAATCACAATTCTCATCCAACGAAATCGGCCTGTCATTCTGCCTTGATATCTGGGGTGGTAATCAAGCTTACTTTATACAAAGGCAATGACATACTTGGTGTGGCCAGGGTAAGATGATGTTAGACGGCCATTACAAGATCAGTGAGGAAATGGTAATGCTATTTTTGGGTTTTTATCTTTACCCACGTTGATTGATAAAATAATCGCTCAGGTTATCAAGATTGTTTGCGATGGGGGATGGGGGATGGGGGCGGCCGTCATGCTGACGGTTCATGCAGGGCTATCACACACCCACTCCACTCCCTATCCCTTGTGGCTAAGAGCTGTTCCAAAACAGCTAAATTAGGGGCTCGCTAAGATCTACATTTTCTGCACGCAAGAAACGTGGCAATGCGCAGGCATAGAGCATGCAGGGTTGCCCGATCTAGGGGAAAGACTTCCGGGCGAAGTCTAATGCTCCCCAGTCTAACCCCCGAGATAGCCCAGAACAGGGTGGGCAAGGTCTCTGCAGGCCCAGCCAGGCAGGATTGAAGAGTATGGAGCATGGATTGCACCTCCCCCATGCCACGTCATGACGATTCTTGAGGGATGTGTGAGGTGAGAGTTGCGTGAACCATGAATCTGTCACGGCAACATCTTCATCTGAGACACATTCGCGTAGTAGTGGTGTTTTGCGGCTTTCCGTTGGAGCCTTTGGTCATTACTCCAAAGTAGTAGAAGTACTAAAGTAAGCAAATCATTGAGGCCTGTACCTGTACCTGTAACAGATCAATCCCTGCCCCTGATCTCTGTTGGTGCCATATGGTGGGATGGAGCAAGTCAGCTTGCAGTTGACCGAGGGGAGCAGGGGGATGCTAGCGTGCCCCAGCAGGCAATTCAGGGATTGGGTAGCGTGCACCGACAACGTGGTTACGGGGTGGTTTGGCAACCGGGCGATACGTCAGAAGCCGTAGGAGTAGAAACCAGAAAAGCCTCCTATCCAGATTTTTTCTTTTATTACCTTACCTGTTCTTTCCTAGGTAGCGTATCGCGTATCATGTATCATAATATGATCGCAGATTCGATGCTTACCTGATTGACCAAAAGGAGATGGACGAAATCGAAAAAGTTAGATTGCTCTCTTTAGGGAAGCTGCCCTTTGCGTCAAGCAAGATATGGGAGTGGGGGAAAATGAATGGAGATGAGATGTATTGAATGTCAATCTGTCAATCTGTCGTCAATCCGGGGGGCCGGTACCTGGGTGCGGTATGTCCATACTATGTACTCTAGGTACTGTCAAGTTACAGGTAAGAGCGGAGATACAGGGAGTACGTACTTTCTACACCATAGGTACGGGGTATAAGGGAGGTACGGGGTGAAGGTACGGGGTGTAGGTGATTAGGTGATTAGGTGATTGATTGATTAGGGTGAAGGGGGAAATCCTTCGGCCTGTGTCATGAGGGAGTTCCGGTTCCTCTAGTAAGTTGCTTACCCTTCCCGTGTACTTCCCCGAACCCGTCGCGCCGTCCCAAGGGAAATTTGGGAGGACAAGGACTCGATGGGAGCTTCTAGTCCAGCAACGGAAGGTTCCAGTTTCTCTGTTTAGTTTCATCGTCTCGTCCCTGAATCGCAGGCTTGGGATAGGGTGATGTACATCATGCTCATGCTAGCTGTTAGCATGCTAGCTATGCTTAGCTGTATGTTATCCCCATGCTATAGCACAATGAGCTGTCGATTACGACCTTACGTACCTCACCGCTCTGCATGCTGCCCAACCCTAAATATCCCACTACTCCCCACGTCTTTCTCATCTAGACTATCATGTACGCCTGACAGCGAGCCTACCTACTTCATTCACTCTAACCACTAATACTATACCCAAAACCTCACTCTTCATTGCCCATCATTGTCCCAAATACCACCCCACGTGGTCACTGTTTACTATTTACCCACAAACACGCTACTTTCTTTTGTATATTGCAATTGTCGACAAGTACTTAATCCTTCCTCTCTCATACGAGTCCAACTATCCACTCATCACTCTATAATCGAATGCTGGGACATCATTCGTCCCACTAACCGCCGCCCTGGAGGTTCTATCACCCAGTCTTTCCCCCTTCCCTTTTCGAGGCCCGCCCTTCTCCCTTGCCGAAGTCGAACAAAACCATCCTGAGCTCATCTCGAGAGCTCTCAGTTCATCCCGACAGTCTCTGCTGTACAGAGATAGTACCGAAGATTTAAAGGAAAGCAAATATCAATGTTACGGCGTGCAAGAGAACCTTTATCCCAGGGACAAGGCCTACATGTCGCAGGGGCCGACTGCATCGCGTCCTTCCTCCAGCTCTCTACAAGATGATCGTTCGAAACGCCTGCCTCCTCTCGGATCGAGAGCTTTGCCTCCTCTCCAGGGAACCACTTCGCCTTCAGCTTTACAAGAAGTGGTCCCAAACGCTTCAGCGACGCCCAATGTGTCAGCACAACTCCTGCCACAATCATCTTCAAGCCCCGACCAGCGGTCATCACGTCCTATCGGTGTCCAAAATTTGCTCAATCCCACCACAAGTGGAGGCACCGCAAATGGGCAAAATCAACGCCGGAACGGCGATCATTCGCGTTCTCCTCCGGGCCATGGAACCAATCCAGCAATGCCCCCTTCAACCACGCCCTCTTTGCCTGCACCCTCCGTGATCAACCACTCGCCGGCAAATGTCTCTCTTCCCAGTATCACGCCTCCTACAAGAAATGTATATCCACAGCCCCTAGGTCATTTAGCTTCTCGGTCGCCGTCTGCATATGCTCCGAGTCCTATTATAGTGAGCAATCCGAGTGCAACGATGGATGTTAAGCAAACACCATTTGTTCTACCGCGAGATCACACGGGAATGGTAGGGCCTTCGAGCCACAATTTGCCAGAAATGGCTCGAGTACCCTCAGTTTCAAGTGAAACGTACAGCTCTTCCTTGCCACCTCACCGGTCACCTTCCGGTCGCCGAGAAAGCCTGGATTCCAGTTCGCACGGATACAATGGTATGCAAAATCTTCTGGAACGCACAGGTGGGGTGGGCACAGGGCCATATCCAGCTGCTTCCACAAGTGACAGCCCCAGCACTCAATACTCATCATACAGCCAAATGAGTCGTACACCTCCCGCTACAGTGCAATCCACCATGACTGGCCAGCCACAATCGTTCTTCACCAATCCTTTTTCCGCGGCAGGTCCAGCGTCCTCGATGGTGACGATGAAATTGGATGGCGCCCCAACGAGCAACACATCAGGAGGAGGCACCTATCAAATGATGACTCTCGACACGGAAAACGGTCCCATACAGGTACCTGTTGACGTGCAAGCTGCCTCAAAAGTCGCTGACGAGAAACGCAAGCGCAATGCCACCGCCTCCCATCGTTTTCGCCAACGTCGAAAAGAAAAGGAGCGTGAAACTTCCCAAAACATTGCAAAGCTAGAGCAGCAGATCCGAGAAGTGGAAGAGGAGAAAGAACACTATAAAAAGGAGAGGGATTACTTTCGTGAAATCGCTATGCGCAACCCGGGTCATGCTCACCTAATGCCACGACCGATTTCGCCAAGTCGCAGAAGGCATGCTTCCTTAGGAGGGGCAATGGGGTTTGGAAACGTTCAGTATCAAGTTTCAGAGCCGGGAAACCGTAACAGCGGTCGCAACACTAGACGTCGTACAAGCAACTATGTACCACCTTCTGGTCCGGTACCTCAATCCGTTGAACCGCCGCCGCCGCCTATGCCCCAGTTTGAGCGAACAATGACAGGCATGTCTGAACATAGTCAAGGTGGTAACAGAGGTCGTTTACAAGAGCCTCTTTCCCTCAAAACCGGGCCATTTGATCCGTCTACGCGGTAGCATTGCAGAAGCATCTCAGCATACCAAAAGCGAAGTAAATATTGATTTTTTCCTATGTCTACAACAAATTTGCAAGGTGGTCATTTAGCGTATTAGCGAGCGGTTGTCGTCCCTTTCCTTTCATTCCTGCAGCAAAGATACCCGTGGGTGGCATTGTCAGCGTTTGAGCGTTGCAGCGTCGTTTCTCCGACCTCCTGGCTAGAGCAGCCAGGGTGGTAATGGGACTACTCTACAGTACATTTTGGGTGGGCGGTCATCGTTTGTTTTGTTCAGGCAGAGGTACCTCGGTGGCACCTTGCTCTCACAGCTCCTACTTTTGTCTACGGAAAAGATTGAGTCACCTAGACTAAGTACATACATGTCATTAGATTGTTTAGGAGTCAGGCTGGAATTGTATTAATCAAGCGTGTAGGTATATAGAGATGA
The DNA here is from genome assembly GCA_947623385.2 of Cladonia squamosa. NCBI lineage: Eukaryota > Fungi > Ascomycota > Lecanoromycetes > Lecanorales > Cladoniaceae > Cladonia > Cladonia squamosa. The sequence continues at coordinate 947,601 of OX392372.1, read as the reverse complement.
TTTGCGTTGCCTTCTTAGGATTTGTGTTATCAGATATCAGTAGAAAAACAGCGAATGCGGCAGGAGGCTGAAGGGGCTGAAACTATTGGCTCATCGCCACATAATCTGGGGCCTGGAATCAAATCTCGCATTTGCATCGGATAAAGCGGTGTACAAATCTCCCGCCAAAAGCGCCTTGATGTCGTCCCAATGTAGACACTAAAGACAAAGCCAGAGATGCCTAAACGGAAGCCGCTTCTTCTGTAGGCCACAAAAACTAGAGCATCTGAATTTCATAAGCGATCAAAGACCACAAAAGCACTGAAATACTTCAGTAAGTGAACCAATCTGCAGCACACGTCCCCTGTTACCAAGTCACTGGACAGGCACATAATGACCAAACGTACATGATGCACGGACAACCACACTGTAACCTCAGTCACCTACCTTACCGTATGTCTCGCATAACTCTAATATCATCTGCAAGTAGCGGTGACGATCCATGTAGCTCCCCTCGCCTAAAAACTCAGCAGCCACCCACCACCCAACACCTGTACTTGATTGTCACCACTAAGACCCTCGCAAGTACTCGAAACCGGGTAGAGAAACTTCGACAGTGTACAACAGTACAACTAAACTCCCTTCAGCTGGGCATGCACCACTGCCTGACACACCAACATCTTCACCATCAACCTCATTTGCCCAGCTAGGCGACCTTAACCACGTAGTAGCCTCCGGGATCTCGACTTGCGTGATATCATACACTTATTTTACTACTTTCATTTCCCGCTGGCCGGCGCTGCTTGTTTGTACGAGGTAGGTAGGGTTTTTCTCTAGCTGCACGGCCCCCACGCACCGAAGTTTCCTAGCAGAGCGACTTCTTTTTCTTTCTTCACCGCTTTCGCTTGGGGTGTAGTACTACAGGTGTAGGTAGGGACAAAGCGAGCGAGCGAGCATAGCCCTAAGTGTCGGTGTTCTCCATTGGAAAGACGGCCATGCCGTCTTCGTTCGCTGGTTGAATCAATTGGCCGGGCGGAATAGGGATGGGTGGTGGATGAATGGAGTAACGGTTGCGTTTGCAATCTGATACGGTCAGGAAAAGGGATTCTCCGGGTCTACACACTTCCGGAGATCATTGGAATGAGGCTTAGGAATAGGATTACATGTGGGGACTGGGGGCTTGTATGTATGTGGGCCGGATCTATGATGATTTTCCATATCACAAGGCCAGCCTGAGTAGGCGAGAGGACAAGGCTCTTGTCGTGTACGTACCAAAGTACACGTGACAAAATGGACTTGGGGGTGTGGAATGGTGTAATGGTGTGGTGGTGTGGTGGTACGCCTAAAATCAAATAATCATGCCATGTCATGCGCGTGCGAAATGACAAGCAGGAAGCACAAGCCCCCTGGACCTAGCCCCAGCGATCCACGTAGGTACGGTACCTCCGTACCACCAAAATAAAAGAAGTCGCCTAAGTAGCTCGAGTAGGTAAGTCGAGGCCAGGCAGCTAATAACATCATCAGCATCATCATTAGCCATGCTGATGCCAACCATCCACCTCCCTCACCCTAGCCATGTACATACGTGTACAAAGAAACCACCACCACCCCACAGCGTCACCGTAGCATTCCGTAAGCCGAAAGCAAATCGTGAAAAAAAAAAGAAAAAAATCAATGATGCAACCCAACCCCATCCATCCATCCATCACATACATACATACATACATACATACACACATACATACCCACACATACACATACACACCTCTCCACCAACCTCACCACCACCACCAACAAAACCCTCACCCAGCGGCTAAATCACACCAACAAACAAAAATCCAACCCTTTCACCTGCATACACATCATCATCATCATCATCCCTTTCATGCACGGATTGCATTGCATATGCATCGCATGCATGCATGGCGTAATCCATGCACACACGCTCCCCTAGCACCATCGGGCACCTGCATAAGGTAGCGCGGGCGCGAACAAAACTACCTAACTATGTAACTACTGTACCTAACTACTGTAAGAAACAAACAAACAAACCTGCCTAGGTACGGTGTATATGCCTAGGTACAACATGCCTGCCTACCTATCTGCATGCATGTATACGCCCACCATACATCAAGCAAGTAAATGCACCTCACACTCACAGTGATCTACGCCAGGAATGGTCCGATGGATGGATGCTCACCTACATACATACATACATACATACATAACAATAAATGTATATATAATTCCCTCATCTCGTCCCGGGCATGCATAGACTGTGAGTGTGAGTGTGAGGTTGCATTTTGCATGGGCGGCGGGGGATCGGCAAGGCGCGGTGGCCTGGGCCGGTTGGAGGGTTGTGGGTGGGCGCGTGGGTAGATAATGTGGGTGGGGGGAGGGAGATGTTTCTTCTCGTGGTAGGTGGGAGATTTGTGTGGGCTGAGGATGGGGGGGGCGTGGGGGTTGGTTGGGTTGGGGGTAGGGAGGTCGTGGGATTTTGGGGGGATCTTTTACGGATAGGTAGGTTAGGTTCCTTTGGATTTTGGTATTGCATTTAGGCGAATGATGGGATTGTGGATCCGGGGGTTTCGTTTCTGTAGAATCAAAGTAGGTGTAGGTTATCTATTCACCTCTGCTGATCGTTTCGTCTGCTTTAATTATTCCATTCCTTGACAAGTGCAAAGTTGACCCTGAAAATCCAGATGCGGAAAAAAGCCTCCAGAAAGCGCCTCTTTTGTTAAGGAAATTACAATCTACGTGCTTTGCTCTGGTTTCCAGCTGTCAGCTGTCAACCTTGGCTCCTTCGGTCCGCTTGAAGCGTCCGCTTCAGGTGACAGGGGCTTAAGCTATCACAAACGAAGGATGTCCCTTTTCAATCTAGAAGTACAAACAGCCTGGATGGGAAAGCGGTATAATATAAGTGCAACGCCACTTTTTTCACGTGCTCGATCACCGATCTTGGACGAGAGATAAAACCAGGTCTTTGGCTTGGAGGAAGTGGAACGTGCACGATGCACAGACCAGCTGGGGAGCGCAAATCATCGGCCCGGATGGTTATTACGTCGTGGTCGTGGGAAGGTGGTTACAGTCGGCGATTTGATATGGGTGGGGGTTGGGATATAGGCCCGTGGGGGTTTTGGTCTTGAAGAGTTGAGGAGAGACGGCCAAGAGACGGGCCTGTCCCGATGCAGTGGTTCAATGCACAGCACCGAAACCGCCCCTGATGTAGGGGTGTATGTATGGTAACTGGGGCTGGCTAATGCCAATCCCACATCGACGAATGGTCACGTGCGGGTTTTGATGTAACGAGGAAATTGAAGCGAGAAGCGGTACATGCCGAAAAAGAAACCTGGATATGGCACCACATCCGACACCAGCCAAGGATTCAGACATCATAGCCGCTGGAGAATTCCGTCAGCACCATCTCCTTTCAATGTCTGTTGCACAACTGTAATGACAGCGCAGAAAACCGAAGGCACAGTAAGCTCAAAGGATCGCTCACCGAAAACCAATAAGCTCGCATACTGAAACACGTTTTCTTTCCGCCCCTTGGCTCTTCATACGGCTGGAAATGCAGTCTCGGAAAATATTGATTCGCGGGGAACGTGCGCTGTGACTCCTTCACATGCACCGTAACCTTCGGTATCCGCTTTGTCTGGACAACGCACTCCGAGATCTTCAAGAAGCATGCCGTAATTCTAATGCCGTGCCGAATGAAGGAAGAATCTGCAGATTAAAGTTCAAAGAAATTGTAGACCTAGATGCGATTGGTAGCTATTAAGTCTGGAGAGCGATGATCTCCAAATGTTCTGGCGAAACCCTCATATTTACAGAAAACTGCTAATATGTACGCGCGAAAGAATAGTATATGAAACAGAAGTCTTAAGAATCTCCCTAGCAATGCCATAACTCATAAAATCATCAACAATACCATCACCGCCAGGTATGCAGTGAGAATGAGGGAAGCATGTCGCTCTCTCAAGGCACTATTCTTCGCCATTGCGTCCACCTTGATTGGTGGCTCGTACGGCGTAGAAACATGGGTAGTATTCAACGAACCATCCCAGCAAAAGTGCTGAAAGCATCGCGTACACAATTCCAGAGCGGGCGTCTTGGTCCTTTCCCATCAGGAACAAGATCTGATTGAGCAGGATCTTAAGCTCAACATCGCCTTCATTGTATGCTGAGCTGCTTCTATTCACGTACAAATTGTGGCTCCTCATTTACACTGCCTCGGAAGATTTGGCATCATCTAAGATTACAATCAAGTTTCACAGCACCGCAGCACCACAACTTTTCTATCTTGACATCAAGAACTCATTCAATATATCAACGTTGTTGAGAATGACCAGACAATCAACTTCTTACGCGATTCTTGATCGTTATGGTCGCTGAACATAAGTGAATGGACGACCCTGCATCTTTAAAGAATACTTACACAACAGGGCTGGCTGCGAGTGGGGCATTGCAAATGTGTTTCATTAACACTTTGCCTCACGCGTGTCAAATCCAGAATTAGCTACCATGGCAGCTACGTGTTGTTCTACTGAGACTTGGGAAAAACCTTCGGACGATTGCTGCTGTAAAGACAACCAACATTGTGATCCAGCTGGTTATCAACTCTAAAAATCTCGAGCTGGGCTGATAAATTAGTCCCAATACTTATGCCACTTACAGCCATGACAGCTCGCAATGGCTCTTATTGGTCAATTCTGGTATTATCCTACCTGCAGGTAGTCTTATCTGATACACAATGCTATTTCCCCGATGGCAGTATCCCAGTCACACTCTCCGGGGAGCCAGATTACCAGCCTTGCAACACGACAACAGCAAACAAAGCCAGTGCCTGCTGTCAGCTTTCAACCTCAACCTGCACAACAACGGGATATTGCAATCTCAACAACGGTTACACATACCGAGGCGCTTGTACAGACCCAAGTTTCCCTCAACCTTGTGCCCAGGGTTGCCTGAATGGTAAGAAACCAGGCAACGTCTCACGTGTAAGAGCTGTTAACTTGATTCACCAAAGTCTCCCAAAGTGCTTATAGCCCCATCTTCCCTTGCGATAATCCAGGCAACTATGCCAGCACTTGGTGCTGTGGGATTGCGGTTCTAGAAAACGGCACTCCTGTAACCCAAGGTTCCTGCTGCTCTCAAAATTTCACAAACTTCAATTTTGGCACTCCTTTTGTTCCAGCCGCGGTCATAGAAACTCCAATGTCTATCTCAAGTATCACAGCGCGTTCGAATAGTGCCTCTGCGACACGTTCCATACCGAATCTAGTATTAGACGCAACCACGAGTAACGCACTTGTCTGTAGCACTACAGCTACAGTCTCGTCTTCAGCAGCCACATCTTCAGATCCATCCCGCCCAGCTGCAATAGGAGCCGGGTTAGGGGCTGCGTCCGGGTTCACATTACTGTTATGTCTGGCCTTTCTCTTTTACCGCGAATATAAGCGTCGAGTCGAGCTTGAGAATGTCATAATAGGCGCCTCGCATGGCCGCGTAACGCAGGAATTGGGTTGAAGCGACAAGCATGGGTATTTTGAGCGCAAGGGAGATATCTTGGATGTGGTCTTTGTTTTCGAGGGTTAGTATACAGGGAAGAAGGACTCTGAGATTTGCAAGGTCTTGCTGTTTAGCATAGGATCGGGGGTGTAGGTGTTGGGGAGACCACTGTGTATGAAAAGAGATAAAGAGTACATAACGAGGCACGTTCAGTCGAGTTCAATATCTGGCAGAGGAGAGCGGACTTGGCTATAGCACTTACACCCCTAGAGAGCCATTTGAGTGCGGTATTTTTGCCAGAACTCACACTGCTCAGCATTGCTTCGTGCAGTTGTGGTGGTTGTAGAGCGTGAAATGGTGGAGAGTGAAAGGAAGTCAAGCACGATGCAGGCCAACGGAAAGCCTCTTGAGCGTATCCTTGATAACCTAACAAGCTCCAAACGGGATATTTGCTTGCACAATTGGTGAATTAGAGGTCTCTCTATGCCTTCAAAGGAAACACTTGTCGTTGTTTGGTAACATCGATGGTGGGGATCTCATGCGCAAGCCCTATTCATTGAAAGTGCGGTGCATATTAGTTATGTCACTTCAATCTTCGCCATCGTCAAACCCCAATCACACAAATTTCGCAAACGGCAGACCAATTTTCCCCTGAATATACTCCAAAGCCTCAACCACCTTCTCGTCCTCATACCTCCGTCCAACAAGTTGCAATGAGACTGGAGCACCCGTGTACTTTTCAGGTCCCGATTGCCATAAATGGTGATTATATTCATCTTTCTCATTCCTCGGCTTGTAGCTCTCATCGATTTCATCCACAGCCGGATCGACTTTTGTAACAGGGAAAACCAAGGCTGGGTAGTCTAATATGTTCCATTGGCTAGTATAGCCCCAGTATCTTGCACAGTCGAGAGGAGGTGCGGCGCCAGGTCCCACGGGGCAGAGAATCACGTCGACCATGCCCTCGGGTATTCCGGTGTTGGAGGTTCCGGTTGCAGTGGCGTTCCATTTCTTTGCGTATCCGCTTCTGTAGGCTTCTCTTCTTGATGTCCAATGCCACACTTCCGGGACAGTCAGCCTTTTGACAAATGGGTTTTCCTTGATAATGAAATTGGAAAGCGGCCGCCAGGGTTCGCCGGATGCGTCAACGGCGTCGGTTTCTTCTTGAGCACCATCGCAGAAATACAGACTGGATACAATCTTCCCTAAAACCAGTTGATAAGTTTGAGCCACTAATGGATGACCTCCAGGTACTCACATGCTTCATCATGGTCGTATGGCTCCCAATCAACAAGCGAAACGCCCTCAATTGCCTTCAGTTTGTCCACAATTTCTCGAAGTGCTCGTAAGACTGGGGGATGTGGCCTGACAATTCCGTCATCCCATAAAACGGCCACTTTGAGCTTCTTCCCATCTGGAATAGTCGAAAGGTAGCTTTCTTGGTCTCTCCAAGGCATGGGGATCAGGGAAGGCTCATCTAACCAAGGCTTCGCCGCAATGACCGTCTTCATGAACAACTTGATACCCTCAAGTGACGTGCTCAAAGGGCCAAGAACCGGGACGACCTGCTCCTGGCCCGCCATTGTCGCTGACCAGCCTTCCACTGGTACTCTGTAACTTGAGGGCCGCAAACCATACACACCACAATTTGCAGCAGGACTTCTTATACTTCCGCCAATGTCTGAGCCAAGGCCTAGACAGCTGCCGCGCATACCGATCAATGCCCCTTCGCCTCCCGAGCTGCCCCCAGAGGTTAGATAGCAGTTGAATGGGTTTGTCGTGGCTCCATAGAGGTTACTTGAGGTTTCCAAATGCATCAGAGTCTGCGGTTGAGTCGTGCGAGCGTAGAACACGCATCCTGCATTCCACAATATCTTCAAGACGTGTGCGTCATCTTTCCCCTTCTTGTCCCACCAGCTAATGAATCCAGCATTAAGGCCCAGATCCTTCATCCCTATATGCTCTTTCACACTAACGGGAAGCCCATGTAGAGGTCCAATCGGCTTTCCATGTTCCTTGTAGTATTGGTCGAGAAATTCCGATCGGGCCTTCGCTCTCTCAGGCAGAAGCTCCGTTATGCAATTGGTGAGAGCTTGAGCAAGCCCAGCTCGCCGTAAGTATGCATTGACCACCGCAGTGCTGGTGTACTTGCCCGCTGCAAGGGAGGCAACGAGCTCCTCGGGTGGAAGTTGGGTTAACACCACCTCTTCAGTAGTGAGAAGGTATTTTGGTATCTCAGTTCGATCAAGAGGCAATTGGGCTGGTATAGGTGGGAGAGGTGGCTCCACTCGTCGAATGCTAGCATCTCGGTAGTCTTGTGCTCCTTTTGCAACTTCTTGCCAGCTAGGTTCGCTCATGGTGGCTGCTGTCGAATCTGCCATTCTAGGTCATGGGACCATTCGAACAGGAGCTGGTGGCTATAAAGATCCATCTTGTCACAAACAAGGAAGGTGAGCGTACAAGTTTGCATCTTGTCCAACGAGCTTATCGGGGCTCGTTCTACGGAACCGGTCGATAACAGAAGGCTTGGCATTGATATCTTTTGGCAGGTGTGCCGAGTTGTTGTTTCTCCACGCGAAGCTTTAGGCATTTCTACCTTGTTTATCACATATTTAGGCAAATGCTCGACGGGTAAGTGATTTCAATGCTCTGGAAAAGGATCGCTCCTAATCCAAAATGAAGCGTTGTCCTAACCTTGCTGTGCTCTTGCTCACCCAGCCCCTCCTTGCTCCGTGCTTTACCCCGCCGTTGACGTCGTAGGTTTTTTTCCCTTTTCTGCAATTGAAGGTTGTACTTCAATCGTGTGGCTACTGCACACCCGTGAATTCGAATCCCTTTATCGGCAGAGCGCGTCTAGCTTGAAAATTGCATTCGCATTGCTCTGCAGATATGTCTGCAACTACTCGCTGGCTGCCCTTTGCTTTTAGAACGATCCGTCCGTGTGTCCATCCCATAACGTACAGGTCACTATCTACAAGCCTTTATCTACAGAACTCATCAACTCTCAAGAACCCACCAGAAGGCAACCCGCCTCAAAACCCCAGCCGCAAGCCACCCAACCCTCCGGCGCAAGAGTCAGAGAATTTGGAGACCAATGCAGCTTCAGGTATATTTCTGGGAACCACCAAGCGATTGCCTGAGTTCAGCCTCACAGACAGAGTTGTTCTCGTGTCTGGGGCTGCTCGGGGTCTTGGCCTGACCCAGGCCGAAGCACTGCTCGAAGCTGGCGCAACAGTATACGCTCTCGATCGATTATCAGAACCCTCGCCAGATTTCTATCGAGTACAAAAGAGAGCAGCCGAGGAATTGGGAACGACTTTCCATTACCGACAGATTGATGTGCGGAACAGTGAAGGACTGAACAAAATCGTTGCGGACATTGGAGATAGACAAGGCCGCATGGATGGTCTGATAGCGGCAGCAGGCATCCAGCAAGAGACGCCAGCATTGGACTACACAGCGGAAGATGCGAATATGATGTTCGAGATCAATATCACGGGTGTCTTCATGACTGCGCAGGCTGTGGCCAAACAGATGATAAGGTTTGGCAACGGAGGAAGTATAGCAATGATTGCCTCAATGAGCGCACACATTGCCAACCGGGTACGCATCACCTGCTCGTTGGAAACTGCGGTTTCTGACATTGCCCTAGGGTCTCATCTGCCCCGCATACAATGCTTCAAAGGCCGGAGTAGTCCAGCTGGCCAAGAACCTAGCCTCGGAATGGGGCGAATACGGCATCCGAGTTAATACCATATCCCCTGGCTACATCGTCACCGCCATGGTCGAAGAACTCTTCAAGCGATTCCCGGAACGGCGAGTCGATTGGCCCGCTCAGAACATGCTCGGCAAGCTCAGCAGACCTGAAGATTTCAGAGGCGCAGCCGTCTTCCTCCTGAGTCCAGCAAGTTCGTTCATGACCGGCGCGGACCTGCGAATTGATGGTGGCCATGCTAGCTGGTAATAGCATTGTATACCAATAATGTCGTATACCACATTCACCCGTACAGCCCTGAATCCTCTGCTGTGACCTTCCCAACCCTCACATCCCCTACAACGCCTTTGGATCCTAAGCCCCTCACCACTCCCTTCGCTAGCCCCAAATTTTTCTCAATCTGCTCATCTCCCATTTTCTTATCGTCCCTCAACACAATTACCTGCCGTATAGTAGATATATCCAGAAAGCTTTTGCCTACACCTTCTCTTCCTGTCTTAGCGAACTCTGCTTCTGCTTCTTGTTGTAGCCTTTCCCGAGCTCTGAGCACCATGAGCGCAGGGTTTTGAGAAGGGTCAGGAAAGACCTGGGAAGGCGGCTGGTTATGGGATGACTTAGAAGCTGAGGATGTGGCGGAAAAGGTCGAGCTATTGGATAGGGTGCTTGAGGGTTGGACGGGGCCTAAGGAGCGGAGGGATGCGGCGAAATCTGGGTCAGATGCGTCCAGAGATATTGCTACAACACATATTAGAAAGTCCATGTATTCAATTGCTATTAGGCATGACGTTCACATACATTCGTCTTTTGTACCCCTGGCTTGTGGTTTGGGATGCACTGTAGGCCCTAGAGCTGTGGGCTGGTCGGCTGAGGAAGAGGGTGCTGGAGGTGCATTGGAGGTAGGTGGAGGAGGTACACGCTGAGGATATTGCCGTCTTGCGGCACCAGCTGTTGTTTTGGCTGCTTTAGAGGTAAATGAGCCCATTATGATGACAGGTATTCTCCTTGAAACGACTAGAATAAAAGATTGATCTCGGAGTCTCTGCGTCAGTTCCAATTCCGCAGGTCTTGGCATGCTCTCTGTGAATACTTCTCGTGAGCCATTCATGGGTCAACATTCTACATGCTGGTCACTGCATAATTAATTTCGAGTTTACACTCTGATTGACTCAGAGCACTGATGACCGCGCTCTGGTCGATGTAAAACATACACGGGGCCAATAATCATGTTAACAACAGTGTTGATGGCTTCAATACCATGACTTGAAATACGGTATAGGAGTACCATGGGCTCCATCTCCAGCGATAACACTTCATGTTCCATTCAGAATGACCGAAAGACTCCACAGTGCTATAAACACAACCCAGCGATACGCCTCACCCCGAAAGCTCCGCCCGCAGCAGTAGGCTGAGCCATATAGAGGGAGACGTCGTTAGTACAAAACAAGGAACGGCAGGGGGCAGGTGTGGATCTTCTACACGCAGTGAAAGTTGGGAATGTAGCCTCTGTGGCTGCGCTACTGATGAGCGATGACGCCGTGCAGTTGCAAGGACGCCCGACTATGCTGGCAGGTGGCCATGCTTAGGCACTGTGGCGTTCACAGTAATTGTAGTCCGCAAGATTTTGTCCCATTCATGAAAGTTCACCTTCTCTCGCAGATAAACCACGTTGTCTGTAAGATTGAGTTGCGCTTCACTTCTACGTTATCCACTTTCATTTCAGTCCATTCGAAGAAGCTCGGGTTACCCATCACTCAAACAAACAAGGCTGCACAATGGGGTTCGGCTTCGGCGCCTCTGATGTGTATACCGCCGCAGCGTTAGCATTAAAGGTGATTCTCATAGTTCCTCAGTATTGGACCACCAAATGTCCAGTTTCGGCTCCGTCTTACTTCGGCTCTTCAATCTAGCATTGCTTCTCGTGATCACGCATACTTTTGTCATTAGTCGAATGCTCATTGGATCATAGGTCTACCAGAGATGCAGAGACTCGGTGTCGGAGTTCAATGATATCTCAAAAGAAGTGAATGTATTACATATGGTGCTTGAGGCGATCGAAAACCATTGGAAGGAAAATGAGCTTGACTCAACGACCAGAGAAAATCTCGGTGTACACACAGAAGGATGTATCGAAGTACTGCATGACCTAGAAGCAATACTGCACAAGCACAAGAGCCTTGGAATGGAGAAGAAACGTAGAATTGAGCGCCTCAAGTGGATAGGCCAGAATCTGGCTCCTATCAGGACTGCCTTAATCAATAGAGCAACCTACCTTTCCATATATCATGACACGATATGGTAGGCCGGCGCTTCCTGCTCCATGTTAAGAGTATTTGCTACATATGACTGACAATCATGGCGTAGCTCCACGGCAAATTCTAGGGTAATCCGCGCCTTGTCCATTCGTCTACAAGAGACCGAGAGTGGCAAAAGAGTGTCACCTGCCCTCTCACAAGAAAGTCACCATGGGTTACAGCACGATGATCCTGAAACTTGGTTGAATATTGAGGAGGATCTTGCGGGGGCTGGTGTGGATGCCGCATCAGTCGGTTCGGAACACGAACTCATTAAGCGCTTCCTTGACAATGTATGGGCTGGAGGTGATTTTCATGATGACAATCTACGTACTCGGTCAGAAGAGCTCGAGGAAGACGGACCTGGTGACTATTCAGATGGTCAAACTAGAAAGTCTAAAGGTGATGCGGCCAGTGCTCAAGGTTCGAAGGGAACGATCGATAACCTGCAAGAGGTAAAAAGCAGATTACCAGCCCCAAAGACACGCTCTGCAGATTATAGCAATCCTTCCATGATTGACTTCCAAAGCAAGGATGATGTCCGGGATTTGGAATACCAAAAGCTGTGGGATCGAGTTCTGGATGACAGGGAGCATATCAGGTCTCGAAGGCTCAGTCCCTATAAGCAAGTTGGAGCCTTGCTCTTATGTTGGGATCAAAGCTGCAGTGATATGGCTACTGAAATGGAGGTCGAAGGCCTTAAAGCTGTCTTTGAGACGCGATTCGGCTATAACACAACCGTTGAACACCTCAACGCTCAAAGTAAAAAAAGGCCACAGGCCCAGCTTAATTCCAAAGTTGCTATGTTCGTCGAAAATCATGACGACCCAGATACTCTTCTAATTATATATTATGCGGGACATGGAGCACGAGGGGGCGATGGTGATTTGTACCTTCACGGGTTAGTCTCTACTTTATCCAAAGACGTTCTTTTTACTAAGTGCTATAGAGCTTTGCAGGATAATACGAGAAGGTGTAAAGATAAAATTAATTGGAACATTGCAGAGAAACTCTTAGAGGCAGCGGAGGCAGATGTACTTGAAATCTTTGACTGGTAATTTGTTATTGTAAGTGGGTATATTTCAATACGCGCTAACGAATCTAACGAAGTTGCCATGCCGGTCAGCTTGGACTCTCCACAGGAGCAGGACAGCTTGACTTTACAAGCCAGGCAGCTAGGTAAAGCAAATCCCACCTCAGGACTATCCTTTTCCTTAATGCGCTATAGGAACTTTGAGACTCTCGCTGCCACGAAGGCGATGGGTACAACCCCTGCTCCTGGCAGAGACTCTTTTACTTCTGCTCTGATATGGGCGCTTAGAGCTCTAGCAGAAAGCCAGGATTGCTTTACGACATTAGAGCTCCTTAAAGTAATTATGGATGAGGCGCCGCACTTGCGTAAAGATCAGACTCCTGTGCTTTTGGATCGAGTTTACGGCAATCCAGCAGAGTGTATCATGCTTAGCCCGCTTTTCGCCCACAAAAGCATTCAGGAACCAAGGGTCTATCCGGACTCTAATCCGTGGCAACAACCTCCTGTAACGTCGCACTTCGACTTCGCTGAGGAACCATCCTTGCCGGTCTTTGAAAAGTCCGGAGATAAATTGAACAATTTTGTATCCACGAGTGATAGACTCCCTATAGATACACTACGCTGGGGCGGTATGAGGACCCGTCCACACGATGATTTCGTTCCTCTTCATCGGCAAGTCGTCGCGAAGGAAGGCAAGCAAAGACATGGGCAAACCCCGCAGAATGGGGAGAGCAATGGTGGTTCTAGTATATGCCCCGAGGCCGCTCGGTCAGAGCATCCAAACCGTACCAAGAGAGGCCGCCACGCACCAGGACCAGATTCTCCCGTCGTGCGTGGATCTGTAATGCTTAAGCAACGAGGAACGAGTCCAGAGCCAACTTCGTTCTTATGGGATCCTAGTGAAGAGTCCGAGGATTAGTGTCTCCTCGAAAGAAGAATAGAGGCTCAGGCCAACCTCAGAGCGTCCATGACCCGCGAAGATTATAAGCGGTCTGGGATGAGCATCAGACGTTGCTGTTTTCGCACATCACTAGCGCTCTTCTCGCGGGTGCTTGCTCTCTCTTACCCAATAGAGCTTCAATTGTATACGCCTCCCAGGTTGTGCTATCGGGAGAGATTTGGAATCTTATTAGGTAAACTACACTATAAGTAGGAGACGCTCAACTTCTAAAGTTGCGAGAAGGTTCATTCCGCGAGACCTAATCAATCGAAAGCTTGGCATTTATTCGGCAGATAATGTTGGCTTTCATAAGCAAATCTGGCAGGAAGGGATTGGGCAAACGCAACAACTAGTTGACTCGGATTAGATTGATCTGCCGTACGAGGTATACTATTATCTTGGAAGAAGTGGGCACATCTTAGTGTGGCGACTTAGCAAACTTGATGGCTGAAACTCAGGATAGGAGCCTAAAATGGAAAAAGACTATGACGGCGCTATAGCACTATCAGTGCTTTTCCGTATACCATGTTGTGCGCGTTATCTTTCAGTAGCCGTCTTCTATCTCAGAGCAGGAGACTTAGAGTGTAGGATGCATGACATGTTTGGGGTCTGTCCTTGACTCATCGCTCAAGCTCAAACATCATTACCTCACAATCTTGTGCTCTAGCTCAGTGGTAGTGTGTACTGAGCATCAGAGGCTGTCGCAGTTTGATTACGGCCCTGGGCAAGCGGTCGACCATGGGTTTATATAGGATATCTGTACGAAACTGTTGAGAACGGAATTGCAATAGTAATGGTCCTAGAACTAAGACTTGATGATAGATTGCTCTGTTATTTCTAAAGTATATCGACGCCGAACGTCTTTCTATTGTGCTTCTCAATCAGAAAACATCTTGTATCAAGGATATCGGCGCTTGGAACCAGATTTTTTGACACGCTCGGAAGCAGCACATTGATAACTTCTGATCTTCCATTCGCCGTTTTTGTCGTACTTCCTCAGGTGCCGAAGCCTTTGCAAGACCACGGACCTGCCATGACTGGGCAATACTCTGCATCCTTCAGTGACAGGTTTTTGCTGAGAGTGAATATTTACACAAGCTTTCCAAATAAGGAAAGCTTTCCCCGCTTACGGCTTCCTTGCTCCTGGTCTAGCTCCCCTTCATCTGATTCCATCTTCCTCTTAAGCGATTCAGAACTCTCTCCGGGAGAACCGATGATAAGAACTTCTTGAACCTCTGACGATGGCGAGTGGGAGTATGTGGGAGATAGATCCGAAAATCGGGCCATGGAAGCTGGGGTATAAGGAGGGTTTGGACTCAGCCTTCCTTCTGATAAGTTTCCGGTGGAAATCGATCTTTCTCTTATGGCTAACCATCTTCTAGCAGCACGAGCAACTGTGGCTTGCCTGCATTGCATACCACCCCAGCGAATACGGTTCAGACCAAGCCGATGAAGTTCGAAGAATTTGTTGAGTTCCTCGCCTATTTCCTTAATATTGTCCTTGGCGGGTTTGTCGCGGAAATCCAGATGCAATGTCACAGTGTGTCGCTTCGCTGGATCCCCTTCTTCTGGAGCCGCTGGAGTAATTGGGCCTTCTTTTTGGAGTGGGTGAAGTACAATGCGCCCACCAATGCGTCCACCCAATGTAGTCTTTTGTCTATCAGATATCATAGCAGTCTGCTCGTCTCTCGGAAAATATGGGGCTTCGCGTTGAATTACTTGCAGCAGATCTATGGTGGTGAAACTGCCACCTTGCCGCTCTTCCACCAACTTCTCTAAAGCGTAGATCAGGGCTGACGTAAAGGAGTCTTTCCCGGGAGGTTTAGTTGAGCCTGTAGGCCCGCATGCAGCGAGAAATTCAAACAATCTATGTTCATTTAGTTCAGAACCTTCAACATTCGAATCTCTGCACATACCGGGACTGTCCCCGGACGGCCAGTTGTCCGGCGTGACAACTTGAACTTTCTTAGCACATACTTGACATGAAGAGCAGGCGACCCTACCAGTCGAAAAGTTCCAGGACGTCTGCTTCAGCAACCTCCAGTATCTTTTCTGCATGGTTCCAAACTATGGTATCTATACGCTTCTTCTCTTCGTTCGGAGTGGTTTTCCTGCTATAGTCAGTTATTGTATGATGAAACATGATCTTTTCGCTTGCCCAAAGATTTCCAGATCACCGTGAATTTTCCCAGGTTTGCCGTGGCCGGCATAATATACAATGAGTAGAGTATTAGGCCCATCGTTCGCACCAACAAAAGCCGCAACTATACTGTTGAGTTGTACTTGTAGCCTTTGCTTATTATCATTGTCCAGGTATTCGGTGGTCGTATGATACTTAAAGCGGTCCTCGAGAACCAATCTTAGTGCGTTTACCTCTTCGGTCGTCTTCAAGTCGTTCGAACTCTGCGCCCAACACAAGAGCAAAACCACCACTTTGTCATAGGTGGAAGGATGGTTATATTTCCCTTGACCCATGGTAATGTTCCATTGGACTTGATATTCTGCATCCTGGATTTCATCTTCATGCAAAGAGCGGATTGGAAGGGCGTCCCCTTTGGATGCTGACGATGATGGTTCAGCCTGCATTTTATCTAGCCGTAATACTGTCAATGTTTCTCTGTGGCAATCAATCACCTATAATGTGTGATCGGACGCGCATCCCTGACCAGCATTCGAACCGGGATGGAGTCTGAAGGGGCAACCAAAGCAGGGTAATTCGCATTTATCAACGTTTACATTGGCATTATCTTAGATAAGGCGGAGCTTCTTGCCAAAGGGAGGCTATGCCATGAGGCATTGTGGAGTCTCCCAACTTGTTGTGCAGCAACAGCATGACCATTGAGCTGCATTCCCCGATCAAGCTCAGGCTGATTTCACAGGCGGTGATAGTCCACACGCATAATGTCACAATTGATGTGCCTTGGACTGCAGGATCATGACCTTCGGAGAGTCTGCCAGCACTAGCCTCGACGGCTGATACTAATGTCTTACTTGGCCGGGCCTTGCCTACTTTTCTTGGCCAGGCAGCCAGGCAGCCAGGCACAGCTGTGTGGCTGAAGATTACTATATCGCTACGTTAGGCCATCTTTTATTCTCGGCCTTTCTCGGGCGTATCTAATTCATGCGGGGTGCGCTGGGCCCGCGCAAACGCCTTTAGCTCGCCTATCATCACCAAATGCCTCACACCAGACGAAAACATCCCCACGACTTCCCCACGAGCAATCTATTAGATCCATTGGACATCTCAATATTACCACGATGTTGGGAATGAATCTGCTAATAGCACCAATTACGCGACGCACATTGTTAACAATGGTCCGTTCAATGGGCATTTGGACTCAAGTCCCATAGATTTGCATGAGTCTAAGATACAACCGATGTTCTCACTGATAAGAACCTCAGCAGAGCCGCAAAAATGTCCACCCCTGGCATCGTGCCTGCTTTTGCCTTATAAAAGCGATGAGCCTCTAGTACAGATGGCTTAAGGCATAGCCTTAGCAAAGGCATTTCTCGTCCGATGTCAAGTTTTTGAATTGTCAATAGCTCACCATGACACAAGAAGGCTCTGTAAGTGTTGACCTGAATACATATATATGCACAAGTGTGCTGAGCAGGGCGCAGCAAAATCCATATACGCCCACCGAGCGAGCGGATGTTGATTGGAGAGGAGGTCAAGTAAGGCTCTTGACCGCCAATGGCATAGTCTCTGTGAAATAGGACCTAACTAGTGCTTGCAGCGCGCCCGAAAGTGGGCTGACGGCAAAACCATAATGAAACAAAACGCGCAAGGCATCTTTGAATATGAAGTCACTGTGCTCAGTGCCAGATACGATAACACCAACCGTAAATGGTTATATAAGTTATTGGACTACAAGCAGCAGCCGATTGCTGGAGAGACACCCGAAGCTGAGCTTGGATGACTGCGGGGCAAAAGTATTGTGCCGAGCTTCGCAGTTTCATTTGTTGAGCCGTGGTACACATTTTGAACACATTCTGGTGGGGCACGCAAGGAGGAATAAGGCAGAAATTTGGTCGAGCATAAATTGATCTTTTCATGCTTGGAATATGTTTTGTTGTCTACGATGTAGCGCTTTTCTTTAATCAATTGATGCATTACGAACTGTGAATGTCGCAATGGCATCGAACACTTTTGCAAGCCAATTGGAGGAAGGCATGGGACCTATACCCATCGCCAGTCACACGAACACAGAGACACCCACGACGAGCACGTTCACTGATGAAAAGACCATCTCCAGCTTTAAACCGCACACAAGCAGTACGCATTGATTCCATAGCCACTTGTCCTTGTCTCACTATCCTTAGTCATTAGCGGTCTGAAAGCTGCACGGAATTCGTGGCCCTGGAAGAGAAAGCCGAGGCCCAGGCACCTAGCGAAGCCCAAAGTTAGGAGACGTAAGTGGATCGAAATACATGTGGTCTAGCATGACATTGATCGTCCAAGTTGAGGACTACCCTACCGGATACCCGAAGCTCTCCTGCTTCCTGGACAGCGATGATGCTTTCATGTTGTACAGAAGATTTGGCTCGGTGTTTTCTCGTCTTCTATTGAACAAACAGGACGAGATCAGTAGAATCGAAGCTAAACTGCTCGGCATGGATAAGATGGACGACACAGAGACCAATCGACAATACCTTATGTCTCGCGCTCTCGATGTTGACCGCGACGGAATTCCCAAGGCCTGGCGTGGAGAGACGCGCCCGCAACTACTGGAAAAGCTGGAGAAGAAGACACTTGAATATGGTTAGTAGCGTTGCAGAGCCTAATTGGTCCGGTACCAAGCCTGCGGCACCAAGTCGCGGTGACTTCTTCTACATCTGATCTATTAGACTGACAATGCAACAGCCGAACTACTTTTGAAGGCTCGAGAGCTGAAAGCAATGAATCCGCCGTCCAATAGAGACTATAACAGCGTGCTAAACTTCATGGAGAACGATGAAGGACAATTATACGAAAAAGAAATGGAGTACATTTACGAAAAAGCCGACCTCGTCACCTTAAGACCTGGTAGAGAGCATGCTTGGCTTGATGGAACGATTGAAAGCACACTGAAGATGTGCCGGTGCGGACTCCTGAGGGTAAGTCTTCACAGTCTTTCGGGCAGAATAATTACTCACACAGCACAACAGTTTCTGTTCGTATCAGAGGTAACTCCTGGTCTCACCCAATCTCCTCACTCGTCTGATAACTCCAAAGGAATCGAAAGCGAAGACAAGAGACAAAGATATTCACTACTATGACCGTGGTCGTATTGCTATGTGTACAACTATGATCATCACTATCATAATCCTTGTACTTCTAATGGTACCTATATGGCTACTCTACAAACTCTCTCTCAAAGGAACCATTGCTACAGATCCAAGGACGATTGGCGTGATCATCGTACCCACGCTGATCTTCTCTGCCGTCCTTTCGGCTGTTACCAAAGCTAGACGCCACGAGCTACTGGCTGCATCTGCTGGGTGAGTACGAGTCCTTTTACATAGGAGTTATAAGTCTCTTCCGTCTCATCCCTAGTGCGGTTGCTGACGTACCCCTCGCCAGCTATTGTGCTGTCTTAGTCGTTTTCTTGGGCAATGTGAACAATATAACGCAAGCTTCTCCACACAGTCCAATGTAAGGTGTCCTTGGGAGCTACCAGTAGAAAAAACTCTCCGAAAAGGCTGGACGCCAGTGAAGTGTGAAAGGGGAAACACCAGCCCCATTCACAGACCGGTTGCATTCGCTATGATGAGAGGTAAAAAGGAGTTGGATGCAATGCGTCTAATGAGCGCGGGAATGGGTGAAAGTCAAACTAAAATTGAAGAGAAGACACCAAAATTGAAGAGAAGATTTTCTTGTTGCATAATGATAATGAGCAAATGGTTTTATGAATAAAAAGCTTAACAATAAATTGAATCAGCTAACATGACATCAGTCACCCTTTTCACATTTACATAAAGAATTACGCCGCAAGATCCTAGCTTAGAAACTCTCCACCTTCTTCCACCCCATCCTAGCGTTATTGACTCCCACGGCCGCAACTCCAACACTCAGAACATCTAGCATGAGTGCCTTCTTCCTCAACCTCACCGCCTCAGCGTGCGATATCTCGCCTTGTTCGACATCCCTGCGGCGTGCGTGGTGCGCCTTCGTGGACTGGTAGATATTGTTCCCGGCTGCGAGGGTTGTGACGCACGCTAGTCCTACATAGAGTAGCTTTTTGTTGCGTAGTTTGTCCTGCTTCCGACGTTCCTCATCTGAGGATTGGTAGGCCTCACTGTCACTGTCACTGTCGTAGTCATAGGTATCTCTTCCCTTGTGACCTCCCCAGCGGGCATCATCATCACGGACGTTACTGACGGGGACTATGTCAAGGTCTCTACGATCTGTCCTGTGTCGGCGGATTATGCGACGTTCAGAAAGTCCTATGGAGGAGTAGTGAGTATCATGTTGACCTACTGATGATTAGGACAGAAGCCGAAGAGTACAAAAGTATTATCTAGCGCACCTTGGTCAAATCTGACATGATGTTTCTCAGGGCTTGCAGAGCTGTCGGAAGAAGTATGTCCACTGGGCACCGAGGGAGCATAAACGATTGCTGGCCTTGGCGACAATGATCGATCTTTCTGGGGACTCCCTCGTCGGCGGGCGTACACTTCTTCTCGGTAGCTGCGTAGGTGACGTTCGCGACTATTGTCTTTCGAACGAGGGGAGCTATTGACGAACGATTGGGGTACTGCTGTTGGAATGATTAGGTACATCAGAACCGGATAAGTATGGCTTGTGGGCTCACTAGTCTCGTTGAAATCCGGCATCTTGGACCTGGGAGGGTGACGTTCGCGACTGTTGTCTTTCGAAAGAGGCGAGCTATTTATGAAAGACTGGGCCACTGCTGTTGGAATAATCAGACACATCAAAACCGAGTGAGCACAAGGTAGGTTGTGAACTCACTAGTCTCATTGAAATCTGGCATCTTGGACCTATAAACAGGTGAAATCCGACTTCCAAAGTCTTATAAAATTTTACACTGCAAGTACTGGATAGCCGCAATGAGTAAATATAACAGAGTGGGAACAGTAGTGGGTGGTTCGGTGAGCTGCTGAGGCTATGCAGATCAGCCGCTGTGCTGCGCAACATCTCTGTTTCACGTGCAGTCAATTTTAAGGTATGAAACAACAACAGTCCCCATAATCGAAGTTCGTACGGTGGGTAGGACCGTAGGAATAGTCCATTATTGGATTGTGGGATTTCTGTTGGTCCAAAGACGCGGCTCCTCCGATCCGAAACATGTCGCTAAATCCTTCGACACGTTTCAAACGATAACGTTACAAACCTGTTTTGGACTCAATTTCAGACATAACAAAGACCGAAGTTGTGCAAGACATTAGTAGGACAATCACGAAAATCAATTGTTTCCGGTCAATGCGCATCTGACTGCTGGATTCAGTCCGCTAACCATCGCAGTCGCAAATATTGCCACAAAGCTGCTGCCTAGGCAATGTATCATCAACTTTCCAAATTCTCAAATCACAATCTTTGTAGGATAAGGTACCGTAGATAATGTTGTGCAATCATAGGCTCAGGGTAAGAAGACGCGTGTTTGCTAGGCAACAGCTTACAGTAAATGCAACCGCGATCTCACATGCTCTTTCAAGCATCAAAGAAGTTGGTTCTACAACATGTCGTCCCAGCAAGCCAAAATCTCAGATACGAATTCGGATTCGAATGCAAAGATCCCGGTACCCCCAACGGAGATCCAAGGAGCACGGGCAAAAGGCAGGTTGCTGCTCCCACAATTATCTCAGGAAGACTTGGACAGTAGTCGTGCAGACGGCTCTAGGCCGAGCTTCGTAGAGGACCTCATCTCAGAGCTAAAAAAGCACTTCGAAAACGGTGTGTTGAAGACAGAAGCCGATTCAGAATGTGGGTAGATTCAATACCCCTTGCCAAGCTCAGAAGGATCTAATATTCTTAGGGATCTTCCTCCATAGCCGCTATGACCATGAGTATGCATGCGATTACCCTACAGGTGTAAGTGGCTGACCTGGGCCTAGGGCTCCCAATGGTGCTCCTTTCTTTCGGCGTCTAATGCAGTGAGGTGGGAGCTGGTGCACGAATTGCACGCACCGAGAGCTGCATTCCTACCAGGCCAAATTAATGATATAATCAATTGAAATTGAGGCTTCGCATCACAGAGCTTGCCGTTGGATAGTGTTTAGACCAGATAGCCGCTCTCGATCAACTATCGCCGAGAGAGAGATATCATGGGAAGAAATGTTGGTATAGAGAAAAGATGAAAGAGTCCTGGATGATTCGAGCTTGCGAACAGTAACTGGAAAGTGCCACTTTCCCATCCAGGGCTCTTCGTGAAGCTGTTAACTTCATTTTCTTCCGTAACAATGCATTGGTTGTCTATATCGTACAATTAAAAGGCCAGCCTTCTAGATCCCCACCCCTTCGGTTCCGTTTTTACTTTCCCCAATTACCGCTTATCGCAAGCCTGCCAATCTCCGTTCTTGAACCTCTCGTAAGGCCCTACTCCCACTCAGGAAAGTGACCAACCCAATACCCACAGCTCCCGGAAGCGTTTGAAACAAATTCCAGGATGTGTAATACATGAAGAAAATGCCTTCCATTGTAACGATCGAGAGGAAGAATAGTGCGTGCGGGATGGGTGAATTGCCGAATGCTCTCGAAGCGTGATTGAGATTCGCACCAAGGGAGACCCACGAGACTAGTAGTGCAGGTAGGGCCACAAGTACAGCTGCTACAAAGACCAGTGTGATAATCTTTGGCGGGCTGGTCGGATCGGACTTGAAGATGTGATGAATATCAGGGAGTCTTCCGTAGCGTAAGGGTTTCTCCTGGGGTGGTTGTGGGGAGGTTGTATCTAGCTTAACAGATAGGTCGAAAGCCTTGCTCCTATGGGGGTTTGAGGAACCGAAGGAGGCAATGATGAGAGAGGCTTCCAAAGGCTCTGGCGAGGCCAGAAGTTGGGTTGGGATATCCTTCTGGCTCTGAACTATATCAGCGCCGGTAGCCTGAGTTTGACGTTCTGTGCTTACCAGCTCTATCTTTGCTTTCCCGTTCTCTTTTACTTGAAAAGCAAGAGAAGTCTCTAAGTCGCTCTTCGGATTTCTGAGGTTAAGGAAGGCCTGGTGAGGACGTTTCGCCTTCTTGTTTTCTGACGTTGTGAGCAAGACCTTGAGGTTTTCAGAGGCTCCTAGTGAGACAGGCTCTGACAGCGGTTTGCTCTCTATTAATCTATGTTGTACAACGTTCAGCTTATAGAATACTTCTGTGCACTCAGGCGAAACCTACTTCTCTTTGAGACCTCCTCCGATCCCAGAACCCTTGCCTTGCACCGAAACCGTAGCATCTTCAAATCCCCAGGAAGAAGCTGCTAGTCCCGCTCCTGCAGCGCAAAGAAGTAGTACAGAGTGCAGCAATTGGATTCGCATTGTGTAGTGGATGTCAAGATCAAGCCCGTTTCTTTCGAAGCTCGCAAAGTGTCAACTTCTGCGGCTTCGGCCCCACTATTTTCCGTACCTACCAATATTGCCGATCAATTGAGAGCGTGACCTCATGCTCGATTGATATTAGTTTTACCCTGGCTTTTTGAGCTGGTATCTTGCCTAGGGGCAGGAACCTCCCTCGTTCCCGCGGGAGCTGTGGCGGTGGGGACTTCACGAGTGTGTGAAGCAGTCTTCTAGGAAGCAAGAGTCATTTAAACATGTGGCTAGCCTCGCTTGGGAGCCCAGGAATTACCTTTCTTTTCTTCACCACAACTTGCCAATACCACACAAGCTCTCCCTTCAATTGAGACACAACTGAAAAGGCTCCTCGCGTACTGCCATCTTTCCAGCATCTATGTTTTCATTCATCGGGCAATCTATCAACCTTGGAAGAGCTCCAATTCAAATCGGCCTCGAATCGCATTGACCCAAGTTTTGGCAAATGATGGTACAGATGTTTTGAGTGTACCACCACCCATTCGGAACAAAGTACATGAGACACCGGCTGATTATCACTTACTTTGTTATAGAGAGGGGAGCCTATCCGTCTGTCGCTAGTAAAGACCTACAATTATTACTCTTGTTCTGAAGCCCAACCAAATGGGCAGGCCTGCCAGCAACAGACCGAAGAAGAAAAATCCCAATGAAGGCATTCAGAGACTTCAGAACATCCGTGGCTCCGTCAATGCGGAGCACGAGGCAGAGACCAATCCGTCTATATCATCAGCAGAACCAGAAAAGAATGGTATTAGTCCTCCTCAAGACACAACACTCCGGATGACTACCAACCGGTCCGGCCGTGCTTCGATGATGTTAAAAAAAGGAGGAAGCCCTGCTTTAAGTGTCTCTCAAGAGATCTCCAGACACACAAGCCCTAGGGCACAAAGCTCATCACTGGCTCCGGAAGGTTTCATGAATGATACAATCAACGCTCGAGGTTTTAGTAGGCTATCAGGTCTGTCGGGTCGGCCACATCTTATCTATCCTGGTTTGATATTGACTTGTTCTAAACAGAGCAGCGAACAGTTGAAGCTATTGCCGCTTGTAAAGCAGCGACTTCGATCCTCATAGAGATAGTAAACAGAGATTCGAACAGCACTTATGTCACTCCATATTCTGGCAATGGGCTACAAAGATATGGGTTTTCACCCTCCAGCCCAAATATCTACGCTTCTCCGTACTCCAAACCTCTTGCGAACGTCAACGTCACGCCGTCACCCAGCCATTCAACGAACGACGCCGAAAAAAGCTCCATTGATTTGGTGCGTCAGCCTCCGGACAGAACGAAGGTACACGCCGCAATTTCCATGAAAAAGAGGAAGCACCAGGACCTACCCGTTCAACCTTGTAACTTTCCGGATGGTGATCATCCAGCAAAGCGTAGAAAGCGCAACTCGATTGTCCAATGTCTGAAAGTCTGTACCGGTCTCGACAAGAGGGTTCCGACCAATGGCAGTAAAAGTAGCCGTAAAAAGATTGCTGAAGGGTCGAAACAGACTTCTGACGAGAGAATTTATGAGCCGAAGGGCTCAGCACAGGAGAACGAGAAGGTCTATACGACGACGCTTGAAGGGATTGACAATTTCCTGACACAAGCAAAAGGGAGATTTCCAGGACCTGACTCTGATGACTCTGAGAATGATGCCAACCAAGTCAGCAGAAAGTGTGCTGGAAAGCGGTCCAACAATGGCGAGTCCACAATTTCCCCCTCATCATCCCCGCGGTCTGCGAATGGCCAGACCAAGCCCCATTTTCAGGACGCTTCGTACCCAGGTGATCTCGATATTTTTGCAATCGTCGATCGTATTGTCACTGACATCGTGCCTCCCGAGAGCTCCCACTACCTTCTGCCTCAAGGAATACCGCACTCCAATTTCAGAGGTTCCCTAGAAGCACATCGGCTTGCTACTGAGCTGAAACGTCAGGTCACGGTTCTGAATCCACAGAACAATGTCATCGTCTCGAAAGACTTGGTACTCGTAATGTCCATGTTTTACAGCCATCTCTCAAGTCGTGCTTTCAGTTGCTCCAAAACGATCATCCCACCTCCCCAAGCACAATTCCCATTCGGTATGGTACCTCATATGGGCCAGCCTGGGTTACTACCTATGAACTACCAACCGTTGCCGGCACACGTCTATGAACACGTGCCTCCGCCTGCTACTTTTAACCAGACAGTATTACCATCTCAATCAGCGCCATTAATTACAAGCGGCAATTTAATATCGCCATCAACAAACCCTGTCAAGGAGAATCTCAAAATTCAGAGGTACGGGTTTCCACCTATACCCGACACCGGCCCTAGACCAAAGAGGAAGCAGAGAAATTAATCTATCTATCAATGGGATTATAGAGCCAATTTATAGAATGCATAGCAACAGGCGCAATAGAACGCATAACGGCCTTTGGCGTTAGATACCCACTATGCGAGGAAGAGGTTATTGGGGGTTTAAGCTCATGACATCTGCTTACACAAAATTTCATATAGCCCTCTAAAAGAGTGCCATGTTCACCAAAATATCATAAACGAAGGCTAGACACTTGTATGCACAATACATTTCTGGTATTCGAATAATCGGCTTCTTATTATGCCATAACCTGAGGACAATAACTCCGGAGCTAAAAAAAAATTATCCTCTTTCAGCGTTGTAACTCATATTTCCCATATTCTAATCTCGCTATGCGACTGTCCGAATCGTTCATGTGTCCTCTAGCTCAGCCATCGAAGACATCTAAAGACCACCAATATCCTCTAGGATTCCGTGTGTTTCCATCACTTCCCCTGAGTCAGCTCGCAACTCTCAGCTCCCTATGCCTCATACTTGATGGTATCTTACCCTCATTATTTTGGAATTCTCTGAGCTTGTAATTTACCCCAAAAATTCTATCCTCTGATCCAATGACGGTGAGATCAGCCGTAAAGTTAGCCTCAGCGGCGATAGATGGCTTAAAATTTAGTACAGGAGAATGGGGATGATGACCAATGCAAGGTGCGTTTAGGTGGATGCCACGTTCATGTTCTTCTGTGCTAATCAATATGTGCTCTAGAAGCCTTCTTCGTCGACACCCATATACGCAATCGATGACCATGGCGAAGGCACTTTGTAGGGAGGGGTCCAGCCCGCCTCGTGTAACAAGACTTTCGCCTTCCTCCAATACGGCCATTCGATGCAGCACAAAAGTTACGACGCCTGGGTACCCTGCAAAGGCTCGAGCGTCGCTATTTCCAACTTTATTATCGACTGAGCATCCACCCTTAGCTTTCGCTGCGCGACAGAACTCCGTCACCAACCTTCTCGCAGACACTTTCAGAGCTGTTGCCACAGCAAAGACGATTTCTGGATCCATCCCTAGATTTTGCGTCGCCAATCGCCGATGGTGTCGGCTTTTGGATTGTTTTCTCAATAGAGAATGACGTTCGGACACGGTCTGCTCACACTAAGTCTTCATTTTTCCGCCGTTACTCGCTCCAGCAAAACTTCTTGGTACCAACTGCAGTCCGGAAAGCCTGTTGCACAGAACAAGTCGGATATCAGTGACCCATTCCAGCCATAGCACTGACACCTCGCCTCGTAGATTCGACTGGGGAGCTAGTCCAGGTTGGCGATAAGTAAAACTTGTCTAAGTTGATGGAGCAGCCCTAAAATTATGCCTCGACAAAAGTACGAGCTCAAATCCGTTATAAGGGAAAACCAAACTGAGGTTCCAAATCATATCTTTCAAGACTGGGGTGGAGGTAGAAATGGGAAGGGGCTTAGGGGAAATGAAGAGAGAGACAGTCGGTGGGTAGGCTGCTCAAAGAACAGGCACATCAGACATTTCTGAAAGGCTAAGGTCCCGCGGTCACTGAAGCCAACAGTTTCTCAATCTACATGATCCATTGCTCTAATAAATTGTCGACGCCGGAGACTTCGGCTATTCTATTTTTTGGCTCACAGTCCTTCTTCGCCCTCCATATATGCTGTTCTCGTAACCTTTCCTACGGCCTTTCTCGCTCCGGTTCGGCGAGACGGCGTCACAGAAAGTGAAGCGATGTACCTCTCCCAGCTGTGACAACAAAAACTTATCGCGACATCAACCATCTTGTGGACCAGATTGGGGGCCGTCGTACCATCGCACCACCCCAAGTGAGCGTAGGGTTGTTGGGTGAGCAGGCTGGCTTCCTTCACTGGTGAATTGATGGATAGACAGTATGAATTCCATTGTAGAGCACATAGTATTTATAGACGGGACAGTAAAGGTTGGGGTACACCTACCCATGGTGTATGAATCGTTTTGCTAAAGCTTTAAGCAACCACATTTTCATTGAGAGCGTGTCTTTACGTTGCTTTAAACTACGATACCCCAAAGAGATGTCCAAAGGCTTTCAATCCAAAACGGTCATCACAATAAGTCCGTTTTGCTCCCTCACAGTTGACCTTCGATGTACGCTATTGACAGACAAGACTTTATCAAAGTCCCTTCATCGGCACGCGAGCAGTCTGCTACTTGTATTAGTCCCAACTGCTACTTGTGTCAGTCCCAACAAATTAAGCACGGCTGTACTGCAACTATTCCTGTGATTAGAGAAACTGATTCTCAGCTATGATCATGTATGTCGGTAACAGTTACACATAAAGGAGTGTGTTAACCAGTTATTATAACAGCGGATTGATAAACCCTGGGACAGCAACAACAACAACAACTACTACTACTATTACTACTACTACAAAAACAACCACAATAGCAGCAACAAATTAGTATTCAAGCCCGCCTTTCATATCCCGCACATCAGAACCGGCAACATGAGCTTGATCTCGCTGAAGAACGACCTCCGCGCTCAAATCAGCCTTAGAACATGTCCACCGGAAGCTGTTTTTCATTGGTAGCCTCTCCCTTCAAGCTGTTTGAGCTATTTCAGGGGAGATCAAATTGGCAATGGTGACCAAAAGCTTAGCGACAGCGGGATTGTTGACTTTGAGATATTCCTCGTGGAAAGTAGCTTGGTCTAGGCCAGCTACCGTGGCAGGGTCCATCTTGAAGATTCCGTTGGCCTGATAGTAACCATTCGCTGTTTTTGGAGACGCGGATGCATAGGTCCTTGGGTTGTTCATATCTTTTAGTTTCTTGTCAGAACCTTGGACTTTACATCCCAGGACGACAACAGTCTGATCCGTAATAGGTGGAGTGGCAATAACAGTGCTGAGATCGACGAGTAGTTGTTTATCTGAGTTCTCTGTCAGATAAAGCTTGCCTATGGAGAAGGGAATTACTAACGGGGAAAGATTGCATTGCCGGAAGTGCTTGAACCGTCCCAAAGCACCGTATTGCCTGTTACGTCATAGATCACAGGACAGATCGTATCGGAATCGTTGTTGTTGACTAATAGATAGTAGCGAAGATCGGTAGGTGGAGGCGCCATGATGAAGAATTATGAGAGATGAATGTTATATTTTCTGGTATAACGTTGGTGTTTGTGTAGGGTAATAGAGTTGCTTGGTGGGAAGAACGGAAGATATTGTCCAACTTCGACTGGCTTTATATATGTGTCGCGCTGCCCCTTATCGCTTGCTCTTCGTAGACTTGTAGCCTGCGGAAATGTCGTTCAGCTGTGATCAACGTTCGAGGCTTGCAGCGAGCACATTCAGCTGTGATCAGCCGTCGAGGCTTGCATTGAGGTCATTCAGCTAGGGATAGGGATTGAGGCTAGCATATTCATGTGGTATGGGTGGTGTTGATGAGCGAAACTCCACCAATCCAACATCACACGTAGCGAGAACGGCTGATGAAATTGTCTCCTTTTGTCAGACCCATCGACGATCTGATGATGATCAAACTCTGAGAGTGCCCATAACATACGTGAACATTTGAGAACAATATGGTCTAGATTCTTTAAAGAGCTTTTTAGCCCCAATGATGGAGCACCTTGATGTGGAAGTCCGGTTCACAGATAGTAATTGGTGGCCTAATGTAACCACACCACGGCTGTTGACGGATCAGGATTAGTCAAATTGAATCAAGGTGGGGAAACGTAAGTAAGAAGAAATCGGTAAGCTGATGGCAAATTCTGGGGCTTTTCGTAGTAATCGCTTCGATCAGATAATTGCCTATGCTAATTTACTTTCAGCATGGTCCACAACGATAATCCGATACACTGGTACAGAGAATCTGGCACTCACCTTGACGAAGAAACACTCAAACAGAGTTGTGGTACGTAGAAGCCTTGTCAGTAAAGCGAATTCGCAGGGATCATGAGTTTAACCACGTTGTTGAGCTAGTGGTGAAGCAGCTGGCAGAAGAGGCGGATCTTGGTGATTTCCAAGGTGCTCAAAGCACCAAACGTTCAAAGCCTTTCAGCACAATACGTTGAAGTACCGGAAGCCTGCTAGCACGTTCATTTACATTCAACGACGGCTTCAGATCAGCAAATTGGAAAAGACAAGCATGCATATGGTGGTGAAGGGCGATAATGCCTGCAGGCTCGATGGCCGATCATAGAATACAAGCCGTGAATTAAGCAATGACAAAACTAGAGCAGTCGTCCTCCATCCACGGTTGGGAAAACATCTGACCGGCCTTTGATGAAAGCATCTCAACCGCACCGGTTCCTTTTTCGATCTGTGGCTAAAAGTGGCTGGCCGAATAGCTGACATGAACGGCAAATAGTACCATAAACCACTTACTCAACAGATATTGTGACTCCTCCTGAACACAAGGGATATTAGGGACAAACCAAAGTCTCCACTAAGACCAAGCGTGTGAGGGTATCGTTAAAGATGTATACCCAGGCTGCACAGGCAAAGAGCAGTTCGAGCGGGATCCGTAGGCTTTGTGGAGGACTGACAGGCTAATCCGCTGGAAAATCTTGATAGTCCATCCACACTGTTTGTAAGACGAACTACAGGGGAAAGGTCCAATATCAGACTAGACCCAAGATCTCGACTAGATCCATACAAGTGGCGCAGACGTTTTTACAGATCCTTCTCACATCGGGAAGAAGTTTGCCATTTTTGCAAGAAAAAACGAAGTCAAACACGAAAATAGAGCTGCTGCTCTCGCTAGAAAGGTAGATTTTAGGCAGTTGTTTACGTAGGACCGGCTCAAGGAGTAGACTAAGTTGTGGTTGCAGACGCAGAGATCTATTACTGGCTCCGGAACGAGCACGTCTTGTGCGGACGACACCCCGCTACGGCCACATGAAGATTGTCTCGAGCGGCACCGGGTGACATTGGAGCGCTGATCGCTGCGTTCGACGTTCCGAGTCGGGAAGGCTGTTGACGAAAGGCGTTATTCATGGTAGCTGGAGTGCGGGCGCTTGAGCCAATAGCGGCTGTTTCTGGCGGATTCGGGCGCAGCTACCATTCCGTCTTTGACGGCTGTCACAAATGCTAAGGTCGCACCTCCTGAAGCTGGCTGCTCTACGAAGAATGACACCATTAATCTTGATTTGCGCTAAGTAAATTTGGCAAGCCCTAATCCTAACTCACATACTTGTGCCCTGGAGCGTCCTGGGGATTTAGGGGCCTTGGAACCCCATAGATGAATTTCTTAGCGACCACTTTTAACGGGATGAGCCCTAGCAGGCGTGTTTATTGGGCTTTGGGCCCGCTATTATTTACACCCGAAAGGCAGTTGTCTAGGCACCCCTTTTAGGGGGACTCATATAGGGCTGAAGTCTTGGCTCTTAGCACAAATCAAGATTAATGGTGTCATTCTCCGTACTGGGCTGTGAACATATTCCTATCGTCTTTGGGTGCCAAGGAAGAATATGATCGACCATGATGAGCAACTTGTAGTTGACGAGACGGGCTAGTGATCCGTTCAGTACGGTGTATTCCCATCAAACTCGACGGAACCATTCCTAATCGAGTTGTGGCTGGTCATCTGTCGCTACTACATGCATGCTTCGGACTGACAGGTTATCATCCAGCTCGAAGTGTGTTCGGCATTAAGATCCAGTGTGCTGACCTCATCGGCTCCATTTTGGCAGATATTGAGATAGAGGATTGCTACTGGATTCTGATAATGCGGGACTGGGTTGTGATAGCGGAAGAAACCTGCAATATGAGCTTGCTTTTGGCAGTCTGCAATCATGCAGTGGTTCCTGTGTTAATTATCTCTTTGGCCACTGGATCATTCTGGGCCATTTCCCCCATTAAGAAGCGACGTGAGGATCGATAAAGAGAGTTAGTCTCTACCTCACGGCAGTACCACCTCGGATAGGGCCGGACTCAAGAGATGCTAGGATGCAATACGTACAAGGCATCATAAGACTGGTTTCCGTGGTTACTAAGGTATCATGATCTCCCGGTCTTGTTTGGTGATTCTAACCAACGATGGTGACCGGAAACAGCTCGACGGAACCGCTAGCCGCTACCGTTAATCCAAGTAGGCTACAGAGGGATTCTCGCCTGGTCCTTTCGTCGGCATATGCTATTCTTTCTGGCCACTCGGGTAATCTTGGAGTCAGAGTTGGAGATTTCCTGCTTCAACAGCAGTGACACTAAACGCTACAACCGCTCAATGCTCCCTCAGCAGAGTCCCCAAGGTAATCTTGACCCTAGTCCCGTACGATGACCATACACCATATTCCCGACCTAGAGAGCACCGAATATTACCGCTGAATATCGCAATACCACTACCATGATATGATGACCTTCGGAAGCCTCGAAGAGCACTCTCAACCCTCAACATTGTGCTCAATCCGAACACTGCCTCAAAGACTTATTGCATAGACTTGGCTTTTACGAACACTCGTTTGCTTTCTATTCAATGCCAATCGCACTGATATGCTTGAGCAGATGATGCTGTTTGATTACCAGTCTTGATGTTATGAGGCTACCTAACACTTTGCTCGCGTGTCGCCGTCGACCTGCTGAGTTCTAGATCTCGACAGTACTTGATCCGCCGTCGCACTCCACAATTTCGTGCAGCTTCACTTCGCGTTTCATACCTATTAAGAGTCCTCTCCATTCCTATAATTAGAGTCCGCCATCCCCTATTTAAGATTATCGAATCCAGAACTCCTCGGATCTCCGCCCCCACGCTACTGCAGCTTGGGCGGCAAAGACAAACATCAGCCCGAATTCTCAATTGAATGATCTGTTTAATTCTTCAGCTTTTCGCCAATCCTACATCAGAAATACTCGTAAGACAAAACGTCCTACCCTGACCGCCGACCTTGATTACTCTTCAATACATCCTCCCCTCTGCCTCATCAATCTCCAACCCACGTCCAACACTCTCAATCGGTTATCATCAACATGGATGCTGGCCTTGGTGTCCCTCCATCTCTCTATCGGCACATACACAACCCCAGGAGAAAGCAACAGCCCAGCCCCGCCCCACCACCCGCCTATCCTCCTCCTATCTACCAAGACGCGAACCCCTATGGCAATCACAACTCTCAACCACAGCCTTACTACCAGCAAAGCGGCTTTGCGCCGCAGGGATATCCACAGCAAGATTTCCCACCCCAGCAAGGCATGCATTATCAACAACAGCCGAATGGCCCACCACAGGGTTATTATGCGAATAACAATGGCTATAACCGTGGCGGGAGGGGAGGGGCTGACGCTGGATTATGCGCGGCTCTGGCGGCGAGTTTGGCTTGTTGTTGCTGCCTGGATTTCAGCCTCTTGTAGGGTTAAATGGAGGGGGAGAGAGGCTGAGTGGAAAAGGGATCACAAGGCTGAACAAGCCATGGACGGAAGGCGCAATCGAATTATGCATACATTTGCATTTTTGAAGGATAAAGCTCATGAATTTTAGAAGACTCTTCAACCAATGCTTCTCTTGACTCTGGTTGGTGTAAGAGCTCTCGGGTCAGAACTGTGTCATTTTACGCAAAGTCAAACTGTACGCGAATGTGAAATGCAGATGTGGTAATGGTAAAAGCTGCTTTAGTAGGTGACTACTTCGAAGTGCAGTTCTATCTTATCGCTTTATTTGCTTCTGGCAAATTCGTCGGTTGAATAATGGAATTGATGCAGATCCAGCATTCCCTGCTCTATGAGATACTCCCATTATCCCCGAACGCAACACGCCAAACTACCAATAATCAAAAGCTAAAAATACAAACGTCTATTTATTTAATATTGAAGAGTTTAATTACAAAGTTACACATTCAGCAATTGTCAAAATGTGGGGTTCTACGATTGAACCTAGGACGCATGCACTATACTTTTTCAATATTCACGTTGCATCTGAAGGCTAGTCCGAATATCAGCCGACTGAATCTGATACAGTCTTCTCGGCCCGATCCCACCATCAACATCGGATCTCCATTTATATAAGGTTTCTGATGTGAGAAGATACGCTTTGCAAAGTCATGGCACAAGAAGATAGGAAGCTCTTTTGGAACAGAGAGAATGAGGTGAATGAGAAGTGGATCCAATTCGTCGACAACAATGTCCAAGCAGGTGGGACTCTACAGTACGGCTATCACATAGTGTGGCAACTAATATGAGATAACCAGAGCTCCCAAGAGGTACTGAAGTTACTGGCATTTTCCCCCACGGGGCCAGTTATTGGACACGGACAGCCAAAATCGAAACGAAGCAGGCAGACGGCTCTATATTGTCTTTCTTTATTAAGGTTAGCAACACCCATCCATGGTGTTTGACACCTGTGCGAGGCATTTTCGTGCTGAGACAGCACGAAATGTACAGGTTGCGCAGGGGGACGTAGGAAAAGCCATGGTGTCTGGCGAATTTTACTCTATGGGCACCCTCCATAACGCTATCCCTGACGCCACTCCTGAGCCTGTTAGATGGGGCACGTATGCTTCAAACCCTGATGTACACTTCTTTATATGTCATTTCGTCGACATGACAGACGAAGTTCCTGGTTCGTACATTCCAGAATTGTTATTCCCATCTATTATAATTCAATTGGGTAACAAAGGATGTCTTGGGACCTGGCATTATCGCTCCTAAATGCTTTCTAATTTCTTGCAAATAATGACTGCGGAATGTGCACAGATATTCAAACCTTTACTGCCAAGGTTGCCGAGCTTGACACAAAGGGGGTCTCACCTAATGGTAAATATGGGTTCTCAGTTCCAACATTCATGGGCCAAATGCCTCAGTACACCGCTTGGACGGATTCCTGGGAGGACTTTTTCAGCATGTCAATGCAGCAATTAATGGCCATAATAGAGGAATCGCAAGGGCCTGATGTGGAATTGAAAACGCTTTTAGGACAGACGATCAGCAAAGTCATTCCTCGATTACTCCGCCCGTTAGAGACTGGAGGTAGGCAGATAAAACCATGTCTTGTACATGGGGACCTTTATTCTGGCAATGCTTCGGTAAATGCTGCAACCGGCGGGCCCATTTTATACGATGCTGCTTGTCTCTACGCTCACAATGAGTGTGAGTCATACTCGCTGAGTATTGTATGAAAACGCTAAGAGGATAGGGGACCTTGCGCCGTGGCGACTAGCTCGACACAAGATCGGAAAACCTTTCATGGAAGCCTACTTTAGGCATATCCCAATTGCTGAGCCGAAAGAGGACCAGGAGGACCGAAGTATACTCTACTGCTTGTGAGTCATAAATTGTCGCCTACCTAGTGCGCTGTGACAATCATCTCTGATGTCCGATACAGGAGATGGGACATGAAAGGCATGGTGATATATCCTGGAGATGTTCGCTACAGAACGTAGTAAGTAATCTGTAGACACAAACCTCAAGCCGTCTGTTACTGATAAGTCACTCGCCAAACCAGTTGTATTGATGCCATGAAAACCCTAATTGCAAAATTTCTGGAAGGATTCGAGGGTTGGGCGACGGAAAGAGCAGAATATTCAAACCCATTGCTAGACAGGCTAACTAATATACCAAAGGCATAGGAATGCTCTACTTCTTCGACCACCTGGTCAATTCACAGATATCCGAAAATTAGCTATTGCATAGAACGAAAAGTACATGAGGGGCTGTGTTGGCTAGATGAGATCTGCATGTCGTATGGGCTGTAAGCTGCCAAGCTTAATAATGAGGCTTCCTAAAACTTTGAGAAGAAGCCTTCTTCGCTTATGTCAGTGTCGTTATTGACTAGAGTCTCGATCAGGCTTTAGCCTTTTAGTCCTTTGCGGAGGATGGCCATATTCTGACTGGGTTCTGCATCGTTTCGCGCTGGAACTCGATACCTGCGTTAATTGCGGAGCTTGACTTTGTGTTGGCGTCGTTCTTCGACCCTGCAAAATATCAGACGAATGATTTAGCATTGGCGTAGCGATCTTCGCTGAGCCAGGCAGCACTCCGCCCTGCTCTGTTTCGACTGATATGCGAGTCTGGTCCGAACGACCTCTTGACGTAGTGAGCGTTGGTATTCTACTGCTCGCTAGCCTTCTACTGTTGTTTGGCGTGTCGCCACCTTGACCATGCCTATAGAAAGTTGGATTATCTCTCAACCTCTGTTCTCCAGGTTTGTTTCTTAGAATTGCCGCAATGGTTTTGGCAGCATCTTGCAGTAGACCGAAGAGCTTGTCCACCCCATAATTAACGAGTATCTTGCTGAAGAGCTGTACAAATGGTTCGCGGTCAAATGTTTCCCGTGGGATTCTAGCATATTCTCGAAATTCGAAATGTAGCGGGTAACCAGGTATTATCATGCGGTCTTCAGCAACTTTAACCGCTCGATGAATGCGAACGAGGAGGCCTTCCGTACTGGCTACCGCCAAGAAAAATCTGACCTCAGAAAGAGTTCCGCCGTGTGTTGCGGGCCCGCCTTATTGAAAGACTCGAACATGTTGTGTAATGCTTGACTTGCGTTGTTCAAGTTTTTATACAATGCCGTCGTGTCACGGGTTACGGTCTGCGACCTTGTAGTTTCGATAGTGAAGAAGTGAAAGGCTTTAGATCTTCCACCTTCATATGGTTTCTCGTAACAGGTGAGGCACCGTGTTGCGTAAGGCATGTCTAACCATAGATCCCTCGGGATCAATTCATCTCTCTGGAAAATACCGCGAGAGCAGGCTTAGGCTGTGTCAGAAAATTATGCCTTATTTTGTAGTCATACGTTGGCATCGGCGGACAATTCCAGCTTTCTTCCACACTAAAATCAAGATGAGAGGGTCTTGTAGCGTCCTGCCTACTAGACAATGGCGTGCAATGAATCCCATCGTAAGTGTTCGCTGAAAAAGTGCCTCATTCGAACCATCCACGCAGGCAGCACGATCTAAGGTCCACAAGCGTTCGTAGGACTCCTTCTCCGCGGCAGTCTCTCGTAGGGAATGTGGCTGTAGGTCCAACTCAGCTGCATATGGATCTGGGGTCTTGTTCTCCTCCCTATTGACATTACGGGCGTCAAGTCCGTGGAGGAAACCGTTGGATGCTGGATTTATTCTCGCAAACGCCATAGCATTGGCTGGGTTTATTATAAGACCGTCTATAATGACTGCAGCTTCTTCATCCAATGGCGGCAAATAACCCCACTTCCGGTTGAATGCTTCTTGCGGATCTAGATTGTGTTGCTCAAGAGAAAATTCCTCATCCAGGCCGTCAATGTTAACACCGTAGTTAATGTCACCTTGATAATACGTCGGCAAATCTTCTTCATCCAACGGTGGCAGATATCCCCAGTGCCGGTTGAATGCTTCTTCCGGATCCTTATTTTGTTCCCCAAGAGAAGATTCCTCATCTGGACTCTCGATGTCAACACCATAGTCAATGTCACGTAGATACTTCCTCGGCAAAGCTTCAGTACTCTGCACAGGGTAGTCAGGATGGCTACGGACTGGGCTCTGCGAGCGACTTGGAGCTTGTGCAGATTCTCTAGCCCCTGTACCTTTGCGACGATTGCGAAGGATTGACTCTGAATTATTTTCAAGAGGCTGAGCTAATTCGACGGCAGCATATGACCGGAGACCAGTCCTGATGCCTCGGGGAGGGGCTGAGGCTGATAACGAGTCGTGTAGAAGCTACAATCAATGGCGAAAGATTAGACAGTGAACTAAAGGTTTCGCTGATCGATGTAGTTATTTGCGGGCTATAAGTAGGAGGGAGATGAACGGAATCTTGCCTTCTTATCATGTCGGGGTGTAGCTGGACTCATGCTCTTTGGATTGTCCAGAGACTTTGACGTAGGTCTTCCCCTTTTGCCACGTGGAGGCATGGAAAGTGAAGCCTATTGAATGCGTGGTGAAAACTAATATTGATCTGGAAAGTCGAAGGTATTCAGTGGCTCGAATTGAAAAGGTTCAAATCAATTTTCGGTCGATGGGACTGGGGTGGATGGATTGCAGCAAGCGTCAGACCTCTATCAGAATTAGGAAACAACCGACTAGGCTAGGGCGGGTCACCTAAAAGACTTATGAAAAAGTGAGGAGGGAGCGGCGAGATGAATGGTGTGAGGGAGGAGGCGAAGAAAGTTGGGAAGAGGGGGTTAGTTTGGGGTCGATTGTAATCGCAGGTTGTTGTCGTACAATCTCAGAAATATGCTCGGCGAACGCTCGGCGTTTCAAGTCTAAATCAAGCTGCACTTCTGTATCAGGTAAAGGTAACGAAACGTCTGCTCCTGTAACGACGGAAGCCTGTCAGATAAAGATCTTTTCGCGCGTAAGAGCCTAGCTTGACCTTTTGTAATATACAAGCTGAGCTGAAACGGGCGTAGTAGCGGGAGGGAGTGAATTTCAGCGGCAAAAAGATTAATGTGTTTCCAGTAGCGACAGACTGCCACATGTCCCACCCCAACACCGCAAGTTATTTGCATAAAGTACATCTCATTTGAATCGCAGATCATCGCAAGCATATTAGCCTCCAGTCACCCTGAGGTGTCAATTCATTCCTAGCTCCAAATGCTGTCAAACAAGCCTCCGAATCCCTAGCTAGTTTTGTCCAAGTCACGTACTTATTTACCATAGCTCACAGTCCTGCCCAACGGGCTTCGGATTCGCGATGCCCACTGCAGACTCTTTCTCCTAGCTTCTAAAAGTCTTCGGCGGACGGCTTCATCAGGCTGGTCATCGACCTCTCCACTTACTGGGAATAAGCCTCCCATTTGCTTAGGGGGACAGGTGCGCTGCACTAACGCGGCTCCCTTACTGAGATAGTAAGGAGTGTTCGGGGATCCCCAAGCGGATGCATCATCTTCGGCGTCCGCAAAAGTCACACAAGGAGTTGATGGCGCTGGGTTAGGAAGTTCTTCTTGTGCTGGGGACTCCTCATGAGATTGCTGTGGTTCGATGATGAACGTCTCACGGCGCGACGCCGGCGTGTTGAATGTAAGAAATTCCGTCGTTGGAGAGACTGTTGGCTTTACAGGAGTTGCATTTCTTACTGGAACGAGGTTACCATTCAGGTTGGCCAAAGCTCGAGGCTCCATCGACTTGCGACGACGGCTGCCACCTCGCGGAACCAGAGATATATCGATAGCATAGTCGGCTTCGTCAAGCCATTTATCTTCTCGCTCGCAACTGTTTCAGCGAATCAGTATAGTGTTCGCTATATCTGCGTACTCGTTGACTTACTCTAAGACCCAACCAACACCGACGCATGAGACTATACCATTGCTAGCACGGACTTTCTCCAACGTCCGCTTACCGCCATCTTTGTAGACTACATGGGTGATGCCCACCTTACTCGCCGACACCTCTTGGGACGATGCTTGTGGTGAAGCGCTGTCGTCATGCAAATCGACTACACTAGCTCGTGGGTTCCACGACCATTGCTTAACGCAACGCGCTCCCATTTGCACCAAGAGGTCGACGAAGATGCCACTAGCGTCCGCGCCTTCACTTGTATGGACATCGACATGGACCACCGCTCCCTTGAGAACATCAGGGACAACACCTTTGCGAACCGTACGTCCAGGCGTTTCCAAGTCCAATCTCATGCAACTATTTGGAGTTTGTGGTACAGCAGTGGCCTTCAATACCGGTGTATTTGGTTGCTCATCGAGATTATCCTGATCTTCGATATTGCCGGACTGTTTCCAAGATCGCATAACAGCCAACGGACCACCAAATGAACGGCTACGTTGGCGAGGCACTTTCAAAGGAGAACCGTCATCTGAAGCTCGCAGTGGCACTTTCGACACGGTATGAAACTCACGTGACGGCTGCACAACCGCTCTCGCTGGGGTAAAGACCTTGGCAGGAGTACAAGTCAAAGTGGGATCTTCCGCATCTTGCTCTGCTCTGAGTATTTCTGAGTTGAGTGGCGCCTCATTCTCGTCGCCATATTCCTCTGATGCTTGAGAATCTTGACTCACTTCGAATGTAGCAAGTTCTCTTGGTTGTTCTGCACCCACTTCGTCAGTGGGTTGATCTACCTGATCATAAAGGACATCCATTTCATCATCGAAGAACGATGACTTGGCTGGGGTTATGGCTGGTGTCTCGGAGAAGATCTGCTCTTCGGGAACCGTGGTACCAGTCCCTTCAAGTGAGAACACTCCACGGGCTTGACGGGATCGATGAGCAGCATTTAGTTCGTCGGGGCTGGTAGCATTCCATGAGCTAAACTTGTCTGCTAAAGGTGTGAATGAGAAACCAGCGTTGGAAGGTTGTTTTGGGTCTGGTACGATACTTGGAGTTCTGGAATCCTTGACAGAAGCTCCAAATCTTCTTACAGGGGTATAGTCAATTTCTTTCTGGGGAGATGCGAGCTCGTCTTCAGAGATTTCAGACTCCACGGAGATTCGTCTATATGCCGAAGAGGCAGTTGGGAAGGCCAAACCCTTGACCATCGAGGGATGCTCTTGGGCCATTTCCTCCACAACGCCTCCGTCAGGCGCAATAGAGTCAGAGAAATCGTCTCGAATACTAAATTCGAAAGTTGCTGGTTCGCTGGTTGAAGGTTGTTCTAGTGCAGTGCTCTCAACTGTTTCCTCCTGCTCCTGCGGGCTTGCAAGCGAGCACGATAGACCACTTTCAGCTATGACTGGAGCATCTTCCCACTCTCGATTGATGTTAGTAGGCATTGAAAAATGCTGATCTGAATGCTGGGCAGTTGGTATAAGTGATTGAGAATCTTTACCAGCCTTCTGAGGTGATCCAACCATGTAGCCTTTCTTGGGTGAAGCTATTGGTCTCCGTGCAGGGGACTGGAGCAACGATGATTTAAGTGGAGACTGTGATGAGCCCAGCACAGGCTTGACAGAACTTTCTAGGAATCCCTTCCTGGGCGACTCTTGCAGTAAGGATGTCTTCATCGGAGTGCGAGAAGATAGAAGTACCGGCTGAGCAATGGCGTCCCCAAGAATTGCCTTTTTGGGAGGACTTCTCAAAGCATCCTTGAAAGGTGACGCTGGAGGTCGTCGAGCCGGGCTTGCAGAGATACTTGAGGAGATGGTCTTTGCAGGTGATGCCGGCGCACTTTGCTGGTTGAAGTTCAACTTGGAGACGCTGCCAAACCCTTTGATTGGACTCATTGGCCGCTTGGCCGGAGATTTGCTGAGAGCTCTGATCGAATTTCTCTCGCCAGCAAGCTCGTCTTCTGAACTAAGTTGGTCAGATCTGGCAACTTGGCTGATTTTCTTTGGTGAAAGCGGTGTATTCTCCACCTTCTCGCGGTCTTGAGTGCTTGAATCCTCTTGCGCGACTTTCTTGACACGAGTAGACCCCCGAGCTGCGGCAGGCTTGCGGACCGGCTTAGCCTTGATCCCTGTAGTCTTCATAATAGACTTCTTGGGTACGACTGTTTCAATGGGTATATTTTCTTTATCTGGCTCCTCCTCGAATTTGACCCTCTTCTTGGTTGCCGCTGCTGTGGGTTTGGGCGCAGTAGCAGCCGAAGGCTTTCCCGTGTTTGCTCCTGCACGGCCACGAGTAGTCTTCTTCACAGGTTTCTGTCCCTCCTCATCTATTGTTTCCGTAGTTTCTGGCTCGATGGGGGGGTGTGCGGCTTCCTTCTTGGGCCGTCCTCTTGTGGTCTTGTACGCAGCAGTCTTGGGCTCTTCCACGACAGCTGCTCTAGGCCGGCGCCCCCGTGTCTTCGGTGGCTCCGTAGCCTGTGAGTTTTCTTCTTCGACCATGACAGCTTTCTTCTGCCGTCCTTTCGTCTTTGGAGCCTCTGGTTTTGGCTGCGCGACAACAACTACGTCCTCAACGGACACTGGCACACCCATTGTCTCAACTTCGTCCTCATCAGCTCTGGTCTTTCGTTTGCTTGCTTTAGCTGGCGCCGCGGTCTTCTTGGACTTGTCAACAACAGCTTTCGAGGCCTTTGCCTTGGGCCGCTCGATAGCCGCCGGCTCCTCCGTCATCTCCACGTCTTCATCATCGACCTTGGCCTTACGCTTGCTTGTTCGAGCTGATACGGCTGCTTTCTTCTTCTCACCGGCAGCCATTGCGGAAGCAGTTGTGATCTCTGTTGGTTTTGTTCCTGCCTCCTTTCCATCTGTAGCTTTGGCGCGGGCCCGCGTCGCACGCTTTGGAGGAGAGTCGGGCATATCGGCAGTCTTCTTGCGTTTAGTAGTTGTCGTAACCATGAGTGCAATTTACTGGAGTCGAAAGTTACTCCAGTGACAAGTGGAATGTTTGTTGACTAAAGAAGTGAGAAAGAGCTCAATGTTATTGTTTTCGTTGATGCTTTCCCCACCAGATCACCATAGCAACGGCTAGCGCGTTGTGATGACCGAGCATTATTTCACACAGAACACGCGCATATGCTTGGCGTTAAACCATGATACTTGACGCTTCATTTTAATCAACAATGTCGCTAGTATATAATGCATGGCGTTCGTTCCATAAGTCTAAGAACGGCTGAGTATGTCGTCAAACAAAACCTGACACTGCTGAGATAATACGTCCTCATTCGTGCTACCCACGATCACCTTTGCATCAGGAACATGCCGGGAAGCACTTCGGACTAAGCTTTCGAGCATTTGTAGTGATTGTTTCCCACTGTGGCCTTCATACCAGCCAGGAATCGTCGGGTAGATTCGAAAATGTATCTGCGTCAGCCCTTTCGGCAAACGTGCATTAGATGCCATCCAGCTCTCCACATTGTAAAGGGGGCATAGGCATACGCCGATTTCGACGGACTTGAGTCGAGATGAATATTGTTCAGGCATCCGGTTGAGGAAAGCCACTAGGTTCATGGCTTCGTTAAAGCGAAAAGGTCTATTCAAGAAGGTCTTGTCATATTCCGTCTTTACAGAGGAAGACACAAGGCGGAGGTTTTCGATGTTGCTATCGACGAAGATTCTCCGGCCAAATCCGAAGTAATACGCCGAAAGATCGAACACCGGACCCAAACCACACTCATACTCCCAGAGTCCATCACAACTGAGGGTGTAACGGCAGGAAAGCACCGCTTGCCAGATCAGCCCGCGAACCTCGGGGGGAAGATAACACAGTGTTCCCAGTGACGGATTTTCCTGCCGAGCTCGAGCAAACCAAGCCCATCTCTTCTT
The DNA here is from genome assembly GCA_947623385.2 of Cladonia squamosa. Classification (NCBI taxonomy): domain Eukaryota; kingdom Fungi; phylum Ascomycota; class Lecanoromycetes; order Lecanorales; family Cladoniaceae; genus Cladonia; species Cladonia squamosa. The sequence goes on along the minus strand of OX392372.1, from coordinate 905,275 downwards.
CGTACGTTGAAGGATGGGGTCCGCAATGTAGCGTTTGATGCTATTCTGGTCAAATGGTAGAGTTGCGATGAAGCTGGGATCTTGCACTGCGAGATCGCTGGTTTGTTCAAGGCGCATACCTTCCACGTGTTGGAGCACAGATAATCGTATTTCTCTAAGCGTGAATAGATATGAAAAGTAGCAGAGAGAATGATAACTTTACGAAGAATACTTTGGGGGTTGATAGAGAGATTATAGACTGCTTTGTGCGGTATTTCAATAAGTGACTGGGCCTTAGTAAGCAATGTTGAAGCCTCACATAAACCTTATGTTCCAATTGAAGAAATTGATGTTGTTGGGGTGTTCAAGCAATAGGTACAATAACACAAGTGGGGCAGAGAAGGAGCGATTGTACATTGCAAGGAGCTGCAGGACCATCACAAATAAAGGGAAGGAAGCTTCAAAAAAGAGCTATATGCGTTCCTGCATTGATCTGGCGACCAGGATATGCGACATCGCTTTCACAGCAGAGTTTTCCGGTCCACCTTCGACCACATTTTGTCTAGTGAGAGGGTTTCGAAAGCAGCGCGATCTGAAGCCTTGAGTTGATCGAAAAGGGTTCCCACTAGGACTACGCGAGCATGAGGCAGCTGCCTTAAAATCTGGTTTCTCAATACGTCGGCGGCACTCAGCACCCTTCCGATAAATTTTTTCGATTGGGTAAGGTATTGGAAGAAGGATTCTCGGTATCTGAAGTCTTGCAAAGCATCTAGCGTAATCAACACTATATTGATCGTCTTTGGCAGTCGTTCAATGACCCTGCCCCAACACGGTTCGACATTACAGCCATGACGAGGAAGGAGCAGAAGGCTGATTCGTCGAAGTTGGAGAGCGTGATGTTGAGAGAGCTGATCAAGGAATAGGTCGAGGGAATCTTCGTATTCGAACGCAAAGATATTATTGCGCAGGTGGAAATCTTCCAGCTCTCCCTTCACAGCGTGAGAGATCAAGCGAGGCAGATGCTCATTAGACCACCCTGCATACCCGCGTTCTGTGTAATTCTCACTAACTCTGATAGAATATGACTCAGGGCGAAAGACGCTGATTATGAAGTCCTCGATGAGCATCAAGGTCCCCGAGGGATGCCACATTCGATATGTTCCTCCCACGTACCGAATTAGCTCCGAGCCTAGGCGTTGAACATTAGGAAATTGGGCTTTCAGCACTTCATGCCAAATGCGTCGGCGTACTTCAAGTGGCAATTCGTTGAGTGTGCCTAATCCTGTTGACTGGGGGTTCTTTGGGGAGGATTGGTCAAGTTTTTGCAGCACGGACTTCTGTGAAGATCCCTCCGCATTGAGCAATTGACATATGAAATATCTCGTGGGTCCTGGGTCATCCAATTTCTTTTGCACCGCTTCTTGGACGTTAGTGATTGTCGCAACATCGTTCGAAGCAACATTCGAGAGGTGTGATGAGCCAGCTCGGTATAGTGTTAGAGCTAAGGTGTTGGCCATTATGAGAATCTCTTGAGGCAAAGAAACAATGATTCCAAAAAGGATGTCCGTGAAGCTCTTCGTGAATCAGAGTATATTTAAGGATGTGTGATGGAAAGGATGGTTTTGTAATTGTGTGAGTCACACTATTGGTTCTTCTGACGAAGCGGCAATGGCAATAGTCTTTAAGCGCTAGATCCCGCATGACTCGACACAGAAATAATATAGCTTGTTTAGGCATTGTTGTAGGTGTTTCAGTTTCCAAGCTGATACACTCGTCAATGCTTTACCATCCCCCCTCGTTTCTATAATGTCCCGCTACCAAGAACGCCAGTTCAAGTGCCTGCTTTTCATTTAACCTTGGATCACAATACGTTGTATAATTAAGCCCCAAGTCTCCCTCTGTCAAGCCTTCGCTACCACCCACACACTCCGTGACTGCCTCCCCAGTCAACTCCAAATGCACTCCTCCAAGAAAACTGCCTTCTTCCCTATGTATTCGCAAAGCACTGCTGACCTCACTCAATATGCTACTAAATTGCCGGGTTTTCACGCCGGATGGTGTAGATTTAGTGTTCCCATGCATGGGGTCGCATTGCCATACGACTACATGACCGGACTCTCGCACAGCGCGTATGTGAGAGGCCAGAAGAGAGTCTATCTTGTGCTCTCCGTAGCGGGTTATCAGAACTACTTTTCCGATGGACTTTGAAGGGTTGACAATATCCAGCAGAGACACTAAGTCAGAGGCGAGCATAGTAGGTCCTATTTTGATGCCAACTGGGTTTTCAATACCCCGGAAATATTCAACATGGGCACCATCTAACTGACGCGTACGATCACCAATCCAGAGGAAGTGCGCGGAGGTGTTGTACCACCCTTTACCGTCACCGGGGGCTTCTGAGAGTTGCTTAGTACCGCCATTCGGCGGTAGAGACTTAGGCAGCTGTGAAGGTTGGTGTGACGGATGAGAGGCTGGATGGCGTAGCCGGCGGGTAAGACTCTGCTCATACTCTAGTAGAAGACCCTCGTGGCTTGTGTAAATATCCACTGTTTCTAGGCCACTTGCCGGGCTGTCAGCGCCAACTGTTTTCATGAACCGTAGACTATCGGTGATGTTATCGACGATGCGCGTATACTGGACTTTAATCTTCTCGTCTTTCACGTGACCCAGTTCCCAGTCTAGTGGAGAATGAAGATCAGCAATACCTGATGCCAGTGATGCTCGTATGTAATTCAACGTAGAGGCAGAATGGAAGTATGCGGACACGAGGCGAACCGGATCTGGTGTTCTCTCCTCTACATCATAGCCATTCAGAATATCACCTCGGAAGGAAGGGATCTCCTTTCCCTCGCAAATTTCTGTTGGGCTAGATCTCGGTTTTGCGTATTGACCTGCCATTCTTGCAATGCGCACAACAGGCTTATAGGCACCATAAATGAGTATCAGACTCATCTGAAGTAATAACTTAATTTTAGAATCAATGGTATCAGCTTCACAGTAATCGAAAAGTTCGGCACAGTCACCCCCTTGAAGCAGAAAAGCCTTGCCTAACGCCACATCCTGCAAGTTCTTCCTGAGTTTAACAATCTCAGTAGGTGTCACTATTGGAGGAAGACACTCTAGCTTCGCAAGAGCTTTTTTGACTGCAACCCTATCAGTGTAGACGACATCTTGCTTGATTGGCTTTGTCGTCCAGGAGGAAGGCGTCCATGTGGTATATGAGCGGTTGCATTGTCGATCCTCGTTGACTTTGAGCTCAGCGGCAGCTTCTCCTCCTTCACTAAGTTTGAGCTTTGGAGGCCCTGACGGGCCTTCGGTTTCTCTTTCTGCCATGTGCATGAATGAGTCAGAGACAGAAGAAATGACAGGATATCATCCAAGATACAGTCTTAAGGGCAGAATAGAGTAGCAGACATGGGCGAGAAATATTTTAGATCTCTCCAGAAATGTCCAAAACCCCCTTAAAAAGCAAGACTGATGAAGCACAGTAAGAATATGGGAATAGTTGCGTGAATTCAAAGCACCTCGGTACACGATTAAATATTCGCAAAACCCCACGGGGAACCCTAGAGGGGACGCGGGGTAGGGTGAGTCGTACGCTATCTATAGCGCCCGAGCGGTCTCGTCTAGGGAACCTTACCTAAGCATCCTCTCTAGGGCGGGCTTTCAGGGCTAAACTTAGAGGGCTGGGTTGCGATGAGGGTGTTACCCCTTGATATGTCCGAGCCGTTAGCCCAGTTACTTAGGTAACTTTGTAGGTGGATTGATACAATGCCTTTTAAAAACACCTACTTCATCTAGCAATTGCTAATCTGTGTAGGCGAGTATGAATTTATATTGTTGAAACACGCTCTGGTATTGTTACAAAAGTCAAACCCCTCATTATTACTACAAACCTTCGATATCCCCTTATTGCGCCGCGGTCGTCTAATATTTGTAAGACATGTTAGAACTGCAGATGATCACAAGAATACTCTTTAACAGTAAGGCAACGATGAAATAGTGATATGTCAACGTTTTAGAGCGATACCTCCATACAGTTAGAAAGACCATGAAATGGGTTAGCAATAATATAGTCCATGCATAGATAGCCAGGGTCAAATCTGCAACTTATTGAAATTGGCTCATCGACTAGAACACTCGTTTCTGCAAGATTCTCATAGACACTGAACTTTGCAAAGCCGTACGATATCGTCCCCATTGAAAATGCATCAAAAATACTTTTACATATAATTGGCGACTAAAATCGGAAGAGGCGCTGAAAAGTATGGATGATCTATCTCCGTTTAATTCCATCGTGAGGTCTTGGCTAAATTGAGAAACAAACACGAATCTGCCAATTCCCTCAATAGTAACTACCCTCGATAACTAGCCACATCATTGCTAAGACTTCTTTTCGACAAACAGAATTTGATTGTCAGCTTCCCAAATGGCAGAGCCGCAGCCTTCAAGTGTGCAAGAAGGCATGGATCCCGAGGGGCCGCCGGCCCCTGCGAGCGCTGAAGACCGCAAAGCAGCAGCCGCAATGTCCTCTCTCGAGACTCATGGAGGAGATGAAGAAGCAGAGACCAAGAAGTCAAATGATAAGCAAATCGATCAAGAAGCACTGGTCAAGGCAATTAGCCGACTAGAGCTGGCGGACAAGGCGGCGAAGGTTGCAGCTGGGGAAAAGAGCCAGGGGGAGAAGGAGAAGGAGGAGCGGGAGAAGAGGGCGAAGGTCAAGGTGGACCAAGCCGATGTGAGCTTGTTGGTCGATGAGTTGGATTTGAACAAGGTAAAGGCTACGGAGCTGTTGAAGGCACATGAGGGGGATGCCGTGAAGGCGATGAAGGCCTTTGTAAGGGCCACGGCGTGAAACATGCAGTGATTGCGGAAAAGAGGATGGATCTTTAGTTGGCAACGTCAATACTCATCGGCCCACTGCAAAGCTTATCGGAGGAGTCAGGAGGATGGCCTACTCAGTACCAACAAAGGCACTCGAGCTATGACTACAAGGGAAGACGGTACGGGGAACTGTTATGGGAGGACAGCATTGCGTGGCGACAATTGAGCTAACCAGGGAAATCACGGAAATACAACTGTTATGGGGAATGGCTAGGCAAGATAAAAAGTCCCAATAAAACAATAGATTTGAGCCATTGTTGCCTTCATCTCTGAGCTTCCTGCAAGCTTATATGGTAGTTGATAAGATAGAATCAGGTAGTCTTAAGCTGCTTTGTCCGTCGATACTACATAAGGCCACGAGTTCATAACATGTCTGCCATGGATCAAGTGTCACTGAATGGGCAACGCATGAAATTTTTTGCATATATCAAATACCAATTACCGAGATCCACCATAACGGTTTGACTATTTGACAATATCACGAAACTGCCTGGTGCAAATGAAAGGATCATGTCTAAGCGGTATCGCATTCCATTGTCAACGTACAAGATATTGGATTGGTGACACGCTGGAATTATCCGGATTTAGGGTTGTCAGTCAAAAACGGAGGCAACATAGCATTGATACGACGAGGAACAGGATCCACTCATTGGGGGCACCACTATAACCAACGGTTGAGCCATTAGAACGTCTTCTCGGTAACTAGGCTACATAATCCCCTATCTAGGCCTAAAGCTTGCCCACTGGCAAAAGCCGGCGTCGATGACAATCACGCTTAGCAAGACCTAAACAATTGAAAAGCTTTATGTAATGCTCCTCGTGCGGGTGCTACCCATACGTCGACGAAACGACGGGAGAGTAAGCCGCCCCACCCAGCGTTTGCTTCGATTTCTGTCAGGCACTCTGGCTTCTCCAAATCTATGTTCCTGCTCTGCACCCTGTAGAACCCTCATATTGGGCGATTTTCTCCCATGAAGCGGTTCGGCCATCCACACCGATGGGAACCTCATGGCTTAACATGCCACAAATTGGCGTTGTATCCGAAATATAGGAGTATTGTGTTTACTTGGGGTAATAGCGAAGCACTTGAATGCTTTCACAGTATCGTATAGTCCGTTAGCCATCCTTGGTTGCTTGGATCGTTGCGTCCGAAGGCACCACTTGTGACTGTGGCTTGCCAAGAATGACTGTAGACTGATCAACATAGTGAACAGAAGCGAGCTGCGGATGTTGTACTTCTTCCGTAGAGCACGTAGCTCGTGACGAAAATGACTGGAATTCCGACTAATATACCCGTCCATCTTTCATACTTTTAGCGAGGCATTGCCGCCGTTCGGAAATGTTTGATAGCACCTTCTTGCGATAGTCTTGTAGCTGCCTATTGCTTTGAACCCTGGAGAGCCATTCTTGGATCTAGAGTTGACTGATCTGGCCCTCATGACTGAGAATCCAGTTGGGGCATACGACCGCGAGACTGCATTCTTGATGAAAACACGGCGTGGAGGGAGCAAAGATATAGGTATGGGTAGAGGTGGCAGCATTGTCATGCCCGCCAGCCCATATATGCGCTTCTCAATGCTCATTGGAACAGATATCAGCAGCTATCTACCTTATCCTACGGCTCTCTGCTGTTCCCCCTAGAACTAAGGTACCTAAGGTAAGCGCGCGGGCCGTCCAGGGTGGAGTGGCTTGAGACTAAGAACATCAACATCATCCCCCCATAATTTCAGGACACACGGAGAGCTACTTTGTGAATACAGAAACAACCGGGAAAGTTTTCCTCATTGGTCTAGGAGGATGTCGGACATCTTTAACGTATTCGCGCTTTACGTTCATGTGCGAGACATAATCCTGTCTCCGCCCAAAGGAAGGTCTCATTAACCTTCTACTTGCGACTGTCACCACATGTGCAGTGCATTTGGGCTTGTAGGATTGGGAGAAGTGCTCTCTAAAAAAGTGCTGCTTGCTCGCGAGAATCCGGTTCTTGGTTGGATTGCAGGCTTGCTCACATCTCTTGTAGAACACCACGATCCGCGCCAAGAAAGGCTTCAAAATGCCAAGATAATTCACGAGGAGGACAAAAACAGAGAGACGCTAGTAAAATTTCCTCCGAAGTTCAAGGTTGCAACTTGAGGAAACCTCAAAAAGGTTAGTGCATCAACACGATGTGTTGAAGGGATGAATATTTTCCCATGCTTGAACATATTATTTGCTGCTAGTTATGTTCTTACCTTTCCCATCACCTTTATCATCAACTGCAATTGAGTCTACTTTGTTTCAGAGCATTATAACACAAGTGAGGAATACGTATCTGTCAGCCTGTACTGCCTCCCTGCGTGCATAATTGTTCCAATGCTCAATGCAATTAGCCGTGCCGATCAGACAGGAACACAACAGCCATGGATAACGGCTTCTCACTTAGAAATTGGCTATTTCCCACAATTACTGACCGAGTTTTCGGCCTAAGAACTTGCTATTGGCTTCATCAATGTGACAAAATTTCAGGGACTACATTGCAAAACTCGCAAGCACTACAACTTCAGTACATTTTCAGCATTTGGCATGGTCCGGAGACTAACGTACCGATCACCATGCGGGCGACGTTGGTTACCCTGGTTGCCGCGACAGCACGTGCCAATTTCACACATATTCGTTTGGTCTATTTGGAGGATGAAGGCGTCCCCGGGGTAGACGTTTTTGAAGATCAGTAGGGAGCGCGATCTTACGGAGGTACCTTCGACAACCAAAACTGCCCTGCAGGCATGGTACAAGAAGGGAATGATGCCTCGAATGTGAGCCTAATAATCGCTGCAAATGGAACTTGAGCAATATAGAAGCAAACAGTACTCTCAACTTCCGCGGGTTTCAACCACTACATCTAGCCATATTGCGTGTAAGCTCACCTTCCAGATGACGGGCTTCCGCTTTCAACAATTGGCATGTTGTACGCGAATATTGATTTTCATTTTCACGACAGTGCTGGAGACAGTACTGCCTTGGTAGAACGAGCGAATTTGTATGTTCATATTTGGCAGAATGGAGATTTGTCACATCATTCCCGCTCTTATTACCGGTATTCCACGTCCCTTTCATTCTTGAAAATATTGAGCGCCACTGCGCCGCTGTAGGAAGATACGAAGAGTTGACATTCGAGTTCGGTCTTCATCGCAGCCTTATTGCAACAGGATGTGTAAGGGGACTAGAAATCCGAGGACTATGGTGCATAGGGGTTTCTGATGAGCGTAAGAAGAAGAGAATATAACGGCGCCTCGAGACATATCTTGATAACTGTAGCACCTCTATTAGCTTGTATAGTATCGAGATTAGATCCATCTCAAAAAACCTAGATGTTCTCATATCCGTGGCTGCCGAAGTGGGAATGAAGATCCATGCATAGACCTATCAACTGTACAGCCCTATAGGGCCAATCCCTAGGGGGCCCTAGACCTGGCCCCCCTAGGGAACAAATTTTGCGCCAAAAGGCCCCCGCTCCGGGGGCTAGTTTATCGCCTAGGCGACCGGACCTTAGGGTTTCTCTAGGGGCCTATGATTTATGGGTTTTTACGGTTGATAGGTGAACTCTTGTACCCGCTCTGTGACTCGCAACCATCCAAGATCCTACTTGCCACCTCAGCCACATCACACCCTACCGGGACTTCAGCTTAGGGCACTCCTGCATTGCGATTATGCTCTTCGCAATGCATCGGGTGGTCGCTCGGGACTCCGTACAGCGCTACAATTGCAGCGCAGTGGCATGATAGCTCAAGGCCTGGAGACACGATCCAGTACCGTTTTTTCCGTCAACCATGGCCGATGAAGACCACAGCAACATTTGGATAACGTCAATCGTGCCTTACAGGCCTACTAGTAGAGAAGTCGTGCTGTAAGTCGGTCCCCACAAATCGCGGCCAACAAAAGATCTCACAGTTGCGAAGCCGCCATAATGATGCAGTAATCATCTACGACCCTCAGTCCAAGAAATTGGTACTCCATAATGCGTCACAAGGCCAGCTAGATCTCACTGAGTGTCCTACATGTCACCAACCACTTCGACGAGAAGGAAGAGCAAGGAGTCGAGAGCAAAGCAGCCCGGTGCCCAGCCAAAGTACCGGCTTCGTTCACCCAGCATACTTCCGCTTACATCAGAGCTTGTATGGGTCGAGAGAATCTTCAGCTCCACCATCTCCACAACGGCGGCTTGTAGAGCCGGTGAGAGCTGAGGGAAGCTCGCCAAGGAGTCCACGTCAAGCTGCATACGTAGACAGTCCGCCAGCTTCTCCATCTCCTACACATGGCATAGCTCCCTCAGCTTTCAGCCCTGGATACTTCCAGAGTTGTTATGTCGTGGAAAAGGAGCTTGGTCGAGGCGGCAAGGGAGTGGTGCTCTTGGTGACACACCTCATTGGTTAGATCTCAATCCGGAACTCAAGCTACAAGAAGTCTAACATCTACGCAGATGAGATCCCCATAGGCAAGTTTGCTTGCAAGAGGGTGCCTGTAGGCGATGATCGGGAATGGCTGAAAAGAGTGCTCGAAGAGGTGCAACTCCTTCAGTGGTTGAAACATAAGCATTTGGTGCAGTACCATCACGTTTGGCTGGAGGATGTGCAAATTTCGAAATTCGGCCCAAGCGTTCCATGCGCTTTCATACTGCAGCAGTATTGCAACGGCGGAGACCTCCATGACTACGTGATTCATCCTGTAGAGACATCTGCTTCTACCCAACAACTTAAGGAGCGCGCCAGACGCCGCTCAAAGAACATAATTGAGCCACCACAAGATCTCCGCGGCAGAAAGCTACAATTCGACGAGATATATTCCATTTTCAAAGGCATAGTCTCAGGACTCAACCACTTGCACGTCAACGGCTACATTCATCGTGATTTGAAACCGAGCAATTGTCTACTACACGATGATGGAGATGTCTTGACAGTGCTTGTCAGCGATTTTGGCGAAGCCCAGGTCGAAGACATGGTTCGTAAATCGACGGGCGCCACGGGGACAATATCCTACTGCGCACCAGAGGTGTTACGCCGTCAGCCATCAGGTGCATTAGGAAATTTTACCAAAAAGAGCGACATCTTCTCTCTAGGCATGATACTTTACTTCCTATGCTTTGCCCGTCTACCTTATCGCAGCGCAGACATATTGCACGAAGAAAACGAGGATTTGGATCAGCTGAGGGAGGAAATCACAGGATGGGAAGGGCTCCACTCGGAAAGAAGACTCCGCCCTGACCTCCCCGAACAGCTTTACACATTTCTTCGTCGGCTTCTCTCCCTTGATCCCAATGACAGGCCTAGCGCCGAAGATATACTACTCAGTATTAAAACCAACTCAGGCCTTGATGGAATCTCAGACAGTAGACCTAGATCAGGAGGTCACACGTATGAGGACCTTCGAAGTGATCCTAGAATATCCCCTGTCCATAGTCCCAAGCTGGCTCCCATTCGAAAAATGTCCACTGGTTATGGACGCTCCAACGGACCTGGGAACCCGCGACTTCCGTCATTCCCAAGGGAGCGTAGACGTTCAACAAGCCCTACTCAATCAAACGAAGACGAAGACGAAGTTGAGCCTACTAGCCCTGGAGGCAGCAGCCTTGTAGTGCGAGAGCGAGAGGTATTCCCATCTCCTACGAAGATCCCGAAATATCCACAATTGCCCGCTCCACCAACCTCGCCTGCTACCTCAGGACTACAAGACCTACTGAAGGTTTTCCAAAGTCCAGCTACCCAACACACCTTAAAGATTGCGTTTCTGATACTCAAGATAGCATCAGTCACCACATGGTGTTCACCAATGGCCGTGAGTACCACTGTGGTGTATCCCTTGCTACTTTTAGCTACACTTGATGTCGTTTTTGCTGGGCCGCACCTAGCGATCTCGATTACTCTCCTACTTTTACATGCCGCAGTCGTTCTGGCGACGGCGAAAATGCACGTGCTTTGTGTGTCGGGAAGGAATATATGGACCGAAATGTGACTATAGATACCCAGAATAGCGTCATTCACAAAAGTAAAATTTGCTTGCTATACTCCAAACGCCATCATTATGGTCGTCTCAGATTATAAATACAGTAGATAGTAGTGCATCAGTCATCGTCTACTTCCTCAATCCTGTCTTCCAATCTCCCTTCCCTAGCAGCCTGTTCAACTGGATTTACCACGTTCATGACCCCAGTAGCCTTCAACCTCTCAAATAGTACAAACAACTTCTCCGCCTCCCTCTCTTTCTCTTCATCCGTCATCTCCGGCAAAATATCTTCAGGCTCCATATCCCTCCTCTGTCCCGTAATAGGATTTATCTCTTGCCCATCTACATTCGTCATCTTCTCTCCCGGATCCTCCACTTTCCCTCCTTCACTATTCAGCGTCCCTTCCGGAACAGGCAGACTGTGCGTCATCAAATAGCCGGCGGCGAAGCCATAGCCTACATTTCGTACAAAGGTCGTGGCGTCTTTGTTTGAAAGTTCGAAAAGCAGACTGGATATGCCTTCCCGAAGATTAGGGGCAATGGGAGATGTGGAGAGGCGTAGCAGATGAGAAGCAAGGGAGTTGGTTTTGCCAAGAGGTTGAGCACGTTCAGCGTTGGAGGGGAGCAGTTTGGTCTGTAAAGTCGATTTGGCGGGTGTTGGTGCTAGTTCGTATATTCGCCGGATGAGAGTTACTAGCGGTACTGCGGTTTCTAGTTGGTCCTCTCTGAGTGTGCGGACCGCGGAATCAAGGATGCTGATTAGGCGAAGGTGATGTTTGTTCGGGTAGTCTTTAGGGAAGAGAGGAGTGTGACCCTCGGCGTCGGCTTCGCCTGGGAGGTTGAGGCTTATCAGAGCGTTGATTAGCTGGGTCACAGGGGGTTGTAGAGGCTGAGATTCCAGTTCTATGTGGGTTAAGATCTCTAATATTGGCTTGATTGTGTCAGAAAAGATCGCGGTGTGGCTAGGATAGTATTGATTTAGGTTGAAAAGCAATTTCAGTGTCTCGGTCAGGGCGTTGGCGTTGGGAGTTGGTAGAGGGTGCGATGGCGAGCCCTTTTCTGTTGACTGGGAATGATTACTGATGGCATGGGAACTTATATTCTAATATTCGTGAGCGACGAACTGCGCCTATGACTGGGGAATTGCAGGTAATAGTACCGTGTGTATCTTGTAGGCGAGATCATCATCTTTGAACAGTTTGTCAAAATCGAACTTCGTGTCGTATGTTAAGAGGAAAAGGATTCGCGAGGCAAGCAGCTCATCCTCCAAGCTTTTCTATCGCATCCTTAGTTAACCCACTCAGGTAGCCAAAAGAAAATTTACATTCAGTATTTTAGCCGCATGGTGGACATAGCCAAGGTCGACAAAATATTGGCGAGTCTTGCTCTCCAATAGTAGTACGTTGGCAAGACATTTTAAGGCGACATGGGATAATTCGATATTTGACTCAGACTGTTTGTCTTCAGAGTCTTCACCAAAAGCATAGTAGCACAGCGTCTGGATATCCTAAACACACTGGGTCAGGAATGGTAAATCCTTCGAGTCCATTGTCATCTATTGTTCCTCGTACATTTTCAGTAAACAGCGCAGCATCTGGCGCGGAAGTTATCCGGGATTTGAGGGAGGTCAACAACTGGAGCTTTGCTAAATATAACAATGATCAGAAATTCCTCCACCAAGATCTGATCATTTATAATCTTACCAGGTTGAAGTAGGCTGTTCTTATTTATATCTGTCTTCAGCGTACGTAGTAAATTCGCAATGTCAGATTTGTGCCCTGCAAATTGCACTCTGCGTTAGAGCTCATGTAAATGGGTCCAATGACACAGCTAACTGACCTGCGCTCATGGTTGTTTGTCTACTCTCCATGCTGCGGACAACTCGACTGTGGAAATCCGCTGTTCTTGGACATGGCCCAAATAGCGGAATTAATTCCCTAGAATTGCTGACTAATTGCAGATCAATTGGCGGGTAGGTTTTCAATCTACGGGTGCACGCGTTTTTCGTGTTTGGCGTAGCGAACTGTCAGGGCAGGCGCCGTCAACGAGTCTGCTTGCACCCCCCTTTCTTCTCGACTGCTATAACATACCAGGTACGCCGGGCCAAGCTGTGAACATGCTTCAATGGCAATTTGCTTGACCCAAATCAATCATGGTTAGCTTTGGTTCCGGGCTGGCTACAATCACTGCACGGCCTCCCACGCCGCCCAAAGAGAGCACAACCAAGCTTTCAAACGCCAATCTGACGAATTTCTCCCTCAATGCCCTTGACCGCCCTCTACTCGACACGCCTGAGGAGTCACCAGCCTCCTCCGCGGAGTATTTCAAGGGGTCCTCAGAGAAAGCCCAAAAGAGAGTCGGCTTCTCCCCATGGACCGAATACCATAGACCGCTCAGCAATAGCGGCAAAGATTCGGACTCGGAAAGCCAGATACGACGCCTACGACCCTCAAAAGAGTGCAAATCGTCAAACAAATCCATCTTGAAGAGCTCTAGCGACCACGTCATGGTGGCACCCAATAACGAACTGCAGGTATTCGATCAAGATAGCCTGCCAGCTATGCTTCGCTCGACCACTCTTCACTTGGCATCGACGTTACGCTCATCTCGACTAGACGCCTATTCGACTCTACTGGCATGTTTAAGTGCATATGATGACATTCCGGACATGCAAGACTTGTCCGAGAAGATCGTTGAGATTACTGGCTACATTCGGCGCGACATCACCAGCAAGATCTCTGATGAAGGGCCATTGGACATACAACTCGCTACTCAAGCTGTAAAAGCGCTTACGGTCTTTGTCTACACCCCTACCATGGCAAAATATCTTCCAGAAGAGTTTTGTTTATTCTTCCTCGAGCGCTCTATCTCATGCATTGAAGATGTAGGATCGCCGAAAATACTTGTCTCACACTACATGCAGCTCCTTGAGAAGCAAAAGCTTGGGTCGAAACATATGACTTTAGAGCGCGTCAATAGGCTTCTTACGGTTTTGGAAGGAATAACAAATCGAATCAAAAGTAACCGCGTTGTCGGGCATCGGCTCATGATATACCAACGCTTACTTACCCAAGCAAAGCCTGTGATGCTGTCAAGGAGTGGGGACTGGATCGACCATCTTGTTGGAGGTATGCTTAGTTCGATCAAGGACATTCGCGCCCGTGCAATCAGCTTCGGCATGGACGCTGCTCTTTTGTTTGGAACAACCAGCTCGGTGACTCACGCTTGCCTCAAGATCTTTAATGGCGCACTTCCGGAGGGCAAAAAGGTAATAGAATACTTAGCTTCGCGCTTGATAGAGATGTCGAAGTCCAAAGAAGACGGCGTGCATGTGCCTCAGATATGGAGTGTCGTGATTCTCTTTCTTCGAAGCCGCCGACGCCAACTTGAAAACTGGGAGCATATCAAGATATGGCTAGAGGTGATCCAGCGGTGCTTCAACTCCAGTGATGCGCAGATCAAGTTTCAAGCCAATATCGCATGGAATCGCCTCATATTCACCGTTAACCTTGATACATCAACTTGCGAATCAATGGCCAAAATGCTTCGGCAACCTATTGTATCTTCCTTGGAGCGAAAAGACAGCGACAAAAACTCGAAACAGGTAAAGCAGATTGCTCGGTCATCATATTGTACACTTTTATATTACGCCTTTCGACCGGCTTCGGGGCATGTCCAGCTTGATAAATACTGGGACTTCTATGTGGCTCAAGTCCTTCCAAATTGCTTCGTGGCCAGCAAAACTGAAGTCGACTACGCCTGCAATATCTTAATAGCCCTCTTCGCCGGCCATGGTAAGCCAAAGCTGTGGGAGGAGAACAGGGCCAACGTGAACGGACCAGTGAAGCCGGAAGAGCTGCCATGCCTTGATTCCAAATGGGTCCGCCTGAAGACGTCCAGCATTCTACACATCTTTGAGAAGCTATTTGATGTCGCTGACTGGTCAATTGGTAAAGACCAAGAAGACCAACTCATGCTGGCTTGGCGATGCTTTATGACAGCTTTAGGTAATGCTGGTAGTAAGGAGGTGAAAGTTTCGATGGATTCTATGAATTCTATTGCACAACTGTTTAATACGATGAAGCATTTATTGGACCAGGAGCGCCTACGAAAGTCCGGGACGGCTATAGGAAAGCAGCCAACTTCCTTCGAGAAGGTTAAATATCTCCTCACTGAGGCGGTAGCAAAGATCGGAAATATCCCATTCATGGAGCCACGCATTATCATAACTTCGCAGAATTCTTTCGAAGCCGCGGAAACGCCCTCGAGTCGATCCAGTCGAGACCCTAGCTCACTTAACTCGCCAGCAAACCACCTACTCAGCCTTCTACTTACGAGTGTGCGGGACGAACAGATTGACTCTAGCTACATAGACACGATCAAAGCTGTGATGCAGATACCTTTGCAATCAGCCACCACGAGACGGACACAGCTCGCTACGCTTCGCAACTTGGCTCGTCTGATATCCATAGACAACACCTTCAACACGAAAGCGTGTATCGTTTTCTGGAAACTCCTTGCAGAAGCCGCTTCTCTGGCCCTGGGACTACCCCCGCATACTAACCCTCACGATTCCAGTCCTCAGTACCCTGGTCATGACTACGGGGAGGCTGTGAAGTTGCTAGAGCTGGGTATTCATTACACGTCGATCGACATTACAACCTGGTGCAATCTACACGATTGTATCGCCAGTGCTCTGCGTGAAGAAATCGGTAATGAGAGCATCATTTTGATCATGACTGAGCCCCTTGCGGGGATGGTATGCAAAGAGGTCAAAACTCGTGACGACAATTTGCTTGCTTTTGCTTTACCAATCATAAAGACGGCATATTGGCCACAGTCGGCTCATCTGATGGAGCGTGCTCAAAAGTTGCTTTGGGGTGTTGTGCATGCGCCCCACAGAGGAACGTCTGTGGATCCATTCGATAACCTCTACGCATCGATAGACGCTTTGCTCATCTGCACCTATGTCCAGGTTGAAGATCTTCCAAGCCAACATGTGAACGAACTTCTTTCAACTGTTACGCAGGTGATAAAGTCCTGTCCGTCGGTACTCCATAGTAGCATCCTTAGCCGCATCCAGCGTGGCCTTGCTGTCTGGATCGAGGATGCGAAGGGGCTTCTGGGCAGATTGCGGTCTCAGATGTCCGCAGACTGGTCCCACGTAAGTTTCTTCACAAATGTGGGAATGCCACTAATTCGTCTCTTCCAGGTCCAAGAAATGTGGCAAACAGTAATGACAGCAATCCAAAATTTACCTGCTTTCTCAACAAGTACATTGTCAAAGCATCAACATCTCTTGTTATCTAGCTTGAGGAGCCGGCACAGGTCAATCGCGAATGACTCCCTCGAAATGTGGAATCGCACCTTTGGCTGTGCCGAATGTTTGGAGTATCCTGACGAATTGCGTACCCTTTTAACAAAGCTGCAACCTGTCACTGAGTTGGTTTTGCCGACTTTCTCAGGCACTGAAGATGATGAGGTGAGAAAGTTGCTTTTATCCACCCAATAGTCAGAAGGCTTACCAATTGAAGGTCACGTCATTTCCCCTTAACTTCGTCGAGTCTGAAGATAGTGGAGAGGACGCTCCAGAACTACGCCTGCCAATGACCAAAGGACCATCGCCACTTGCTAAGGAACCCTTTAGGAGTCTCCATCACAGTCCGAACCCACAACCACCGCGTACCAGAGAAGCGCCTCAGCCGGCGAAACGAGCCGTCAAGATAACGCCAAAAGAACGGCTTCGCCATGAGGATCCTCAGATACGGTTTGCTGCCGTTGAATCTTCGCCATTAGCGCCTGAGGCCGTCAACTCGCAGCACTTGACAGATCGACAGAAAGAAGTGAAGGAACGTCAGAGCAGCGAAGCAGCTGCAATGTTCCCCGAAATAAGGTCAACGTCCAGAAGTAGTTCTCGTCCAGCAGAATACCATCTGCCGAAGCTCGTCTTGAAGCCTTCTACGAAACAGGCCGTGAGATCAACCGTGAACGATGAGACAAGCCCCATACTGCCTCCCGATGTGCTCATGAATGACTTCCTTGGCTCCTCTCCGACGCCTAGCTCCAGCAAGAAAGGGAGAGACCAACGCTACGATGATGAGTGTCCCTCATCTCCTCCCGATGTCCGGCCTCAGTCGAACGAGATCCATGATATCGACATGGATCTGACCATTGGTGAAGTCGTAGATTCAACAACGGGGGAGAACCGTAACCACAGCACTACTATTATGGACGCCGAGTCGCCTATTACGAAGGGCTCATCCAAGGTTAACGGCGAACGGGAAGTTATGAATGAGGTCTCAAACCTATTGAATGGGCATTTGGAAGCTCGTGCATCGAATGCGGCTCATGTTCTGCCCGACGAGCGTATCCTCTCTGATCAAGACGTCTTCGTTGACGCCCCTGCCGAACCAATAGCGGAGCAGTCTATGACCGAGCCTGAAGTTAGCCGTGTCACGGATTCTTTTCAAAGTCAGAAATATTCTCAGTCCGCAACAGAAGATGACCAGGCTGCTGCACAACTAATTGGTGAGATGGAACGAGCTTCTTCACAGCAGGAGGGAGCAACAAATAATACGATAAGATCACGATCGAGGACCGGCCGAAAAAGGAAGAGTACATTCGACCATCCACCGAGCGCGAATAAGAAACCAAGGCATACTTCAGGTCCTCCGGCTCGTCAAAATACCGTTACAACCACAAGGCCAGAAGTCGTTGTTGCTGACTGCGTTATGATTGATGTGCGTGCAGTGGAAGGGGCCCGGGGGGCAAGTCCGGATATCAAAAGGGAAGGCTCGCCATCACCTTCCTTTATTACAGCGACCCAGTTCGAACAGGAAACTGCATCGACTCGTAGGAAATCTGGAAGGCCACGGAAAACTTCGAGAGTAGCCCAGCTCAGTCAAGAGACACCATCAATCAGGAAAAGCCCACGCGAGACCCACGTCAAAATAGAGCCAGCTGTGGATGTCGAGACGACGCCCATGCCATATAACACGCGTAGATCATCACGTATCAGCGAGACGTCCATGAGACAAGGTCTCAGGTCAAATGTTGGTTCCCAGAAGATAGACGTGGCTATGAGCGAGTCTCATGATAATTCCAATACAAATTCGTCCAAAACCAGCAAGTCAGGCCGACGACGCCAACGACGCAGCCATGATGTATCACAGGATCAAGAATCTAGCCTTGATACGGATTCTCTAGCCTCTTTTACCAACGAGGACGTTGTCGGAATGGCAGTGGATGAAACTAGGGCAGCAACATCTGACGATCGACAGGCGAGACAAGTGTCGCAGCCTCAAAAGGATCGGTTGTCTCTGCCCCACCAACCCTCAGATGGACTTCAATCAGGACCAGATGCTACCTTGGAGACACGAGACGAGGTCCCTACGGCACAGTGGATCCTCCAAGGTTTCAAAGACTTGCTTCAAAATGTCAAACGAGTCGCACTTGGGCCTGAGGAGGAACGGGCAATGGTTGGCGTTCTTTTCGAGTCGGTGAAAGAAGTGCACGAGGCAGGACGGCGCAAGGCGACTACGTAAGATGAGTGCTGGAGCGTGTTACAGCATGCATTCCTTGCCGTCAGGATCCGTTTCAGTATGTTTCACAGCATAGCGAAGTAGGGCGTTGGCAAGTTCTGGGATATCATTATGTTCAAGGCTAAGCGGAGGCAACAGTACAGACGCGTGTATGATGCAGTATCTACAAAAAGTAGGGTCTTTTTATCATCAGAAAGGGAGATGAGTTCCCGAAAAGCCGATGCTCTCGGTCCCATGGGATTACGTGCATGAGCTGCATAAGTTGCATAAGTTGTATAAGCTGCATCAAATGCTTGGGCGCGACTGCAAGTCGGTTGGCGGGGCGACCTCTAGGGCGGTGAGGGTAGCCAGCCCCTGCATGAGCGAGTGTTTCAGGTATCCCACCTCGTCTTGGCGACCAGAATTCCGGCCATCCAGCGCTAATATTCACTATTCGAGCTGGCTTGTTTTAGTGGGGTCGCTGCTTCTATCCATTCCTACAATTACCACCATCTTACCTGCCTTTTCTATGAGTTCTGACATAACCCTTTCTCTCCTCGATCCTCTCCCCACAATCAATCTACATCACCAAGCACAACATGGACCGTCCCAAGAAACCCTCTGCCATCCCAGTCTCCCCCACTATCCCCACTCCAAATGTATCAATCTCGCAAGATAATTCTCGGGTTACTGCTAGTTTACCTACAGGTGAATCGGTCGAGGTGCTTCTGTATGGCGCTACCGTTATCTCGTGGAAATGCAAGGGCAAGGAGAATCTCTTTCTTAGCTCCAAGGCTCACCTGGATGGCTCTAAGGCTGTAAGGGGAGGTATCCCGCTGGTCTTTCCTGTAAGTGGAATCTTGATCCTAATCCGTCTCACTGAGCGGTGGTGTCAATGAAATATTCCAGTGCTGATGCCTCCACTCAGGTCTTTGGCCCACCACCAGCAAATCATGCAACAACCGGCCTGCCACAGCATGGCTTCGCGCGAATTTCGAAATGGGAGTACCTTGGCAAGTCATCGTCAGAGTCCTCGGCAACACCGAGCAATACCGGGGATGCTTCAGTAAAGCTCGATTTTGGCCTATCGAACACAATGTTGGAGAATATCCCATCCGAGTGGAGGAAATACCAATTCGGCATCACATACTCTGTGACATTGAACAAAGAAGACCTGGAGACTAGTTTGGCAATCAGAAACACAGGACCAACAGATTGGGAATTTCACACATTGTTTCACACTTATTTGGCTGTCGATGTAAGCTTCCATGCCTATCGCCATAGTTGGGAAGGCATTGGGACAAGTCGACGTAGCACATTACTGATGAACAATTGCTGTACAGAATATCTCGCAAGTCTCGATCAAAGGACTTGAGTCGACCTCTTATAAAGACAAGACACAAGGAGGCAAGGAAGTGCAGGGTACCTCTGGACCGATCACCATTGCGGGCGAAGTCGATCGCAATTACTCCTTAGACCCGTCCAAGACCATCGTTGTTGCGGAGAAGAATAAACCGCGGTATGAAATCACTCGAGATATGTTGGGGGATGTGGTCGTTTGGAATCCGTGGGAGAGTAAGGCGAAATCGATGGCAGACTTTGGGCCGGAAGATGGATACAAGAAGATGGTGTGCGTGGAAGCAGGAAGTGTGTTGACGTGGAATACGCTCGAGGCAGGAGATACTTGGGAAGGAGGGCAAAGGATACAGGCGCTGTGACTGAGAAAGCAGTCAAGGCTGTAATAGGCATGATGACTTAACGAGCGAACGATCAAGAATAATGAAGTATTGGGAGGATAGATGGACTGCTGATGGGGGCAGGCAATATGGTGAAAGCTTTGGCTAATTGCAGGAGGCGGGGGTTTGTGGAGTCACAACGTGATTGTGGTATAGGTGAATAATGAAAAGTTGCCATAGCTGATGCTCGTTAGCACCTTACTCAGTCTGCTCGCTAACCAGCTCTGATAACTCACTGTGTCAGTCAGGCATTTTTAACTGATTTCGGACACGGACAAGATGGAGACCGCCAATTCCGAACCTGTTGGACTCGGCCGATCAGTTTGCAAGCGAAGACCGGCGCCGGTGAGGTAGGGCCCCCCAGTGGCCGGCTAACACGGGCATTAATACCTTACCTTACACTTACTACTACTGGGACGGAGTGGCAGCGGAGTCACAGCTAAAGTAGACCCCACAGCGAAGCCTGCTTGCACGTGTGGCGCAAAAGTGCAGAAAGTCTACGATACTCTTTCTCTCATTCCTCTCCCCTCTCCTCCACATCACTCCAACCATCTTCCCCCCATCTTGCCCCATCCAGTGCTATATACAATCCTGCTACTGCCTCTTATCTACTTTCACCAAAAAGTCCCCGCACGTCCCACCTCCGCCGTTACCGGTGACGGCCGACGCCAAGCGTGAAGTAAGGCTTATCTAACCATCTGATAAGGAATCTGCTCTCTGCTTTGCCTCATGCGACCAGCCTCTCCACACCAAGAGAACTCGAATCGAGATACCTCAATAGTCGGAAACCCCAATTACGGACCCAATGAACAGCACTCTCATGCTCAAGAGACCGTCGCGTCGCAAGACTTCGCCATTGAATCTTCCAGCGACGACGCTTCCTCTGACGGTTTCCTGAAAGACGAAGATGCAACCCATTCCCACCAGCAGCAGGGCAAGGAGAAGCCCCAAAGACCTTCAATACTCCCCTGTCCCTCAAGCATAGCCCGTCGTATCTCCTTCATCGACCGCGATGAAGTTCCCCCCACCACCCCGGCTACACCATCAACCCCATCCAAACCCGCCCCCGTAAGATGGCGAGATCTGCCCAACAAGCGCCAACTCGCCATCCTCACCATGGCCCGTCTCTCCGAACCCCTGACCCAGACCTCCCTCCAAGCATACATGTTCTATCAACTCGAATCCTTCAATCCCAGCCTTCCGCCTGCCACTATCTCCGCTCAAGCAGGCATGCTGCAAGGTTCCTTTACGGCCGCGCAGTTTGTGACGGCGGTGCTGTGGGGTCGCTTGGCTGATCATGAGCGCGTAGGCAGGAAAACAGTGTTGCTGATTGGGCTCATGGGTACATGTATCTCGTGCGTGGGCTTCGGGTTCTCGCGGACTTTCTGGCAGGCGGCGGTCTTCAGGACGATGGGTGGTGCGTTGAATGGGAATGTTGGGGTTATGAGAACGATGATTAGTGAGATTATACAGGAGAAGAAGTTTCAGTCGCGGGCGTTCCTGTTGTTGCCCATGTGCTTCAATATCGGGGTTATTATTGGGCCGGTTTTGGGGGGATTGCTTTCGGATCCGGTGGGGAGTTATCCGAGGGTTTTTGGGGAGGGAAGTCTGCTGGGGGGAAAGGATGGGGTGTGGTGGTTGAGGCATTGGCCCTATGTCTTGCCGAATCTGCTGAGTGCGGTGTTCTTATTTAGTTCGGCGGTGGCGGTTTTGTTTGGGCTGGAAGAGGTATCCTTTTCCCCTAAAGGTCATACATTCTCTCTTTGCCACTCCGTACTGATCTCTTGTAGACATTAGAAGCTCTCCGCGACAGGACTGACTTCGGCATCCGCCTCGGCCGCTCCATAGCCCGCCTCTTCCGCTCTCGCAGACACCAATACACCGCCCTCTCCACCACCGACGACCCCCTCGACTCCCCCTCCACCCCCACCCGCCCCGACAGCTACGAACTCGAATCCCCTCTCCCCAAACCGCCCTCCCCCTCTCCCAACCCAAAACCCAAACGCAAACTCCCCTTCCGCCGCATCTGGACCACCAACGTCCTCTGCACCCTCCTCTGCCACTTCCTCCTCGCCATGCACGTCGGCACCTTCAACAACCTCTGGTTCATTCACCTCTCCACCCCGCGCTTCAACCCTTCCTCCCCCTCCCCCCCCTCCCACACCCATCAATCCCTCCCCTTCGCCTTCACAGGCGGTCTCGGCATGCCTCCCCGCAGCGTCGGCTTCGCAATGGCCGTCCTCGGCGTCATAGGAATCACCCTCCAACTCTTCGTCTACCCCCGCGTCAACGCCTGGCTCGGCATCGTGCCCTCCTTCCGCTATGCCCTCCTCCTCTTCCCCATCGCCTACTCCCTCGCTCCTTACCTCTCCCTCATCCCCTCCACCGCTCCTCCCCCTGCCCAAGCCTCCGGCCCCCTCATCTGGCTCTCCCTCAGCGGCGTGCTCTTCATTCAAGTCGTGGCCCGCACGTTCGCCCTTCCCGCAACCATCATCTTAATTAATAATAGCTCACCGCATCCGAGCGTGCTGGGTACTATACATGGTGTGGCGCAGAGCGTGAGTTCTTTTGCTAGGACGGTGGGACCGGTGGTTGGCGGGTGGGGGTATGGAATGGGTTTGAGGATTGGGGTTGTGGGGTGTGCGTGGTGGGGGTTGGCGGGGAGTGCGGTGGTGGGGGCGCTGGCGGCGAGGTTGGTGAGGGAGGGGGATGGTCATGAGATTCTTTTGGAGGGGGAGGAGAGGGAGGAGGGGGGGAAATAGGAAGGGGGAGGGATGAGGTTTGTAGGGAGTGGGTGAAGGGGAAATGGTCTGGTTATGGTTGTAGAAAAAGTAAAACGACTCCAGGTCCTGATGAACCAACAATCAATAACTAACCATAGGTATGTATATACTCAACTTATAATCCCAACAAACACACAAGTCCCCAGACGAGAATTTAAAACCTACCTACCAAATGACCACTTGATTTCCAAAATTACACCTCGAACATGCTTTGATAGACAACGAAAGCCGTATAAGAAACTTCAACAAAGTCCAACCCCCAAACCAAAAAAATGTAGAGGGTGAAACGAATAGCCGTATCTTTACATTCCCTCAGCAAGGCTATTACCAAGGGTAGGACACGGCTTCAGAGAGCCCCCTTTTCAATCTCGGAATATAGCTTTGTGTTTTCGCATGCGCAGAGCAGATAGGAGTAAGAGCTGCAATGCGGATTATGTATGTATTCCGTTGAATGGGTTCCAGGTCTTTTTATTCGGGGTCTGGGGGAAATAGTGAAAGATAACAACAAAACAAATAGTGAAACAATGTGTTGGGGTGGGGGCGCGGACGAAAAGCAAGCATTGCTGACACATATATAACAACTCATACAATATTACATCTACCTCAGCATCTCTCAATGATGCATGCACCCCAGTTAACCAGGTAATACTACACCTTACCCAACCTCGCAGCCTTAAACCTACTAACCTTTTTCCTCCCCCCCTCAGCCTCACTCAGCGGCACCTCGGCCTTCTCCTCATCAGATTGCGCCATGAACCCGCCTTGGCGAGCAATCATCCGGTTCCGCATCTTGTGGTATTCGGTTGCTACTTCTTGCTGGAGCAAGGCGGGGTCGTATTCGTCTGGTTCGGGAGGAATGGTTGTGGTGGTGGTGTCTGTTGAGGGGGCGTAGGGGCGCTCGATGATGGAGGATAGGACGGGGTTGGAAGGGGGTTTTGTTGGGGGGGTGGGTACGGTGCTAGACTCCTGCGTTGAGGGGTTTGCGGTGGGTGGTGAAGGTGCTTCTTGGACGGAGAGGGAGGGGGCGAAGCGGACGCCTTTCTTTGGGGGCCGTTGTGGTGATTCGTGAGTGGCGTTCGGCTCGTTCGCATTAGTGGATGGACGCTCTCCTTCTTGTTCGTTTACTGCTGCTAAGTTTCCAATTTCGGCATTAGGCCCGACATTCTTCATTCTTTTCTCCAGCGCCCTCATCTCTGCCAGATAATCATCGGTCAGTACCCGCCGTCTGGTTCTTCCGAATTGGTCTTCGTCCTCTTCAACACTGCTGTTCTCATCCGGGTAATCCTCATCCTCATCCTCCTCGTCTGAGTATGAAATTCCCTCCCCATCCAGGTCCAGCTCGGCTACTACAGCCCCGATCTCTTCCATATTGTATTGGATCATTTGTCTACGTAGCACTGCATCTTCCGATGACTCATCAGTTGGTATGACTGGGACGAAAGGAGTCTCCTTAACGGGCTCTGCCTTGTCGTCGACCGTGGACATGGGTGACATCTGACCAATCTCCTCCCCAAGGACCTTAATTACGCGGGTTGAATCATTTCTCAATGATTGGTTTGACATTGTGTTATGGGCCGGTGACCTGCTCTTTGGGGCTATCGTTTTATGGTTGGAATCTACCTTGGTATCGTCGGCGAAGCTAACATTTTTCTGTGATCGTTTCGGCTTTTTTTGGCTACTATTAGTACTAGATTTCAAAGGACTGGCGTTTGTCTGATGCGGTTCTACGGTCTTTTGATCGGTAGCCGCAGGGATCTGGAGCGAATTATCGGCCTCGGTGGGCGCGATTTGCTCTTTGTGCGATTTATCTGATTGAGAATGAGGGCCTTCCAATTGGTCAGGATCTTCTGGCAGATCGTTGATTCCAGCTTTGCGGAGAGCTTCCATCAATTGCGGCTCCGTCTCCCCAGGCTTTGAGATTGTGCTAGCTACGAAGACTGTCAATATTTGGACCCTAAGACGAAAACTCAACATACATATGACATTGTCTTCCTCGTCCAATTGCTCAAGGATTTCTGTGAATGGCAGTCCTTCTTCGTTCCTAACCTCAGGCTGACTTAATACCTGAGACGCTGCATACTTTTCTTCTGCTGCCTGCAACATAGATGAGAGGGACTTCACGTTTCTTTGGACATCTAGCGAGGGTGAGAAGTTGCTTATTAGGCATAAGGCAGATACATACAATCGATTCGTCTTGCAAGTAGCCCAAGTAATTGCTGCTTGTCACGTGATCTGCCCTTATCATCCACGAGAAGGGACTTTCTCTCTTGCAAGGCTTAGCTAGTCATATGAGCAGTACACAAGATGATCACCGTACCTTTAGGCGTCAATAAAATATCGTTAGAATTGTTGACGAAGCCTTTGCTAGGATCTTCCCGAAGGCTTTCCTAGCCATGAGTCAGTATTTCGAGATTCCAAGGTACAGAGATTGACTACCGAGTCAACCGGAGTTTTATCATCTGCGAGTGCCAAAACATCCTCTTTCATGCCCTCATACTCGAGTTCCCATTGCTGCCAGTGGCGAAGTGATGCTCGAAGTTTGGCAACGTTTTGCTCCAACTGCAGACGGTGGCGTTCTAGATCAACAAAGCTATCTCTTATGCCTGCCATGACTGTTAGAGCAACACCTTTGTCCTCGAGATGTATGAAATGCTCTCATTACGAAGCATGAATGTTGTTAAGATACCTTTTAGGTAAGAAAACATATGCGGAATCAATCCCGCTAATAATTTGATATGTTGGTCAGCCTTATTATGACTGTCCAGGCTCAACGATCATTCATTCTTCTTGCTCGCAATGTCAAAACCGCCAGCTAGGAATGGCGCGCCCCAGCGTCGTCCAGGCGAAGAAGATGGTGAGCTTCATACCCAGTTGCAGACTCTCAATCTTAGCTCCCCTACATCTCAGAACTCAGCTAACTCCCCAGACATTTGCCCTGTTTGCAAATCCTCCCGCTACCTCAATCCCAACATGCGCTTTCTCGTCAATCCAGAGTGCTACCACAAGATGTGCGAATCTTGTGTGGACAGAATATTTTCTCAAGGACCCGCACCATGTCCTGTAGCTGGATGTGCAAGGACCCTGCGGAAACAGAGATTCCGCCGGCAGACGTTCGAGGATTTGCAGATTGAAAGAGAAGTGGATATACGGAGGCGGGTCGCTTCTATGTAGGCTTTCCACTTGTTCACGCCCTAGCACTCCTCGGATTTTATTTACTCATGGATCCAATAGATTCAACCGCCGAGAATCCGAGTTCCAAACCCTCCGAGACTACAACAATTACCTCGAAGAAGTTGAGACCCTAACCTTCAATCTTCTTTATAACATCGACGTCGCAACCACTGAAGAGAAACTTGCTTCCTATGCCCGCCAAAACGCTGCCGACATAGCCAACAACAAGATCATATCCGCTCAAGAGAGTGCCTCCACCGAGGCGCAAATAGCCGCGCAAAAGGAACAAGCAAGGTTGCACCGAGAAGCAGCAAGGAACGAAGAAGACGAAGAACGCCGAGAGAAAGAAGAGGGACGTCAAGAATTCATTAACAAAATCGCGGCCAGCAATGAAGACCCCGACAAAATCGCAAAAGTAGTCCTTAAGAAGAGCACAGCGCGCCGCACAGCGGCCGATAAATTGCGGCAGCAAGAAGCTGCCAAAGTCGACAACGCATCCGCTCCTCTATTTCAGATCCAAGGTCTCAAACCTGTCGTGCGACCCGAGCCCCAGAAAGCGTATGATCCATTCGGAGACTATTCAATCAAGACCGAGTATTACACATTACAGACCCAGTACGAGCATCCGTGGTTAGAGAACGCGAAGACAGACGCGAAGATCACCGCTGGTGGGTTCGATGTGGGCGAGTATTGTGCTAGGGCTATGATGGAAGCGTTTGGAGGATTGGGGGTTTTTGTGGAGGATGAGGTGACACGTAGAGAGGAAGCTCCTGGTGCGGGTGTGGGGACGACGGCTGCGGCGGTGGCTGCTGGGGATGGCAAGGGGGTGGATGATGATGTATTATAGATGTTTAGGAACCTAGGGATGTGACATGTGATGGATGATATAGGGGAAAGCAGCATAGCGATGGCGTCTGCATTGGAAGGGAGACACACATCATGATACCCACGTTAAACAGCATAGCGGCATATAGAAGGCAAAAGCAACGTCATGTAACCACTTTCCGTCGATGAGGCTGTGGCTAAATCCCAAAGCGATATGCGATACCTTCTTAGAAAGAAGCTGAGCCCGTGTCACTTCAGATGACAGCTATTGCACCATCGTGCATCTTGCGGAAGACAATGTCCTAGAGGGTAATATTCAAGCAGCAAGGTTTCATATGGAAGAGCTAGAGCTCCAGAATTAGTTTAGTCATACCGTACCTGGTGCATCGCTTCACTAGTTTTGCTGCAAGATATACATATCCAGAGGATTATGGAGCAAAAGGAGAGTTGCAGAAAACTTTTGAATTCTATCAATGACAATACAATACTTGAAACGCCACGCTATGCGTTCAATGCTAACCCAAGTACACGCTCGTTTCAGGGCAGAGGACCCATGCTTTTAAACAAGAATGAAAACGCTGGGAAAAAATCCGTAAGTGCAACAAAGAAACGCCACCAAGAACCGCCATCAATAAAGCAAGTATCCATCAGTATGAGCTCTTCCGTAGACACACTCCCCGAAGGTTGGTCGATACGGGTTCCTCATCGAGTACAGCATGAGCTCTTCCGTATACAACTCCCCAAAGGTTGGTCGATACGGGTTCCTCATCCTGTTGCCATATTGGTTCCGGTCTCACCAAGAGTCTCCTTCGCACAAACAGATCTCAACCAGCGGACATACACAGAAGTCAGTCACACCAGGAATTCTGAATATCAAAAGGAAGGTTGGTGGCTAATAATAGAAGTGGTTTTGGCGTAGATCGAGACGACCGGTAGGAAGTATAGTCGTATGCGCCGTAGAAGAAGATTGTAGTCGTAGATATCATGGTCGCGTGCAGTGGTGATGAAGATTAAGTAGCTGAGCTCCTCCTTCGACTAGCCATCGAAACGCCGCTCTTAGTTGTCTCAATTGTGGAATCGAGGCCTTCCCATGGAAGGCCTTCACTCTCCCCCTCGCTCTCTAGGTCCCAAGGATGGCTTTCGATCCTGGGCTTCGGCTTTGGCTTCTCTGCCTGTTTCTGAATCTCACCCCCACGAAGTTGTAGCGTAGCGACGTCAACCCCAATGGATTGTAGAGTGATTTCAACTTCTTCGTCACTGATCTCATGGCCTTCCTGCTTCTGGCCCTCAAGCACGTCATATAATGCGTAGATCTGGTCCGCCTTAACATCAATGGCACGGAGGAGGCCCTCCATCTTTTGCTGGACCGACTTGCGGCTGCGCTTGCTGAGCGCAGGGTTATGACCATTATATAGGGTTTGGTATTTGTTGAGTTGGATTTTCAAGTGGGCAAGCTCATCTTCAAGACCTTTCATAACTGTCGCTAGAGCAAGGCCCGGTGGTTGCGAAGGACGAATGGTGTGGTCATCCTCGTCGTCACTAGTCTTCGGCATGCGCTCAGAGACGGGTACTGGCTTGGGAATCTTGATGGTCTCCTTGACTGCCAATGCATGATGGTGGTCCTCGCCTCGCTTGACGAAGCGCGTGCAAACTGTGCAATTTTGGCCGTTGTGGTTTGCAAGTTCCTCGAGGACTTTTTGCCCCTCTTTCGACACAGCTGGGATTTCTTCAGTAATGGCAACCGGGTTTCGGATGGTAATATCAGGCACGATGAAGGCTGAAGTCATGTTTTCAGCATCTAGACCGCGGCGGCGACTACGTATGCTCAAAAGCGATGTTTCTGAATGACGACGATTATGTTCCGTTGGCTCTGTATGAATCGATTTCTCGGTAGGTTCTTGTGGCAAAGACCCAGTGGTCAATTCCTTCATAGAGGACTTGCGCGGAAGTACTTGCTGAGAATGCTGAGATTGTAGCTCAGCGGAGGCTTTCTCTGTAAAAGTGTTGTCGCCCTTCGATGGTTGACGTTTACATTGCTGGCGTTGTTTTCGCTCTAAACGCTCCTGTTCAAGAGTCTTCCGTAGGTCGGCTATATCTTTTGTCTGTTGTGGCCCAAGTCAGCAACTGTAGGGAGGTAAAGAATCAGAGCATGACTTACATGAACATAGCTCAGATATGTCAGGTCCATGGAGGTCCCGTCGTCTTGATTGGAAGGTGCACGGAGAGATTCCTTCCCCTGGGCTTTGCCTTTACCTTTCGAGATTTCGCTGGCCGCATGATGACTTTCCTGGGTCGTCTCCATCTCCAATTGAGTAGCCTGCTGTACATGCTTTGACATGTCTTTAGCAGCACGTGGTGTTCCGCTGAAATCAAATAGTGTGTCCACTTCTTTGTGAGTCGAGGCGTTTGCTTCGCCTTCATCAAGCCCTTGATCCTCCGTAGGAGCTTGGAAATGGGCTGCGGAAGCGCTCTTGCTTCCTGGACCTAAAGACGGAGGATTAAACTTTGCCACCATCGTCTTGACCTCTTGCAGCTTCCGTTGCATAGCCTCCTCCTTAGCTGTCCACTTGTGAGTTTCGCTCTCATAGCTTGTAGTAATCTGATTGATTCGAGCTCTGAGGTCGTTGTTCTTCTGAGTTTCGCTCTCATAGCCTGTAGTAATCTGGCTGATTCGAGCTCTGAGGTCGTTGTTCTTCTGAGTTTCGCTCTCACAATTTGTTGTCAATTGGCCGATTCGGGCTTTGAGCCTGTTTTTCTCCCGTGTTTCACTCTCATGGTTGACTGTCAATTGGCCAATTCGAGTTTTCAGATCGTTATTTTCTTCTCTGAGAGCCTCATTATCGCCCTTCAGCTGCTCGATGGTGAAATACGCGACGCCTAACTGAGACACTGCGGAGTCACGTTCTTGCGTAATGTTCTTCAGAATGGTCTCGGCGGTAGCAGCCTTACGAGTCGTGGCGTCCACTTGAGCTTCGAGTGCATGGACTGATGATTGCAAGCCTTCGAACAATTAGTCAAATATTCCTTCAAGTTTTTGCCGAAGACTTACGATTCTTCTCAATCATCAACCTACGTTGGCCAACACCAGTGTCATTGCCATCGTCACTATCAGTTGTGCCAAGTGCACTGTCACTCCGGGCCGCACGTTGTCTAATGGCATTTTGTCCTTCAACCACTCGATTCTTCGCCCTCAGCTCGTCGATAGTAACTTCTGCTTCAGCATTTTGCCTCTCCAAGATGGCAACTTTGTCTTCCAGTAACTTGATGTTAAGGAAGATAGCCTGTTCATCTATTGCTAGATCTACATCATCAACAGGTATGTTAGCTCCGTTGGTGTGCATGTTGTGTTGCAGTACTCTGACGAAACGAGACTGACGCGGCTTTCCATCGAGAGAGAAAACCGGAGTCCCATCTTGGTAGATGCCGGAAATAAGCTCAGAAATGTTTGGTAGGGTGGATTGTCCAAAAGACTGCTGTGTTGCTTGCGCGGAAGATGGAGCGTATTGCGTGTTTCTTTTGTTTTTAGGCGCGACAGAGCCTAGCAAAGTTTGTGCGGAGCTGAACCTGGTAGGAAGACCTTCTATATGGGCGTGTTGTTGGGCCGTGGCGGTCACCTGCTGGCCTGTGGTATTGGCGAAGCGCGTGTTTCTAGCCGTCAGATCGATCGTTGGTGGTCTCTCTTCGCCCACCAGTGATCTGTCGTTTTCATCTCTGACACGGGCATGCATAGAAGCTAGAGTACGGCGGGCCTCTCCACTGGCTTTCCGGCTCCCTTCCGAGCCAGAGTCCTTCATCTTGAGGGGTGGTGGTGAAGGGTCGTTACTTTGGTTTTGCAATCCAGAGGCTCGACGTAGTTGGGCATCGCGTCTCATTGAGGTAGGTGAGGCGTCATCGATCTTCTTTGATGTTTGTCTTTGCCTAAGCGGTGGTGTGTACATAACCTGGTATTGACGGCCGCCAGGTGATTCTATAAGAGGGATCGAAAGGTCTGCGGTATCTTTGTCGAGTCCTGTCTCGACATTCGAAGAGTATTCTTTGGTACGTTTCAGGTTTGCAATAGCATCGCCACTGCCTCTTTTGATACCTCGGTGCTTCTCAAGCCAGCCAGAGATATCGGTTTTCGAGTCGTCGCTGCCCTGGGTGAAGTCGGGAAAGGCGCGACCTAGTGCTGAGGTATCGATACAGAACTCATCGCTTTTAGCGTAAGAATTGTCGGACTTCAGAGAAGCGCGACGATGAGGGAAGCGGTGGCGGTACTTTTCTGCACTTGCACGTAGCTGTGGCAGATTTTGAGGGATATCATAAGGTTCATGATGGGATTGATTTCTCAGAATGTGAGGGATGTCCAGTTCGCGACTAGAGCTAAAGGCTTCGTTCTCTGGGTCGAAGTCGGAGATGCTGGGGACAACCCGAGAGTGTTGTGATGATGCTGATGAGTTGCGCGTTCTGTTCATGTCTTTGGCCATCTCACGAACCAACTGGGCCCTGTGTTGTGAGCTGCCGGACTGCGACATGGTTCTGTTTGTTCCCCAGAGGGGAGGAGCGGCCGTGTTTTGATTGTGTTTGGGCGCGCAGGATGTGGGATGGAGAAAGCGTGTCTTGCGAAATAGGCAATGGCGATACTGTCAATAGTTCCTACTGAATTGAAATATTCTGTACAGATGCTGCGAGCCAAGCAATGCTGTTGTTCAAAATGTGTGTGGGATGATGTAGGTTTGTTTACATTTGCATGCGAGATCTAGAAGATACCGCTAGCGTAGTGGCTAAACTCCGGCGCTATCCGAAAATCCGAAGGTGAGCAAAATCCAACTTGAGACATACAATAGATTTAGTATCAAATAGTGGTCCTGGAGCCCGCGAGTCTTGGCGTAGAAGGGTTTACCCTCCAAGCGTATACACCTAGCAACTGTATAGCCCCCTAGAGACAGCCTAGAGTTAGTGGCCTAAGCGTTAAAACAAGTCCCTAGAGTAGGATCTTTCACCCCTACGTCTTGTCTCTTAGGGGACCAGTTTAGGGATTTTTTGCACTCTCAGCCCCTATGGTTGGGGGTTAAACCCTTCTGCGGGCTCCCGGACCATTATTTAACACTACACCTATCGTACCAGCTATTGGCTAAGGTATGCACGAAGGGCAACAGAAAGTTTTTGCGCCTTTGTAATTTGGTACATTGACATTAACGAGTTCGTATGATCTTCATAACATACTCGTCATTTGAGCCCATCATAGCTGGGCAGTGTCCTGAATATCTATGCTTGTTTCTGATACCGTTCATGGTGTCTGACATGCCCTGATAAAAATGACATGGTGAAGTTTTGCTCCCGCTGTGTAAATGCACCATTTAGCTGTCCGTTACCATAGAGCCAGTTGCTGGCACCCAAACACCACGCTGTAATGCTACGATATCTTACAAAACAATCATGAAACAATGCTGTGACTTTCTTCCTTCCCGAACACGGCTGCCATGAATTCTCCCGCTTTTTCAATGGCTTCCTCGTATACTCTCAAGTTGTGATCTGCCATTGCCTTTTTCAGCTCCTCCTCTCGCTTCTTCCTCAATTTCTCCTCCTCCTCTTCGGCCTTCTTGCATAATTCTGCCAGCATGGGAAAGCAATTGGGACACCTGTAGTGTTCTTTACAGTAGCTACAATCGCATGGTGGGTTGAGCACTAAACATTCCGGGCAAACCCAGATCTCGCATAATGTGCATACTTGTGCGGTAGCTGGGCATTTAGGACGGTGATCACCCACACCGCGGTACTTGGGACACATAATGGCTCCACAACCTCGCCGACCATTATTCGGCTCATCTTGTTTAGGAGCATCGATGTTGCTTGGTGTAGTGGTCGATTGTGCATCGCCGTTCTCCAATACTTTCTCAGTGCTTTGCCGCTCCTCGCTGGTCTTTTCACTTTGCTTCCAAGCATTCAGATTTACGATTTGGGCATTTGATTCACCAGCAGGACGAGTTGGCGAAGCTAGAGGCAATGTTACCTTTGGGTATCCTAAAAGAGCATCAACTTCGGTCGTAAGTTCTTGCCATGTTCCAGCGCCGTATTCGACGTTCAACCTTTGGTCCATTACTGACTTTTCGGTAGAGAGGTCCTTGTAACCACAAATCCTCATCGAGAGGCCTCGGAGATCGTGCGCATAACAGAAAGGCTCCTGGCATACTCGACACGCGGATTTCCAGCCTGGTGTGTTCCAGCATTGCTGGCAAAGGTTCCGAGGGCACGCGTTCCGATCATTACTGCCGGGACCGTAGAAAAGATACCGCAGTACTAGATCAGAGAATTCCCTTGATAAGCATTGAAGTGCAAAGAACCTGTATTGAGGTAACGTAGTTTCAACGCCCCGCAAGAGTCGCGCAAATTCGGGATCTTCGTAGCCTTCCCCCTGCGGCAGAGGCGCTGTTCGAAGATGGTTCGTGACCGATCCTATCATTCCAGGGCCAACAAAGCTTATGCTGCCGCCGTTAGAGAACATTGGCCTTAGGCAACACCACTGCATTTTGACAGCAGGCGTAACAGTACTATTTGGAATATTTCCACTGTGATCAGTGGTGCCACCAGGGAAGACTTCCTGTAGCATTGCGTTTGGATTCCTTTTCTGGCCAGGTGCCCACCAGAGCTTTTGGGTCGCCGCTGTATCTTGATCATTGACTCGGGGTAATGACCGAGAGAATGCGCAATTCTCACAAAGGGTCTTCCTGCAGCCCGTGCAGTGCATCCTTATACTGCAATGCTCGCACCTCTCGTCGATGCTAGCATCACAGTCAGAACATTTGATATTTTCAACGAACTTTTTGTGACTCTGGCGCAGATGGGCTGGAAGCAACTTCCCCTCCCCCCGCCCGGGTCTTAAGTCACATCCGAGAGGCTCCCCATTATAACCTGATTCTGCATCTTCCCAGAGTTGCCCTTTAGGGCTCATTTGCCGAGACTTGTCCGTCTCTGTAGATGGCCCAGATGGCCCAATTCTGTTCCCCGACCTCCATAAACGATCGTATACCACCCATACCTCCGCTCTAGCGTCTGGCGTGCCTCTTCCTACTGAGTAATCCTTCCTTCGTAGGCAGCGGCCACCAGGTGTTGGACACCAACCAGTGTCTGTCCAGATACCCAATTTATAGCATAGCTCAATGAGCTCATGTGTAGGAGCCGAATCCGAGTCTCGTCGTGTGAGGGAGGCTGGAGTATAAGGACGTCGTCTGTGATGTCTGCATCGAAATGTATACAGACTTTTCAATGCTAAAAGTGGGCTATTGCCTGCTTGGGTACCATTTTTCTGGAGACTGAAAAGGTTGAGGAAGGGCACAATATTATACTTCAACGACACCTGTTTACAACCCCTCACGGAAAGATGCTGAATTGTTTCTCTTCGGCCGTGTAAGACACAAGTTGTTAAGGCGTTGCCAGATACCGCAGTATGATCGAGCTCCAAGGATTTCAGTCGGGTGCCAAAGGGCAATACTATCGATACGAGGAGTTGGTCGAGGGCATAGAGCTTGGATTGCTGTGTAGGAGTATCACCAGAGCTATCACTTGCAGGAGAGGTCTGTCTAGACGCAAGCCTTCCAGGGCTCAGAGATCGAAAAGAAAGGTTGTTCCACGCTATAGGATAACATTGAAGGAACGACCTAAGATAATTTGAGGTATGATAGAGGTCGAGAATCGAGGACGTTGGTAGCTGTAGTAGGAGGGACTCAAGGACAGGAGGATGTGTCGATATTATCCGTTCGAAAGTGGACAGGGAGGTGCGAGGTTCTGGACACGCACAAGAGCTAGTGCTTAGACCAAAGCCAGCCGACTCGCATACGGCCCTTGAAAGCGGTCCTCGCGAGCGCGACAAGTACTCATCCTCCATGTGCCTATCAACAAGCGTACTCTTGAAGATCGTGCTTCTAATTACACAACATGGTGATTGAGCCGACTTTCGTTGGCTTGCCCGTGACGTGCGGGCTGTCTTTCACCGACACTAGTCACCCGAACGCCTGTGTACTTCCTATCCAGCGTAACAATTAATAGCGTCGCGCTAAGAAAACCGCCAAGCTTACATGTATATAATACCTACTAGAAGCTTCCATCCGGCAACAGGTGTATCTATCTATCCTTTCTGAGCAATGGAAACTTCTAGTGGGCTGTAAATAACATTAGCGTTTTGTGGCGCGCTATTAATTGTTATGCCTGTAGGGAAGTACGAAGTAAATCATGCCCGGGACAGCCCGTAACCTAAACCTAATTTACCTCTAGGCTTGAAAATCCGTGCCACTGACACGCTGGTATTAATTTCGGGCAATTCCCTTGTTCCGTATATAAACAGAGCACTAATTACGAAGCTCCTAAGAACAATCCGCGGACATGGATTCCTCTGGTAGCCCTCCAGTACTATCGACCCCCGTCACGCATATTCTTGACGACCAGCCTTCACGGCTAGGTGCACAAACAAGCTCGTATATTTCAGATGAGCAACTCTACCTCACTTATGAGATAGATCGAACAGTTTCAACAATCAGAAAGGAAGCATATGCAAGAATCGCTCTGCAATTTCCTGATGAAATGCTCTCGGATGCTCCGAGGGTATTCGAGGCTTTAAACAAAGACTTGAAGTCGACCTGTTCGATGGATCATAAAGAAGAGGGTGGACCCATCAAGGTTGTTAAGACTGAGCTGCCACCCACACAAAGCGTTATGGCCAAACTTTACATCCTTGCAGACACATCATATGGAGCCTGCTGTGTCGATGAAATTGCTGCTGAGCATGTTAATGCTGATGCAGTCGTACATTATGGCCGCGCATGTTTGTCGCCAACGACACGAATACCAGTTATACATGTATTTACGAAACAACCTCTCCCAGAGCAACCTAGATTGATCAAAGAATTCGAAAATTATTATAAGAATCACCAACAGAAGATCATCCTCATGGCCGACGTGACTTATCAGAACCATCTGCATGATATAATGACTGTCCTGCAACATCAAAGTTTCAGCAATCTCTTCCTTGCAGACATTATACACGATCCGTCTTCGCCTTTACCGAATCGTACTGTGCCAGAGGAAGTCAAGGCTGATATTTCCAAGCTAAGCGAGTGGCAGCTCTTTCATATCGCCGAGCCGCCGCAGGCACTGCTACTAACACTGGCATCGAGGGTAGGTAGTATAAGAATATTTCCTACTTCTGGGTCTGATAGCGACGATAACGGGGAGCCATTTGTTGCTTCTACGGGTCGAGCCTTGAACAGACGATACGCTCTCCTAACTTCTGTTAATACAGTATCAGTGTTTGGCATTTTGATTAATACGCTTAGCGTCAAATATTATCTTCATATTGTTGAACATGTCAAGTCTCAAATCCAAGCTGCGGGAAAAAAGAGCTACACATTCGTAGTCGGCAAGGTTAATGCGGCAAAGATGGCGAATTTTAGCGAGGTTGGTGCGTGGATTGTGATAGGATGTTGGGAAAGTTCCTTGATCGATAGCAAGGGATTTTGGAAGCCTGTGCTGACTCCATTTGAGCTTGATCTGGCTTTGAAAAGAGATGAAGACAGGATCTGGACGGGAGAGTGGAATAGTGATTTTCAGAAAATGCTTGACAAGCCCAACACTGAATCAGCACAAGCTCCAAGTTCCAATGGGAATGGGGATATTGCTCAAGTCACGGGCACTGAAGGAGATTACGATTCGGAATCCGAATCAGCGCCCCCTGAGTTCGATTTACGAACAGGGCGCTACGTGTCGAATTCTAGACCAATGCGGTCTACTGCAACCTTGACTGAGAACTCCCCCGCTACCAAGGAGCTTGTGGAAACGTCTTTGATCGAGCGGGTGACAAGTAATTTGGCTCTTGTTGGTGGGGAGCTTTCACCTGGAGCAGAGCATCTTAGATCGAAACGAACTTGGAAGGGTCTTGGGAGCGACTTTGAGATAGCATATGAGGAAACAGGAACGTCAGTGGAGCACGGAAGCGGTGGAATTGCCAGAGGCTACACTCATGGGACAGCCTCTGAGACACGGATATAAGAGCCGCGCTTTAGCCTTGCAAACCATCGGGTATTAGAGAACTGTGCCTTCAATTCCCCCATTTCCCCGTGCACTAAGCTATATTTAACCGTATCAACTAGCTATGCATCATGTGTGCTATGCTTGGAGTTCGCTCTTCAGCTCCTGAATGTAGCATTAGTTCCTCGTATCAACACGCTAGAATCTCTCGTGTCTATGCCTTGGAGTTGGTTGGAAAATGCCGCTTGGCGCCCACTACTGTCCTGTAGGGCTGCGTTAGTAATCTTGGTCGTTCATTGAAACCCAATGGGCACGCGAGCTCCTTTAAGTTTATCTGATCTCCTCTTTGCTCGTTAAGGCGTTACATCGTCCGCACGGACTAGGCACTCTGTTACTTCTGCCCATCATTACATTACTGGAAACTCCCTGCATTTTTATGATCGTAAATATCTTTCAGGCTGCCAAGCGGGCACGAGGTACCCAATTCTGTAGGAGCTGAATCAAGCCTTTTAGGGTCCTGTAGTGCGGCAGGGGCTTCAGCCTCGCAATCCTTGTCATTCATACGCCAAGTCCTGCGTCGCGACAACAGTCTCGGCGACTTACGTACGTGTATCTTCGTTCCTATCAGGTGCTTTGATGACTTGCTATTGCTGCTCTTGATCGCCAGGCGGTCAAGAGTCAGAGGCTGGTCTCCAGCAACACTTGCGTCCGGCTGAGACCCAGCCATGTCGCGACCGTCCGCCCAACCTAGCCCATCACCTTCATCTACTCAAATACCTGATTAGCAACAATTCAGGGCACCGACTGACTTTGAAGGTCGCAGTGGCTAGACAATTCCAACGAGTCTTCGCGGCGACGTCCGAACGGAGACCTGCATGGCCTGGGTCTGTGTCTGATTGATGATGACGACAGCCCAAACGAATAAGAAACGCATTAACAGCTCATCGATCATCGCCAAATGTACAGCACCTTTCACATCCAAGCAGAGCAATCAAGTAGAGCAGGAAATTCGACTACATGAGCCGTTCAGACAGTATTGTCCAGGTGATATTGTGAAAGGGGCTGTCCATTTAAGCTTTGCGAAGCCTCTGCGTATTACCCATCTGGTTCTCCGTCTACATGGATTTGTCAAGGTCATCAGCAGAGCAAAGCTTCCTGGAGAGGAAATCAAATACGATGAGAAGCTTTTCGCAGTGGGTCGGGGTAAAGGAAGACGTGGTACGGAATACTTTGGCAATGGGTTTGCTCAGCTCTTCGAGGAGGAAAATGTTCTTTGTGGCGAAGGACGTGTCCTTGGCCAGTACGAATTCCAATTTGAGATGGTTCTCCCCTCAAGAGGCTTGCCAAGCAGTGTTGATGTGAGTTAAGACCTCGTGAAGCTTTGGCACCCATCCAAAGAGAACCTATCGTGCTAAAGTAATCCTAATAGTTTGAACATGGGACAATAGCCTACCTCCTCTCATCCACAGTGACCCGACCCACGACCATTGTACCAACCTCAACACTTCATCGCAAGCTCAACGTTCAGGAAATTATTGATATTGCACCCATACCTAGGCCAATGCCACAGAGGCTTTCATTAGAGGCATATCACAAAAGGAGGAAGCCTAGAATAGGCCCAAAAAAGAAAGAGAAGAGCAGTCTCGATTCAGCGAACAGCACACAGAGTCCTACATCGACCAGTCCAAGTCCTCACACAGAGGAAGATCCACCGCGAAGTCCCGTCCCTAGCGAGATAAGCTCAGCCAGCGCTACTGGTAGTAGCATATCAAGCAATCCCATTAGCTCGAGGACGCCTCATGTAGGCAACAGTACGGGACCTAACCAAGATGCCAATGCGTTTCCGTACCAGGATACAGCGTGCGCAAAGACTGAGGTACTTCAAGGTGGCTGCTTACCAGGTGATCCCCTACCCATTAGAATCGAGATCCACCACACGAAGCCCATAAAGAGCATGCAAGGTGTTATCATCACTCTATTTCGTCAGGGTCGAATTGACACTCAACCTCCCATGCCGCTTGGACCTGTGCGCAAAGGCGAGAAGCCGAAGTATGAGGACTATTACCCTAAATCTCGCACAGGCCTTGGTGGTCTCTCGCTCTCTGCGGCCGGTTCGAGCCGGTCCTTCAGACAAGACCTCAACCAGGTCTTCGCCCCTATTATTATCGACCCACAATCCCTTACACAAGTCATCAATACTTCGATCCAGGTTCCTTTCGATTTGTTTCCAACTATTTCATGTGTGCCTGGTGCGATGATAACGTTCAATTACTTTGCGGAGATCGTGCTTGATTTGCGTGGGAAAGTGGGAAGCCAGGATCGTATCCTAGATCACCTCAGCGTGACTAATGTGCCTCAACATGGCTACGGTGATCCAAGAATTAGTAAATATGAAGGTATAGAAGGCGTCAGCTACCTTTCGACCCCTGGATTCAATTATCTCATCACAGATCAGCTCCGCAGGACCAAGGGTGTAATCTTTACAAGGACCAGGATCATAGTCGGGACACGGGATAGTGCCCGAAGGCGCGGAAAACAAAGAGAAGGTAGATCTTTACCTGACAGCAGCCGGTCATTCGAAGCTTCCATTGAACTTGGTCGTGAGCTCGAACCCAAGGAAACAATGATTGAGCATGAGGAAAGGCTTAGCCAAATAGAGGATGAGCAAATTGATGGGATGAACTATCTAACTCCCCACCGGACAGTCTCCATACCGCCTCCCACCGTGGAGGATAGTTTGGATGAAAAGGTTCGCATGAGAAGGGCTGAGCAACGTCTATTGCCAAGCGCACCGCCGCGCGATAACGACCCTCCATCGACTCTACTGCCATCGGCTCCTCCTGCTATCGACGAGGAAGACTTCATTCGGAGATATGGTTTCAGCGTACCTGCATATGATGGGCCTTCTATGGCAGTTCAGCAAATTCCAAATGGGGCTCAGCAGAGCCACTATCACGATTACTCGGCGTCAGGCCCACAAGATGACAAGCTTGAACATGAGAGATGGCGCTTGCTTGCTCTTGCGAGCTCTCCAGATGATAATGCGGAAGATGGCATCTCAAGTGTTTCTGACTCACGTCCTCCAGAACCTCTGCCGTCTGCGCCGATACTTTACCAAGACGATATCTTTGATGTCAACGACCCTCGCATACCTCAACCGTCCACGGATGATGTTGCAAATACTGACGACGACCACGATTCACATACTAACATGGATAATTCGCATGAACGTAATAATGCATATGAGCCAGGTCCTTCGCATCATCACGGTTTAGATGACACTGAGGATCTGCCTGTGTACATACGGTGACTCTCCAAGGCGTTCCGGTACTCATGAACGCATTTTCCCCGGCACTATTGCATGATTATACCCCCGGTGCAAGGCTTGTTGTTTGTAGGAGTAGCATGGAGGCGCGCAAAAAACACTCTGTATAGTGATTATATTCAATACTAGCGAGCCTTTCTGTTCGCAATTATGCTCATTTCCAATTTACTGACAACGAGTTACTATAGTGCGCCTTCGTAGTATTCCCCTGCTGCTCATTTAAGTTAGTAACTAGCTTGCCGACTTTGTTTGCATTCCGCAGATGCTGTTGACGATATCCAGAGGGTCCTCCTGTAATTCTTGATAAATCCAGCCCTCAGTCTTCTCTGATTGCTTGTTCTCCTAGCATGAATGCGCATAGGTTAGCTACAGCTACCTCAACCAAATCATCCCTTCTCATTTTGATTCCATACAAGTGCAAAGCTTGCATGGACCCCACTTAGCCAGCCAGTAATAGCTGAACCAACCAAATAACGCACTCTTACCCATCTCTGAATCTATGTTTTCCTCGTGGCGGCCCGTGCTTGAGAAAAGTTCCTAACACAGCTTATCACGTCGAGCAATGAGCGATTGAGAAACCCAATTCGTATGCTTTTACGCGAGGTGTGAGGCATGATATCGGATTTTGAAGCTTCGATGGCCTTGGTAGAAGGGGATTGCATGGGTTTTAAGTGTATGGTATAATAAATTACGGTCAGCTTGGAATTCGGAGTGGAGGAATGTCAATGTATAGGGAAAGCTCGCAGGGCTAGAGAATTGAGATTGGCAGGGTTTCTACGCAGCAAGTGGATTCATAGGACGGTCTGCTCCTCAAGGTCGTTTTCCAAGCACTTGGTATTAAGCCCTGATAACTCCATTTCAGAAAGGTCTCTTATCATGATTTACTTCGTAAGGCTCTAAAGCAGCGAAATCTAATGCGTGACTCGTGATCCAACAATGCACCTTTTCCCTGCCAAAGATGATGCAACAACCACAGCATCCAACGCCCAATCCCACCCAAACTAAAGCAAATACCTATAATCCGGACTCAGATCCCCCATCTCCGTCTTCTCAAACTCCGTCACCCCCAGATCCCTCCCCGCCCTCTCCCTCCTCTTATTCTGCACCGTCAGCGCCACCGCATACGCACAACAAGCCGCCGCACTCAGACAAGCAAATGAGATACAGATTTTATACCCCGGCTTATAATCCGGTGCATCCTTTGCTAAAAAGGCATATGTAGCGATGATCCCGCCGATATTGCCGAACCCGACTTGCCATGCTGTGCCCACGGCGCGGCGATGGTGGCCGCCGAGATTGAGATTGAACCAGCAGACTATGACCGGGAGGGCGGAGTAGGTGCCCATGGTGACGAGGAAGAGAGCGCCATATTCGAGGTGCGGGCGCGTGTGGGTGGTGAGGAGGATAGCAAACCCGGCGATGGACATTGCTATGGGAATCAAGGTAAACATGAAGCGGTGTTTGAACAAATCAGAGAAAAATGCGACTATGAGGGCGAAGACGAAGGAAGCGGCCCAGGGCGGGACGGAGTGGAATTGTGTGCCGATTTGAGTGTAGCCGTATGTTTTGATGATGCCGGGAGCGAAGAAGGCGTAGCCGTAGGCGGGGACTATGAGTCCGAAGTACATGAATCCGCCGAGGAAGAATTTGAAATCTTTGAAGCAATTTATTACGTCGGAAAAGGTAATGCGGCGCTCGCGCGCGGAGCGGCCTTGATCTTTGAGGAGGCGGGCACGGATGTATGCACGTTCGTCTTCGCGGAGCCTGCGGGGGAGTCGGGGTCAGTAAGTTGGGGTGATAGAGGATTCGGGGTGGAGCTTGCCATTTCGCTTCCTCTGGGAAGTCTGGAATCATGAAGTAGAGCGCAAATGCTACTACGCATGAAAGTGTTCCCTCTATTTAAGACGTCAGTCTCGCATTCTCTCGCAGGTCGTTTTAAGGGCTAATTACCCAGGATAAAGATCCACCTCCAGCCCAGATATCCTCGCATGCCGTTCATCTTCCCAATAGCGGATGCAAGAAGACCTCCAAATGCACCTGCAAGACTCGTGCTACCGAAGAAGAACGAGTACCGTTTCTGTGCCTCAGAGCGCTTGTACCACATCCCAATCAAATAGAAAGATCCCGGGAACATGCCCGTCTCAAAAAGGCCAAGGAAAAACCGCGTAGCGAGAAGACCACTCCAGTTGTGGACAAGGCCTTGGCATATAGTAACGAGGCCAAAACCGAACATACACAGAGAGAGCCATACATGCGGTTTGAGTCTCTTCAAGATGATATTCGAAGGGATTTCGAAAACGATGTAAGGTACGAAAAAGATGGTCAATGCTGTGTTGTACTGTGTCCCCGTGAGACCGAGATCCTTTTGTAATCCAAAAACAGCGGCATTGGCTATATTGGTGCGGTCTAGGAAGGCTAGTAGATATAGGATACTGAGAACGGGAATCACTCGGAGATCGATTTTGGTGACTAGTCTTCGTTGGGTAGTATGCGGTGGACATTGGACGCCGAGGTCGTCATCATATTCAGCGTCAGGATTTGGGACGTCCGGGTTGTAGTAGTTGCTGTCGTACTGTTGCTTGTCCGCGATTGGAGAGTCCGGTGACCCGTCTGTTTCTGGTTGTGGTGATATAAGATACTGTAGATTTCATAATGCTCAAAGTGGACTTACTGTCGCGTGCGCCCATGGTGTGCTTCAATGGTAGGGCGTGGACCAGCAAAGGGGGCGGTCTTCGGGCTCGCCATCTTATCTGATGCAAGGGAAGGCCTTTTATTAATAATCTCAGACATACGCCGTAGGTAAATTGTGATTACCGAGGAGGACCGTTTTCCCCGCAATATCTTACCTAGGGCTAAATGCTAAATGCCGATCCCGCGCTAAGAAAACGTTAACCGTTTGAAAGCCACACCCGTTTATCCGTCCCATCATCATTGGCTTTGGGTTCACGAAGTTATGTATGTTGGCTGTGCATGGTGATTTCTAATGCCAGGATTACTCATCCCTCTCACCCTCTTATGAATCTGTCTAGCATTATCCTCTCCAAACTAGACCACGCAAGAGTTCATACGTAAGCCTGTGCATGGTGATATTGGCTTGGAAATGCAAGGGTGAAGCTTTGGCTGATATTTGCATGCGCGGAGGGCGGTCCTCATTGACAGAAAGGGCAGAGCAACCTTTTCTTTGTGGGTGGCGTCTTAGTAACAAGTAGAGCGTGCATTTAGAGATTGTCAGAAGTTGCGCGGTCAAGACGAACAAATAATTTGTCAGCATCGAGTAACGGACAATTCGTCGGCTTCGTCTTGATCAACAGCACGATACAACAGCATGGCTATCCACATATTAGGGGCTTTTCAAACGTATCGAGGCTTCAAGATCCAGTGCATCCACCTCGAGTTCAATTCATCGATCCTCGTCCATCTAGCTCTGCTCCGGGGGACAAAAATATTGGCAGGCCAAGCTTAAAAACAATATTCATAAACCTATAATTTCTTCTTCACAACAGAAGTAAAGTCATCAGTGAACTTAAACTTGCTATAAGATATTACATTTAGAAGGTTTTAAGTGACAAACATCTAATAAACTTGCTTGTCACAGGTATGTTTTGTACTAAAATGACTGATATTATGCAAAGAATACCAAAAACGCTATGCCCGCGCATCCCACTCCATCATTGGATGTCATCTGGCCGGGTCTCTAGTCAATACTTATGGATTTACCTGAATGAACATTCTTCTGCATCACATGGGTGCTGTCAACGAATGTCCGTTATCTCCGTTGTACAACTCCTATGTAGTTCTGCGAAGTAGCCATAGAGTTTATATAGCCATCATCCTTACCTATATATCCCATTGAGCGGCCATGACTCAGTCGCCTAGAGCACTAAGCCTATGTCGCAAGCGTACAAAATGAATGGTGTGAACGGATGCCAGGATTAATCTTGCAACAGACTTTGGCAACGGCACTAAGGTATGTAATCCCCGAAGCTTCATCGTGGCTTCCGCAATTAGCAGAAAGATAAACTGCCCGAAGATCAGCCGACACAACATGGCAACCCACATTTGATCATCTATTTCACAAACAACGTTACTCAGCTCGCCTCGTCAAAGCAGGAACCCGCTTGCTCAGTCTTAGTCCTTGTGTATCAATTAGAACAAATTGTTATTCATTCATATCTACAGATTGTCCCTAACAATTGGAATCGGACCTCGTCTTACGCCTTGCCATCGCCGCTGTTTTGTGAGGCCAAGGCTACCAGGATACTCGAGACCCACTTCCTCACGCTCACACGATCGGCTTTATTTTACAACGTCGACTAATCTTCTAATCATTCTCTACCGTGTCTCTACGTCCGTAGCAACATCCACCCTCGGCATTCCGTCCCGTAATTGCTCTCTCAGCTGTCATTGCGGTGATCTCACGGCACAGAGCCTCAGAGCTGCCAGTCAACACAGTGTCTGATTGACGTCCCACATCTAGCTTTCCAGGAAGTGCCATCGTTGGAACTCGCATTCAAAGCTCTCGTCACGCCTCTCACTGATTCAATTCTGCATTCTGTCGCTTTCGAGCTGCCGTCCTGATTTTCACCATGCACTTTTCATTTGAACTCAACACAATTGCAACCGTGGGTGCTGAGATCGCCCGGAAAGCCACGAAGCGTAAACGCAACTC
Organism: Cladonia squamosa; assembly: GCA_947623385.2. Lineage (NCBI taxonomy): Eukaryota > Fungi > Ascomycota > Lecanoromycetes > Lecanorales > Cladoniaceae > Cladonia > Cladonia squamosa. The sequence continues at coordinate 860,408 of OX392372.1, read as the reverse complement.
TACTGCTAAGGACCCTGGCCCTGTTAAGCAACAGAAGTTCAATAATGGTTTACCGTTCACTGCAAACTCCCCATCACAATGCCACCATGAGCGTAACGCGTTGATTGAGGAAGAGATTTCTGAGCAACAAGCACCGAAACATGATTCCGATTTAACGAAAACGTCATCGTCACAGTCGTCCTCGTCACAAGCAAAGCGTAAGCGCCTTAGCACGGTTGAGGACCAAGCGCCAAGCAAGCAGCAAAAGTTCAATAATGGTTTACCATTCACCACAGACTCACCATCACAATGCCACCGTGAGCGTACCGCGTTGATAGAGGAAGACATTTTTGGGCAACAAGCACCGAAACATGATTCCGATTTGACGACAACGCCCCCGTCACAGGCGTCCTTATCACCAGCATCCTCGTCACAAGCACCGAAACATGATTCCGATTTGACGACAGAGCCCCCGTCACAGGCGTCCTCGTCGCAAGCACCCGAAAATGATTCTGATTCAATAAAAGCGCCCCCGTCACAGGCGTCCTCGTCACAAGCACCGAAATATGATTCCGATTTGACGACAGAGCCCCTGTTACAGGCGTCCTCGTCACAAGCACCGAAATGTGATTCCGCTTCAACGACAGAGCCCCCGTCACAGGCGTCCTCGTCACAAGTACCCAAACATGATTCCGCTTCAACGACAACGCCCCCGTCACAGGCGTCCCCGTCACAAGCACCCAAACATGATTTCGCTTCAACGACAACGCCCCCGTCACAGGCGTCCTTATCACCAGCATCCTCGTCACCAGCGTCCTCGTCACCGGCGTCCTCATCACAAGCAAAGCGTAAACGCTTGAGCACGATTGAGGACCAAGCGCCAAGAAAGCAGCAAAAGCTCAACGATAGTTCTGCTCTATGCACATCACCACAATCCAATATTTCTCTCCAATTCTTGGCCGATGCGGCTTTATCAAATTCCACGTCGAGAAGCTCAATTTCGTCAAACCTAACTTCTGGGACCTCGACTCCAGCCAACGCGTCTTCTTCCAATTCAACGTCCAGAAGCTCCACTCCCGCACGGACTGAGCGTAGGAAGGGTGGACGCCCACGTGCCGACAAGCAGTTTCCACGCCAGAAGCAACTACGAGTTCGTACGAAGCTCCGAACAAACCGCCCAGTCCAGAATAAGATTCCCTGCGAGATATGGCAATCAATCTTGGAATATTGTCCGTCGGAGTTTTTGTTAAAAGCTGTCACCATTGACTACTTCAATGAAATCCTACGACGTAATGAAAATTCATGGAAAGTTGCACGCCTTCGACAATTTGGCCATGACATGCCAGACCCCCCACCAGGTATCTCGGAACCCGAGTATGCTGAGATATTGACTGGCTCTGGCTGCCAGGGGTGTCATGACAAGTTAACTAGGAGGGCATATTGGGGCTTTCAAAAACGGTGGTGCGATAGTTGTCTAGTGGAGAACGTAGCTCCGGTACGTAAAATCACTCGAAGTGGTAGGGAATTGACTGACATCAGCTACGTTCCAGGTGAAAATCTTGGAAAAGGAGTATGCAGAGAGGTGTGAGAGAGACCCTGGAAAAGGAAACTTTTTCCTCAAACTGGTCCAGTGTATCCCTGGAGTGAGGTACGATAGCTGGAACCATTATCAGTGGGTCGGAGATTACGAAGTTGCTCCTTCGTGGGCTAAGACTTACGCCAATGGTCAGAATCTTCGGTTTTCTCGGTCCAGCTTTAAAGAGATGGAGACGAAAGTGCGAGAATCTCGCCTAGACTCCTCCTCAACAGAAGAAGAAATTGAAGCATTCTTCGAACCGCACATTACTGAGAATAACGCCTTCGTCAGCAGGCTCCAGGCGATTGAAGGCTGGTGGATGACTTTCAGACAGGAAAAGAGGAACGAAGTCGCTGCTCTGAAAGAAAACCGAGCGACCAATTTCAAAGCGCGCGCCCTCAGCATGGATCCGCCCCTATCATCGGAGGCCCTTGAGCTTTGTCCATCATACCAACGAGCGAGGAATATTTCCGGTCCATTCACAGACAAAGTTTGGTCGGTGTTGAAGTCAAAACTGGTCGTCGAGCGAGACGCAGCAGAAGCCCAATTAGCGAAGATTCTGTGGCTCGAAGACATCAATAAATACAGACAGCAAATGAGAGGAGACCAAGCAGAAAACACACTAAGACGTGAGAATAATTCATCTCCAGAGCAGCTTTTCGTGCTTGGGCTTGCTGATGCGGTTATCGCTGATCTGGAGGCTATACTCATGAGGGGTGCTATCTCTCCCGAAGATCTAATACATGTCTTCTTCCGTCAAGTATACGACGCATATGAGTCCTCACCAATGAAGCCACAGGGGAAGAATGGTGATTATCGGCTCATCATGGACGATGCGAGGATGGTTGAGAAAGAGAGATTCAGACCATTCCTCGAAAGACACGGATTGCGTTGGGCCAGGAAGGTGAAGTGCCCTGGATGCATGAATACCCACGATACCCGCTCCATGACCGACCAAATGCAGCATATCGTCGAACACCATTACACCTTTGACAACCGCTACAACGATGATCTTCATCATATGGTTCATTATCCATGTTACCAAAACATGTTCCAGTGGCTTTATATCGAATGGCCCCAGAATATGCCAATGATAGCTCCGCACCACTCTGCCACTGGCAGCTGGAATTTTAGAGACAGAATCGACTACCGGTTCTAAAAACTCTGGTAACGCACCTTAAAGCCGCGACCAACGATTTAACCATCTCTCACCCACGGCACCATCAGCTCGCCTCCAAATTCTTCGTCGCCGCTCAACTTGGCCCGGTGCTCTCTACACCGACGGACTTCGGTCATGTCTGTAGATCGAGCCTTGGTCATGTTGCAGCAGAAGCATGAAGCTCTCCAAACTCACCGACAAATTTAGTATCGACTGACCCAGGTCCATGTCTACTATTATCTTCGGTGTCTTCTCCAATGACGTTTGGATACTGGACCTTTCGAGCTCGAGCCACTGGGGACCTTGGGTCTTAGCGTCGACTGACTTCGGTCTATGTCCGCTAAGGCTCGAGGTCCCCACCACAGCCGCCAATTGGATGCAGCTATGAGAGGGGGGGAAGGGGGAAAAGGGGGTGGGGGGGTGCAATTGGATGGGTTAACTTGTTAGTGTGCCTACAGCACTGTACAACTTTCAATGGAAGAAAATATTTCTCAATTACCCACATGACTAAGCGATCAATACTTATTCATACCAACCACTGGCTTGATACATTGAAGGAATAGTTGAATCATTACCCATTTTCCCTGTAGATCCCCCCAAAATATTTCCATCCAATATTTAAGTGTAATACCTACTAACCTATTATTCTGCTCTGATAAGTACGTAAGCTCTAAATCGTAAAGATATTTAAGTTGATTTAAACAAATTTCGCAAATGTTTAAGTTGATAAAGTAGGGATCAAGTCGGGAGGATCAACCCGGTATTCTAGGTATGGGATATCCCGCCCGCCCGTCCTCGTCGTTGTGCTCGTGCTCACGCTCATCGCCCGTCCTCGGATTCTATATCAGGAAGTCGAAGATGGTGAGCGAGGATGGGTGGGTTTCCTCTTCTTCATTTAACCTGGGGAGTAAGTGCGTATTGATCAGATCAGGCAGACGGTGGTAGGTTTCCATTCACCAGCGAGGAAGACGAGCGGATTTGTTGAAAATAAATACTCTATTCTATCTATCTATGGCGCTGCTTCTAGTAAAATACGTACGTAAGGCTCTAAACTGTAGGTAGGGAGGGGTATTTGAATTAGTTTATTTAAGCAAGTTGAGCCAGAATGAAAGTCACCACGCTATGCTATGCTCATCGGAACTTCCACCACCTCCTCCTTCTTTTCCTCTTTTTCTTTCTCTGCTTCTTCTCGTCCTCTTCCTCCGTGCTCGTTCTAGGCCCCCGATAGGTCGTCCACGGATATGAGGGATGGCGAGATTGTGAGGGAGGAATAGGATCCTCCCTTGATTCAGATACCGTTGGAATTTCCCTTAAGCAACCGTACTTTTCAACTCCATCCTCTCCCCCTCCCCGCTCGTAAACGGCACTCCCAACTCAAACAACTTCATAATCACGTCCCTGAATTCTTTGAAGAAAGCCTGGTCGTCGGCCGCATACCTCTCCACATGTTTCTTAAACACCGGATCCTTCACCAATGCCATATCCGTCGGCAACATCATCAGGCTCTTAGAAGTCACATCCTGAAACTGCTTCGGTCCATTCCATTTCCTATACACCCATTTCTCGCCCAACAACAACCGATAATAATCATTACTCACGACCGTCGGGCTGAAACTCCAGGGGCCATCAAAACCACTGCGATCAGGGTGACAACGTCCGAGGGCATGGGCGCCTGATAGTGCGACGATTTCGCGGTCATCGAAACCCATGCGGCCGAAGATGGCGCGGAGGTGGGATTGGTCTTTGGAGCCATCGGGGAGGCGGCCATCGGGCGTGCAGAAGGAGACGTCGCGGTCGGTGCGGCCGGGGCGCCAGGGGATGGTGGGGCCTTGCATTTCTTGGATGGCGGCGACGCCGGCGAGGGTCCAGAGGTCGGAGTATGTTATCCAAGGGAACTTTTCTGTGGGAGGGTTAGTGATTGGTGGGGGGAAGAGGGAAGGGAGAAGGGGGTTTGGGAAAGGGGTTTGACGAACTTTTAACGGGCTCGAGGAAGTCTCGAGCGGCTTTTAGACCGGCGTTGGCGCCGTGGTCGCCTTCGGGTGCGAAACGCATGGTGGCGCCGTTGGAACCACCGGTGCCGGTGGCTGCGTCGTAGCTAGGTGGCGGATTAGCTGCTGCTGTGTTTGTTTGGAGATAGAGATATGGCACTTACGTTCCGCTGCAATGCCATGCCAACCTCAGAAGTACGGGGCCGTAGCTGCCATCATCGTAATCGTCCTTCTCCTCAAGCAGCTTGGCGATGAGATTATACACTTGCTGATAGTCGCTCTTTGTTGGTGTGAAGACGCCTCTTGTCTCGCCCGAGCTTCCCTTCTTCAGCTCTGTGACGCCGCCATTGTTGAGATAGAAGTATCCGGCACCACCTGCTGCGAGGAGAGCAACAACAGAGACATATAGGCCGTTATTTGACTTTGTTGGTGGAGCTGAGGCGTAGGTACGCCGTGAGGAGGACTGAAAGGTGTGCCGTGGGAGAGGGAGGTGGGCGTTGCGTGGTGTAGGTTTGAGGGCTGTGGTGAGCGGGCTTGCACGGGGGGTTAGACGCGTTAGGGTGCGAGCAGTTGCTGCCATTGCGGATGAACAGGGTTACACAGACGTTGTATTCTCGTTGGAGGTATGATTATCACACAAGCCTCTGCGCAGGACTTGATAGGTAGAGAGAGCAACAGCGAGGTGAAAAGATTCGCCATGGCCGACGTCGGATAATCGAAGTCGAACATCAGCGATAGGGCTGGCACGTTCAATCTTACGCCGTTGAATGATTGGAAGATAAGTGACACTGGACCCACTTTTGGACGATATCTCGCCATAGACATATTTTGCATACCCCATGACTCATCTCGTTTTATAAACATGCTGACAATATCCATCACTGCCTTCCCCAGAATTCCTCCTTCTTCCACGCCTCCCATGTTCATCCCATCGCCTACTCTCCATGATTTGATGAAGATGTTGATGCTCTTGATGCTATCCAACCCCCTGGTAGATTATGCAAGGGCACTTCTAGCGTCTGCTAGATCGCTGCAGGGATCCAAAAGTATACTTTAGTACGATTAGATCATCCGCTTCTTCGGCTACGCCCATCGTTCTGCCGCCGCTCGATATATCCAAACTTAATTGTTACTTCATGCATCAATGTTGAAATGGTTGCAGTCACTTGTTCTTTTTCACAGTTGTCAGTTGGAATAATACTCACTGCAATGACATGTATGGGAATGATCTATTCGTTCTATCCATCAACAGGGCTAAATATCGCCCTGAGAGCTCAGCAAATGCACACTCAGTCCAGAAGCAGGGAGTCCTCCTGACCGTCTAAATTCAATAATTCAACCATTCATCGTCGCAACAGTGCTTTTGACGACAGCAATGCGTGATCCGGAGATGTACTGCCGATTCAGGTCCAAGTCGAGCTTTGTTGACATGAAACAGGCAAGTAGGTTCGCAGTTGCTCTTCAGAAAGAACTTCACCTCTTCCAGTTCCTCCAGCCAATATTTCCAAAGTAGCTGCTGCCGCTCTGTCCGACGCTCTGTCCGACCCCCTGTTTGGCCCTCCGTCTGGCCCTCCGTCTGGTCCTCTGTCTGGTGCCCTGTACAGCCCTCTGTCTGACGACCCTTGCACAAGTGTTCGATTGTCACTTTAGGAACGCCGTAGAAGTGGGCTAAGTTCCCATCGTAAAGATATTGAGCAAGCGGCTTTACGGGGGTCTCAATTGTCAGGCTTAGTTTGCTGCACTGCGATAGTAGGTCAAACATTTTCGTACCAAGCCTCTTCCTGTGTGCGTCTCGAACCTCCATTTTTCGGATCATCTGTCGGCGCTTGTCGCCAATGCGGGCTAGCCATTTGGTTTCTTCGGGCACGCAATGGCCAAGAATGAACGTGTTGTGTTGATAGTATGTCTTCTCCGAGGCTTCCTGGTACATTAGGTGAGAGGTCCGTAGGATTCCCAAAGGCTGAACCTCTTTTGGGTGGATTGGGTCGCGCATGACCATGACATAGAAATAGATCTTCAAACGGATCTCGGCTGGCAGTTCCAGGAATTTAGGAAAGGTCTGAGCCATGAATGATATCGTTTTCCTGAATGCTTCTGTTAAAGTCGGTGTTCTTCCTTGGGTAGTTGGTGATGTAAGGTGATTTGAAGAAATTTGGGATTTATGTAGGTGGTAAGAAGAAAGCCCTTGGGTGTGATGAGAGAAGTGTCAAAAGATGTACAACTCTGTTTTTTTGTGGGAGGCGTACTTGGCGTTCATGGCAACTGCCTTAGGTATAAAAACACTTATCGCTCGCCACTTATTGCTTGTCACTGTGAGACGCTTTTGCTTGTGACTTCGTTTGGAGATGAGAAGTTGCAGACAGCCAGCGATGAAGGCAAGTCGAGATCACAAGGACACTGTCGCAGATGACCATTGCGGAGATAAGGCTCGGAAAGGCCACGTTTTGACCCAAGTGACACTATTGAAGTGGCAATACCCAGGGCTGAAGCTCGAATGGGAATATTAAATTCAATATTCCACCTCTAACCTCGAGTGGCGCATAGTCTTCTTAAATGTGATGGGGCTCAATTCATGGATCAACCCTTTTGGCAAGTGTTTTCTGTTGCAGCTACCGCATATGACACGTCTCTGAGCCACCCTTGACGCTGCCTGAAGCCTATTGCCCGCTCGGTGTCGAAAGTAATAGCATGAGGCACGAGTTGTCATGTAGGCTGGCTACTCTCAAGTCCGTCGCTTGAAAGTCCTCGTGGACAATCTTGGTGACTCTGTGGCTGTCAGGATTGAATATTCAGTGCTCCATAATTGCTTAACAAAATCACACATTCGGTACCGAACACCGTCTTGAAGGTGTGTGCCAATTATGTAGTGTTCTGGGTTTGCATTCACAGCACTGCAAAGCCTTGATCTAGTCTTCACAGTCTTATACTTGAGGATAAGATTTCAACCAAGAATTTTTGCTCAGATTTTGAAATTTCCATCGCTGCGCAGAAAGTGTCAAGGAAAATTTTGCTACGTCTCGGAAGAAAATCTTATTTTTCCATACGTGTTACCTTACCGGCTTCCGATACCTCGCCTTAACACTCTCAGCCCCACTTCACCTTACTTCAACCTCACTCCCTCACCCACTTACCCACCCAACCATCCTCCTAACTTACTCACCAACCTTCCAACATACCCATCAATCTCCCAACTCAGTCACCAACTCAACCTCTCCAAACACCATCAAAATGTCCATCCTCCTCAAAACCCTCTTCCCCTGCCTCCCCCTCGCCCACGAAGGCAGCATCCGCCTCCCCACCAGCTCATCCCACTCCCCTCCCCTCTCCGAAAAACCCCCCCTCCACCCTCCCCCCCACACCTCCAAACCCCCCACCCTCACCACCACCCACGCCGCCACATCCATAACCCACCTCCTCCTCTCCGCCCCCTCCCCCTCCCCCACCCCTGCCCTAACATCCCAAATCTCCTCCCTCGCCCACCAAGCCGGCGGCTGGTCCGAATACCTCGCTTCGAAAATCCTGGCTGCGTTGGAAGCTGTGCTGAAAGAAGGGAAGGTAATGGAAATGAATGAGGGGATGAGGGGGGCGTTTGAGAAGGCGTGTGCGGCTGCGGAGGCTTTTGAGGGGTTTGTGAAGGAACATCCGGTGGAGGTGGGGGTTTTTGTTACGGTGTTGGCGATTGGGGTGGTGGGGGTGTTGGCGCCGGAGTGTTTGGCGTGGTTGGGGTTTGAGGAGGTGGGGATTTTGGAGGGTTTGTGGTTCTCGTTCTTTTGTTTCTCCTTTATCTTTCCTTTTCCTGTTCCTTGTTTTTTCTCTTTTGTTGGTGTTTGTGAATTTCTTTTGTACGTTACTGGGTTGAGAATCCAAGCTAATGTTGGGGTGTGATATAGGAAGTTGGGCTGCGAGATGGCAGGCTACGTATATGGGGTTGGTGCCGAAGGGCTCTTTGTTCTCCTTCTTCCAGAGATTGGGGATGACGAAGTGGAGATGGGTAGGAGGTGTTGTCTCTGAGAATAGGGATTGGCGCAGATAATGAAGGAATGGACCTTGTCTGGATAGGCCACGTGGGTAGGGGTTATTTGACTCAGGATTTGATGATCTCTATTTAACGAGTTCCTTTGATGGGTTTCTTATGACGGCTTACGAGCGGAGGATATTAAGCATGACTATTATTATGAATAACCTCAAGCAGACTAGTACAATCTGAACACGAAGTTATAACAAATTCAGAACCGACTATCTCCGTAGCCACGTTGACGTCTGTACTGGTATTGCCCTTAACATATTCCCCTACAACTCTCTATCCAAGCACAAAAATCAATTCAACTCCCTTAGAGAAGGAAAACCATAAAGCCCTACCTCCGCAAAGAAACCGAAATCAGTGAAGTCGAAGGTGACTCGCACGATAAGATTCATTGCACAGCATCGAGAATTCCATCCTTAATCAAAGAATAGAGTATAAGCCATGTACATGATCGATGACAGAACAGGGAAGCTAGAAGTCTCCAAAGGCTTTAAGCAGCGAGAAGTCTCTTGGGTTTGTCATTGGATACTGGGACTGATCCAGGGAGGATATTAAGCTTTTTTGGATGGTCGTTCTAGGAGTAGGAATGGCATGTCTAATTATATACAATTCTCCCACGACGCTGAAGCTGGTATTCAATTTGTGATGTAATCAACAAGAGGCCGTTAAAAATTTGGCAAAATAATTTGATACATTCATTTTCAATTTGAGTTGGGTTGAAGCGCCATCCTGAGAACGTTGGTGTGTACGAATCGCTCTCATAGACTTCCTCCAACCGTGTCTGTGTTCCCTCCGTTATTTGCCGCTCTCTGACATGGCGATTGATCGCTTTGGTAGGCTTTCAAAGTGTGCAAGCCTAACTTTTGTCCGGGCGATATGGTCTTCAATCTTATTTTCATCTCTAACATAGATCCGCAAATGCTTACGGACATTGTTAAAATCTACCAGTGCCACGTCCGCCCCGTACTCGATTAAGAGTTGTTGGAGCGGCTCGTTCTTCCAGCTTATCGCTGATGTCAAAGCGCGTGGCCTAGACATCTGGGGAGCATTTGGGTCTGCTCCCTTTTCAAGCAATAGGCGTGCCACGGATACATCTTGCGTCTGGTTACACGCGATTTGGAACGCATCGCCCCAATAACCGCCTTTTACCGTAACATCAGCGCCTCGATCGAGAAGATTTCGGACCAGAGAAGTGTTATTCATGCTAAGGGCCGCCTGTAGCGGGGTATTACACCTTGCAAGCGCAGAGGAGCCTTCCGGGATGACGGTTGTGTTCACCGCTGCACCATGGTCAAGCAGAACATACACGATGTCTTCATGTCCCTTTTCTATAGCAGAATGTAAAGCAGTCTTGGAGAGAAGAGCGGTTCTGCCGCTTTGAACTTGGCAGACTTCTTGAGTATCCACATTCGCTCCCATTTTTAAGAGCAGCTGTACCGTGGACTTGTGACCCATCCGGGCCGCAGCTGCGAGTGCGGTGCCGCTAGGTCCCGTAGAATTTGCACTTTCACCCTCTTCTAGCAATTGACTAACATGATAGTCCAAACCTAATAGCGAGGCATAATATAGGGGCGAGATACTGGATTGCAGGGGTAATGTGATGGGATCATATTTTCTAGGGTTTCTTTGTATGCCGAGGTGTTCAAGAGCATTAGACACATCGACATCAAACCACCACCGATGGTAGTCCACAACTTGGTCCAGTAGTGCGGCATTAGTGATGAGATTCATGCTTTTGGAATGCAAGGGCGTCATATGATCTAATCCAGCAGCACGGAGATGCTTTGACCAGAACATGGCAGCGTAAGGAGCAAAGGGATTCTCTTCACATAAATGAAGGTCTTCGAAGTGGCCACCTCTATCTGTTCCCAATTGCTTGTCCCAGCTTTCCTGGGCTTCAGGATCGCTGGTTCTCGTTACTGACTGTCTGTCGTATATCACCTCTTTAAAATGAAGCAGATAGCTTATGCATAAGGCCGCCAAGGTGCCGTGACACGAGAGTTCGTTCAACTTGTATTTTGATGCAGCACCTAGATTCACACGATCTGAGACCAGATATTCTTTGACAGAGAAGTGGGCAAGTCTCAGCTCTTCAATTTCAAATCCCCTCTCTTGAATTTTGCCGGCGCGCCTCTTCGAAGTTCTTGTAGAAACCAGTCCGGAGCAGACCGACAAGAGTTCTCGGGGACTGGGGTACCTGTTCTCAGGGTCATAGTACGGCTCTGCTGTATCGATCGCGACAATTTCGGCAACTTCTTTAAGATCAAGAGGATAGAATGAACAGATCAAGCACTGTAACACCCGCCGAACATCTTCAACATAGTCATCTGGAATATTGGTAAGAATTCTTTCGTAGGTCTCGTCTAGCGTTTTGGGAAGCGTCTTAAGCGCCCTTCTGACCTGGTTCGGCTTCTTGCACTCACGGATGACATCGATTTGGCACACTACCCACCGAAACCTGGGTTACAAAATCAGCCTTCGGTGAACGATGGCGCGGCTTCCGAAACAACCTACATTCCGTGGGCCCCGTCCAACAGTGTTGATTCGATCAGGGCACAGATATCACTTGGCCATATCAGGAGTTTGGAATCTTTTTGGATTTGTTCATGTACGAATGAACGAATATCTGAGTCAACGACGCTTTCTTCCAAGCAGACTTTATGCCTTGCTAACTCTATCAGACAGTCTTCGATATCGGTTTCCTTTCTGCTTGTGGTAATGATATGAAGGGAAGGTAGACCCCAGCGACAACATTCCTTCAATGATTGGAGAAGATGTAATCTGTCCGTACACTCGTCTAGAGCATCCAATACCAAGTACACTAAGCCAACATCAACAATGGCTTGCCGGAATGCCTCCAATAGACTTCCTTTGCTGGGTGAAGATCTACCATTATCATGAGCAGCGAATAGCTTTTTCAGACCTACGAGGGTTCTAGGCGCGCGACTCAGCAGCTGGACTAGAAGAGAACAGAGACAGCTCTCGAAAGTCTGCTTCTGGCGGGTTTGAAAATCAAAGTAAAAATATATGCATATGTTTCTTGACTCGCCAGGCTTTTGTTTGGACAGATCATCAATAACTGTCGAGCTTAAGATTGTCTTCCCACAGCCCGCCTTCCCGTGCAGCCAGAGCAGGGAAGCGGGCTGATTCTTCCATTCAAGATAGGGTCGACTGTCTAAGAGCCACAGACCAGTATCAGAATAATGCTTTTCACGCGCAGAGTTGTAATTTGAAGAAGGATCGGGAGCTGCAAGCCAAGTGACGATTTTCTGGGACAGATTATCGAGTTCTGCAGCGTCGAGTGAAGCTGTAATATCAGCGACGCAGTCTTGAATTTGTAGATTAAGCTGCCTAAGTAGAAAAGCTTAGTCAAGACTTCTGCAACAAAGTTGAGGAGACTGTATGCCAAGAAAATAGAAAACATGTCGATATATTTGATATAAAATCTTACGCAGTGTCACTTGCTATGGCCATTGTCAAGAGTGATTGGATGTTCCTTAATCGGCCGATAACGGCGTAGATCTCGTCCTTCCGGAAAGGCCATTTTAGGACCTTTCCGACCTTTGTCTTGTCCTTTGACAGCTTTTTCTTGAATTCTGTCATCTGGCTATAGCAAATGTCGAGCGGTGCACCAGGCTCCAACATCTTGCATGTGGTAGGCAAGCGCTTTTGATTGTTTTGTTTTGGGGGGACATTCTTTGTCTGCTAATTATACAGTTAGAAAGACTGAACCGAGGGCAGATAAGTAGATCCTGTGGTATAAAAGCCCCAAGTTGATCAGTTGCCGGCTCCTCATGCTCTGCTCGCGTTTACACACCCACGCGTCTGGACAGTTTCAAACTTGAACACTGTCGCCTTTCCGGATACCTAAACATGGCTTGCTTACAGGAACGCCATTGGCCTTCTCCACCATCAACTGAAGACTCTCGAGGACGTTTTCAAAGCTCGTCAACTCATTAAGAAGTCCACGAATTTCTGCAGGGCAATCTCTAGCACTCTTGTAGAAATTGTTCGTTCCGACGATGATGCTTTGAGTCAATTGTACGATGGCGATTGCGCTTGCGGTAATGCTGAGTGGGTCCATGACGCTATTGCTGACAGGATGAGAAAGCAGTAGAGGAATCGACGTTGAAATTAACAAGGGTCTGCCCAGCTATCGCACTAAGCATGCACGATGATACTGTCATAGGGCTACACCGGTCCCGCAATCCCAAGTGTAGAGCCTATCAGGAGGCCCCGTACGCCATCCGAGTCCTCTACCTTGTGCTCCAGTGATCATCTACTGTGACAATGGTAATGCTCAGCCCCAAGCACGTCAATCACTGAAGATATGCCGCTACGCTAGTCTAATACACGTGGCCGCGAGGCTTATTCTACTGGAGATGGTCTTGGCTAACTTTTGCCGTCTCGGCACTGGAATGCAACATTACCATGCGGTGTCCACCTTTCACCAGGTCTGTCATTACCTAGTGCTTACTGATCTGCGGTTGTCAGAGTAAGGCCGAGCATGCTTATAACCTGTGCAATCGCTGTAGCTTTTCGATTTTATAGGAGTCGAATTCATTGTTTGCTTCAGTCCTGACAGCCTTTTCTTATTTTCGAGTAAAACCACGCCGGTACGCCAATCATGCAATAAATCTTTCACTCGAGCTAACATAGCATAGCAGTATGATCTCCGATTTCTCAGTTGGCCAGTTGCTTGCTGGCGCGCTTGCTTGGATCGGTGCTGTTGGGGCTGTGACGGCCCCAGGCTGCCAAACTGTAGCGCCGCCCGAGAAAAACCTTACGAGTGTGCGGACGACAGAAATTACTGTTCCGGCTCCTCCGTTTGGCGTAGTCTACGCACAACAAAATGACATAGCATTTGTGGCGCTGAACCAAAGTCTGGGCGTTTTGAATACAAGCGCTTTCACCCCAACTCTCATCCACGAGATTCCGCTACCAGCACCGTACGTGAGTGTCTCTGGGGCCGCGGGGATTGGCCTAACCCACAATGGCCGCTATGTACTGGTGACTGCCTCGAGTGCTGCTGTGATCGTGGTCGACGCGGCAAAGGCAGCTACCGGCAGCCCAGAGGCAGTTGTTGGCGTACTGACTGGCGCTGCTGCCGCCGGAGATAGCTCAATCGAGGTGACTATAAGCGAATATGACAAGTATGCCTTCGTTAGCCAGGAATATGGCTCATCGCAGACGAGCCGACGCGGGACCATCGAGGTCTTCAAGCTGCAGAGGCCGGCCACTAACGGGACCGTCTCCGGCACGTACATTGGGTATCTTGTCCTAGGTGATGCCGTGGTTGGCACCGCACTCTCACCTGACGGCCGTATTCTGTACGCAACAAGCGAAACGGCCTCGAGCAACACGACACAAGGCACTCTCAGTGTTGTTGATGTGGAAAAATTGGAAATCGACCCGAGCAAGGCGCTTATATCGAATGTACCAGCCGGATGCGGACCGGTAAGAGTTAGCGTGTCGCGAAACAATCAGGTAGTCTGGGTCACTGCACGTGAAAGCAACGCCCTCCTCGCATTCGACGCTTCGAAGCTCGTCTCTAATCGGACTACGGCGTTGCTCGCCTCCGTCCAGGTTGGCACTTCCCCCGTCGGCCTAGTATTTGCAGGGGCGAATGAGAGTCGAATCCTTACGGCAAACTCGGACCGCTTCGCTGGTTTGGACCCTTCTCTATATGGCAATGCTACCACCGGACTGTCTGTTGTTGATGCAGATGCTGCCATCCGCGGCGAACAAGCTAACCTGGGCCAAATCCCGACTGGCTTATTTCCCCGGGAAATGGCCATTAGCCCCAACGGCAAGACTATCCTCGTGACTGATTATGGCTCCTCTATGATCCAGGCTGTAGATGTATCTACTTTACCTTGAGAGGCGACAGCTCTAGACCCCTAATACAGGTTGACTAGATGTAATTGAACTCCGCTCTATAGACAAATGGTTTTGGATCGTTGCTCTTATGCACGCATACTGTACTATGACTTTGGCTGTACCCTCCTTTCATTCTTTGTCAATCCATCATTTGAAGCCGTGAAACCACTGCCACTTTTGTAGCATCTCTTAATAAAGCTATGATTGGTGGAGTCGATCTAGTGTTTCCGGCGATTGCCTTGAACGGACTCGACCGAGGTGACAGCAATCGTATTGGCGCCAATAGCCACCTTTTCCGCGATGCCGGCGTAAGATTACAAGCAGGGAAATTGATAGCAAAACTACTTGACGTGGACATCTTTAAAGCTGACTGAGACTTATGATAATTTTAGGGAATGAACTTGTTGATAGAATAGGACTGCTAATTGCTCAGGTGTACCTGCCTGCTATGAATAATTGCAAGAAGACGCTAGAAGGTCACATTGTACTCACGAGACCCCAATGGATTCCATGAAAGGATTTTGGTACTCGCGAATCTTAATTTCCGGCAGTTGGAGCAGAATAAGTATAACTTAGCTAAGGAAGTAGTCAGAACGGTGCTTCAAGCTTTGCTTCCAAGGAACAGAGCGCGGGAACCCTTATCCATATCAAGCTAGAAGGTTTACCCCCCAAACCATACACCTACCGACCGTGCAGCCCTGTAGGGCTGATGCCTATGGAAGAATAGGTCCCCTAAAGCTGGTCCCCGTGATGATAAAATATCGGGGAGAGAAACCCACTCCGGCCACTAATTTTATCGCCTAGGCGACTAACTTCTAGGGCATCTTTAAGGGGGTCTGTCAAGCAGATTATAGTCTGGCGGTCCATCTTATAATCACCACATTGCAATTTTTACATAAGGCAAGTCCTGCCGCCGTTCGGTTAACTCTTCATTTGTCTAGTCTACGCTATACGATCGATCTTGAATTGTCGCTCTTAAGAAAAGTACTATCTAGGGTCTCAATCGACAACAGACGGATTAGAGATATCTGTCATACACCGGATCTGCCTTCAAAATCCTCTCGTTGCAGCTATCGACTGAACATATCCCAGCGGCTGACCTGAAAGTCATCATCGAGCGAAGCTACTCAAAGTTCGGGGTCCAGGATATAACAACCCCCAGTGCATTTGCAGGACAACCAATACCTAGCTGAGCTTTATCATGGCCCAAATTTCTCTTGCAAGGATTGCGAGCTAAGTAGGTACTTGCTTGCTCGATATACTTATACGGATCACCAGCAGGGCTAGATTCCTGAGGAACCTGTTCGAGTACTTTCTTGTTCGAGAGAATCAGTGAAAGAAAGGAGAAGGTCAGGCCAATGACTCCGGTCCAATGCCCGGTATGTGGCAGAATGTTCAAACCATCCAACGTCTGAAATATCATCAGCAGCCTAGTCACTCCGATCAAAAGCCTCCGTTCTCCCGCAGACATGCAGGCTGCGAAAAGGTGCTCATGCAAACCTCGAGCGCCGGGTATCAATATCGAACAAAGCACTCAGCGTATCACCCTTCGTGCCCTTATTACTTTCGGGGATGAGACAGAGTTTCAATGACAGCCAATAACCTAAAGATTTACCAACAATCCCATCATTCCTATCCAGAAGTTCATTGTGACTTTCAACAGTGTAATATAACTTCTCGAAACAGGCACCGTCAGCGTTAGCACTACGAAAGAGGAGACGCTACCAATAAACAGAGCTGAATTGCGTGTATAAATCGCTCAGCCTCTCTACCCCAGGTCTCCTATCACTTAGAGAGGGTCTCAACAACGGACCCATACTCCTATCACGGATAATGGCATTGGCAACCACAGCGAGAAGCAGAGACCTAAAGCCGAGAATCCGGTTAACCAGTAAATTTTATATTGCCTTCATAGGCATTGAGAGACCCAGAATACTTATGATATTATGCCGGAAATATAAGCCTCGAAAGAATGCTAAAGCTTGTATATAGCTGATAACAATACTGATAAACGCTGTATGATAAGCTAATAGAAATGCCTTAAATCTGTTCTTCTAATCAATCTTATGTTTAGAGGAGTGCCAGCACGATAATGTCGGGTGACTTTGAGCTTGGAAAGTTGATTCTCAGAAGGAAAAAGAAGCTCAGTCCTGCAAGTCCAAATCATGAGAAGAAATCTGAAAGTCCTAGAATATTGATAGGGTTGAGTGGAGAGCTATCATACGGTAATAACATCGATGGAAGTTGAAGTTGGCTATTGCACTAAACATTCAATGATGTAGGTAGTTGTCATACGGCTACATACAGGATCTAATACTGATGGAGCTGGAACACGCAAATATTTGATTCACGAGGAATCAAAGTAATCATTAAGATTTTCGATTGATTATCACCAGAACCTAGGACGTCGATTAAACGAACGATCCTCCGCACAGTACCTAAACATTTTCGCTAGATCGCTATGTCATGAACCGAAATGCCGAGACCAGAAAACAAAGACTGTCGTAATATGTGACAAGTGAGAAGCATATCGAATCCGAAATCCAGCCGTGAAATACCACTCCTATCCCGAAAGTCACGCCCGACTTTACCCGTTCTGCCCTACGCCTCTCCGTCCTGTTGTTGACCACTCAAACGTATGGTTGTCTGTAGTCCCTGGAGCTTCGGTGATGCCTGGTGGAGCCGGAGCGTGAGCCGCTGCGTGAGTGACCGCGTCTGCATATCCAATTAGCCAATGACCTAATCTTATTCAATTACTAAAACCAAGACTCACCTCGAATCATGACTCCTCCTCCTGCGGTACGTCTCCTTCGTAACCACCACATCGTCCTCCCGGTTCCGGTGCATAGTAAGCAAGATCAACGACGTAATGAAGAAGAATATGCAATTCATTATGCCAAAAGCAAAGCTTGCTTTAAGCATAGCACATGTCTTGTTGGTATCGATATGTAGGCCACTGGATCCACTGACCCCGTTCGGGCCCAGGGATACGGAGAATACGCCATTCCCGCTGAAGCTGGTACAGCTGGCTTTGGATATACTGCGTAGTTCGTATACGCCGGCGATGAAGGCTCCTACGAAGCAGAGATCGATGAAGGAGACGAAGATGGCTGAGTCGCGGGTCGATTTACGGCGGAAGAGGGTTACGATGGCCCAGACGGCACCGAGGACGGAGACGATGAACAGGGTTCTGTAGGGGGAAGGTGTTAGCTTTCTATTATTGAGCTTGCGGGGGTGTTTGGATAGGTTCGTACAAGATGTAGCCTGGGGTGAGTTGATTGGCTTTTGTGAATTGGTGCACAAAGTATGCCTAAAGGCTGTTAGTGAGATCATAAAGGCGGCTCGTGTTATGCAATATATTGGTATGTGTACTTACGAGCATGCCCAATGTAGGTATAAGTGTAATGATTTCCAGAAAGCGCCAGAAGGCGAAGAAGAGTCCGGCGATCATTTTGTCGATTTATGTAGATGAGGGCGGCTTGTGCGCAGCTGTAGCCGGAGTTGCCGTATTTGACGCAACACTGGGGTCGCTGCAACGAGCTCTGTTCAAATTGAGAAGATGGTGAAGAAGAAGGCTGTAAGTAGTACAAGTCGTCAATGTCAAGACCGTACTAGCTTCGGCTTTATGCGGGGTCGATAAAGATTGCGCGTAGTGACGTGGAGCGCAGATGTACGTGAGAAGCGAACAGAAAAGAATGTACAGGTGTGGGATAGGATATGTATGTCGTCGTAGTATGTGCAGGATGGAAGAAGAAAAGAGCAGGCAAATGGGTGAGGTGGATAATGTATATGGGCATCGGAAGGCTGGTGGGGTTCTTGCGTGGCTGGTAGCGCACTAACGGGAATGGTGCCAAGCCAAGATTTCCTGGAAACTTGGTTCGCTCCCGTCCGGGATCTGCGCCAACTCCAACCGAGAGCCGGTACGTTGATCACCACTTTGAGGTACCGGTAAACCTGATCTCGTGGTCGAAAAAGCAGGCAAAACAGTACATGGACCATGGCATTAGAAGAGCATGGCAACGCTGCTAAATCTAAAGCCTAAAACAGCGGATCTGCAAGGCTGATTGCGATATCGTCATTTCGCACGTGCGTCTACATTAGCCGATAACATGTAGAGAGTGTTCCTACGAAGGATGCCCAATCTTCATAGGCTTCCGAAATCCTTTAGACCTTGTGATTTTGTCAATGAACCGTACAGACTATCTGTCATGACAGTTCCATGATTTTCACGACAATGGACAAAGGTTAAGTCTAAAACAAAGCTCCGAGCTTGAATTGATTTAGGTTCTCAGCTGATCGCCAAGCTTGGAGGGCATGCAAGCCACGATGCGAGCAGTTCCTCCTCAAATGCAGGACCCTTGAGCATTGTCAGGTCAATTCTACAAGTAGCCTACCAAGTACCAGTGACCGTCTCTTTTGAGTGAACTCAATGGCTCATTCAAACGACCAATGGCCTCTCCTTCCGCCCCAACCCCAACAGTTCTGAGCTGCGGCGACAGCCCCCTATCCACAACCGCCTCAGTAGTTGGCATCCTCACTTTCGCCCTCGGCCTCCTAGCCTCCTACATAGCTCTGCAGTCGGCAACACGCGGTGCCCCTTCTGAGATCTCGCGCCTAATCGACGATTTGCGAACTACTCAGCGCGAGATCAACCGCGTGGCGGAGTACATCTTCGACGATGCGCACAACACTGGGCAGGTCCCCCCCAGAATGTCCTTCGATACGTCACCGCATTATCTTCTAAGCTCGAAAGGGGCTCTTGCTACAGCAACTGGCGGCCCTGATGGGACCATGCAAGTGTTGTACGACGAAGTGGAAGAGCTGTTTGGCAATTGTGTGAGGCTATTCTATGAAGCGGACGATTTGTTGAAAAGATGCGAAAGCGACGTCTCCCGCTGGGATCCAGAAGGCGTCAGGAGACGCATTATATTTGTGATGAATAGGCACGAGGTGGCAGAGAAGATGCAGAGATTGGAAGACCAGAAGACACGATTAGGCGATGTGAGAATGAGTCTGTTCTTGAAGAAGAGCACAATGCAGGATATCATGCTTAAAGAGATCAAGGAAGCTATCAACCAAATGGCTCAACGGCATGGCGAGGAATATACTCCTTCAGACGATTCAGGGACCCATCCACCTTGAGTTGCACTTTGTATAGGACAGAAAGTACCACAGATACGGCCCAAAAACCAGCATAACTACGCGCTATTCTGCATGACCCAACCCCCGTCATGGATCAATAAAATCCAATAACATTAGCGTCAGCTATGTTCGCATCCATCCTCGTCGACTCTAACTCCCTAGACACTCCCTCAACCTCATTCCTCATGAACGGTAACAGGCAAATACAATTCTCTGGCGCTGCTCCATCGGCATGGATTGTACTATGTCTCTGTCCATCTTCGCCAATCACCAATGCTGGAACAAATTCCATCTCACTCGGTAGAACATGAGTCTGACTAAGAGACATCTTGTCGCCCCTCTGATTAGCTGTCGAACCCTCACCAGCATCCCCCGGTCCCTGCGCATGCACAGCAGAAACTGGTGAACACAAAGCCGAATTCAACTCATTCAGTCTGTCCAGCAAGTCCTGGAAACTACCTTCCAGTCTCTGCACCTGACCCTCCAAAGCTGTAACCCTCGCGAGCGTTTCATCACGACCAGATTGCGCAGCTGGACCAGGAATTTGGGTATCAGAGCGCAGATGACTCGGGTCCGGACTAGGAGCCTGCCCGCGCACACTCCTCGGTGCTGAAGTTGGCGCCGTGAACCGGCCTACTCGAGAATCATTATCGTTCGACGCGTTACTATCGGCATCGAATTCCGAGTTCCTGCTCCACGAATCAGCAATTGCATCGACCAAACCAACCAAATCCCAAATCCCAAAACAGACCAACGAAAGAAAGAAAAGAAAACCACTCACAACTTCCTCTTCTTCATCCGACTTGTCTTACTCAACCCCTCCACCGGCTCCTCCACCCCCTCCAAATGACACAACCCCTCCGGATGCAAATCCTTCATCGTGCAAAACGCACATTTCCCATACTTCTCCCTATACCTAACACACGGAATCCCCTTCCTCAAACACATAGTGCAGGAATCCGCAGCGGAGGAAATCTTGCCGTTATCGAAGATACGGCGACCGCGTTTCATGGGGTCGTTGATTTTTCGACCGGGTGGGGTTTGGAGGTAGGGTGGGTAGTGGGACATGTCGTCGATGGGTTCCATGCTGGAGGTGAAGGTTGCGAAGGAGGATTCGGATGCCATTGTGGGTCAGATTAGGGTCGTTGCTTGGGTCTGATTCAGTTTGGCGTGGTTTGATTCGATTTAAAGAGATGATATTCCTTTCGTATTATGCTCTCCTGCTATATTACCGCGCTGCAAAGCCTCTCTATATATCCTTCTCCGCATGCGTCCCCTCCACCCTTTTCGCATGCAGCCCTCGAGAGGAACAAAGACGCGAAAACATGAATACTCGCCACATACACCGCGTCCGGCTGTTCAGAACAATAAGAGCCCCATTATGAAATCGATAAAGACGTAATCGTCATCGTGACCGACACGCAACAATGGCCGAGTGAAACTACACCTCTGTTGCGTGCGGTTTCTGAGTGCGGCGGGGTAGAGGTGAATAAGGGAAGGGAAGCTGCAAGCAAAAATCGTGCAAAGGAACCTTTCTTTGTTGTTGCTAATGCCTTGTGCGAGTCTCGTAGAAGAACAAAGGAAAGAAGTAGGCAGGGCTCATCCTGGCGGGTTCATAGGAAAGGTATCAAAAGCGATAATAATGAATAAAGTGGCAATAGTAGAAGCGGCATAGCTCTAACCACGCAATCTCGATAGGTCATAGCATCGTATTGGCAGATGCGAAGCAAAGCTGAACAAATTACAACAGTAAACTGCTTAGTTTGATGCCCCACGCCGTTGGCGTTCGAAAGCTGGTATATGTTCGATAATGCACATCAATGCAATGACATAACCTCCATTAAATGACTCGCCTCACCACTGAAACCGGTCCTCGAATGTCCCTGAACGCCATTTTCTATCATCGTCCCATTCCCATGTCGTCGCTACCCCTAGCCCTCGGCGCTGGTAGTTGCCCGCACTCTTACAATTGATCTTGCGTCACTCTGGTACGTCCATAGAGTAGAGTTGTGCACAATCAAATATGTCGTTTTATTAGACATAGCTCAGAGGATTGCATCAAAAGCTTTGAGCGGACACTGTAGCAGGCTAAAAGACGGTCAGAACACAAGCTCTCTCTTATGCCGTCTCATGACTCACCGGACTGTTGAGCATGTTATTCCTCTTGTTGCGGCCCTTCTTGATATGGCTCTTCAATGCACTGGAATCAAGCGGCTTGAGTAGCTCAAAGCTACAAAGCAACTCGCTCGATACTGACATGACAGCTCCCCAGTTGTCAAATTCGCCGCAGTACTGCATCAAGAAATGTAAGCTGGAAAGAATATTTCTTTAGTGGATTGAAAGGAACCTACGTTAGGCGCGGAAAATACTGTGACTAAAATTCGATCGTTGAAAAACTCGTAACCGTCCTCCACCACCATGTGTGCTCGGCACACCAGATCAAAATCATGTCGTTGCAGAAACTCCATGATGATCTTCTTGCCGAAACAATAGCTTACACCTCTTTCATTAGCCTCCCAGTCGCTCTCCATATCCGCGGGATCGCTCCAAAGGAGATCGTTAAGCAGACCGTAGTCCGGCACATCAGTTGGCCTTGCAATCTGCCGTATATCGTCCATGTGCGTCAAGCTTGGGGACAGACCTCCATGGACGCAGAAGATCTTGCCAGCAACAATAGCAGCAATTGGAAGGCAGTTGAATGTATCCACAAAAGTCTTCCAAATCTTGATGTTGCATCTCCTCTTACATTCGTCATAGAACCCGTAAACTCTCGTAACATTTGCACACTCGTGGTTACCTCGTAGCATAAAGAAATTTTCAGGAAACTTGAGCTTATAGCAAAAGAGAAGGAGAATAGTCTCAAGACTCTGTTTCCCCCGATCAACGTAATCCCCCAAGAAGAGGAAGTTGGCATTTGGTGGGAATCCACACATCTCGAACATTCGGATTAAGTCAGTATACTGGCCATGTATATCGCCGACAATTTTGACAGGGGCTGATAGCTCGATCAAAGCAGGCTGGGACAAAAATACTTCCCGCACGGCAGTGCAGATGGCCGTAATCTCTGCATTCTTGAGACAAACTGCTTTAGTAATTTTTGTGGAATATCCCGCATCCAGCAACCTAGTAATCATTTCGTCTAAATCAATCGACTTTGGAGTCCCTAGTCCCATTCGCGGGGAGCTCGAGATTAGGGTTTCATCATCTGTTGCTGTAAGATAGGGGGATGACGGCGGCTTCGGTGCCTTAGCGGACCTCGGGTTGATCACATTTTTCTTCACCAATATCGACTCTTTCGGCTGCTGATTGTGGGATGGGTGCAACATCCCTGAAGGAGGCGCGTCAGAGACATGATCAACCTCTCCCGAGCTCTGAGCATTGCTGACAGCCTTATGACCCTTACCCACGGAGGCTGAAAGAGTTGGCGAAGGGGGAGGTTGTGGAGAGGCTGGTCGGGGGCTCGGTGCTTCGTCTCCTTCAGTGGGTGGGGGCACTGGATCATTTACAGGCTTGGATCCGCTAGACTTCGCGCTAGATCCAGACTTTGTTGACCCTTTGGTGTCTGCTCTTTCCAAGGTGCCGCTCGTCACATCAGCTTGCGAAAACGAGTTCCTGGGACTGTCAGACTTCTGCCCGGGTATTTTCGATCGTAATCCTCGGAAAGAGCGCGAAGACTCCTTAGTATCAGACTTGCTGAATGAGGGATAGGATTGAAGTCCTTCAGAAGATTTATCAAGCGATGTTGAAGAAGCATTTTTAGGCGTCCTAGAGCCGTCGCTTGTTTTGGAGGGTTGCTGACCCATTCTCCTCTATGAGCACTAGCGGAACAGATTTTCGCGACGTGCTATCGGGTTAGTTCGGCGAGGTGAAGTCGAAGATAACCCTCAAAGGATATCTCGCCACCCACACCAAAGAGCCCAAGGGTCCTTAGATATGAGCTAGGATACAAGGGCAATAATTCCGGTCCGAAGGCCCAGCCCGGACGTTGACCCTGTCTGTCCTCCGTGATGGTAGTCGTGGTATGGTAAGCACTCTGGTTGTTACGGGGGCTTGAACAGCGTGAAGAGAAGGCACAGAGAGCGAGGTTCGATAAGCGATCGTAAAGCCTGAGGATGGAACTCTGCCAGTTTGCCAGGCTCCTTTGAGGATGGTTCGAGCGTATTGAGACAATCCAGATCGTAAGCCGTAAGGGCGGGGCTGCGAGGTAAATACCTGCGCACGCTACTGACGTCAGCTAAGTTTTCTGGTAAGGCTCAAGTAGAGCTGCGATGAAAGAAATTTAGCAAGGCGCAGCGGAGGAAAGAAGGGTGGATCTTGGGAGCATTGCGTACAACAAGGGAAGGTCCATTGCTAGACCAGCCCCTCACTGCGCAAGATCGCGCTTGCAGTACGAGAACATAAGCTTGAGATGACAGACCTAAAGGTACGAATTCAAAGCTCTTGTGACGAGACAAGGTGGTGCAAATCTCTGCGTTGGTATGTTGACCTGGGACGGTTGTTGCCTTAAAGAGGAGCGGCGGCTACTGGTTGATAAACCACAGAAAAATAAAGTTTGGAGGTACCTCTGACGCCTTTCATCGGCTTTCCCGTCGCTGATCAACAATTTAAGGGGGTCTAGACGCTTTCTATCAAGCAGCAATGCCGATCTTGTCACAGTAACGAGCATTCAGAGTGGTCGCACGTTGCCATTACTGGAATACGTCACAGTGCTAAGCACTCTATTCTACAGCCGTGCTTGTCGTTAGGTAACAATGGCATTACCAATGATGATTAAGCCCCGTCATAGCATAGGACAATTTTTATTCTGCCACTCTTTTTGTAGCAGTGTATCTGAGTGCTTCCTACCAATGCTCTTTGCAAGCATGATACTGTAGGAAAGCGCCTTATCGCTCAAACTCGTGAATTGGGGTCGCACGTGCTCAGTCGCTGGTATTTTTTGCAACCGAACATGCTCATGGCAGGGCATCGAAGGAAGCACAGCCTCCTGGAGCAATTCCGCGTTTGCAGCACAGAGACATTGTTGTTTCTCGACTCAATTTGCCAGCGCAGTAGTAATAATGTAGGCATAGGTCATGCATAGAGCCAAGGACTCCCAATCTCTACTCCTTCAAGGATCTTCCACCTCAATCTTTGTAATATGTTGTCCTGGTACCACAATCAGACCCAGGAATCGGCTGGTCATGTCCAGTTTCACAGTCGCCCCAGGGTCATGAGATGCTTCCGTTGCGGCTTTGATGGCACTTTCTGTAGGGGGACGGTATTCGTAGGATTGAGAGAGGATAATGTTACACTCCTAGGCAAGGTCAGCTGCTTTTCTCCAACAGAAAATGCGCTGAAGGCTCGACCTACATTGTCGGTGCATTTGAAGTCTCCGATAAACATTCTTCTGTCATTGGTATGAACGCGCAACTTTTTGTTCAATAAGAGCTCAAGGTACTCAGTAGCTTTAGCATTGTCCATTGTTATGGCATCCGTATTCCAATGTATATTTTAAGCTCAGCATGCAATGTGCCTGAAAGATGTCCAGTGGACATATGTCATTCGGCTTGCTGGATATCCGAGAAGAGGCTGGGACAGCGGCTTCGTACTAATGTCCTGTGGTCCTACGCACAGGCATGGAAGTGATCCTAAATTATGGACCAAAGCTAAGGCATCGCACATGCAAGCTGACCTGCTCGCCGGCGCGGCGCGGCAATAATTCCGTGGTATAGAATAGATGCTTGGCAAGAAGAGATGCATTGCTGGTACCAACCGCCTATACCCCGCTGGCGAGATTGGTCTCATAACCTTTGCAAGTTATCAGTCGCATCGTGTTAGAAGTGGTGAAGTTTCCCAAGCCTTTGCGTTGCCAATAGCCAAGATTGGACAGTCTTCAAGAGTATCATCGACCATCCGCAAAGGTAAGCATGGTGCTTCAAGGGAGCATCTTACATTCCAATTCATCTTCAGCTGGCTCGCGGAGGTAGGGAAGGCCCATAAATCGCTCCGCAATCGATATTCCTCCTTGAAGGCTCAGAAAGACTGTGGAGAAGTATTTCAACAATTTGCCCAATGTATGAATCCTTATACACGGAGCTACTGGATAGCAATATATTGCCACCATCTGGAATCACTTGAACGCGTTATTCTGCGCATGGCAATGCTCTGCGCCCTATACCGTAGCGATGCCTGCCGCCCGCTTCGTGATTTTGAAAAGGGAACATGCAGGATCTCTAATTCCACTGAATTTGTCACGGTGACAGCATCTGCATGTCCGACTTTTGAATACAATGGTTTAATTGAACAACATATTAACTTGTAATACTGTTGACTCAAATACATAACCTGAATAGAAGAGTACTGGTAATAGAGAGGTCAAGCGCGAGGCGCTGGAACGTAGCAATGGGTCTCAGCTCATTTAGTTCCGTTTGACAGTATCTGAGGCTGACTTTGGAGTGACAGAATTACTCAGACCATTCCTCGGATTCAAATCTGTAGCTTGCGCTATCCGGATGATAATGTCATACAATAGAGATGCAATCAATAGAGCTGGACCTGCTCCAGGTGTTACGCCTAATAGGATCAACCAATCCTTTCTTTTTGCCGCATATTCTGGACGGCAAAGTCTGGATATACGTGGTGCCCGCAAGGTTAGGTCAAATCCACTCGTTCCTCGGCCAATATTGTCTGCGTATCCATTGGCTGGATAAGACTGTGAAGCTACATGGAATGGCCGTAATGCAGGTTTTGGTGACCACATCCGAATTGAACTGCAGGAGGAAAAGAGGTTTGTGAAGTCATTCGCCCCCTAATAAGGCTGTCACCCCAGCATTAGCCTGCTTCTTGGTCCACTTTTCTGAGCGAGGAGGCGGTATCTTGCAGTCATGTGTGACCCGAGCTGCGCCTAGGTTCTGATGCTGATTATAGGCAATATTGATTACTACCCCAGCTCTTTCCAATGAATTAAGATACGGAGTATCGCTAAGTGGACTGCACCTTGGGCCTAATACCTTATGCAATCAATCAGCCCTTCCATTCTGCTACATCCTGGATGTCAGATAAGGGTGTGCTCCGAGTACTTTTAGGCCAACGAGGATACGCACGTTAGGTGACTGAAGACACAAATATCGTGTAAAAGCTTCATGAGGACCGCCGCCAATACAGTCGGGGCAAACCGAATTCACATTACGGAACGATTAGCAACACCCCGGTGTGATTATTTTCTGAGTACATCTTTCACCTCACTGTTGATTTACATACTGCTCAGCCTGCCCTCCACCTCATCATCGGTTAGATCACCGCTCGAGATCACTATCTGGTAATTCATTGACTCATTGAACTGTATGGTATCATCTGAGCGTCTCACTAGCATTATGAATGCCCAGTCCGGTTTCCGTCCGCCGTCCATCGACCCCAGCAGCGACTATTCCAGAATCGAACGGAAGCCAAGCCACAAATGGACAGTGTCCCATCATTTGACTCTGGCATTCCTGGCCAGCTTGTACGAGAATTCGTGGAAAGAGTTGACAATTGTTTTCAATGCATTCTTTTCAAACGAGCTAGGACATCCCGACGGACTATCGTCAGCGGCATTGGCATCCATGTATCATGACATGAAGAGAGGTAGAACCGGCAAGGATGCTATGGGGCTGTTACAAAGAACAGCATTTCCCTTTGTTTCAGGGCCAACGTGCGTGGATCAGAATGCAATAGAGCAAACTGCTACTGAGCTAGGCATTCAATTGATTAAGAGACCGCTGGGGGCTCCGTTCAAAGGACTCAAACCCCTGAAGATGCTAAAACGCAAAGCTGTAGCACTGGATGAGGATACAGATTTCCTCAGCGAACATGAGTCCTCACGTCGGGCACCTAAAAAGCGACAGCATCCTGAACCGCTTCCACAAACTCCAGACCGTTATGACTCTCTCGGCGCTTGTGACGGCCTCATTACACCGCCAGCTACTATTAGCCAGCAATTAGTCCCGCCACCTAAGAGGCTACCACTTGTGACCTATCGAGCCTTCTCTTGTCAATCACAAGGCTCTTTTTCAAAAGTACGAGGTTTCTGTGCAGGCGCTTTTGTGGACTCTGATAACATTCCCCTTCCACCACACCCACAAAGTCAAGAGTATATTGACGAAGCTAAAAGGGTAAGATGATCTCTCCTTACTTGTACTCTAGTCTGGTGTTGAGGATAAGGGTTGAAGCCATGCTTTATAGAACCCTTTACACAATAATCCCTTGTTTAGGAAGAAAGATGCTAATTTGAAGTGATAAAGCATGTGGCCCCCATCCCTACGGGACCGACGCCTTTTATTTCGACAACAACATCGGTGAGTTAAAGGACCATGGAATGTTTTTGATGTCGGAGGGTTTTCGCTCCCCGCAAGCCTACGTGAAAGGTGTTTAGAAGGAGTTGACTGATAGCTCTGTTTGTGACAGATTGTACGGGCTATACACAGGGCTCTTAGGCTTGGTCCTGATGCGTCCATCTGCGTCCTGTCATTAGATCTAGCCGACGCTGAAGGTGATCGATATCTGCATGCTCAAACGTGGATGGCGTTGGCTGACCTAACACGAAGGAAGAGTTCAATCCGCCTGTGCTCTAAAACTGCAGCACCTAGTCACTCATTTTTACATACCGTTCAATGAATTGTAAGCAAATCCTCTTCCTAGCTTCTGACATAGAATGCTAACTTAAGTAGTCTAGTGTAAAGTGCTTTGTGGCACCCAGGCTAGTCGCACGTACTTACTATCAATAGATACGGAAAAATCCCGCCATCAGCAATTCTCGCTGTTCTGCCAATATCAAGACTTCTCAATGCCATACCTTCTATTGTGTGTTCCTACCTTCTTTGCTACACGCATTCAAGAGAATAATTGTTGGATAGCCCTCTACCACTGATCCTTTCAAGATCTTCACTCTTCGTGATTCTAAGAGTCTTCGCTCAGGGAGGTCAGCACTCGAGAAAGCCCGTCTACCCCTCTCCTATGGTGAGCCTTTTCTCCCCTCCTCCTCTCAAGTCCCGCGGTTTAGACTAAGAAGATAGGTTTGGGGTACGCTGTCGGTAAACTTGTGCATTGTTTGGGCATCCCTTATGTGTCGCCAATTTGGGAGTATGCGGTTACCCAATTGGTCGTAGACTTTCACTTTGGTGAAGGACTCAACAGGTGGAATGAATGGAATGATCTCAACGAGATTTTTCGGAACGCCGTGAAACAGGGCTACCGAAGCTCAGAGGGAGATACAGTGTCGCACCCGGAAGTGTCAGAGGAGACCAGGGTTGCAAAACCCATAAGAGGAGAACAAGATTCCGCTGGAGGGCATCTAGAACATCGAGATGCCGGCGAGATACCCCTCAATGATGCAAGCCGTGACGAGGAAATCTCTATCAGGAATTTGATGCCTGACATCTGGTGTTACCTTAATATACCAAGTTTGGAAAGCGGCGCCTCAAGAGAAATAGCACCCAAACAGGAATACATTAATGATGTCAATGCTCTGCAACGTCTTAAGATCGTGGAAGAGTCTTGTAGAAGCCCACCCAATCAACTTGGGCCCGGTGAGCAATCCAGCAGACGAGACGACATAGCAAAAGAAAGCTCTGGTATTGGCGCTTTAAGATACGCAATTTCGCTCAAAGAGGTCCAAGTTCATGACGGTATCAACGAACGGTACGCCGTACGCCCTAGAATGGTTGACACCTTACCTATAAGGCTACCAAGGCAGCTCCTTCCGAATGGAAATTCCTCTGCCCAGAATCTTGGTAGATCGGATTGCCATGAGGGTGTGCAAGTATTGCAAACAGTTCTACCCAGCGATCAGCAGGGGAATGATCAGACCAAGAGGGGGAAGATGGTGTACGAATACTCTTGGACAGGGATGTGATGGGTGGGCTTTATTGTGGTACGTGGGGAGAATATAGAAATCGTTCAGGCAAGGATCATGTATAATAGCTATCATTTTGTGGGGTTTGGAAAAGTTGCAAGGCTAGGACACTGGATGTCTAGCCTAGGGATACATGGTATTGGTGAAGGAGTAAAGAGGTTCCTGTAAACCATGCGAATTGGATTGAGTTGTCTTGCCATATCAATTATACCGAGGGTTGCATGCCTAGGCGCAATGGAAAACACACTGTACGTATGTTTTCTTTGTCCTTTGAAACCTATGTCCTCCATTCTGTATTGCTCCATGAGGCCTCATATCATATTTGTAGCACGACAGACATATTGGACTTGAGGTTTCATTTACAGCTCTTTGATTCATCTAAGCTTGCCATTGAAGCTCCGGAACACAAGCTCTTCCCCTACCCGGCTGCATCCACCTAGAATTTTTGGAACCCCTTCACAGCCTTCCCGGTTCGAGGCAGCACCCTGAGAACGTTGAATCGCACCTGTGCACGATCATCAGCCCCCGAACAAAGGTTCAAGTTGAACCTCTTTTTGTACATACCGTCTTGCTCAAAGGCCTGCATTGCCCAACCGTAACCTGATCACCCTCCTCAACACGGAACGCTGGCGAGACATGTGCAGCCAAATTCTTATGTCGCTTCTCATATCTGGAGTATTTGGGGACAAAGTGGAGGTACTCGCGGCGGATGACAAGGGTTCGGTGCATTTTAGTGGAGATGACGGTGCCTGTGAGGATACGGCCACGGATCGAAACTTCACCAGTGAAAGGGCATTTCTTATCTGCAGATAGAAAGGTGAGACAGACTGTCCATATAGAGATCACCCCTCCTATGAGTGCTGATGGGTTGTTCATACCAATGTACGTGCCCTCAATCGCAGTCTTTGGTGTCCTAAAGCCCAAGCCCACGTCCTTATACCATCTTCGTCCACCCTTACCCACTCTTGTGCTCTTCGTGCGCTTTGTCTTTTGGTTGACGAAGATATGAGGTTGCTTCTGGTAGGCACGCTCTGACTGCACCGTCAATTCTGTCGCCATGATTGTGGTGTGATCTGTTCGCGTTGACGGTCTACAGCGAGGTTTGAATTATTGTGTGGGCGCTAGCATATACTTAGGGCTGAAGCCGAACGCCAAGTCCGCCAAGCCGCTTAGAGGGGGTAGCTCAAGCTTTTGTTTACTTCCGAGCCGCGGTAGTTATCCACATAATAAACACCACTGGGAAATAATGGTAAAGAGATATTAACCATAACAGCAGAACAAGTGCTCATAGTTGGATCAAGATGGCGTCGACTCAAAGTCCTAAGGCGCCACGAATGCGCCAAGCACGCAAGTCACTCGCGCATGTGCCATCGACAGATGTTAGTGGTGACAAGGAAAATGTTAAGGTGGACTCAGCGGAGCTCTCAAGTCTGACAGCGCAGGGAAAGCAGGCTACGAAGAAGTCCCGCAGTAAAAGCCTTGGGCCCGGAGGACTGGATGCCCTTAGGGAAAGTACTGGTAACAAGCAAGAGGTAGGAGACCCGAGTCTCAAGAAGATGTTCAGCGCTCAATTAACATAGCCCGTCCTACCGCCCCAATTCAAATCCATCTTAAAGCCAACAATACCGTTGTCGCCTCCGAAGATTATCCCGCCTCACAATGGCGTGGGCAAAGCTTCTCCTGGCAAATCTAGCCGGGCAGCAGCTGCGGGAAAGTCTCCACGCAAAACTCCAGCGAATACCTCTACGGAGTCGTCGCAAAGCCTCCCCAATCCTTTCGAGACCTCTCCTGCATTGAAGTCTTCTGAGTCTCAATCTCCGACGCGTGTAGCAGTGCGTACAGAGGAAGAACAGCAAGCAGCTGCACGAGAGCGTGAGCGGCAAGAGATGCTGGCTCATAAGGACGCGAGAAGAAAGTCTTTAGGTAATATGATCCTCGCTCGATAAAGACAATACTGACAAATGAACTAGCAAACCGAAGAGTGTCTTTCGCGCCAGAAGCAACGCTTCACACGTGGAATGTTGTGGAACTACCTGAAGACTCGACTACATCTTCGGCCTCGACGAATTCGACCAGGAGAGCGTCCGGTGTAACCGCCAACACAGGGTCCCCGTATCGGTCGACGATTGCCTCCTCTGATGCCTCTGAACCGCCATCCACGCCACCAGAGCAGGTAGAAGAGTTGCAAGTTGCTGCTTCCCCTGCTCATCAACGTGACCTACATCAGAAGAAGCGCCGTAGAAGCTCCGGAATACCTCCCATGAATTTCAATAACCCTGAAGACTTTTCTTCGAGCCCCTACAGTGGGGCTTCTGATGACACGAACCAGACATTCGTGACTGCTGACGAGATAGACAAAGATAGCGACTCGTCAACTTCAAATGATGACGATTTAGTCGAAGATGAGACGGTCACTGGCGTAGATGGAGATGACAACACGGTTCATTCAGCCGGAGACTCCACAGGGTCAAGCGGAAGACTTGAAGCGGCTCTACAACAAGCGGCTAAGCAAGCAGGGACACAAGGCATTGATTACGACGAGCATGGTGATATCACCATGGAGATGGCTGATGACGAGGTCACCGGGGCTTTCAAACCTTGGGTGAAAAACGGACAGTACGTATCTGAGGTCATTGGGGACCCCAATGCTTTGCAGGACCAGGAAAACCTGAATCCGTTTTCGCCGGCCTTCAAAGCCAACGTAAACAGAAAGATAAGTCAGAATGGAGATGCCACAATGGATATGACGCAGGCTGTTGGTGGAATCTTACCAGCTGCTGGTGTGAATCAGTCCTCTCCTATGCGTAGGCGCAGAAAATCTATTACTGGCAATCGACGGAGGAGTAGTGTTGCTCGTCGTCGGTCCTCTGGGGATGGCTCAGCTATGGGTGATGAAACAATGGATTTGACTACGGCTATTGGTGGGATTCAGCAGAGCGGCCCAGCATCGAACAACGAGGAAATGGGTGGTCAGTCTGCCGACGAAGACGAGGAATTGACCATGGAATTCACGTCTGTTGTTGGCGGCATGATCCAGTCCAACAACAGAGACGGGGTATCCATCAATGACCAGCTGGCCAGAAATCAGCTACTTGGGGACGCGGATCGTCGTCAGAGTGTAGAGTCATCTAACAATGACGAGACCATGGACTTCACATTGGCAGCTGGTGGCATTCTGCCTTCTATTACCGAACGCACAGAACCGCCTGAGGATCAGACGCAAGACATGGACATAACTGCTGCCGTTGGAGCCATTTTGCCGGACCAGCTTAGCACTGGAAATAGAGTTGAGGCCAAAATCTTGATGGAGCAAGAGACAGATGTTGGTCAGTTGTCAGGATCTCCGTTCTTTGGGACACCGCGTCAAAAGCCAGTAGGAGTGGGCTTGTCAGATGAGCGAGCTTTACCAGCCCATGTTAAGACGATGGCCTCGGAGAGTGGCAGTCCTAGTCTAGCAGTACCTCAAAGTCGGAGTGATACGAAGAAGAACTTGGGTCGATCGTCCATGACACCGAAGGCACAGCAGCCTATATCGGGCAGTAAGCCAGATACTCCCTCCAAACAGCTGACCCCGCAGCCAATACGCCCAACAACTCCTGGGAAGACTCCACCTTCAAAGAACGTAACAATGAGGACCGCTTCCCCAAAGAGGCTCTTCAAAGCTGAGATCAGAGCTTCGGGCAAAAAGTCCCCAGACTCCACTCCTAGGCCAAGCGTACCAAATCCTCTATTCCGTCAAGACATAGAGACCGGCGCTACAACCCCAAGTATTATCTTAAAGCCTAAGAGGCGGAGATCGTCAGGCTTAGGCGTTGACCGAGAGGGTCTTGGTTCACCTCGCGTTACTGCTTTACTCGACAGACGAGGCTCTATTGGCAAGAACGCTAAGGCCTTTGTCGCTAAAGGTCCAGCACCGATGGGTGTTCGCTTCGAAGATCCCCAAGTTTTGGAACAAGAGCTCGATCACGAGCGAGCAGAAGACCAACGTAGAGAAAGTGGACGTGGTATCCTACAACAAGAAGCCGATAGCCAGGATATTGAGGAGAGAGATGCAACGGCCAACCTGAAAGACATGATCGAAAGCCTGACACCACAGAAGAAGAAACTTAAGGGTCGCAAGAGCTTACATGTTGGTGCTGCAAAGGGTTTACTTGGGAAGAGGCCTGCCGAGCTTGACGAAGATGAAGACGAAGATGACACTCCCAAGCGTCTAAAAGGAAGAGAAGGTAGCCCAGTCAAGAAGGTCAAGCTGCCTGCGCCGCCCCCTAAAACTACCACGACAGGCCGGACTACTAGATCCACGAGACGTAGTCTTGCTGAGGCAAGTCGCAACGGCCAGGCTTGTACGCCTACTGGGCATGGCTCGCCTCTCAAGACAAACACAACTCCCAAGGATCAAACGCGCTTCAAGAATGCAGAAGCGCGCAGTCCTGCTCGAGTCCAACCTTTTGAACAGGAAATGGACGCAAGTGCAATTGGCGGTGTCGCTATAGGAGAAGATGAAGACCGAATCCATCTTCAAGACTTCTTGAATATGACAAGTATTCGGTTTATGGAATTGACTACAACGAAGCGGAGGCATACAATCGCGCCACAGGCTTTGACACAGCCAAGTGAAAGAAAGAGCGTTGGGGTCCAGGACGATGGCCAAGGGGACACCCCCAATGACCTTGAAAACTGTGTCGTAGCCGGGGCGTGCACAGTACCAATGCTCGAGTTGTATCAGCATGTAAGCCAACCAGAGATCGTAATTGATACTTGTGTACGATGCTAATGCTGAATTCTAGTCATGCCGAGAGCTCAAGAATTACATATCCGAAGGTCGTAGTATCGTAAAGGAGATCGAAGCCGACACATACGAAGATAACCCCCAACTTTTCCGCGAATACATGTCGGCGCCTCCAGATATCAAATCAATTATGGATAACCAATTCAAGAATGTCAAGACCCATGCCAGGCTTCTTAGTAAGGCTATGTGGTATGAATGGCGTATGAAGTTGCTCGATGGCCTCAAAGAGGGCCTCCTGAAAATCGGCGAGGGTATGGACCAAGACGATCAAAGCCTAACACAGCAAGAGCAAATCCTCCAACCCGTTCTGCCGCGATTAATTGAGAAGCACGAGCAGCTGGAGGGCCAGGTCCGAATCGCTCAGGCTCAGGCTGACGAGCTAG
Source organism: Cladonia squamosa (assembly GCA_947623385.2). NCBI lineage: Eukaryota > Fungi > Ascomycota > Lecanoromycetes > Lecanorales > Cladoniaceae > Cladonia > Cladonia squamosa. The sequence goes on along the minus strand of OX392372.1, from coordinate 825,620 downwards.
CGGACTGTGACCAAGATGAGCTCCAGGAAGCAAGAGAGAGTCTTCTCTCGGTTGAGCAAGACTTAGCAGCTAAGCAGAAACTTGTTGAAGAATTCCACAACCAGCTGCGAGAGAAGGAGAATATTCTTGCAGACGTCGTCGAGCGAAAGCAAGAATGCATCGAAGACATCAAAGAAGCAGAAAAGATCCGCCAGGACTGTCGAGGGTGGAGCAGCAAAGAAGTCTTAGCATTACAAGGTGAATGACAATCACCCAATCTCAGCCCTGGACTCCGCTAACCATCCAACCAGCAAATGTGAACGCCCTGGAAGAAGCCCACGGCTGGACCATCACTTCGGTAGCCTCAGACGCCCTAACCATGACCTACAATCGCACCTTGCAACTCTTCTTCACGCCTTCCTCCTTCCAATCCGATGGAACCAACACAACTGGTTTCTCTAATTCCCCCATCAGCCTCACCTACATAGCCGATGCCCGCCCCTACCACCCACAGCCCCTAACAACGGATAAGCGTTTCTTCCTCCAGATAATGCGCGCCCAGCTCCAATGCCTTCCTCAATCCCGCACCAGCGTGCACGGGCTGCTTGCCTTCGTAAGCAACAGCTGGGACGCGGCGTCCTTTATTGTCGAAGAAGCGCGATTATTGGGCGTCGGATATATCAGTGAGTCGAGTATCATGTCCGATGAGGCGATGGTTGTGCGGGCGAGTATCTTACTAAGGGCTATGAGGACGAAGGTGGAGGTAGGTTTTGAAATTAGGGTGAGGAGTGGAGAGGGGGCGACGCCTTTAGGGATTGATGTCAAATCCAGTGCGAAGGTATGTTATGGAGAGGGATTGAAGGAGAAGAAGATGGGGGGATTTTTGGAGAGCAAGGTTAAGGGGGCGGAGGGGAGGGGAGTTTGGGTTAGGGCTGTGGGAGAGTTGGAAGAGAGGTTGATTGCTAGGGGGAAGAAGGCATGATGATGTGATGTGTTGGGGTAATTTCGGAGTTTGGGTTCGAGTTGTATATATGATTGTGCCCGTACATGGCTTGTTTTGCAAGACAACACACCGTTTGTATCCTCCGTTGCGTGCTTCTGCTGGAGTTGAAGGCTTTGTACGTCACCATTGAAGCCGTACTCCTCGAGATTCAACTTTCATTGGGGTTCTGCTTGAATCCCGAACGACCACGGGTGGCGTGCACTCAGTAATGCGAAATGGAAGACTGGTCCTTTGATGTCCATTTCCGCACCACCTCTAATTGGGCTATCCCCCCGACCCTGATGCTATTCAAAGTGTTCTTAGATCATGATACAATATCTTCTCAAGGGTATGACACATTCTGATCAGCTCTGTTTATTCCTCTTCCACCATTAACGCAAGCTTAATGATGTATCAGTCAGTTGCCGATATCAAACATCATCGTGCACCGCTTTTCTCTCAGTTTGCAACCATGTCTCCGATTGCTTTCCTCGTTCTCACCCCAACACCAAATGGTGCAAGATGCAGAAGACCCGAGAAGCAGGTGGACAAGCCGATGGTATCCAACAAATAAGCTTCCAGTTCCACAACAGCGGTTTGTATGACTAAGAACCGCCTGCAGCCTGGTAACCCCACCCCACCTTTTTATCACCGTCCTACTCACCTGCCTCATCCTTAAAGAGATTCTCCTCTTTTTCCAACCCAAGCCACAATTCATTCAACAATCTCAAAGCCAACAGAACACATAACACCTCTCCCAAAATATACAACATGCGTCTTTCAACGACTTTTATCACTGTCAGCCTTGTCTCATCCGCCATCGCTGGGCCCGCTGCCTACGGTATTTGTCAAGCCGGCTGTGCCTCCGTGGTTATGGCTTGTTATGGAGCTGCTGGGGCAGTCTGGGGTGCGACGGCTGGAGTTGGAGCTGCCCCAGCTGTGTTGCTTTGTAACTCAGCATTTGGGACGTGTTCGGCTCACTGTGCGCTGGTCTTGCTCGCTCCGACACCTTAAGGGATGGAGTTATGCCATATAACCCGGTGAGTATGCTTGGAGAGGTATTGTGGGGGTTGCAGCTGATATATTGGCAGAACCGGTAATGTTTTTTAATTCTCAGTGGCGGCCTTTGATGACTTCGTGGAAGGACAGGACTTTAGGAGCTTGGTGGGAGGAGGAGTTAGCTAGGAGTTAGGACAATCTCTGGTGGATTCTGCTGTCCAATGCTCAATCCAAGCCTTTAAAAGCGGAAACATGCTGTCCGTCATCCTTCCACTTCCCCTTCCCCCTTCTCCTTTTCTTTCTCTTCCTGGGCTTTTCCTCTTCACTGCTGTCCTCTTCACCTTGCTCACTACTATCGTCCTCACTCCCAAAGCCATTGGCCCTCTTCATTCCGCTCACCCCATCGCCCTCATCCTCACTCTCCGCTCCACGGCGGATCCTCTCTTCCCAGACCTTCACCACACTCCCACCCCCACTAATCATGCGCCCATCGCTCATCCAGCCCAGCCCCACCACCCCCTCCACCTCATCATGCCGACTCTCCCCCAGAACCCTCGCTCTCTTTCCCCCCATTCCCACAAACCTGACAAACCCATCATCCATGCCCAGCGCTGCCATTGGCTCCGCACCTACACCTTCCGGCACAGCAGCCAGTACATCCGCGCTAGCGTCCCTACCAATGCGGACGGTCTCCTCATTATCATCCCATACACCTATCTCCCATAATCTGAGCACGCCTTTTTCACCACCCACAACCACTTTTCCATTGATAGCTGCAGAACTTAGTAGTTCTTCCCCTTGATCCTCGCTCTTGACGAGCACCCCGCGCCGGAGGTCTGTCACGGCGACCGTGGTGCCTCCCGTGCTAACCCATTGCTTGGGGAAGCCGCTAGTAGACGCATCCGTAGGTGGAAGAGGCGTTAGGGAGGATACGTAGTCATCGTGTGGGTAGTGTGTTTGGCTTGGTTTGGACTCTATGGTGGTAGAAGTGGTTTTGGTATTGGTGCGGAGGTCGTAGAGGTGGAGGGCAGCCGAGTCGGTGGCTAGGAGGAAAGTCTGTGGAGAGAGAGCGTGGATGAGGGACGCGGGATCGGTTGAGGAGCTGAAATGCTGTTAACAGAGATCAACTGGGACATACAAATTAAAGTAGGGGAGGTATTACTTGTGCAATGGGATAGCGATCTTGCTTACGACGTGTCCTGTCTCCGTCGCTGCTGCTTTCACAAGCCCATCTGCCCCAGCGGAGAAGAGCAATTGGCCATCATGGCTGAAGCAGAGACTCCGACAACTGCCTTTGTGTCGACGCGTCCGCCATGCTGTTTCAATTGTGCCGTGGCCGGCATCTGAGGCGCTGAAGAAATCAGCTGGGGGCAGGCGGTGAACTTGTACCTGACCGGATGCGAGACCGAGTGCTAGGAGGGGTGATGAAGGATGTATACATTGGGCAAAGAGATCGGAGGTTAGTGGGTAGGTGCAGATAATGTCGAACATTGGGGGCTTGATAGTAGAAATTTTAGACTACCTCAGAACTAGAATACCTCCCGGAGACTTATGGGGCAATGTTGTCCAGACACTTCCCCACTCCAACACACAGAACATACGACAAGAAACACGTAATCTCGGAATATTAGAGACATAAATCTCACAATCTCTCCTCTTCTTATAGAACTGTAGAATGTGATTCTAAAGTGCATTATCCGAGGTCTTTCGACTCCCCCAATCTTCTACAAATTGGGGGGAAAGACGATTTCTACTCCTACCCTTCTTGCCATCGTGTCTGCTGGTGAAGAATTGCTAACTACGAATTGTGGTTGGCAATGAGATCATCTACAATGCGTTTACAAAGTTATAGCGAGATGATTTTGCCGTTGTTTTCGTTGAATCAAGATCCATTCGGTAGTCAAGGCATGCTTGTGGATGAAGACCTCTGGTGGATTGTATTATTAAACTCTATGGCTAGCAGGAGAAAACTAATAAGCTACATGCAAGCACGGCTAAAATACCAGCATCACAGAGCACCGAGCAGCACAACGCAGCTTCCTAGGGAACTTATCTCAGTCGCTTTGATTTTTACTTTCCTGAGGCTGTAGTACGTTGACTACTCCAGTCTCGCAGTCGACCGCTGTGATGGGAGGATGTTGATGCTGCTTGGAACGGGCAGACGATAGAGCGAAACCTTCGGCGGCGAGTAGCCGATAATATGGCGGAGTATGCTCTGGATAAACGTTCCGAAGCTTCTCTCTGATATCGAATTCTATCTTGCTCTCCTCTGTTCTTGGCTTCTCTTTAAATTTAACATTCCGTTCGGAAGCAGAAGTCGTCTGACGAGTGACAGGTGTGCTGCTCTCTAGCGGCTCGTGGTCATGAGACTGATCGCTTTGGAAAGGCTTTTCCCAAGTGAGGAGCGTGGGACTTTTCGTTTCTTTTGTTCCCCACGACAAACTTCTTGCAACGTTTTCCAGATCAGGATTGTTGGGGATGCCAGGTCCGATGTTCACTACCACAGCAATCTCCACATCTTTACCGTAAAGGCCCCACATTTCGTTCAAGGCAAGTTCGGTGATGTTGTGAGGACTTTGGGATCGGATATCCAGAATTTTCGATATGGCTCTTATTGCTGCAGGCTCTCTCCGGTGAGGTTTGAAGTACTTGTCTGCTCCTGTGGCCTCAAAAGCGTGAGAAATTTTGTACTCGCGAGGATTTGGGGGCCCCTCCAATACATTAGAGCCTTTTGGGCAATCGTAAGTCCGGAATAGATTGTACCCAAGGTGGCTGCCCTTCCAGTCACTCTTGAGGGCGGATACGAAGACATGCTTGCAACGGGTACCCTCTAGGGGCGTGAAAAACATGTGCTTATCGGTTTCATAGAATTCGGTGAGTCCATCAATTAGCTTCACCAGTTTGTCTGTATCATAACAACTGTGCTGCAGTAAGTATGGCCGAAGTCCCTCACCCTTGACTTCGAGTCCGATGCAGTCGATCAGGTTATACCATTCGGCCAGGGCGGCCTCTATGTCCATTTGGAAGCGACCAAGGAGCAGGGCTAGCCATCCACCTGGTCCAATGCCCGCAATGACATCGAAAACATCACAGGGTCGAAGTTTGCTGTCTGGTACTCCGTTGTTCCGTGCGATCGCATCGAGCAATCTGTGGATCATAAGTAGCGTTGAGGGACCCTCCAGTTCGCCACCATCGATTGTTAAGATTTTCAGAGGGGTTTTAGGCTTTGGCAAGGTCGCCATGTTTCCTGGAGGACTTCGAATAGATGTGAGACGGAGTATGTAATACCGTTGAGGGCTCTAGTGAGATAGAGTCAGGAAACGAGTAAGGTGGCTTCTTATCAATGACGGGGCTCCTTTATCCTTCAAGGAAGCGATTAATATCAATGGAGCTGTGCGACCTATGGTGTAAGTGCATAGCCCTCACGCATCCTCGTTCAAGGAATGCGCCTAAACGTCAGCCGGCGTTGCCTTCCTCTCCGATACCAATGACATCTCATTCGTTCCAGCCTCATCATCGCCACCAAAGCGATTGGCCGATACGCAACGCATCTGCTTTTCGTGTATCAGTGCCAAGAAAAGCTGGGCACTGAGGCTATGTTGGTTGCAAACACATCTCACCCGCCGACTATATATGTAAGATCCAAAGTGTAACGCAAGCAAGATCAGGGTCCCCACTGGATCGCTAGCCACACACCATCATTACTAATATCACACAAATTGTAGCATTTCCATGCTCAGGAGGCTATCCGTGTACGCAAGTAGTTTCAGCTTCGGAGATCGAATGCCAATTTTGGTCGTGGGACAAAACTTGACGGAAACATGCCAAGACGTCTCCGACTAAGGAGTGTGTCATCCTCCCAGCAGAAAGTCCTCCTCAATACTTTCGGGGCTTGATGTGTTATAAATACGTTTCTGCATCGAAGATACCCACAAATGCAGACTAGAAAGCATCAATGACCGATCAGTCTTTTCGAAGATCACCATGTAGCTCACCAAGGCCATAACTCGCGGCTCCAAGGAAGTCGTCGAGGTCAGGCTGAGAGTATACCTTAAAGGTCACATCGCTCGTCGGTTTAGATGAGCACAACCCACCTTAGTCTTGGTTGATAGCCGTGATACTCAAAATCCAGGACCACTCTTGATGCCCTGTCTTGCTATTCAACGTTGTCCAATCCATTGTACTAGGAGTCTGGCCACCTTTTTGCCGTGACTAATCAGACATACATAGTTCTCAGCTCTATCTAGTTCGCAGCGCGTGCTATAGCTTAGTGCACATACACTAACTTGCAGACATGAACGACACAAAAGCGGCCAAGCGCCTCAACGTCCTCCTCCTTAGTGAATGACCCTCGTTGCCCGCCATATTAACAAAATGACTGATACGAAATCATAGCTGCAGGAGGTGTCCGAGATCTCTCCTCGTTGCTTATCCTCCAAGCACTGATGGTCGAAATCAACCAATCTCTTGCAAGCCTCGATGCACCCCCCAGCGAGCTACATCCACAGCATATATTCCAGCTAGCAGCTGGCACGAGCACCGGAGGGCTGATCGCACTGATGCTTGGCAAGATGGGAATGACAGTCAACGAATGTATCACGCAATATGAGGAGTTTTCTAAAAAGATCTTCGGAAGAAGGCGTCTTAGGGGGAGAATAACCCATGGGCTGGCCCCTGCATTGTACTCGGGAACAGTTCTGAGGAACTGCGTTCGAAAACTACTCTCGGATCGTCAATTTGATGAGGACTTATCCATGAAAAATGAAGCTGATGCAATGGCCTGGTACGTCCGCAATCCTGAATAGTCTCTTACATCATAATCAAAGAGTGGCTATTCCCCGAGCCGGCCTTTGTTCTGCTAACATAGCCATGACTAGCGCCGTCATATGCAGAGAGCATTGCTCACCTCATAGATACTCTAAGCTTAAACAGGGGGCAGTCCCAATCTGCAGCTTGCCTTGTGATGTCAGCATCGTTTGCAAGGTTTGTGACGCAGCACGGGCAACTTCCGCCGCACCAACCTTCTTTTCAGTCATGAAAATCCAGGATAGGTTTTTTACAGATGGAGGATTAGGCCACAACAACCCCTCTTTTGTCATATGGTATCATTATGGCGGTTCTAAGCGGCAAAAGTCCACCAGACAAAGACCTGCTCCGCCATTTGCACCCCGCTTTTCACGTCATGGTGATCTAGATTGCTCACGAGTTCGGTTTACTAACATTGGTACTGGTGCCAAACTGGACGATGCGGAACCTAGACGGCGGAAACGACTTACAGCTTGGCTACCCACAGCCGTCAAACATATGATATTTCTGAGCCAGTCCACCATCGACATTGCGGTGAGCTCAGAAAAAGAGGCAGGCATAATGCAATCGTTCCAGAGTATCATCGACGAAGATGTCTTTGTGTTCGAGCGATTTAGCGCCAATCACGGACTGTCAAATATCAAATTGGATGCTTATAACGCTCTTCAAGACATCAGGTTAAAGACAGGGCAGTATCTTGAGGAGCAAGAGACAAAAACCTTGCTACAAGAGGTTGGGATAGCCATTGCTAAAGATTATATTTCGAATCAGGCCGGTCCTGCAAAGGACACGCAAGCAGTCAATGCAGCTATCGGCGAGCCGCACCAACCAATCGATCCACTGCAAGTAACTCCAGGTTCCTCCTCACCATCCAGTGCTCCGCCAAATCATAACGGACACATGGAGAACGGTATTCAAGGACTGCTTCCCTACCACGATGAAGTTCGGGATGGCGGACAGACAGCGTTGACCAAACATCAAGCAGAAAACTTCCTTTCGCCAGGCGGACAACGGCATTGTCTACATGACGCCCAGGAAGACTCTGATATCGATACTACTGGACCAGAAATATGAATGTCAGCAGCTCCGGGTCAAATATTGTTGCCTGAAGGTCGTTAGAGAAAACGTTCGGTCTTGCGATTCCGGCTAGACAGACCCCTTCCCGAATGTGTCCCTCAACGGAGCAGTACACTGGCGCTACGAAACAGGTCTTTCGCTGCTATGTTGCTCTATGGTACCATGAAAGACTTGACAAGGAGAATGTGCAGGTCAGATGACAAGTTCGGAAGGCAAGGACCTGTAAAAAGCTGACTGAAGATCATGGAGCTATGTTCTTGATGAGTTTGGAAGCCCACAGAGTGCAGCTCATGGTCGCTTGGCTCACACTGATAAGAGTAGATTAATATAAGTGCAAAGAAGAGCTCTACCTATGACCTAAGCTTTTCTGCACTCGTGTCTGCTGTTGAAGATTTACCGATTACTGTGTTTGTAGCCCTGCATGCCTGAGCTTGCTCTTTTCTCTTACAAGTTGCTTGATGCACAACATCTTTAACCTTGAGACCTATTGCCAGAAGTCCAAAATGTAATGAACAATCTCCCGGCTCTTCGTGACAGGGAGTTCGTGGCCAGCATCCAGGAACTCGAATTCTACATTATTGGCGCCTAGAGCCTCCGTTGCATCATCAATAAGTTCGTCCTTGACAATAAGACTATCCTTTGACCCGCCGATTATTAGCACCTTGCCGTTCTGTAGGCCTTGCTCGGCATATTCCTCTTCGCTTGGAGCATTTTGTGCAGCCAAACGTTTACCGAGCCGTCGCCAATGACAATGCTCCTCACTGACAGGCCCATAGCGTATACTCGACATGAAAGACTTGACAAACCCAGGATGATTATCGAACTGCCACCCGATGACTTTAGCGACTGTTATTCCAGGCCTGGCTCTCGACAATTCCGGTGCTTTCGTAGGCTTATCTTTTGGCGCTTCGCCCATCACTGGTGCTGCTGATATGACCTCTTCTTTCGGGGGTGTTACCTTGGTTGGTGTGTCACCAGCCTTCAACCTCGACCTGATGATCCTTTCCAATACAGTCTCAGGGATTAGTCCAGTGTTATACAGAAACTTGTTTGTCAGAGTGTGATGTTCCTTTCGAATGAGCCCGCCTGGCGCGAGAAGCACTAAGGAAGATACAAGAGAAGGAAAGTAGGCCGTGAAAGTCGCGACTATGGCTCCTCCGAGTGAGTAGCCAATCAAGGAAAACCTGTTACCATTACCTGTCCAAGATATAGGCGAGGAGGTCAAAGCGAGGAGAATAACGCTTGTATACAGCCGGTTTGAATGCGGTGTAGGAACAGGCGTACAGGAGTAGCCGCGACCTGGTAGGTCGAACAGTATCACTCGGCATCCTTCATCAACCAGCCCTTGAGCAACGGCTCCTAATGCTACACATGGAGTGGTTATCCCGTGCACTAACACCACCTTTCTTCCATCTTCTGGTCCCCATTCGTATACTCTCAGACTTCCATAGGGCGAATTGACGTTTCTTGCACCTGGATATGCGTCTGGTGGATAGGGTAGGTCTGCAACTTCTGCGTCTGAGAGCCTGGGGATAAGGGTCTTCAAAGGCGAGGGAACGACTTGGGTGTCTCGACTTGACCCAGTGTTAATCTTGTACAGACCAAGGCCGACTGACACAGCAAGCTCCAAGCCTAGTATAGCCCAGGGAATCAGTACCTTATTCTGGCGATACCATTGATCCATGACGACTGTAATGGAAGTTCCCACAGCTCTGCTCGCTTTGCAGTTGTGCCGTTTTTTGAATACCGGGATTTTAGCCAGATCAAGTGGAGATAAGAAATGGCACCGATAGGACTTGTCATGTCCACAAGGACTGCCGCTTGATCGACAACCCCTGCTCGCGAAAGACAACAATATCAGTCCTTTTAGCACAGGGTAGACGTGTGATAAGTAATCTTGTTACTAATCCTCACTCAGAAATCTTTTGAATTTATTCATTTCTAAGATTTTTAAGTCAATTAATGGGTTCATCTCTGTTGTGGAGGAGAAGATAACGGCTTATGAAGAGTGGCTTTAAGCTGTAGGTCTGCCAATAATTTTTGTCCCCTACGAGCCCTGGAATTGATTCTCTACAGCTTCCCTCAAGATGCACGACCATACAACTGATGTAAAGTATACAGACAACCCTCCTGCAATAATAGATATAGGACTCAGGTGATTTGTACTATTACTCTGTATGGCTAGCAGAGGAAAGCCAACAAGGTACACGCAAGCACAGCTAAGATACCAGCATCACAGACCTCCGAGCAGCGCAACGCAACTGCCTAGGTGATTTATCTCAGTCTTTTGAGCTCCTGAGGTCCTGTCATTCCACAAAGTCCCCAAAGGCGGTCACTGAAAATGAAAGATTGTTGCCGGTTCTGCCAATATACTAGCTGCAAACCCAACAACACCTCTATCAATTTTCACTTATAGATACCGCTGTTGTGGAACTGGAAACTTATTTATTAGATATTATCAGTATCTTTATCCGCTTCTAGGATCTTCTTCATCCTATAATATTCTATATTGGAGTGCGAAAATAAGAAAAGTGATCAAAAATATAGTGGTAAAATCTAGAAAAAGTGGTGTAAGATAATATATAATATCAAAAACTGATATAACATTAAGCTTAATTTAACAGAGAAAGGGTATAAGAAGAGTTGACACGGTGGTGTTATAACTTTAAGAAGATCTTAAACAATTTCGAACCATGCTTAAATAGTATCAGGGGCTGAGGACTGGAGCTTAAAGCCTAATTAAATTAGTGGGAAATGGTACTGGAAAGACCTGATCTCTCCTTTTGTATTAGTCAGTGCCCACTAACTATGATTGTTTATAACTTAAGTAGATAAACATGGAAGGTGGATCCTGAAAAAAACGGCTGGCTTAAATGCTAATGCACATAGTCCTTGAGTCCAGCAGAAAGGGTTTACAGCTCTGGTATGGCAGAGAATTGCTCCGTTGTGTAGAGACTTAAGCCGAAGTCCTGCTAGTCAAATCCTACCTTAAGCCTTAGAAAAGCCGTTACGAATGATTTTATTGCCAAAAATAATTCGTGAATCCTGAATTTGAGGCTTGTTGTCCGAAATTCTCCATGAGGCGCGAACCCCCCTTCATGACATAACTACTCTCCGTTAGTTTGGCCTTTTAGAATGCTGTTCTTCACATGCCTTCGTTGTATGCGGGATAGGACATTCCTCTTCAATCGATGCTGTTCGCAGTGGGTTCGTACAGTCGACACAGAATTCAATGCCCGCAGTTTGCCTAAGACTTTTATCTGCCATCTGCTGTCTATGTTCGTCTTGCGTCCAAAGTATCAATTCCCATGGGTACTCAGTATTGTTTCTCAAAGATTCTCTGTATGGGTTTGGCAGCCTACGATCAATGAGTTAGGCTTCCAGAAGCACGCTGAATCTCTTGTGAATATAACATACATCGATGAACGTCTCCAAGTCCTTATCTAGACTTGCGAGATCATCCTTCCTTTTCTTGTTGTCTGCGATCAGGCCTTGCTTCTTCTTCAACAGAATTTGCCGTTGTGATTCTAAGGCTTCACGTTCAGAGAGCTCATGGTTGATTTGAGCGAACATGAGACTCTTCTCATCATCATCGGCATGCTCGGGGTGGCTTTCAAGGAACTCTTCTATGGAAATGAGGGGTAGTTGTGAATACTTGTGACTATGGACCAGGATTAGCACCTCATAGAATCTCATGCTTTTGTTGGAAAGATTGTATAGAACCTACTCATAAGACTCGCACGCCGCAATTTCTCCCCGAAGATGCCTCTCTTCATAGTAAAGATTTTGTAGCTGCAGGTGTAACCTGTCAATCTCTTGTCGTGCTTCTGCCGTCAACTGCTTTGTATTTCTCACTTGCGCTATAGCATTTCGATTTAAGCCACGTAGCTGTCCAAGGTACGAGTGGACTAGTCTTTGTTGTTTCGATAGCTCGAGCTGAACATCAAGTGAAGATGTTTTTGATGCGGATATGGCATTGGCCTCGGCACGGTCTATTAGGCTTGTGCATTGTTGGCGGGTGTGAGTGGAGGTTTCTAAGACTGATCGAAGGTATGGATCGGTGACGATGTCATTTGTACTCATCCCAGTATCTACTGCTGACATCTTCAACTGATTGCTGGTGTGGATGAGCGCTGTGCTGGTGTGCTGTGCTGGTGTACATAATGTAATCGAGTGCAATTTCCCGATCTTACTTGCATCAACCTTACCTTAGTACCTGGGACGGATACACTAGATAGAAAACAGCTAGCTTAGGAATTAGAAGAGGCAAAATTGAAGGGTTTTGCTGGACCTGCCAAGAATGAAAGTGCGGAATACAAGCCATCGGTCATTACTCCGAACGCTGGCGCCTCGCTATGACGACTCGTTTCTGCACGTGCGATTCCCTTCTGTTGAAAGATACCTACTCCCTCTACCTACAATACACATAGACCCCAACAGTCCAGATATCGCAATCAGACCCATGACAGCAACGTCATCCCACATAGTAAGGTGACCGAGTATCTCCACATTCTCAGGAATATAAACAATACACACCTTGCATCTCAGCAACTCCACGAACTAGATGCAACAACTCTCTTCAAACACTCTTCTCATGGCCTGCTCTCCCCCGTCTCTGACACTCGACACTCATGATAGTCTCGAGACGGCGCAAACTACATCGATATGCCACCCAGCATCGCCCCCCAGCCAACGGCGGCGGCATTCCTCCTACCATCCGTGGCGAAGACAATCGTACGAACTAGATGCAGATGCAATCTATGTTAAAGTTGGTGCTTTGTTTTAGCCAAGCCAAAGTGCGTTTCTTGCTAACAATTTAGGTTGACCTCTTCATCTCAGAATTGGAACGAAGACTGGACTGGATAGAGAATTATGGAAATCTCAAGCTCGATGCAACAATCAATCGTGCATACTTTACACTGGATGCAGTACGAGACTCATGTTCACAGGTTTCGGGGGATTTGATTGGCGCTGGACGACGACGGGCTAGGCTACTCGTGAATACTATAGAGAGCAGATACAATGATGCGCTACCTACAAGAGAAACACTAGAGGCCAAGGCTCAGGCCGGGATGCGGTTAATGGAAGGCTTCCTTTCGGAGCTGGAGACCCACGCCCTTGCTGTCCGTGGTTCAAACATCTCTGGTATAATTGACGGTGGGTGGCGGGTGGCTGAGGGAGGTTATGAAAAGGCAAAAGAAGTTGTGGATGAAGGTTTAGAGAAAGCACGCCGCGCGAAAGAGTCTCTGAAGGAGAGTATTGACCAGGCAATCAAGCGGGCAAAAGAGCGTGGTCTCATCACATACGAAGATCTTCCATACCCTTGGCGAGTCAATCCTCACATCACCAGAGGCTACCGGTTCTCCGACAACACCATCGATTGCATCAAGTCAGCATTCAATTTCTCCAACGAATTCATTAACATTTGGTCTCACGCGGTAGGGTTGATCATTGTTCTGTCGATTGCATTCTACTTCTATCCTTCGTCTGTCAATTTCTCCCAGTCAACTAAGACGGACGTATTTTTCGCCGCTGCTTTCTTCTTCGCCGCCTGCAAATGTCTCGTCTGCTCGTGCATGTGGCATACGATGAGCAGCATATCAGAGCAGACGCTTATGGAGCGTTTTGCGTGCGTGGACTACACCGGCATCTCGCTTCTTATCGCCGCCTCTATAATGACTACGGAATATACGGCATTTTACTGCGAGCCTATCAGTCGGTGGATATACATTCTCACCACCGCAACCTTGGGCATTGGCGGTGTCGTGTTACCGTGGCATCCCACCTTCAACCGGGCGGACATGAGCTGGTTTCGGGTGGCTTTCTACGTGTCTCTTGCTGCAACAGGGTTTGCTCCCGTGTTCCAATTGAGCTGGACCCGGGGTTCCGAATGGGCGTGGATGTTTTATGCGCCTATAGGAAAGTCTATTACCGTTTACCTCGTTGGTGCTCTCATCTATGCAAGCAAAGTGAGCTATATTTCTACGTTTTGCAGCAAGGCGCCCACTGACATGTGTGCAGGTGCCTGAGCGATGGTTAACTGGTTGGTTTGATTATGCCGGGGGTAGCCATAATATATGGCATCTGGCGGTTTTGGGCGGAATTTTGTTTCACTATCTTGCAATGCAAAGCTTCTTTTCGGTCGCTTTTGAGCGGGAAGAGCAGGACTGTGGGCTTGGTCATCTAGGGCGTTGGTGAGACGGGGGAGTGACCACCAGCTCAAGAGCTGACTGGTGGTCGCGTTGATCATTCTACTGTACATATGAAAGCTATACATGGAATGCATTGTCAAAATATGACACAATAGGGCGCGTGACAGTAGATCATCTACCGTTGTAGCGTTGGAGGCGTCTATGCTGGTGTAATGGCGAGTCGAGGAAAGGGAGATCGACAAGGTTGGGCAGCAATTGCCGCCAGCAAACGAAGCCTCAACCGTTCATCTCTGCAAGGCTTGACCAACGACCACTCACAAGCCGTGTAGAACAACCGGCAGCGACGATCGGTTACTCCAGAATCTTCTCTAGAGCACGAAGCAGATTGGGTACGCAGACGCGGTCTCACAAGTTCACAACCTCTGGAACGTCGCCGCCATGAGGCCGGGCGTAGAGCCGTACAACACTCATCCCTTGCCCCGCAGATGCCAACATTCTCACGCTTCGTGTCAAGGCGTAGCTAGGAATAACACGAGACTTCGGCCGCCCGGTTCTTGTGAGGAGCAAATATCAATTCCGTCAATCATCAATCTGTGGACTCTCTTTCAACTGTCAGATATCCTGCACAGACAGCGACTTGGCGACTACTGTACTGGGGCGCGTCTGCCACGTCAAAACGTTTGACCCTTCGATATGAGTCCAAGAGCAGTCTTCTATCGCTGACTGGTACCTGGCATGTTCTCAAGAGGCTTTCGATCGACGGCAAGATAGTAGCATTAATCTGTAAAATTGCCATCGAGAGGTGGAATCCCCCCTTGGAAAAAGCCTCCGCCGATCCCTACCATTTACGCTTCATGGATACCCAACTCAAGGATGCTTATATTATATTTTGCTGCTTTCAAGGGAGCATTACATGTTCCGTATAACCGTTACGAAAAGCTTATGCTTTCAATATTCGCCCTGAGTCTTGCCGGCTTTGAGCCTTAAGCTCCCCTGCGTGATTACGGGGTTATTGGCCAAGCACCACGTAAGTAAAAAACAATGCTAAATTTGGCACTACATAAGCCTGCTGCCGACTGGACACCACTCAAATAAACGCATACAAGCATCTAGCGGTGAAAGGTCCGTCGAGCCCGTCGGAGAGCTGTCGTTGGGCGCCAAGTCATCATACCTGAACCGGTCCCATTAAACAGATCCCGGACTCCAATCTCTATCGTCATCCTTGAAGGTTTTCGCTTCAACGCTCCCAAAGCCTTTCGATAATTCCTAGCTCGGGCGTCAAGATCTACATACCACACGAACGCCTTGGGGTACGCGGGAAAATGTCACTATGCGAGATGCATCTCCTTTCGAGAGCCACCTGTGAGCATTTGGGCGTCCTGTAAATTAGTACTGTATGTTGCCCGCACAGAGATATTCTCGAGCCTCAATTATTACCTACATAATTGTCCTGAGCACCGTTTGCCTCGTTCACTCGCTGCTATTCAGGATGCTAATATCGCAGTCTCTCAGTATGCCTTATCACCAGGATAAATGGGCCAGACCAGCTCAGGGTAGGGGGAATATCGCTTCCCCTGGTGGTGACCCATACCAAGGACTTCCACGCAGGTCAACAACCACTCAATGATCACCTTCCGTGTAGAATTGGATTTACTAACGGCCTTCCAGTACCACTATTCCGCATCCTAATGACCATGGCTTTGCGCCATTCGCACCGCGCCCAGTGTATCCAGAGGGATATCCCACCGCCTCGCGAAGTTCCGCTTTCGGATCCCTGGAAGACCGTCTAAGCCCTGAGGCGAGAGCGGGCGAATTTCTGCAATCACTTAATCCTTCACACCGGGATAATTGGCCGAGTGCTACGTACCCAGAGGACACTGCCATGGTTGGATACCGAAACAGCTCCAGCTCATCCTCCAGCATGACCTCCCCAGAAGGCCCATCGCCATCCTATGTTTCTCCAGGCTCCTTAGGAAGTTCTGATTGGGCGTCGAGCCAGCTTTCTTCGACATCGTCTGCTTTTCAGAGCCCCTACTCCCCAGCATCCAGCATTGCGAACTATGAAACGAACAGAGTCCCTTCGGCGCTGGCGTCTGGCCCTAGCCACCCTGATAGGAAGAGGTATTCCAAATCATCGACCGGCATTTATCCATGGGAGACAACTTACCAATCCACACAAGATCAACTGGACCCTGCTAGAGAGAGGTCTTCTTCAAGAGGCACGATCACTGTGCCAAGCGTCAAAGGAGATAAAAGGCGATCCAAAACATACCGAGGAGGTCGTGATGAATTTGAAGGATCCATCCAGTTCCTGGAAAAGCCACGGCGAGCCGCACCAGAGCACCGGCAGGAGAATCTTCCACTGTTGCCAATACACTTGAGCCAAGAAGAGCAAGATGATGTACTATCGCAGGTGAACAGGCGTCTCTCGCAATGTGCGTTCGATTGGGTTGCCGAATACCGCTTTCCCATTCCACTGGAGCCGAACAAGCCCGCCGTGCAGACCGCATCCGACAAGGAGTGGACCGAGTGGAATTACCTCATCAAGCGTTTGGCCACTAAAAGAAAGATACCTACCCATGCTGTCTACAATGGCCAGATAAAGGAATTGACAACGGTACTGGACAATGCCTTGGAGATGCGTCATACTACTAAGCCTCAAACTAGGCCATTGAAGGACGACCGACATGTGCTTCAATTCATATCCGCGGGTATTCAGGTTGGGAAAATGCTCAAAGATGCTGCCACAATGGAATACTTGGACAAACTCTACCAACAAAGCGAAAGAGTCATCCAAGAGAGGAAGATCTCACCAGCTTATTCCAGGTGATCACAATGTGCAATGGTGGATAGTCCAATGGAACCACTCGATCATACCATTCTTGACGCGGGTTGAAGAGCCACCATTAGCACCCATCAGATCTCCAACCCTTAGCTAGCCTGCTAAGCACATAGTCCTCCCCACTATAACCCTTCAAATCACCCTGGACTCCCTAGTACTATTGACCCGCACCAGGTTACCACTTCCTCGGGAATGGATCTCCCCTGGTGATGAGGCCATATCCCACCACAAGATCTCCCTAGGCACCTACACAATGTGCTTAACGATGCTTGTCCTACCATTTGTCTCCTTTATGGCCCCATGACAGGCTTCCTGGCGTTACTAGGATTTAGATAAACTTTTCTATGTGGTCTCTATGAAAGTATGAACGATTTTGGTGTTGTTGTGGGTCCTACGGGAGTGATAGTGATTTGCCACGTGAGGAGGCTTTCTTACTCAATGTTTCCGCAACCCCTCACTTATACGAGAACAACAACTTCAACATCCCTAATTTGACTGGCCAAAGTTGGACAAAAGATCACGTATTGAACCCTGGACATGAGATGACAATGAAAACTTGACTAGGCAATCAACAGGCGGCTGTCCATCTTCTTCGACTGGAGAAACCTTCCGTATCTGTTCGACAAAGCCGTGATTTGAACTCCTACATTATTGCCATGATCACCCTCAAAAAGACAGCAAATGGTTCCTCCCCTATCATTCTCGTCCTGATAGCGTCTAGGTAATATGTTAATGACTCCATTGCTTGCCATACTCTATGCTAATCGTCTACACGACAATATCCTTCCATATCCTGTGTAGCGATCCAACATGTACACAACCACTAACATTGAAGGATTGTTTTTCACGTTTTGCCGCCGAAAGATCGTTTTACGTTTCCTTTCGGGGAGTTGCCCTCTCCAAACTTCTTACCCGCACATCCTGTCCAACCAGCATAGCAATATTCCCAGCGCCTGATCTACTAGAAGATTTCTCACAGCAAAGGCAATTCATAGATATTAGAGGCTGTGGCTTTCACAGCATCTTCGATCCAACAATGTCCCACTTGAAACCCCGCATTCTGCTGACACTATTTCTCAAGATTTCTTTTTACCAGCCATCTACAAGCTATCTAAGAGCAGTAGTGCCCGCAGTGAAGTTACGGCGACTAGCATCTATAGGCTGGTCAGTGCCCCAGAGTTGCAATGAACACGTGGTTCAGGTACTAGAGTTGGCGGCTCTGAGCGGGGAAAGCAGTTTTCGTGCGTGCCCGGTCTTACGTTTGCCCAATGACCAGTATATCCAGGTAGTCGGGATCGAGATGAAGCTTTTATTCGTCGCTACTTGAGCTTAGCCAGCGACAAATCGTCATTTAGACTTCACCAACCGGCAAATGAGAATGACGGGTACACATTGTATTGAAGCCGCCGAAAGCTGGCAATGTTGGAGGATTAGATAACAAATGTGAGCCAGTCATTGCTCGCTGTTTACGAAGTACATGGAGACAAGGCAAGGGTCTGGCGAAGCCGCTTATAGGTCACGAGTTGCCGGCCGTTGACGCTGACATGTTGGGCGCCTCCTGCCGGAAGCTGGCAGGCTCAGATGAGATTACGCAATACCATTCATAGCAGTTACGAGCAAGGGATTTGACATGAAGCTGTAAACGTCTTCTTCTCGCGCGCTTTCACAGGGCTTTGATGAACGTAGGCATAATCTCTTGGGCGGCTGGCAGTACAGCTTCGAAATTATAAAGGCTGCCATCAGTCCGGGAGGGAAGGTTCAGTCAGATTCTACCAGGGAGCTGGGAAATCTTAGGCCACTTAGGAACTTAGGACAGGCCCCGTTCCCCCTTAGCGCTCACTTCCCATCAAACCCATCAATCAACGCTGCTGCCACCCTACCACCACCGTACCGATCCCGCCTTTCGCTTTGAGCCTCTACGCAAGTACTATTATTCGCTCGTTATTGCTGCGTGGTATTGTTATTGTTACCTGATCAGGATCTATCCCCTTGACAAGGCCCAAGTTCGGTATCAAGTAAGAATTCTCGGTCCGATTGATCATCAAAGATGATGCTCCTGATTCTGTGATACTGTACTGACTGGCAATAAGGTCCAACGTGGTCGAATCAGCGGCCGCAGTAGCTCTTAATCAGCTGCAAGGGAGAGGCACGAATCACAACGAATCGTCAAACTACCGGCTCCTCCAGCTCACTTCAGCCCAATCATAGGCTCGTGCCAGCGCTTCGAGAGGCGACAGCACACCATTCGGCTTCATTCCTTGCTCCCACTCCCCCAATCAGGGCTAGACTCCTCGTGGCTCGTGCCAATTTCGGGTACAACCCCAGAAGCGCCCTTGCCTCATTCAGCTAGTCGACTTCTATCAATAGTCCCCCGGGCTGCATCACTCGCGACGCTGTTGTAACAAAATATTTTGTTTGAGAAATCGGACGCTTCTTGGCATCCATATTGCTCTCTAACCGCCCGGCCTACCACCAGCTTACATCCACCACTCATTCCAACTTCTGCCCTGCCTTCCTAGCAACACCTAGCTTGCACACGGGCCAGGTATGCTGCCTTACCTTCCTCCACTTTTCGTGTCTTATAACTTGCACCCGACCCAAAGCCTCTCTTCTCTTGCTTCTACGGCTCACTCACTGCCCGTCGTAGGTACTGCCGTTACTCCACCTCTCGTGTCATTCGCTTGACATCCGTTTCTCTCTCCATGTCGACGGTCACCATGCCGTCCACTATGGAGAAGACCCTCACTCTCGCCATGGAGAAGCCGCTCCCACCTACGCCGACCATCAATACCATATCCCCAAAGTCTCCAAAGCCAAACCTGCCCGCTCTGAAGACTCCTAAATCCGCGGCCCTACCTTCAGAGCTACCTAGAAGTCCAGTGCCTGGCCATCTAGAGGTGGTAAAAGTAGAGGACGACCTCAAAACTCCCATTACACCGCCTACCGCCTACACTGAGTTTCTCAAAGCACTTTCACCAGCTGTCTCGACACCTTCGACGGGCAGAAGTCCCATGTTTGATCGCCTCTCCGGCAAATCTACACCCATAACCCAGCCCTCCAGTGCTGCAAGTTGTATGTGCAGCGGTCCCGATGGGCTAAAAGCATCCGCACCTATAATCCCACCATCACCCTACATGCGCCCACCAAACTCCGCCCGCACTCCTACCGGCCTGAAAAGGCTTCGCATCCCACAGTCACCCGCATGGTCGCCTTCTACAGACTCGCCAAAAAGCAGTGCTCGTAGCAGCACAATCCGATCACCCTTCTCACCTGCTGACTGGACTATCGACGGGAAGACGAGATATTTCGAAGCCCCGCGAACAGGCACACACCGGACTGTTAGCGTGAGGCAGGTCGTTACCAAAACCATTACCTACACTAAATCGCCCATCACACCCCTCGATCCAGCTCCTAAAGGGAAGAAACGGCGATTGGAGTAGCTACATTTGACTCTGCGCTCCTTTGTCACGGATATGATTCACTTCTAATACGGCATGTGCTATCTATTGGATATGCTCAACTTATATCGGTTATACTACACCACATCCTCTATATTTTCTTTACGACCTAATGTTACGCGGTACGCACAAGCAGCTGAGGCGTTACTGCTCCTCATCCACCACTTCTGCAGTTGACACAGATTCAAGATTACTCGCTCAACGGACGCGACATGGGAGGCACGACTGTTACGGACTTTTAGTCAGGGAATTGGAAGGAAACCAGGGAACGAATGGACCAGGTGTTCCTAATCGATCTTACTTGCACGCACTGGTGTTATTGGCGCTTACGAATATGGGCAGGGAGGGAGAAACAAATGGGCGATTCTGGGCCAGGCACACAATGTTTGCGCCGAGATACCACATTTGACATTTGACACTTTTGCTTAGTCTAACCTACTTGCCTAAACAAAACAATCACAACAAACAGAAACCCAATGATTGACCGTGAAGTTATACTTACCCAGTCATATCCGCGTCGTGCATTTGCATTGCATTGCATACTGCAGACCAGCAAGCGAGATCAAGCTCACCTACCACTCCAACAAGGTACAGATACAGAGCGAAGCTACACTTCGTAGATCTACCTAGCCCATCTACATCTACATCTGCACCATCTTGCACCCTCAAATCTATCTACCCAGCGCCTCTTCCACACCCTCTCCCCCTTCCCCCCTCCATCCACCACCATCTACCCAAACACCTAAAAGCAGCGTCCCCCCCCCGAATCCGATTCTCTGGTCTCTGGAACCGTAGCCGCCGACGCTAAAAATCCTCCCACTAGCTCTACCTTATTTCCGTCCTGCGCAAGGCCCCCTACACTAAGCTAACCTAACCCTGTCTTTCGCTCTCTATCCAATTGGTTGGCTAACCTAGGCTTGTGAGCCAATGAGCGTAAGGGACGGTGATGGATTTGATGCACGTAAGCGCTGGGTATGCATGGGATGGGGGAAGGCACACCGGTTTAGTGATGGAGAGGTACTTTGAGAAGGGCTGGGGAAGATGGGAGGGGGGAGGTAGCTTGAAGGGTTGGGGGTTTGGGCGGGCCAATTAATACATTCATTGGGGGGGGGGGGGGGAGGGGGGGTTAATAGGCATAGGGGGTAATTTTTGAGAGGGAGAGGGGGCACCCGGGGGAGGGGCTCGGGTTTTGGGGCGATTGGTAGGGTGGCAGGGAGTAGGGCTGTGGATTTCTACTGATGGATGGGGGAAGGGCGGTTTGCGGTGCAGGTGGTATTTTGAGAGAGGGAGGGAGCCCCCTACGGGATTCTGGTTTTGGAGGTACTGGTAGGTTGGCAGGCGGTTCGAGCTTGGGGGAATAGGGCTGTGGATTTCTACTGTGGGATGGGAAAAAGGGGGGGTTGTTTAAAGGTTGGGTGGTATAGGGCAGAAAAGTCCACGAAGGAATTCATTCTGGGGAAGCTCTTCCGTGCAGCGTTTGCCTTCTTTTGCTTATGTCAGTGGCGGATTGGCTGGAATTGGGAGAGGTTTAAGACGGGTTTTAATCGAAATTGTGGTAGAATTACGTCAATAGTATAGTATCAAGATGTTCCTCAACCTGTGGAGTTGGCCACTTTTGCAGTAGATACGGTAGCAATGCGATACTGCCAATTTGGATTAAGTGCCTAAGGTAGTATACTGTCCACTATCATTTAAGGTCATTTACTCCAAAAAGAATCTATGATAGGATATTTGTCGGGTCTTCAGCTGTGCATACGTAACATTACCGCTAATTTTCAACTATACAATTTTGTTCGTTCCTATTCTTCGAGGCTGCTGTACAGCTCCAAATAGTCAAGAGAATTGTACTCTCCAGTCCAGGGCCATGATTAACAGTCTTTACACATTCCACTCATTCACCCAAGTAGCATACCATCCATAGGCACTGGAATGAAGAAGAGCCAGACATTTGGCTCTTAAAACCAAAACTTGTCTTATTGATTGTGAACATCGTCTTGGACACATGCATCGTCCCCATCTTAAGACTCCCTGCACCTAGTCCCCAGTAGAAACAAATTGAGCATACTTAACTGCAGGGGCTAAGATGGCTGGGATGGAAGTCTTCAGCGCTCGATGATTACTTGGGAAGACAATGCTGTCAGGTAATCCACCCTAGAACCGAGTATTTTATTGCACAGAGGGCAGTCCATGTCCACAAAACTTTTTGCACTGATAATCATCTCGCTAAGTGACTAATGCGTTATTAAGCTGTAGTCGCTACAACTCTATCCCCAACAGCAATTCTGGCAATCTTGCCCGTCGCCTCAGCAAGCGCAGTATGCACCCCAAAGTACACTTTGCCCTCTCTCCTTCGCGTTTTTACAAGTGTCACAAAGGGTTCCTCATTCTTTTCCGCTGTGCCCTGATCTACGCAAACCATCTGGCATCTGCGGCAGCCACCGAGAACGTCTAGGTCCACGGTGTTATTGATGCGTAGACAGCGCCAGTCATCCTCGGTGTATGGTCTTTCCGAACCTGGGGAAGATGCGGGATTTTCGGCAACGATGATGTTCGCTCGGAAGACAGAGGCATGCGCGGCTTTGCCATCTATGAGCTTGATTTGTTCGTTGAGGCGATTGAGGCTGGAACGCGAGATGGTAAGGATAGGGCTTTCGTTGGATAGGAGAATTGGTCTTTGTTTGGTGCTGATAGAGGACAAGTTGTCAAGATTGAGATGAGCTTTGGAGTGCCTTGTGGAAAGTGCTGCTGACGTAGCTGGAAACCTTGCTAGAGTACACGGAGTTCCTATGATGCTGGTGAAGAACGCGGCGATATCTTGAGAAGCATATGTCTGGGCGACTATGCTATCACCGCAGACCTGGGAACACAGTGATGTGTCACCAGCTTGAGAATGTTGGAACACTGCGGGATCAGCAGAGAGTGGTACTAAGATCTCGTTAGGCATAGACGGAGGGATCGGTCCATGGTATCGTATGCATAAGAACCCTCGATCTAGGTCGAGCATCGGTCTGACCAGGGCCATCCTAGGGTACTTCTTCTGGCTGAGTGCTGTGCGCGTGCCTTGATGGACAAGACACCATTCTCTATCCCATGCTAGGCCTTCAGGCCGGATATCCCATAGCGTATCTGGAGGGATAGGCCAGCCACCGCAACTTTTAATGGGATATATAGTGAGTTTCTCGACGAACAGGTCTTGACTTAGGAGCCCCGATGGTGACGGTTCTGGTGCAATGACATCCTGCTCTATGAAGAACTCCTCAACAAAGTCGATAAAGCGTGCAACGTCCTGCATACTGCTCATAGTACCAAAGCTCACTCTAAGCACGCCCGTCGGCTTGCCTGCAATTATATCATTTTCATTCCCGCATCGGTGACCAGCAGAAAAGTTTCGTTTCATTTCCCAGGGCTCCAACTTGAGAGACGATGCAATGCCGCCAGGATTACAAAGGCCTCCGCTTCTAAACTGGATGTTCCTAATGTTAGCTAATTTCTCGACTTCTGTATTGCTGACCCAGTCTCCGTGACTGTTTTGGAAGTTGCACGCAATTATAGGCCCTTGGGTCCGGCAATCACCGTAAAGCGATGATGGATCTTTGTAAATCCTGCAGACCTCACGACCATTGTGATGGCGCAGCGCCCGTAGCTTATTATACAGCTGTTCCGCTAGAAATGCAGTATGCGAGGCAATCTGTTCAAGAGAGCCAAAGAGCTTCTGGTGAACGTTCAAAGCACTATCAAGAGCGATGATGTTGTGGACAGGCAATGTACCGTCCTCCAATTGCTCGTGTAGACTACCATGCTTTTGAATATGCCAATTCTCTTTACCACATGTTACCACCTCAACTGTCCCACCTCCGAAATAGTTTCTCTTTTGCAGTATTCCAGCAGGCTCTTTGCGGACTATTAGCGCTCCCAGATCCGGGAAGCCAAAGATCTTGTAGAAGCTTAGAACCGTAAAATCAGCGGCCTCAGAGGCGTTACTCAAATCCAATGGAGAGGTGGAGACAAAAGCGGCAGCATCTAGCAGACTGTAGGTGTGCTTGCCCTTTTTCGACGATCTGAGCTTGTATGCCCAGCTCAGTGGCAACCGTCGTCCATTCATATTGGACTGGGCAGGATAGGCGAACAAGCACGTAGTTGAACTGTCAGTGTCCCTCATCACCGTGTCGTGACGCCGTATCCACTCCTCAACCTCGTCATCAGACGCGAAGCAGTGATGACCAGCCTTGGCAGCTTCTCTCACGCCCACCAAGCTCGTATGGGAATCCCTATGATATCCATACCAGAATCCATGCTCTTGTTCCCTGAATCCCTCCGTGACAAGCTTGATGCCCGCGGTAGTATTAGCCACGAAAACTAGGTCGAAGAGGTCAGGATCGGCGTTGAAGAAGCGTAGAACTCGAACTCTTATATCGTCTATTCTTGTCGTCGAAAGCTGGGAGGAGGAAGAGGCAGAGTGAGGATTGCCGAAGAGATTCGACATCATATCTCTGGAGAAGGCATCGATGAGAGATTTGGGGTATAATGTTGTGCCGGCGTGATCGAGGTAGGTAGTATCTGACCTTATTAGCATCTTTCTCGCAGTGCTGTAAAATTATGCTTGGCTACCTTTAAGCATAGGGAACTCATGCTCCCTCATGAGTTCGATATCTGCATTGTAACAATGCGTAGGATGTCTATCAAGATCTCCACTGTAGGGATTGCTTTCATAGCTCATGGCGGCCATCTCGGCCGAACACCCACTTCTAAAGACGCTCGCAGCTGAAGGCGAGCAGGCATCTGAATAGCAGTCAAACCAAAAACCTATATTGCTGGCTTTTGTGGAGTGTCGTCGAAGACGTGAAGGAGGAATTCGGAGAAGGCCGATGGTTAGATGCCAAGCTTCTTCGCCTCCCGTTAAGATTTCTCACTTGAACGTGTTTGATATCTTTTATGGGTTTTTTGGGCCTTACTGGCTTTCTAGAATACTGCCTATGCCTGCTACTGGCTTATGCTTGTATCTATACAGCGATGACCTTCAGGTCTCGACGCGTTGCGGAGAACCGAGAGAACTTACCATGCGCTGGACCACAGTCCAGAACAACATGAACCTATTCCTCCAGAGAGATATTATCTCAACCGCTGGGGCTGCCCAACAATGCGTCTAATTATCCCATCCTCCAACGCCTTGAATGCCGTCGCTTCCATAGCCGCTTGGCTTCATTCGACCAAAGAGATTCGGGGGTATCGTCTCGACCGTGGACCAGAGTACCCTTCTTCCACCCAGTGCACCCTGCACACCCAACTCCCTCCGCGTATCCGACCATTACATTCTTCATTTGTGGACCTCGTCCCAAGCACTTCGACTCGGGAGACCCGCTCTGCAGGTGCCACGAAAGACACACCAGGATGCGCAGTTTATTATGGGAAATATGATTCCCGCTGAAAGAGATCAATCATCAAGATCGATACTTCATATCAGCAGGTAATCCCAGCCCTTCTGCTGCATCACGTCCCGCCAGTGAACGTTCCGTCCTTCTCCTGCAAAGTCCGATTGGCGCCATACTTCCTGAAGCAGGCGTACCATTCGGCCGAAGCTCCCGAAATCCGCTTGATCACCCAGACACGTTAATCTCTCGCTGAAAACCTGGCGGAATGGCGAACCGGGGGTGCTCATTGATCCTGCAATTAAAAGCGGCCACACGAGTGATCGGTCATATCCTGTGGGGATGTATTGAAGCACACCTGCTAACCTTGCAACCATGCCAACAATAGGCTCGCCGTTTGAGACAGCGTTGGGGACTAGACTGCAAAGATATATTCGTGCCGCGAGTCTGAACATGGCCGTTATATTCTGGGAAAGCTCGTGGGGCCGAATACCACCAGTGCCAGCTGAAGGATAAACCATATCTGGTCGCCCTTGCTCAGTGGTATCTAGATGCTCTCCAAGCGATTTGATATGGTGGCAAAGTACTATGTCATCGAGCGACCCGCTGACTTTAAGTGCGTCGAGACAGGCAATTTCCGAAATCATGTACATAACTTTGTCGTCGCACCCCATGAGCTCACGCAAGCCAGAGGTTGAATTGTCCATATGCTTCTCTCGATATGTGTCTGCGAATTGAGGTGAGCGGCCAAGCATAGTCGCACCAAGAATGTCGATCCACGAAGTAAGAGTCATGTTGAATGGTGGTTGCGGATGAGGACCGTGCGCAAGCTCCATCGCATGCGGTAGCTGAAGCTTCCTTACGAGACTGGTTCCAGCCTGGAAATGTTGGTGCCACGGTATGTCAGGTAGTGAATCATCGGGTCGCCCAACTGAGCATTGGAAAAAGATCATCCCCAAAGTTGCCTCTAAGATCTGCTGATGGTCAGTGTCGCGCTGAAGTGCGTCGCAAAGCTCCGCGACTGTTGCGTATCGATGTCTCAAGATGTCACTGTCGATTTGTTCATTTGGTACCGCCTGGATGGATTTGAGGTGGATTGCGGCAATGCTGAGACAACAATGCAGATAGCATCTGTTCGATTGGAGTGCGGGCAGTATCACGTCCGCTTCTGCTGTACCAGGTCGATTAACTTCAAGAATTGGGAAAATGAGCCTTAGCACCTCGTCGATAAAATGATCTAACAAATGTCTGTCACCATCATCAACATCGATTCGTACCGTGTGCTGCGAAGCTAATGGTGCATCATAACCGAAATCAAAATTCAATGTTTCATCGGCGCCAAATACGTCTGTATCTTCGAACATCCCTTGATCTACCCACGCGTCATGATGAAATGGCATCATATTGGAGGTAACCGGTGGAGGCTCGTATGTACTAAATGTTGAGGTCGAAGAGTCTTTTCGAGTCGGCACGTCGTTGACATACATCTGTCGCTCCGTCTTGATGTCGACTTCGTATGGGGTCGGTGGATATGCCTGGTATGGGTTCCCGTCGTATGGTGGCGACAGAATGTGAGCCTGACCGTATATATCGAAATGGTCATTAGGAGGTTGATTAAAGTCGTACTCGGGAGAGTATTGGGAGTCGGGCGAGGGTGCGCGCGTGTGTGGAGTAGCTGAGTAAGTCGCTGATGTTGGTAAAGAATGTGACAATCCTGGAGGAGTATCCGCACCCATTTGCGCAGCAGTTTTCTCTGAGATCTTTGTCCGTTTTATTATGTTTTTAATGTTTTCCTTCTGCTGCTTCCGTTGATCATTGTTGGTCCACCAGCCCGGTCGCTTGTATTCGCATTTCAGCCCCAAGTGCTTGCATGCTTTACATTGACCCTTGCCCTCATCGCACTTCTTCCTACGCAGCCTGCATGTAAAGCAACCTTGAACACCAGCATTAGTCTTGCACAGGAATTTTGGACATGTCGCGAAACACGTACCTGAGCGCGATCTTCGGTGCATCTTGCTGGGGGCATTGGCTTTCTCCGAAGGCTGCTTTGGCGCAACCATGGGTGCGGATTTGCCAGTCTGTCCAGTGTTTTTCGTTGACATGAGCTGTCTTTTTGAAATGGTTTTTCTTTTTGATTAGTAGCGATGTGTAAAAATGAGGCGAGTTACACTCGAGAGTAAAAGCACGGGGTGTTAGGCAAGCAAGACCGGACTGCTATGCTATTAGGGTAGGAGTAGTAAGTGAGAGGATCGAAGCCTGCTTCGATATAGGAGGATGAGACTTTAGAGGAGCAATAATTCCACGGTCTGCCGTTAACGAACCTTGAGGTGGAGACTTGGACATGATGAGTTTATAAGTATGGAATGGAAGAGTAGGGCTATTGCAAGCCACCATTTCTAAAAATGAACATACAGCTCTGGTATCCAGAGTCCCCGCGCAGGCTAGCCAGATTACCGGGAGATGCACAGATGGCTAGCTCGGCTGAGCTATTGCGTAACGATTGGTGGATAGAGCAATCCAAACATCAGGCGCATTTGCTGTGAATCGAAAGTGGGGTAATTAGTTACTCAAGTGACTCCACTTAATCCTTCAAAGGCTATTTTTGCCCTCGACGCGCCCACTGCCTTTGCCGCATAATTACGATAAAGCTCTATAAGCTCCCATTTTAGGTAAGAGCAACACCCATATCAGCAGCTAATTATGCTTCTTACTTCCTTTCCTTTCTCCCCGTGTGGTGGTGTGCCCAACCTCCTCCTTGCAGCGGGTTCAAGCGTTATCGATTATGCACACGGCACGAAGCGAAGCGCAAAAGCGAATTTTTCAAGGGAAGCTAACGCATGCGATTCGCACTCGTCACTATCACATTCCCTCAAACAGGAATACGAATGTGATGCAGACAAACGAGAAATCAAACAAGACAAAGGGAGATAGTGGCTCGCCAGCTCCGGTCCATGACCAAAATACCGGACTCTTCCTGCTCGTACGTATTATGAGGGCAGATTCGACATGATACCAACTTTTCCGGGAGATTTTGTCTTACCTAGGTATTCTAGGCCTCAGGCTTCCCAGGGTGGGCAGGCCTCGAATGTGGTAGCAACCCTGTAGACATACTTCTTGGTTATGCCCCTCATTTCCCTGGATTATTGCAGCAGCAGCCCCGATTGGCTTGTGATGGAGGCGTGCAGCAAGATGCGACTTGAAGGATTGGAAGCTTGGCCTCATCATTGGACTCGATGTTGCTGATTGTTTAGCGCCCCCAAGTGTTAGGTTTCGCCCGCCGCTTCCTTTCCCGCTGTTTAGCGTTGTTAGCTGCGAGCCGTGCCAGGCAAGTCAAGCGATTCCAGCCAATCCATCTGTCATACCGCCATGCAACATTAGTCCATTAGTCAAATGCAACACTTGATGTTTCCCCGCTTTTGAAAAGCCTGCAATTGCTCCCATTTACTGCTAGTCTCATTTTTAGCAGCAAAATAGGCACAGTTGTTTCACTGGAAACGGACAATATTCTAATAATAAAAATCTAGATAATACCTTCGCATCGGGCGATGAGGACCTACAAGCGAGATGCACTAGTCCATTACAGACCCATTTTGCTTCCTTTCGATCTGAGCTAACGAGTGTGATATTGGTGGCTGGATAAATAGTTCATTGGCTTGCTTACTACGGTCTGTGGGGCGGTCGCCGTGGGTTTGTTGGCAATATTGTATGTGCACATGGCTGTATTGGTTGATTCCATATCTATGCAATCTACGCAATCTACCCAAGAAAAACTCAGTACAGGATACCACGCGATGCTCTTGTCATGTGGCGGTCTGCAAAGTCACGAGGACCTCATGCGGTTCTTGTCCTCGATCTGGTTTAAACTGCTCCTTCGGCCCACAAAGTCCGACCACCAAGACTCGTGATACCTTTGGAGTTCACTTAGGATCTTAGCATCGCGGAAAATTGCGGGGTGATTCGATCTGGTGCACAGGAGCGCAAGGTGCTATGGCCCTCGGTTACATCCGGCGATTCTTTCCTTCTCCAATCTGGATTCTCCATCACCTCCGTGACCTTTGATTGAATCACACCTGTATATTATTCGCTACTGTCCTCAACAATAACCGGATCATGTGGCTGTTGGAAGAAAATTGAAAAGAAGGACAATTGGTGCAGAAGTGATGAGTTCTAGAAGTGAAAGGAAGTCGTGTCGGATTCCCTCGTCCAAATGGAGAAGTTACTTTGGAGGGTCTAGCATTAGAATGCACAACATGAGATATGCATGCAATCCATCACCCCGCATATGATAGAACATCCCTTGCATAGCTAAGGTACGAGTGGTTTTGTGGG
Source organism: Cladonia squamosa (assembly GCA_947623385.2). Classification (NCBI taxonomy): domain Eukaryota; kingdom Fungi; phylum Ascomycota; class Lecanoromycetes; order Lecanorales; family Cladoniaceae; genus Cladonia; species Cladonia squamosa. Next base: position 795,630 of record OX392372.1, on the reverse strand, counting down.
ATTTCCCAGTTCTTCAGCGAGCTCGGAGGAGAAGGAGTCGGGAGATCCCTTTCAACGCAGGTACAGATAGCTAACTGCCAGCTGAGTTCACGACCAAAGTAAGATGACGCAACGGTGTATTAATATACTACTATCTATCTACCAAAGTATATCATCTTATGGGCGATTAGGTAGGCAGATAACCCTTTGAAAGGACCGTGGACGCCTTGAATGGGCCGACTACGAGCCGACCCCTACGACATGCTTAGTCGTGCACTTATTCGACCGCCAATTAGCTGCATGGGGGCTCGCTGGGACCAATTTTAGATGTGGTTAGAGCAAAATTCGGTGGGCGGTTAACGGAGGAGATAGTTGGATTGCATCTGCGGCACATCGGAAGCCGGAGCCTGATTGGTGTCGCAAGTTGACTATTTTCTACTATCCGTCTCGGCTTTCGACGCCACTCATGCACGTCGTGTGTTCTCGCACTCAGCTACATCCTGGCATCCTCATCGAACCACGAATAGCAGCTCGTGTGGCAGCGGAACCCACTGTGATGGCCTAGAAGCCCTCCGCTAGCATGTGAAACTCTCCTCCAAAGCTTGCTCAATGATCCTGAGCGCTCCCTATAACCATGCCCAAGCGCCCACTCCTCCAAGGGATCTCCCTTCTGTCTTCTCGTCATATTGCATTCATCCTTTCGTCTTAGAAGACATCCGCAAGGAAACAAAAGCTTCATTTCTTGTCAGCTGTTGCCAATTGCTCATTATCGCTATCATATATATCTGCTGCTGGTCGAATTATACCCACAATGGTAAGCCTCCAATTGCCTATTCTGAATGAAGTATACAGTATTCATAATGTTGCTAGGCGTTTGTACAAACTACGCCATACCAGAGTGGTGTGGAGATGTTGCAGAAGGGACGTGCAGAATCGTTGTTCACACAAAGATCGACTCGATCTCCATCGAGAGCGACCGATTTATCCGATACCGACTTTGAAGATGATGATATTAGTGACTTCGAGGAGTACAATGGCCGGAGAAGTGAGGAATCGTTCGGCAACCGAAGTAACACCACAGTCTCCACATTCGAAGAATTACGAACGCCAGCCTCAAACGACTTCAGTAGCTTCAACTTCCAAATCAGGTTAGATGAGAAACCAGAGCCTACAAAGCCTGTGGAAGGACCAGTGGGACCTCATCTATTCCGCATCTCGCAAGAGTCGGCACAGGAGGCTGATGTCTATCTTGAGTGGTCTCCAGTATCGCCAGAAGAGTACAGGGCTGGCCCCAAGCTCAGGGAACCTGAACAGAGGCAATCACGGATCGTGGAGGCACCTCTAAATAGTTTATTTTTTGAGAGCTGGACGCCATCGCAGGTTGCAAGTTGGATGGTTACGAGCGGGTTTGATCAGTCGGTGGTGGAAAAATTTCGAGTGAATGATATTTCAGGCGCAGTCCTCAAAGACTTGCAATTTGGGAATCTTAAAGAGCTCGGAATTGAATCATTCGGCCAGCGCCACCAGCTTTGGGACAAGATAAGGAACTTGAGAGGCGCACTGAGCCTGCCATCGACTCCAGGAAGCTGCTCGCCGTCTTCACCACACGTTGCGGCTGGCCAGCAACACGGCAACTTTGAGCAATATCAGGACGAGTGTTTTAATGATACAAGCCCTGATGAGGCCAAACCAAAGTCGCACCACACAGGTAGGCGACGAGCTCGTAGGGCTTTGAGGCCAGACGACGTTATCTCCCCAGGTGACTCTGCTTCAATCGTTGCAATTGAGCAACTGCTCCCCAAGCCACATCATTGCTCTAAGGGAGAGAACTGCAAGACATGGAAGAAGCAGCAGAAGTTGATGGCGAGGATTGCGAAAGAATTTCCTGCGGAGATGGAGCAAATAGGTGAACACAACGCCTCTCCTTCAGAGGTTACTGTGCGACCTACCTCTGAAGCTGTACCGTCTGTGGTTGCGTCCTCAGATCTTCTGGGTCCTGGACGCCTGCCTGCCCTGCGAATCAATGAGGAAGCGCTCAAGGTTGTCCAGATGCGAGATCCCCAAGAGAACGTCAGGCAATTTATCAACTTCCAGCACTTGGATCAGCCTCCGGAGGAACCTTCAACACCTCCTTATGAGATGTTCCCTCCGCTTTCACCACCAGCCAATACACAAGCACCTCACGGCAACCTCAGCAGACTTCCCAAGTTGACAATTCCCGCACAGCCGCTCCAGCATGATGCCTTCTCGCCCAACCGCACCGTCCGACCAGCTCGCTCACCAATCACCGCAATGGATATCCGAGACCGTGACGACATCTACAGATTTGGCAGCCCAGCCTCTGCAATGGACGTCCCAGTGACAGCCATCCCTCTTGGTCCAATTGCGCGAGATGCCTCTCAATCGGTCCCACCCGATATGCGCTTCGGCGAACAGGAGCCCATCTCACGTTCTGTCTCCCGAGCCGAACACCGCCAAAATATCTGGTCACCAATTGAGCGTCCTCAAACCGCAAAGCCAATCACGCGCTCTGCATCTCGCGGCTCCTCCCGCCGCCCAACCTTTGTCATGCCCGCCGTCGAAGAAACCCACACCCCCATTGATGACGAGCAAACTCCTACCGTCAACGACGTCAACCACACCGGCTGGATGAAAAAGCGTAAAACAAAAATGCTCCGTCATGAATGGCACGAGAACCATTTCCGCCTCAACGGCACCCGTCTAGCCATGCATCGTGACTCCAAAGCCCTTGATGCCCTCGAGTACATCGACGTTGACGAAATGGCTGTCGCGTGCTCCTCTCTCGCTTCCAACAAGCTCAACACGGCATTCAAGTCTCTGAAATTCAGCGGCAAGAAAGATAAAAGCATTGCCTCTGCCTTTGAATTCCAACTCGTGCCGGCCGCAGAGAAGAAAGGAATGTTGAGCGCTGCGACGGGGAAAACTCATCATTTCGCCGTGAAGACGCAGGACGAGCGAATCGATTGGATGAGGGAGTTGATGCTCGCGAAGGCACTAAGGCAGAAGGCCGAGGGGTGTGAGATCAATGTTAATGGGAACATGATCTAATCTCCACCCAATCATTATCATCACAACATCAACAACCACCACCACCACTCCTTTCGCATCAACATCGCAAAGCAAGCCTTGAAGGCTACCTATTCCATTTATTTATTCATGAATTGTCCATTCATTTCACATCACGACTATTAGGGAGGATATTGTGCATAGCGTTATCGGGAACCCACACTGGGCAGTGGGCGGCATCAAATTCTTATCTTTGTACTTATGGGAGGCATAGCGTGGACCTAAAGGTCGGATCATCTGAACCTCATGTTTTTATGCGTTCTTCCATCGCCATCGCCACATGGTTGCGATTTGAGTTTCACTGTTGTTACGAGACCGTCTCACGATACCCACTCTACGTATGATACTCTATTAGGTATATCTTAGGTAGCTATATGAATTGAACAATATGAATCAAATGAATAAGATATCCATCCATCCATACATACATACTCTATTCGCAATACAGTGAGCTGGCGCCTACCTATCATCTTACTTCCATCCATCGAATGGTGAACATCAACACAACAAACAAACAAGTTCGTCCGAGGTACAACTAGACAGATACCGTGGCGCGCCGCCCTGTGTGAGCGCTAAAATGTGATATCTACCTAGTCTTAATGTGATAAAAAGACGCCGCGCAACCCAACACTAGCACTGTATGTCATGAGACACAGAAAAACGCCGCCTTGTCATAACGCTGAAGAAGCAAGCGCTGGGATTCAATCACATTTCGCGGATTGTTCATTAAGTTAATTTTAGGTACATAGATAATAGTATTTCATTATCACTGAGACGGACCATCATCATCGTCATCGTCATCGTCGGGCGGCTTGGGGTCCGGTTCAGGATTGGGGGGTTTTCTTTGAGATTGTGATTGTGGTTGTGGTTGTGGGGGGGTTTTATTAGTGTTAGGAGGTTGGTTTTCATCCTCTTCTGTAGGCGAGAGGAGTTGGGATTCTGAGACTATGACAGCTTTTTTGAGATCCTGTGGCGGTGATTAGTAGGGAAAGTGAGGGGATTTATGAGATGTTGTTTACCTCAGGAGTATCTTCTGGGCTGCTCAGACCCCGTTCCAGAGCTAGTCTTTGGGCTGCTTGTCGCCTTTCTTCGAGTTGAGATTCTTCTTCTTTGCGCACGCGGTCTTCTTCTTGCTTCAGGTCGTCCATGGACGGGACGTGCTGTGTCTCTTCCTCCGTCTCAACCATTTCGGACTTTTTACCGCTGGATGTGGAAGTGCCTCGTTGCTCTTTTCTAGTACTTCTTGTTTCTCGCGTGGATGTGCTCTTCGTTGACGTCCTAGAAGCGTCTGGCCGCCTTTTCTTGCCCTTTCTCTTGCTGCTGTGATCATCGGAAGTGGTGCCTGTAGCCCTCCTCTCCAATACCATTGCAAATTCATCGTCTAGTGGTACGGCATCGTCTTCATCGTCACTTGGGAATAGATCTCCTCTTGAACTCAACGAATTTGACGTCTCCCGACTCCCCACTGTCCCACTTCTACTCCTTCCATTTGTTGCTCCCCCATTATTCTCATCCGCAATCAATGGGTCTGCCTCCACTCCCCTTCGGCCTACATTTTCTTGTAGATCAGCAACACCAGGTCGGTACCTCGTACCCCTTCCTCCAATCTTCCACGGTAGACGTTCTAGAAAGCCAAATATAGACGATTGCGGTACAATGTTCGGATCTTCATCTCCTCTATCTTTTGTCCGACTACCATAACTCATCCCCCCATGCTTGCCAGGCTGCTGTCCCTCATCCCCACTCAGCAACCGATCCAGCTCATCATTGCCCCACTCCGCTTCATCCTGTTCCCAATCGTCATAGAAATCGAACGCGAAGCCTTCCCGCCCTCTTGGCGGCCGACGATGGTGGGGCCGCCGTTCATGGTCGCCTCTTGCCGCTGTGAAGCAAGGCTGGCATGAGGCTTCTAGGCAGGTAGTGATCGAAGACAGGCAGGGATTGAGGTAATCGTGGGAGAAGGTATAGAGGGAGGCTTGGGTTCGAACATTAGCGGACTCGATATTCTGGGAGATCTGGTTGAGCGTTTGCCGGATACGAGGGTCATCGATGCGGCGCATGATGGTTGCTCGGTCGATGCTCTCTATGTCATCGCTGAAGTGTAGAGAGTAGGTTCGCAATCATCCTGAACCGCTTCAACGGCTGAAGGATTATCTCTCAAGAGTGCAGTGGTGTCGGATTCTATAGTCAGGCGCGCCGGGCTGGAACAGCAGCTTTGCTGACGATTTGAGCCGCGGCTAGTTCCAATTGCCGGGATTTACCCAACGAACCAATCTTTTCACCGATATCTGAACGGAACTCTCTTCTTTCACATGCTGTACCTGTCAAGATCTCGATTTTTTAAGGTATTGAGTTATTCCAATGCAGTCAATACTTTCAGCCAAGGTAGATTGAGTGACAATCTTGTCGCTAGAAAGAGCTGACCGGTGTGTTACTGGAGCATTCATCTTGAATTCTGTCTGGTGGCTTCAATCCTCCACATCAGGGTCTACTCCGAAAAGGTCAACTCAATATGGTACATTACATACGCTTCTTAAAACCGCCGAAGTTCGATATACATAAGTGCATTGTACGAGCTCTTGTCACCATTACCACAGACCTTGGAGATAACTTCTACCCTGCCGACATTGGCCTCTATGCTGCTGTTATAAGCGATGCTTCGAAGGAATCAGATACTGAATGGGAGAGTATTTTGTGGAAGAGAGGTACGAGAAATGTGTGGATAGAAATACGGAAATCGCATTTCAACAGTACAAGATCTATGCGGCTTCTCGTGAGCGCGCAACGTACATTAGCAGCCGATACTATGTTGTTGAGCAACCTCCCCGAGATCCTCAGTGCACGATCCGAGGTCTTTGGAAAGGAGAAGCCGCAGGCCGGAAACAGGATTGAACGGAGGTACAGGACAAATTTAGGCAATCAAAGAGCAATATATGAAGAGACAGGAGAGAGCATTGCTCGTCACATTTGGTAGGTGCTTGAATCGCGTTATTTCTCCTTTACTAGATGAGCTGGGGGGAGAAGTGACGGTCTTTCCTCTTTTACACCCCAAATTTGCTTCCACATGCAATACCTTACAACCTTCGACTTCATGTGAGGAATGTCTCCGCTATATGCACACCATTTTCTTCGTGGTTTCTTACCTTTGCGGAACTAGGGACGCAGGGATTGCATTGACTGCCTTCCTGAGTGATATCGTGCTGCAGCCAAAGCGGTCCTCTGTTGTTGCCAATGTCCTTACAAAGACGAATTCTTACCGACCAAGCATCCTTGAGCTTGGGAGCGGGTGTGGCATCATGGGCTTGGAAGTTGCCCAAATTTGCTCTCAATGTCATGTTATGTTGACAGACTTACCGGACGCGATGGAAATCTTGAGCTACAATGTCAGTAAAGTGACGGGGTCCAATCCAGCGGTTGGCAATGTTGTTACAGCCGTCTTGGACTGGGATGATGCCAATCCAAAAATAGTGTACGGGCATCAATATGACCTAGTAGTAGTTTCTGACTGCACCTACAATGCTGATAGCATACCAGCACTTGTGAGGACACTAGCTGCAGTGATTGACAAATGGCCTGCGGCCTTGATAGTCGTCTCGATGAAAGTACGCCATGACAGCGAAGCGGTCTTCTTTGATCTAATGGCCGCAGCTGGATTAATCATAGCCGAACATTCAGCCATCACATTACCTGATCAACAAAGGGCTGATAGTGGTCAAGACTTAGAGGTTGTCGACATTTATGTATTCGGTAGCAACTAACATATTGAACGTAGCTGACGTTTAGCGCGAACTACCTTAAGCCATAAAATCAGCTTCCCCATTTTCTGGTCGTTGATAGTTTCAGCTTTCAGGTTCTTAGCCACATGGAGTAAACATTGATTGCCCATCGTATCCGAACAGCACTTAGGCTATGAATAGGATATCTGAGAGCGTAAATCCCAAGTGTGAAAAAGAAAAAAGTAATAGGAGTGGTTCCGAATGTGGATGTTCACCTCAGCCCCCTTTTTGACCTTGTCTAGGAGGCTTGAGATGGTGGAGCTGTACCCAGCGCCATTGATACATCGTATCTCAAGATCCTTGTTGGTGCTACCAATAACGTGTTTATCTGATTCCCACCGTAAATACCATGTGAAAATGCTTCCGCAACATTAGCCAATAACAACGCGCCGAGGGGAGCCGTAAGCCAATGGGTTGTGTCATCGCGCTTGTCCGCCTAGACCCGCTGCACGGAAAGAATGTGCCTGGTTCATATTTATAAAATTTATGATTTTGCGCACCACGAAAAATACTTTAAAATCATCTCATATCCCCGACCTTGTGACAGCTTTGCATACTCTCCATTTGCCAGGCCTGCATATCTTGAAACAATAGAGCTTTGGTCCAGGTATGTCCGAGGAGGAATTATGCGGTCATAGCCTTGCAGCAAGCTCGAGCTTGATCTCCGAACAAGTTACAACCCAGCTAATCATTCGCTCAGCAGATATCCTAAACCCAGACCACCCTTAGTTTTTCCGATCAATACCTTACAAAACGGCTCCACGAGCCTCAACACAGTTCAGTCTTCAACATCCTGCCTCACGCCTACACCGAGACATCCTCAACGATTTGCCCCCCCCTGCTGCACTCCAATAGCACATCCGAGCGCCCCTCGCTGGGAGTTCTCGTATACAACTCATTACGGTCTCTACCATCACAACTGCTGCCGTATAGGGTGTCCCCAGAGGTTCTTCCTCTTCCTGGGGAAGAGTTGAGGAGGATTGGTCGCGTCAGTCCAGGCACAGACATTTACAAGCCTCCCTAACACCCTTTCCGCCACCTCCGGACCATAACTCAATATTGCGAGCTTTGCACACGAATGGCACTTTCGACTGAGACACTCACACAACAATACGCATCGATCAATTTTAGTGAGAATCACTCAAGAAGCAACATCAAAGCTAGTCATGGCAAAGAGCTTGGGAGACAATTGACGAAGGATGTGCTTAAGGAGCGTATCAAGAGTATCGACACCGATACATGCGCTCCCGGTGAAGAAGATGCATTTTTCGTAGTGGATATGGGTGAGGTCTATCGCCAGCACCTCCGTTGGAAGATGAACCTCAAGAGGGTCAAGCCCCATTATGGTGAGTACTTTGTCAAAACTCGCTCCTCTGGCTATCAGACTGACCGTGCCTAGCCGTCAAATGCAACCCGGATCCAGAAGTGCTCCGCCTTCTTGTAGAGCTCGGCACCGGCTTCGACTGTGCATCCAAGCAAGAAATCGAAACCATCCTGAACCTCGGAGTTGATCCATCCAGGATCATATACGCTCAGCCATGCAAAACCAAGTCTTTCATACGATTTGCGGCAGACCACAGGGTCAAGCAGATGACCTTCGACAATGCGGACGAGTTGTACAAAATCCAGAGGTTCTTCCCGGATGCAGAGCTGTTCCTTCGGATTTTGACAGACGACTCATCCAGCTTGTGTCGTCTTAGCGACAAGTTCGGGGCCTCCATGGATACTACCATGCGTCTCCTAAAACTTGCGAAAGACTTGGCTCTCAACGTTGTAGGCGTCAGTTTCCACGTAGGCTCCGGCGCTTCCGATCCCCAGTCCTTCGCCCGCGCAGTCCAAGACTCTCGCATCGTCTTCGACCAGGCTTCCGAAATTGGCTACCATCTTAAAATACTGGATGTTGGTGGAGGTTTCTCCGGGGACCTATTCGAGTCCATGGCCTCAGTCCTTAGTAAAGCCCTCGATGAGAACTTCCCACCCAACGTCCGCGTCATTGGCGAACCCGGGAGATACTACGTGGCTTCAGCATTCACCCTGGCATGCAACATCATTGCCCGCCGCGACATTCAGGATCCGGCCACGGGAAGGACAAACTACATGCTTTACCTCAACGATGGTGTCTACGGCAACTTCGCGAGCTTGATCTACGACCACCAGATCGCCTCCCCTCGTATCTTAAGCAAGCAGGACAGATCCACCCACGGCGTCGAATACTCTCTCTGGGGTCCATCTTGCGACGGTATCGATCGCATCACCGATACTTGTACACTCCATGGGATCCTGGATGTGGGAGATTGGCTATACTTCGAAGAGATGGGCGCATACACCAAGTGTTGTGCTACCCGTTTCAATGGCTTCACGAACCATCACGATGTGCTTTACATCTCCAGCGAGCCTGGGGCCTCGGCCTTGTTGAAATATTGATCTTAGTCTGCAATTTCAGTCGTTATACATTCGTTTCATTGCATCCATGTGCAGGAGGTTGGGCGGTTGACTCATTTATTCAATGCATGGTCAGGTTGCAAGGGGGGCGGCGCGTGCATTTATCGGATCATTAATACACAGGGAGGCTGAGTCGTGCACTCATTGCATCATTGAAAACAAGAAGCTAAGTTCCGCGATTACCAAAATCTGCGTCTGAACTGAACATATAGAATGTGTGTCTGTTTTTACATTTGGGTTGGAGATGCATGGTATGTACATAGACTGGTTAGCTATAAAAGAGAAAATAGATTGTGCTCCATCCCGCTTGATAATGGATCGAGTCGTCTCCTCACATCACTGCATGTTCTCCCCCATGCCCTCATTATCTGTTTCACTTATCCTAGGTAGTTGAAATCCACTGGATTACGGAGGCTTCTACTTCCGCATTGCCACCAAATCCGTTCCAAACCACGCATGCCACAAATCCGCGCCCCAAGGCTTCCTCAATCAGGAGTCAAATGTGATATTAACCACACATCAAGTGCTCAACATTCAGCATAGCGCATCAAAGCCCTCGTATCCCCACATAATTACTCGAGGCACCACATAACCAACAACTCAGCTCCCTCCCTGGGTTAACCTTGTCTTGAGGCTCGTATTCGAGGGTTATTGATTATGCAATGAACATTACCTTAAGTAAATTCGTTGGATTCCGACGGTACCTTCTTTGCGCTGATCTGGTCAAACACAGGAAGGCCCCAGTGCACAAGTGGTACTCTGCGAATGAGTTGAATGCAGTCCTAGCTGGTTGCCTGAGATCTCGAAGTTATGGTTTCAGCTCATTGGCGTTTTGCATTTTGAGACGCTGGGCATACTCCTATGGCTCGTCAACGGCCCATGTACTAGGATTCGGATCATCAAGGAAGCCTTTCACTACTCACTTTGCAGCTGATCCTGATACCCTCCTCGATCCCTACTCGCGGCCTGTAGCCCAATAGTTTCCTCGCCTTCTCTCCAGTACAATATCTTACCGCGCAGGCATCCAAAACACCTCCCCTACTCAGTGTTGTCGGCGTTCCCGTAAACCAAGTCACCCATTCAGCAACATAACCCGCAAACGATGCAATAGACAGGGGGATGTGGAATTCATATGGCGGGATATGGCCAAATTCTCTCCAGACGGCCAGACAAAAGTCTCGAAAAGTAATTGGTTGTTCATTAGAGATGAAGATGGCTTCTCCGGCTGCAGTTTTGGTAGAAGAAAGGAGATTCTCAACCGCTAATACGTGTGCATCAGCTATGTTGCCGACGTAGGTTACGTCCCAGAGATTATCTCCGTCGCCAACTACGAATGGAGTTTCGCCTTTGGCGATGCAGGCGTGGATTGGAGGGACGAGTTGATGATCGCCTGGACCAAATAATACGGAAGGTCTGAGGGCACAGGTAGAAAACTTTTCATCATTCGCTGACAGAACCAATGCCTCAGCCGCAGTCTGCGAGATGATACTCAGTGAATAGGCGCAGAAATACTTGCAACAGCCAGACTTGCCTTTGATTCGCCGTAGATCAGGGAGTGGCTCGAGGTTGGCCATCGCTCGTCGATGTTGGGATACTGGTAACGCATATCATCTACAACCGCACAGCATGACCCTGTCCAAACAAATGCTTTGACACCAGCATTCTTGGCTGCAGCGAGCATGTTACGTGTGCCATTGACATTGATATTGAAGACCCTATCTCTCTGTGCTCTGCCGTAACGGCCTGCAAGTTCCGGGACTATTCCAGCAGTATGGATGATTACGTCTGGCTTCGTTCTGTCTACTATAGCAGTGACGGAGGCAAGGTCCGTAACATCCCCAATCTCATATGCAATGTTTGCTTTTGGAATCTTTGGCAAATTGATATCTAAAACAGTGATATCCCATTCTGGGTGTTGCACTCTTGTGGCCTCAATGATAAAAGTGCCTAGGAAACCTACGCCACCTGTTATAAGGACTGAAATGCCCATAGTGGGGTTTGGTATTGAAGATGCGAGAGTAGACTGACTTTACAGAAAGATAACGACAGATGTACGACATTTTTCGTGCACTAAGATGTTTACATCATCACCTGCTTCGAGCCGTTCACTGCGTATATTTTAACATGCTATTGCACCGAGAATACGATGTCGTCTTTGATAGGTTGTCGACTAATCGTACCACAGCGGGAACGTCGGTTGAAAAATAGCCGAAGATTGACTAGCCGTATTTGGTTAAGATGGGCTAGGTAGGTAATCTCAGACCGTCAACAGACCAGGATTTAGAGAAACACCATTCTTGAGGGACTTAATGAGCTTTATGAAGAAGTCGCATTGAGCGCTCCTTCCGGAATCATCGCATCCATGTTCGAACTCTGAGTAAGAAGCAATACTCATATGCTTCTCACTCCTCAATAACTCCTGCTCAACTACTACCTCATCAAGAGGTCTAGATTGAATACGTAACGCAGCGTCCAGATCCTGTCAGACTTCTTCACATTTTCCTCCTAGAAGGACGCCCTCCAGCGCCTTGCAAATCGGCCAGCATTACGATAACAAAACGGTGAGAGTCTTTCAACAACGAGTTGGCTGGCTCACTCGGGCCATATTTGTGAGGCAACATAATCGTGACAACATAGTCTGCAACTGGAATCTTGCGTAAAGAAATTCGAATTGATTGTCTTAGTGCGTTCGAACGCCGCTGCTCCAGATGTCATCAACTGCTTTGCTGCAGTCTTCCATGACCGGTGCAGTGTCACTCAGCCAGTCATTGAGCCTGGCGCACTCGGCACGACTGCTTGTTGTATCATTGGAAAGTTGAGCTATGGCGACAGTGAGTGTGCCTCAGTATGGAATGCCATCACGGCCGACAACGAATAGGTACGATGTGCGTGATGAGTTTGTCTATCTATGACGAATGTCGTTTGTTGGAGCTTGCTTACATACATGTGGAAGAGGTTACTAGCCAAAATTTATTGGTTTGCAGTTATAGCCGTTCATCGCGCCGTTGCGCTTTCAGCTTATTCGCATCTATCGCATCTTCTCACACAACCGAGACCTGACGTTTCAAGCTGGGACCAACCCAGCTTCATGATCTTGGCTAGACAAGAAAACTAAAAAGCGCACGCTCATGGAGAGAAACATCTCTATGTCGTTAAGGGTTCTACAGTCCTTTGACCTTCCTTCGCCTATTCTTGCCTCATAACACTTGCAAGGCTCCAGATCAGCCATAGATCTCATAGTTGCTGTTCTTCTGCACTCCAAGTCATTGCTTGCACTGAGCACAGTCCTACGTCTAGAGGATCGTATATCCGTAGGGTGAATGGAGTTGAAACATTTTTTAATCGTTGCTTTTTGTGGTGCCTCCCATGGCATGCAGTTCTATTTTCGAAGGTGGACTAGCCGCATGTGGAATAGCTGTTCCCTAGCGGCTGTCGGAAAATAGAATATCTCGGATCTTCTCGCGGCTGACAGGAAAGCTCAGACAACAGTCCATCCAATCTCCAACTTACCTACCAGTGCACAAGAAAGACTGAGCAATGATAACAGATTCAATGAGTTATGGATGAATGAACCCCAGACTCGTAAGTTTAAAGAATTGATCAGATCAGATCAGATCAGCTCATGCTTCTTGCTGGATATTTTGATGTGAATTTGGGGTAGGAGCCGGAGAATCTCTGGGCCCTTAGAGCTCCACTCAGATTCGAGGTATACTTTGCAACTTCCAGACATGAAGGCCAGTTGGCAGCTTTACCGGTTGATAAGACAGCACCGCCAGAAGTTCGACCAACGTGCCTTGCTTAATGATTTCGATGTCAGCCTTGGGGGTAATGGGCGGATCATGTTGGTATCCGCCATTGCTATTGTCATGCGTAAGAACTATCCAACTAAGGCAGCGCCGTCTTCCCTAAGTATCCTTCAGCTGGAATTTGCGGGAGTCGCTCGTTCGAGGTACAACGTTTCTGCTCGGACATATAGTTAGGTGCGCTTCCTCGTTATCCGCACCATGAAACTCCGCTTCAAGCCCCGTCGCAAGGGAGATCTCCTGGGATTGGAGCATCTTTGTGTTGGATGACTGAATTGTGAGATTCCACTGCCCACGAGACTGGCGAGATGCGACTGCTTGTTTCTGGTGAGCTGGGAGATCTTTAGGCCCTGAATAAGCTGCAGCCTTGATAGACTTTTTCTCCATTGTATCACTATTACACATCTATCACTTTTAGGGCTCATATTCCCGACTCATTACTCTTGAAGTAACCCTCTCCCTTGCTCCCATTTAGAGACGTTGAACGTTCACCCCAAGACTCTTGAAGTCCGGCCTACTGGCTCTTATCGTGTTTACAGATACCTGATCTCTTATTGTCAAGATGTTATGGCAACTGGCGCTTTCAGTGACGATAGGTTCGGCATGGATCTCCGCAGTTGCTGCTTTAATATCTGGCACTTCGGGCAACTTCCTTGAAGAAAGGAGCGAACTGGTTGGTGCAGAGTGTACAAGCCCAACAAACATCAGTGTTACGTGCTGGTATCAACTTGAGATACCAACATACCTGACACAATGGGCAGCGACACACCCTACCTGTACTTCAGCCAACAACGAGACCGATTGCTGCATCTCTGAGGAACCTTGGTCAACGTGTTTTATGCGCTTGGCATATGCTTTCGACAGTTCTCATTACGCTGTTTACGGACTGAATTGCACTGGGTTCGGTTCTTGTCAGGAGCCTCCTCTGGCGCCACCTCTCTTGCCGAGCCTACCAAGTGGTATTACAATACAGGAGTTTTACGTCTTAAACACCATTTACGCTATAAATGCTCTCTTCAGTGACCTTAATAATTGTAAGTTGTCAACACAGATCCAGAGGAACAGACGCTGATCAGCGCTTTCAGGGCTTCGATCAGTAGCAAGTGCCGGGCCATTGGTACTTGAGTTGGAACAAACAGGAACACTGAATACAACCAAGCTTTCCACAGCCTTCTCTGCCGGACTCCCCTTTCTAGCAGTACCCAACACCATTACCCCTCCCTGATCACACCCTCTAATATGTGCCCTAGTATACGACCTTCTCCCCCGGAATCCCCCAACCACCCGCAGGCCTAACGATTCTCCAACAATTCGTTCTCCAAACCTTCCTCGAATCCCTCCTAGCCGCTCCCGAAGTGAGCACAGCCATCTGGGGTCCGAACTCTACGGCCTCTTCAAACCCACCAACCACCCTCTCAACCAACATCACTCTCCCGTCTCCCTCCGAACCCCTCACTACAGGGCTAAAGCTCCTCCTAACCTCCCTCTCCTCATTCCAAGATTTCACCTCTTCCGGCTCCTGGTCCACCACCTATCCCGCCGCCTCCTCCCTTCCTAACATAACCACGCCCTGGCTCGCGCTCGCCAACGGGGCTACGACCTACGCTTACTCCAGCGTGCTTAACCAGAATAGATTTTCCGCCATTTCGTTGTCGATCGAGGAGGACCAGACGCTGTATCAGCAGGGAAAGGCTTGCACCACTGCGGGGTATGTGTGCACATCCACTACCAACCTCGCCGTCACCAATAGCGCCGCCGGCCCGGTCACCGATGACGTATCAGGACAAAATTACACATATTACTGGAGCCCAGTTACCCATCGACAGTACCAATTCATCTACAATGCTACTCAAAGTGTCAGCAACGCGGAGTCGGATCCGTGGACGGTGCTGCGAGCCGTGGAGACCTCGGGGACGAGTCTGCCTGTGTTGTTCGATGGGGCTTATACTTGTACTGCTGAGGGCAGGAAAGGAGGTGAGATTCTAGTTGTCGAAGAGGATGGATCGCTGGACTTTAGTTGCTTTTCGGAATTGTCCGTGCTGTTTTAAAGGGATAGGTTGGCCATCAAAGTCTAATCATAGACGGACGCACCAGGGAAGACGCTTATGGGTAGGGAAGTAAAAGCGGCACGAGCGGTGTACAAGAATAGCACATCGAGCACTGATACTTTCATATGACAGGCTAGAAAGCCATAGGAACGATCTCTCAACCCTCCTCCAACAGAAGAGGGACCGGGAATCAGATATGCTCCGGGGTGGTGAAGTAAAACTGGCCACAAGCGTTTTGCAAAAAGAGCATATCAACAACTGGTCCTTTTGTATAAGGGCTTAGCGAACCCTAGTACTGTCCTTCGAACGCTTCTGAAATAGCATAACGACAGGCTTTGCTACAACCTCTCACCCCTTCTCCAAAAGCAAAGGCGGAAAAATATATGTCTCTCCAAAACTTCATGCATTATCCACTCTATACTTGACATAACTAGTACTTCCCAACTCAGTGAACAAAACCGGTAAAGTTATACAGCCATGGTACCGAGACACTTCACTGGATATGAAGAGTTGATGCCGTGTTCAGAGCCTGATAGATAAGAAGACAGAAGCAGCACCTCCCTCCGTCTTCGTTATGAAATATTCAAATCAGTAACTTCTAATAAAGAAAGTCCAGAATAGTGAAAGGGACAGACAGACAGTATAATCTCACACCCATTCTCTAACAGAGGTGATGAAGTGATTCAAGATCGACTTGTTAGGAGTAATTATCGCTTTATGGCTTTAGCATTTGATACGCTTATTTCAGGAACTTTCGTAAGACGGCGAAAATGTTTAGTACTCGATAACCCTTTGGAAAAGTGATGGTATTCGAGAGTCAAGAGGGAATTGGAGTGTAGATATTTCGCTGCTTTAGAAGCTCCATGGAAAAAGCCATGGTGATAGTGTCGTAGATTTGATTTATAGTTTTCCGTTCTCGCCTTTCCGATCTGGCTGACAGTGAGGATGGTTTACCTAGGTGTGTATGAAGAATGGATTGGGAAAAAGGAGGCTAAGCATTTGGGGAAGAAATGAATTAAGAGGGGTAAGCATTTGGGGAAGAGACTCCACTCTACGATATATTCAAGATTGGATATTAGTGGAGGCCTCGACCGCAATCGAATTGATAGATTTGAATGTGCACACTTGAAATAGAGGACGGACACGGAGCATCAACATATGGACTTGAACTCAAGATTGATTGGTCAAGTTCTCTGAACTGACAAGGGGTGCAGTGCCCCAACCTCCTAAATTCCCTAGCTGTAATGGTATTACACGAATACATAGTCCGTTCACACCAAACGGTATCTGCTATATGTGTACAGCTTAATGTGATTGTCTCAGCATCATGGTCGATACTGCAGGCCTAAAGTCCAATGAAGAATGCCTCAGAATATGTGGGGCATGGAATGTATGTGTCAAGATGTCGCGGGTGTCGTTTCTTCGTGCTTTATCGGTGGTATAGGTATGAGCCTCAAGGTGGAGGCTAGAAGTGAACCGCGGCGTGGACTGATGAGATCATGAAAGACCTGTGTCTAGCGCGAAGGATTGATCTGGAGGTTCAATGCAAGATTCCAGAAAATAGTGGCACGAGAAGGGCCCTAAGGAGGTCATTGATAGCTGTGAGAAAGTCAGCATGGGTCATAAGATAGTAGGACATAGTCTCATACATATAACGCCGAGGACTCCGGCTCCACAATTTCAATTCCCATTTCCAATTGGCGCATTCGAATCATTCGAAGTCCTAAAAACACCACCCCCAACTGCTTTTGATATTCCAACTCCAAGGCCGGTAATTGCTCCAATCAAGAACAATGCGATGATGATGTGCACGAAAATCTGCTGCTTCTTACTCAGTCTCCATAACGGATTACAACCCCTGCGTTTCCCCAGCCGGGCTTCCTCCTGTTTCTTCCGCAATTGCTCTGCACATGGCCATACTTTATCGTCCTCTTTGTGATGATGCACATGGCCCTCGGGTAGTGTCTCCGTTTGTGTTATCCGTGAGCCGGACTCAAGGTCGTGCTGGTAGACCGCTAGGTGGATTTTGGATTGGGATCTGGCTTGTTCGAGAGAGGTGCGGGTCGTGGGATGTGAGTAGAAGGCGGAGAAAGGATGGTGGGATGTGGGGTCATAGTCATCTTTCTTGAGCTCTTCTGCGAGGTTGGTGGAGCAGGGGGATATGGTGTCGAAGGAGGGTTTGCTCTCGAGAGCCGGTCTTGTCGGTGGTTGTAAATTTATGATTGTGGCCCCAATGACAGGCTTTTCGTCAAGTGACATGGTAGTGGGAGGAATCGGTAATTGATAATGCTGGGAATGCGGAGAAGGAGGGTAATTGTCTCGTCAGGAAGTGGATGGCCAGATGGACGGTCGTTTATTTTGGTAGTGAAGCCCTGGTCAGATATGTAGAACGGCAATCAGTCAATTGCTTTGGTATCAGTTGACTGGTGTTGATGCCAGATTCATGAACGTTGCAGCATACAATTCTGAGCGATTATGACGTTCGAATGGCCAAGAGAAAGGTCGAGACTTCTTATGGTACAACACCTTATCGTTTCAGAATGGTAGTCATGGTAGTACAGAGGGGAAGAGTACAGCCGGACCACAACGCAACAAGCAATGAGAGAGTTGTTCTGTTGGACGTGATGCAAGAGGCCGTGGAGGCTAAGAGATGCTGCAGAAGGAGCGTGGGTGGTTGTGGGTAAGTGGTTAAGGAGAGAGCAAGCGCCTTTCTCTCTGGGCTTGGGCTTGAAAAGCAACACTTGGACCTAGACCGTACGATGCAATTTCTTGGCGCGGGAGAGGGTCTCCAGGGCACAGGGCGTCACTTCTGGGGCGTGATGGCCCCCATAGCTATGCCCCCTTTACGCATTAGTCTCCGCCGCGCTGCTCAAAGAGGCAAGCTAGGAAATTAATGACGATGCAATCCTGTCCATACATTGCAAAAACCTGCAATATCTATCACATCTCATCTTGTTTTTCCATCCTCCAATTTCTGATCTTTGCTGTGGGTCTCATCATTTCAAAATCTGACATGTTTGAGACTTTTCCCGCAATATGGGTGGGGAGCCATGGCGGGCATTTCTTATATTAGCAGCCAAGAGAGACTGGTGCGGTTGCTACCGATCGCCTTTGCCTGTTCCTGAAAAGGTCAAAAAAGCTTCACCCGCCGATCCTTTGCACCCTGACCCTTGGTTGCCGGCAATCTGGAACAGTGAGGGAGAAAAAGCATCTCCGTCTCATCACATGCGTGCATGCTTTCTCTGCCCAACATGATCAGATGGAATGAAGATAGGTCCGGTTCAGTGATAAAGACGTACAAGGTGCTTTGAAATTATTCCGAAAAGTATCATATTACCCCAGGGTATATATCCGTCCATCTGGAATGTGGAGTAAGCACTAGGTAGAATCAGGGTCTGAGGGACTTCTCTCTTGACTTGGATGAAAAACGCCAGAGTCCCTTGGTAAGTATTCATCCTTCCAAGGTATCCCGAAGGCCTGGATTCGTCGATCCTTTAGTAGCCGTGACACAGTAATCCCGAGGATAATAACTCTGCCGATTTATGTTTTACAGCTCTAATTAATGATATTGAAATACGAAATGTCTACTGGCCAATTGCGGATGGACAGCTTAATACTGTAATGTACTTAAGTATATCATGTTGTCTCTTGCCATGCGCATTGGATGTTTGATATGGTGAGCATCTAAGTCATTCTGGCCTGCACTAGACTACGTACCGGATTTTGTGACCATAGAAACGAATCTAAAAGCGCTGATGATAAAGGTAACAGCTTCCAGCTTAGTCATTATCAGCAACGCAGCTTCACTTATTTAATACTGCACTAGAGTGATTGATGTCTATCCAACACCTAATAAATGCTATATGCTATGCAATGATATTATGCAAATCATGACGCCGTTAAACTTGATGCAACTGTGTTGATATGACACTTAAGTACACTACTCCTCCTTCTGCTCGAAATCCTCTCGTCTAATCCCGCTCCTGTCGCACATGCTCCGGAATATACCCTCTTCATCCTGCCATAGTGCAATTGGCGTGTCCAGTTGTGCGATGCGGCCCTGGTCCATGACGCAAATCCGGTCGTAGTTGATTATAGTCTTTAATCTGTGGGCGATGCAAAGAAGTGTCTTGCCCTTAAAACCTGTCTGAATGGTCCGCTGGATCTTTTGATCTGTTTCCATGTCCACTGATGAAGTCGCCTCATCGCAGACAATAATCTGTGAGCCACGCACCAACGCTCTAGCCAATGCCATTAGCTGCCGTTGGCCAAGGGAGAAGTTGAGACCCTCTTCCTCCACAATGCCGTCCAGGTGAATTCGGCCATGCGTCTTGTCATCGAGGTTCTCGTCGGCACCAACGAGATCGGATTGGCGCAGAGCGGACCATAACTCTAAGTCGGTGTGCTCATTAAACGGATCGAGATTGGAGCGGATAGTACCGCGGAACAGTGTTGGATCCTGAGGTATGATAGCTAGACGTGTTCGAAGGTCCTTCAGACCGACCTGAGCAATATTGATGCCATCTATGCTGATGTAACCGCCGGATAGCTCGACCAGGCGAAATAGAGTGGACATGATACTCGACTTGCCAGCACCCGTGCGACCAACAATACCAATTCTTTCACCACCAGCCACTGTCATATTCAAGCCTTGCAAAACCAAAGGAAGGCCTTCACGGTAGCGCATCTGCACTTCATTGAATACGATCTCCCCTTTCTCAGGCCAACTATCCGGTACGCCTTTGAGATGAAGAGGAGGCTCCTCGTCAAGTTCTGTACCATAGTAGTGCAGACGCTCGGTTGAAACCATGGCGTTCTCCACTTCCGCGAGCTGTCGAACGGTGAACTGAATCATCTGTACAATGGACAAGATGTAAGAGAGGACTAAGCCAGCGATGCTTGGTGAGACATTAAACCGTGAGGTAACGACTAGAATACCAGTAGTGAATACCAAGAGATTTCCAATAGCATCTAGGCGTACGCTCAGCCACCTCTGGTTCGAGAAAGTTAGATAGTAAGCTGAGTTCATTTGGTCGACTTCCCGTTTCAGCCCGACCGTGAAATGATCCTGTAAGCCATATGCTCGGATGCTTGAAGTACCAGACACTGCTTCACTAAACCGGGCGAACACCCCAGATCGGAGCACAGCCTCATGTCGCTTAATCTCTCGCGCTGAAGCGCGATAGTAGCTTGCTGAGAATAGGAACATTAGGAACAAAGGTCCTAGAGCGATAGCGAAGTAGTGGAAGTAGACAATAATCAGGATAAATACAGAAGTGATCATAGCCAAAGTGAAAAAGTACATCCTCATAGCATCTGTAAGGTTGTTGTCCATGATATCGACGTCTTTAGCGAATCGGTTGGTAATACGTCCGAGGGGGGTCGTATCGAAAAAGCTCATAGGAGCTCTGAGCACACGAGTCATAGCCCGCTTCAACATAATCCTGCTAGCACGAGTCCCAAGTACAGTAAGGGTGACAGAGAACGCAAACATCAACAATGCTTGAGTAACCCCGAGCGCTGCGTAAATACCGATGTATGCTCCAGTCGAGTAGCCCCACTTGTTCGACGTCCACCATGATAGCCAGAGACTTGTTGCGATATTTGCACCCTGAGAGATGATGAGAATGACTAGGACCAATGGACCGAAGAGCAACGACCCAGAAGCTCGAATATATGCAGCGTAGACGCTCCAACCAACACTTTTGACAGCGCGCTCTTCTTGTTGCATAAGCGCAGCCCCGCGCTTAGTCTGCTTCCTCTTCTTCGCAGCTTTCTTCTCATCTTCAACCTCATCGTCGTTGACTTGATCTTCAATCTCCTGTTTCTCCTCTTGTGCTGTGGTTGCCATCAGCTTCTGAAAGTCTTCATTATTGTTCATTAGATTAGAGAAGGTATCAATAGTCTCGATGCGACCATCTTGCATCCAGATGATTCTGTCGCAGCGGCTTAGAACATGAAGCTGGTGGGTCGCAAGAATCCTACACTTGTCTTTAAGTAGACCACAGATTGCGTTATCGAAAATGTGGCGTCCGACATGTGCATCCACCGCGGACAGAGGATCGTCCATGAGAACGATGTCGCTATTGAAATATATGGCCCTGGCAATATTCAACCGTTGCTTCTGCCCTCCAGACACTGTGATGCCTCTCTCTCCGATCTCCGTAAGATCACCATAAGGTAACATGTCGAGGTCTGGCCGTAAGGCACAAGCATCGACCACGGCCTCGTACCAGTTCTTGTCGTAGTCTTTGCCGAAGAGAATGTTCTCTTTCACTGTAGTATTCTGAATCCAAGCGTATTGTGGACAGAAAGCCCTGGTCGCACCCATTGTAACGCTACCACTGGTTCTCCGCATGTCGCCGGCAAGAGCAGCAAGTAAAGAAGACTTGCCTGAGCCTACACCACCTATGACAGCGACAAGCTCGTTGCGTCCGACTGAGAAGTCTAGGCCGTTGAGCTTAAATGGTTCAGCTTCAGTAAGTGTGCTTGCACTGTCAATACCGCTGTTTGAAGCATCGACCGGCTTTCCAGCCTTGGCCGCGGCCTTTTCGGCATCCTTGGCCTCTTTAGACCGTCTATTTTTTGGCGGTGGGCCGGGTTTCTTGTCCGGATCTTGAGTCACATTCCGCTCCCATGTGAAGGCGGCATTGTGCATCGATACAGCATTCTTACCCTCCATATCCCATATAAAGTCATCATTCTGTTCTTCTGCTATCAAGAAATCCTGAACTCGGCCTATCGAAGACCAAGCGTCCACGACCTGACCAATAACCAAAGGTAATAGGTTCAGAGGCATCCTAAGCGAGTTAAATAGCGCCAAGGACGAGAAAACGTATGCCGGATTGAGGTCATGATTCGAAAGGGAATATGTAATGAAGGAAAGCATAGATGCAAAGATCGGGAGAGACATCGACGCGGCATTAATGGCGTTCCTTATCGATAATAGGATCTGTATAGCTCGAATCTCTCTTTTCCTGATGTCGCCAATGCGTTCCAAGAACGAACTTTCCCATCCAAAGTACTTGACGAAACGCACTGCTTGAAGTATTTCCTGGGTGAGAGAGACTCTTTGATCAGTGATCTTATTGATTGCCCGTCTTCGAGCGAAAAGAACTTTGATAGCCTTGGTCAATAAGGGAATCCCAATGACCAGTAAACCGAACCCTGCAAGAGCTGAGTATGTTAAATTAATGACGAGGACGACTAGAGTGAGCAGAATAGCCACCGGCGAAGTCCAGACCATATGAAACATTCCCGAAGCCTGATCGATACGGTAGGTATCTGTAGACATGAGATTTACGATGCGTCCATTGCCCCAGCCTGCTCCATCCCCAGAAATGCCACGAGCACTGTCCGCCATAACTTGAGCTCCACCTGTCGGATTGAGCTTCTTATCAATCATGCGTTTGAGAAAACTTTTCTTTACTTTCTCGTCCTCTATGTTGACCTTCTCCTTAGTATCATCTTCAATAGCCTTGCCACCTGCCTTTGCACGTCCTGAGATCTTCATGGCTTTTTCAAATATGACCGTTATTAAGACCCCTCTCGATTGTGCACCGACCATCTGTCCGCGGTATATGAAGTGGTTAGTACCCATGCTTTGAAGCATCTGCAGCAATGATATCCCGATGACAAGCCCTATACCTTTTGAGATACGCGGACTAGGTGTATGGGCCTGTTGCGCAATATATGCATCCTCTGCGAAGGCGATCAGGTATCGAAGCGTGAAGGGCGCCATCACCTGTACTATACTGGACGTAAGTTGACAAAGCCCTCCGAGCCAGAACTCGAACTTGAACGTCTCGTACAAAGACCAGAGAAGTGGGTACTTGTCGCCTCGACCGAGACGTTTCTGAAAAGAGGCACTGAGCTTGGCTGAAAGCACTGGAGCCGACCTGTTGGGATTGACAAGCCATATATCGTTTAGCTCAAGTGGCCGTTGGTATCCCGTACTCATCAAAGGTGCCATCCATTGGAACGTGAGCAGGCTGAGGAACGGCGCCCCGTATTCTCTCGATATCCGCCGCTCTTTAGGTACTGGTGGTTTGGTGGAGCTCTTCAGAGGATTCAGGCGTTTATACCATGACTTCTTCTTTTGAGGCTCGGCATCTCTCGACTCGGCAGTCATCGAGGAAGTGGTCGTAGTTGTGGTGAGCGTCCTAGTAATGTCGGGACGTGTCCGTTTCTTGTCATGATCGGAGGAAGAGAGATCACTGTCGGAACCCACATATTGTAAAGGTGCTGTCGCGCCAGATTCATGGTCGTTCGTTCGGTCAGAGGTGCCCACATACTGCAAAGGCTCTGTAGCGACAGGCTCGGTGCCGTTCGTTTGATGAGCAGCGCCTACTGGATCTGTAGAAGCGTACTCCTTCTCCTGCTGCCCTGTCTCAGCCATTATGAGTTCTCTAGCGTTATTGGGAGCTAGAAACACAATTCATGGTTACCTGAGGCTCTTAACCAAAAAGAACGGGCGAGCGCGAGGCAAAATCATGTCGTAAGGGTCGAAAAGTTGCACCAGTCATTAGTTCGTTCCCCACTGTTGATTTGCTGAGCAAATAGAGAGATCTCAGACCCGCAGCGGGTCTGACGGCATCCGACCACGGAGAGCGGTGGTAACTTACCACCGAAGAGAGCTAATCCCCATTAGGACTGGTATGGCCTTTTGGCACGAAAACTGCTAGGTAGGCATTCCCGTCTTCAAGCGTCGGTCACCTTCACGTACCTAGTGTAAGGCTTGCATATATTGGTCGCAAGCCACTGCTGCCTTGAGGGACAGAGCCTATTAGAAAAGTATTCCAGTGTTGTAGCACCGGCGCTCAAGGAAACCCCACCGCGGCATGGGTTCTGGTCCGATCCCGAGTACTCTGTAATGACATTGGACGATGTGGGACAGATGTCAGACAATGAGTCGGAAAGGCGGGCATACGTAAGTGGAAGCCTAAGTTGATGCTGCTGCTGTATACACCGCATTTTGCTTTTTCGTATGTAAACCGTCCTACGACTGTAGCAATCTCGGCGAACGCGTTGGGAACAGGTAGTGTCCTGCTGACGAACCTTGTGGATACGGCTGTCTCTGTCCGTCGGTGGTCGGCGGCTGAGAGCTTGTGCGGTGTACTTCAATTCAGCGCACGGTGGATGGATTCAATGATGTGTTAGGGGCATTGGGAACCGTATTGGAAGAGCGGACGTGGTTTAAAGCTGAGTCAGATGGTATCATGCCAAGGTATGATATTACTGGGCAATGCTTATTTGATGTTGGGGGCCACCAGAACTGGACTGTTCAATATGAATTCTCTCTCGCAAAAAGTGCTTCTTTGATCTGGGATATGCCGCGTAAATATGGTGGTTGAGCTGAGCTTATGTCAAGAATGTCAATCAAAGTGTAACACTTTTGAGACAGGGCCGAATGCACCGAATTTTAGCTTTTCAATTGTCCGAGCACTCCTCATGAGGACCAAATGCTGGTATCTATCAAGACAAACGCTATGTACATAATTCATATTTCATATCCCGGATAAATTGGATCGGACACCATCCCAAAATGATATCTGCAAGATCTGACAAAACGCTGACCCGTTGAATGATAGGATCAAGAACCTAGGTGTTTCCGTTGATTCATATGTCTTCGGAGCTGCCAGCAGTTGTGAAAACCAGTAACCCTACCAGAGAAGACCTTTCCGTCTCTTTGTAACGCCTTGCTTGCGTAAACAGAACACTACCATATCGCCCTTCCTCCTCCAATCATCATGACCCCAGCTGTTCCATCCTCGCCAACAGTCCCTATATGCACTTCCCTTGAGCACTTCTAGCATTGTTGGCTCCATTTGCTCGAAAAACACAAGATACTCCGGCCATGTTTTGCGACCTTCCCGCCCATCCCAAGCATCTGCTTCTATCATGTCTTCTCTTCCGAACCCGCCTTTCACACGTCTACGGCCGCTTAGCCATCCAAACCACGAAGCTAGGCGCTTCTTCGAGGCTGGAGGGTTTCCAAGCGTTTTGGAGAGAAAG
Organism: Cladonia squamosa; assembly: GCA_947623385.2. Taxonomy (NCBI): domain Eukaryota; kingdom Fungi; phylum Ascomycota; class Lecanoromycetes; order Lecanorales; family Cladoniaceae; genus Cladonia; species Cladonia squamosa. The sequence continues at coordinate 770,481 of OX392372.1, read as the reverse complement.
TTCTTAGGATTGGCGTAGAATTGGTCAGCTTCGTCGAGATAATCGGCTCTGGCAGAAGCGTTGTAATTAATGGGTGGCTCGCAGGTAAGCGCCCAAGCTTTGATGGAAGGGTGGACGAGATGTGAACGCCAAGGCGTGCTGTGGCAAGGCATTAGGAAGCCTACTGTCATCGTCGACGGTGCTGGAGCGAGGAAACCTGCCGGTGGTTGGCTAAGGTAATGTTTTGTATGTTGGTTCCGGAGATATGTCATGACGGTGAGGGGTGCGGTCTGGTGTGACGTCGTTGTCATTAGTGCGATGATTATATTGATGGTTAACAGCATGCCGAGTATAATCCGTCGAGGAGTGAGTGGTGAAGAGCGTGGAATAGCTGGAGAGACGGCAGGAAGGAAGAATGTTGTAAAGGGAGCCGCAGCCAGGATATGGAGCAGCGGCAGGAGAGGACAGATGAAGCGGACTTCTTTGTGGGATATGAAAGATAAGACCACTGGAACTAGGACTGCAGTCGTAGCCAATTGATATCTAATGGCTTTGGTAAAGCGAGAGTCGTTTGAATAGTGGGGAGGGATATCCGGAGGGAAGAGAGATTGGTAGACTCCAACAAGGGCAAATGGGAGAAGAGTTGTTAGAAGCAACGGATATCCTTGAGAGATATAGTAGTGCCAGTCATTCTTACCATAGAAGACCGCTAGTGATTGGGCGATGTTGAAGTACAGGAAACGAAACGGCGGGAAGGTCCATTGATTGTAGTATAGGCGATCAATGAGTGTCGAGAGCAACAGAACAAGAGATCTGGGAGAAAATTCAGTGTACGTTTAGGGTTAGGAGGATAGTCTATACGTGCCCGCAAAGTGCTACCTCCCTAGCGAGGACAAGTCTTTCTTTCTTAGTTGCCGGAAGGAGGGATAACGAGGATACGTTGAGCCATAACTGCATGCCTTCCCAGGGCAACGATAGCACCTTTCCATGGGTCGCGATGCGCAACATGATAAAACAAGCGAAACACATCCAGATGAGGACGTTCGTTGGCCGTAGTATACAAGCTAGCGCGGCGAGAAACAGACAGCGTCGCAGCCTGTTGTGCCAGTCAATGCTATGCTTGATGCGGTCCCATAATCTGGGCACCAACTTTGCCATCTCGTCGATATAATCTCCATCCTCACTCTTCTGATCCTCAACCTTCTTGTCCTCCGAATCCTGCTCCGCAGGTTTCTCGTTTTCGCTCTTTCGCAGCCCGTCCTCGTCGAATTCATCACCATCTTCCGGGTCCATTGACCATTGCCAAGGCCAATAGTAAAGCGCGATAACTGTCAACACAGTTTCAAGGCAATTGGATAATGTGCGCGTAGAACAGAACCACTGCCAAGGGTTGCAGACTGTAAGAGCAAGCTGTAAAAGTCAGGGAGATGAACGCGGAGTCGTCGCAGTGAGTGCTTTGAGTAAGTCATATGCACCACATACAGCTGCCCAAGCTTCATTGCTTCCAGTTCCATAGATACGTTCCCCTAGCTTCCAGGTATAGTAGTCTCCTACCGCAGCGAAGACTGCCTGGACCACTTTGGGCGCCGCGACTAGGAGGTCGGCACGGTAGGTGGGAGACAGTCGCAAGACCCAGGCAAGACAGGACGCAGACCAATAGACAGCAGCGAATATGGCTGGGTGAATTGCAGATCGAAGATGGTTCTTCCACTCCTGCACGCGACATCAGCTGTTGTACTCTTTCCTAGCAGTATTGTTTACCCAAGTGATCCAGGCTCCACTATCCTTTCCGAACGCGATCTGCCAAGCTGGCTCGAGGGATTGGAAGTATTCATCTGGCTGGAAGAAGGTCTTGACGCTCAGCGCATTGAGAATCCTGAATGCGACAAGGAACAAGAAGATGTCTTGCGATGTAGATACTTGCTTAACGCGCTCCACGGCGCATCGGCGAAGACCTTTGACATCCTCAAGACTTATTGAACTATCGAGGCCGAATCTGGTCGAGGCCTGCGACATGGGCGTCGTCGGCGGCGACGACATGGCGTAGCATTTGCTTTGCGCAAATGCCCTTATTGGAAGAATCCGGTTTTGAGCCCAGGAAGGCTTGGGACATTCCTGCAAAGCCAAGACCGGACCAATAAGGCGGCCATGGAATAACGGCCAGACGCGGAACGTTTTACCCCGCCACGACAGCCGAGGAGCCCTAAGGTAACCCCCACCTTGCCTTTGCTGCACAATTCAAGCCGGCAAAAGCAGGTACATTACATACAATTCTTACATTAACTTACTTTTTACTGGAGCCCTCTTCCCTCACAAATACGGCTACCCCTCGTGATTCTTCTTAAGCATACACCTGCACTTAGAGGACTAGTACGACAGAACGGTCTTCTCGTGCATACTTCATCGTGCTTTCCGTATTTTCATAATAACGTCGTTATATTTCTTTGCCCTCCATACTTTCAACAAAAACACGACTTTAGTACTTTACCAGCCAGAAGACCATACAAGAGTTCCAATATGGCTCCAGTTGCTACTACGGCTAATGGCCACGTTGACAGCACAAATGGCACGACATTGAAAGCAACAGCCCCTGCATTCCATCCCACAGGAACCCCAGATCCTTCGAAATATCATGCTGCCTCCTCCGAAGAAGCCATAAATAGCGAACACACTCATGCTGCGCACAACTATCATCCCCTTCCAATTGTCTTCTCTCGGGCGGCAGGTACTTCTGTATGGGATCCAGAAGGCAAACAATATCTGGATTTTCTTTCAGCCTATGGTGCTGTCAATCAAGGACATTGCCATCCAGAGCTAGTGAAGGCTTTGACCGAGCAGGCATCAAGACTGACACTGAGCTCGCGAGCATTTTATAATGACGTCTTCCCACGCTTCGCCCAATTTGTAACCAAGTTCTTTGGTTTTGACATGGTCTTGCCCATGAATACTGGGGCAGAAGCTGTCGAGACAGCGGTCAAAATAGCAAGGAAATGGGGTTATAAAGCTAAGGGTATCCCACCCAACGAGGCCTTAGTTCTAAGTGTGACGGAGAATTTCCATGGCAGAACAGTAAGTTTTGTATGCTACAATTTGGGTAAGCAAGAGGCTAACACATAGGCTTGTAGTTCTCAGCAATCTCCATGTCCACTGATCCCGAATCAAGGGACAATTACGGCCCACACTTGCCTAATATTGGGTCCTATTGTCCGAAGACAAAACAATCCATCCGGTATAACGATGTAAAGGCTCTTGAGTCTGCTTTTGACGCACATGGGAAGAACATCGCCGCTTTTCTTGTTGAGCCGATACAAGGCGAGGCTGGGATTGTGGTGCCTGATGAAAGCTATCTTAAAGACGTCCGAGCGCTTTGTGACAAACACAACGTTCTTTTGATCTGTGATGAGATTCAAAGTGGTATAGCAAGGACGGGAAAACTCCTTTGCCATGAGTGGAGCGGCATCAAGCCAGACTTGGTGTTGCTTGGCAAGGCAATTTCGGGGGGCATGTATCCTGTGTCTTGCGTCCTGGGGTCGAAAGACGTTATGCTTACGATTGAACCTGGCACCCACGGGTCGACATACGGCGGTAACCCACTTGGATGTGCTGTTGCAATTCGAGCCCTAGAGATCGTCAGAGATGAGCACTTGGTCGACCGTGCAGCGAAATTAGGAGAACTGTTCCGTTCTGAACTCCAGAAGCTCAATAACCCCATGGTGAAGACGATCCGTGGCAAAGGTCTCTTCAATGCCGTAGTCATCGACGAATCGGAAACAGGCGGCCACAGTGCTTGGGATCTATGCATGTTGATGAAAGAGAAAGGGTTACTGGTGGGCAGAGCGCTTAAAATAGCCCACGTTAAGAAGACTAAAGATGCTGATGATCTGAAGGCGAAACCCACGCACCAAAACATTATCCGTCTCACACCTCCACTTGTTATCACTGAAGCTGAGATTCGCACTGCCTTGGGGATCATCGATGGCGCGATGAAAGAGCTGCCCTCCCTAAAGGGCGAGAAAGAGGATCATGTTGTACCGCCAGAGGAGAAGGACGTCAAGATCGTGGTCGATAATTAAAGAAAGCACTGTCTGCAGTGAGTTTTTTGGTGGACTATACACATCGACATTATTGATTTTTGTGATACCCTAGAATGGACCGGAATTCTGCTCTGGTAGCTTGAAGATGGTGTAAGATACTTCGCCTAATCAGCTACTCTTCCGACTTCAGTCATTTGCCTAAATGTCAAAGGACCATGACCTTTAAGCCTTGACTATAGGGGATGGAGAAATATGAACATTAGGTGTAGCAAAGGACAAGGCTCTTGAAGCGCTTTCTAGTAACATTTCCTCCTGTTACAACCAATAGCACAATAGCAGAACGGAATCTTGTCTTCAGAAATGGTTTAGGAGAACCTAAGCGAATGAAGCAAGGGCCTTGCATGGAAAGGTTTCAAGAGAAAGAAGACTTGCAATTTTCTGAGCTCTTAGATGGTGGAAACATCCTTTCACAATGTTGTTAGGCACTAGCATACCTTCATGGAGGGGGATTTAATCCCGTAAAATAAATTGTTATGAGAACATTTGAGCAGCGGGCCTAACATATTCAGTGTGTACGGCTGCAATTCCCACAGCAGTAATGTGTTAGCAATGATGGTTAATAGTATCTTGCTTGGACACGAAATCTCGAGTGTGGACGTTGTGTCGGTATCCGCATCGTATTGAAACGCGCCAAGACCTAAAGATGCTAGATGACTAAGCTCTACCTTAGTGCCTACAGAATAAATTGAGAATTTTCCCCAGCAAATCCCTTTCCTTCTTCATCAAAAAGCAACGGAACCAGCCACGACCATTGCTTAGCCTTATGGACCCTACAGCAATGTGTTGCCATGCGTCTTTACGTCGCAGTGGTTCTGGAGATCGAATAGAGCCCGGATAAATAGGAAGTTTCCCTCTCGATGAGTTCTCTTTGATGAGAGCGATGGGAGGGGAATGTCGATAGATGGGACACAAGCACATGAAAAAATTCTCCTTTGAGTTCGACGTTCAATATCTGCTTTGTGGGTCGCTTTCAACTCGACGCGTTCGTGCTAGTCCAATATCGCTTCACTGTTTGCGGCTCATGAGTGGCTGGCTGTTCGTAAGGAATGAGTCCGGTAGATCTATTTCCACACCCTGAACTAGAATAATATAGTGTCTCATTCCGTTACTGGCAATCTAACTAAAAAGGTGGGTGTTTGTTGTGTTCGTTTGCGTCTCTGGCATTCCTCGCCTGATCTTCGAGATATGCAAATCAGCTACCCAGCCAGCCTTTATAAGTCAACCTTCATAACAGCACTTACTTCCACCAGCTTCTGCTCCTTTACGTTCTTTACCCTCCAGAGAGCCTGTTGCTAGCGGAGGTTGCATTGCTATTCTCGCATCCATTATTTCAGATTCTGCGCGTTAGCACTACGTCTGCTCCAACCTCATCCATATAGTTAATATTTAATCAGCGAAACTGCGCTGTCGCGATGAAGGCCAATTTTATTGCTACTACAGCCATGGCAGCGGCGGTCGTCTCCGCCCAAACTACGACTGCGCCAACCACGTCGGTAGATCCATCGTCCTCGACGTCAACTGTTACCGAGTACTATAACACTTGTACCAGCAGCGAAGAAAGCACTGCGACTGCCACAACCACTGAGACCTACTGTCCAATATGCGAAGCCATGAGCATGTCCACATTTCCTGGCGGCCCCACGACGGTCTACACAACGGTTTTCTCCTCTCTGTGTTCTGGGAGCTTGGCACCAGCGACGTACACAATCACCGAGCCGTGTCCTAGCACTGGCGCTGAGCGTCCATCGGGCTACATCCCACAAGGCTTCGTCGCTACCACTGTGCCTTGCGGATGTGCGGAGAACACCCCCGTTACGATTACCACTCCCGCACCAGCTTACGCAGAGGCTGCGGCAAGCCTTCCAGCAGCAGCCCCTGCTTCGCCAACTCCTGCTGCCGCCCCTGCGGCTCCAGCGGAGGCCCCAGCAGAGGCTCCAGCAGAAGCCCCTGCATCAGCTCCTGCGTCTGGAAGCCCCGCTGCTCCTGCGGCTCCCGCGGAGGCACCAGCAGAAGCCCCAGCATCTGGAAGCCCCGCTGAGGGTGCTGCTTCCGCCCCTCCCTACCCTGTGTCGCCGGCACCAGTTGTCAATGCCGCAGCGGCTACTGGAGGATCACCATCCAACTCTTCTGGCATCCAGCCATTTACCGGCAGCGCTTCCACAATGACGGCATATTCAACGTCATTCATCATTGGGTTGATAGGCTTGATTGCTCCTCTAATGTTCGGGCTGTAATCGCCACTTGCATTCATCACTACCACTCTTTCGCTATCGGCATCGGTAAGGCTGTCGAACTCTTTCCCTGAGCTGCAGCTAATGTATCCATCGCAGGCGTTTCAATGGGCATCATCTTCTTGTTCGATTCGGGTATCTCTTTCCATTGTCGCGGTTGGGCTTAGGAAAACTTCATATACGTGGGATAGTACTCTGATGTTACCATAATCTTCAATACTATTATTACTTGCCATCTCGCATCTTCCCAGCATTTCCCACTTTGCGCACATTCTCTGCCCTGCTTCTGACAAAGAGATATTCATTGTCTTCGATTTATGACTCAACAAAGAACACGCCTGCTCAGTATCTTGGAATACGTTTTAATTTCTGGCAAGTCTTTGTCTTTCTTTGTGCCAACGATAGGCTAATACGTCTTCTATTAACAAGCTTATCATCACTCCTAGGTCACCGGGTACTCTGTCAAACATCGTTTTCATTGCATCAAAAACTTCTAACATACCGATTCCATAGCATCCGCAAAACGATCTGGCCAAGTAAAGATTTCACATCATGTCGCGAGCACCACCAGCCTCCACTAACGGGATCCAGGAATACTACACTCCACGTCCAACTCTTTGCTCTTCAGCAACTTCACGGCGGTCTATGCCGCGTGTCGAACAGCAATATATCCAAAGGCATATCCAACTCTCGGATATTCAAAAGCCCAAGGAAACTCGATTGGGGAGAAAAGTAGCAAGACCCTCAGTTAGATCACAGCCTGACTCCTTCTGGTCGTGGCTGAGTGGCTTTCTTGATGAGGTGAAGACTAAAGCTTCCACGCAAGTTTCTGCTGATGACCCACGCGCCCAGACAAATATACCACAACGGTCTCATCCTAGCCAAGGCATATCTGATCCTGATCCTATAAATTCCAGGCACAGCGCCGCTTCATCTAAGGACTTTAGAATCAGAGAAGCCAAACAAGCAGCTAGGGAAGACCAACTAGAGTACGAAGCACAACACTATAGCCTTTGGGGCGAGATCGTATATATATATAAATCACTGAGGGAGAAAATGGCTAAGAAAAGGGCGGAGGCAGCAAGGCAGAAACACCGTGAGGCGAGACAGAAAATACACGAAGAAAAGGCCAAAATCCAGGTCGCTCTTGTACCAGATATTGTGTCACCTGAAGAACAAATGGCGCCTGTAAGGCATCCTACACCGTCTCCGAATCTCCCTTTGCCTCCAAGATTGTCACAGCAGATCAAAGAAATTGCTCCTGAATCACACTTAGAAATTACTAGGAAGCCCGTGCAAGCATTCAGCAAGACCGAAGGCGAGGTTCGTAAGCACGCTGTGAAGATTACTCACCTTCCACCTGTACACAATAGCGTGCATCTCCAGCCAACTCCTGCAAAGAATCGCGACTTTCGCAAAGCAGTCGAAATCGATCACAAAAGAAAGTCAAGCAATATCACAATGTTTGGTGACTTCATGAGAAAGCCATCAGAACCATCAGAGAGGCTTGCGAGATTGCCACCGCATATACCTACCCCCGTGACCCCACGAGAAAACAAACGTACAATGGCTGAGCCCTTCCACCAACGCAATGGAACTCAATGGACCTTTACCGTCCCAGGGATCGATGAAGTTGCACCCAAATCCAGTCCTATTCTACCAAATACCGACTTCCCAAAAAAGGCCAACGAAAAACGAGAACCACAGGTCACGGTTAACCCCCAAGGATGTATATTGTGTGGGAGTCTCAACTCGCCAAAAACTCAATATAATCAACAAGGCCTTTGGCTGTGCACAGCATGCAGAAGCCCAATGTTCGCAAAGGAGGTCCCTCCGGCGCCTGCAGTTCCCCACGAGACGACATCGGGACGCTACCAGAGCCGCTCTAGATCATATTCTCGGGGAAGAAAGTTGACTACAAAAGGCAAGAAGGATGAAAGTGCCGTCTTCACCCCTGAACCATGTGAGTATTGCAACGCATCCCTCACCCCTATCAAAGAATTTGATCAAGAATTGCATACACGTGTGCCATGCCAATGGTGTGACAAGCAGCTAACGCTCCCAGTTTCCGAGCCTGAGCCCATGCGAGCGTCAATGATACCGTCACCCCTCTACTCCTTAAGGACTAAACGTCCTCGCTCTTCCTCAGTGGATAGCCCAGTATCCCCATTGATAGCAGATCCATTTGCAAACTTCGACGCTGAAATAAACTCCCCACCTAGCCGACAGGCGACTCTATCACCGGATTTTCAAGCTATCATTACTCAAGATGCGAACTATAGACATAGCGTGGATGATGAAAGTCCACCCACTCCACCACTTAAAGACGACCACACCTCCTGGCCTCCGAAGGTCCCATCCCCAGCCATCACAGAAGCGCCCCTCCTCTCCTCCAAGTCGTTCAGACCACCAAACCCACAATCAGCCTGGTCAGAATCTACCACACGCGACAGCACTCGCCTGAGCTACTACCAGTCCACCCCTACCACTCCTAAAGTACTTCCCCAAACCCCAAGATCTCCCCTCACCCCGCAGCGATCGAAAGCCACACGCCCACAGATACCCGAACCTCTACCCAACTCTCTCCCAGCAACCAGAAAACGTACCACCAACAAGGTCAGAAATAGGGGAAGCGGAGGAACCAAGAGCAAGGAAACAATGGCGCTGCGCCCACCACTGGGTATACCGTCTGGTTTCCCTTTTGCACCGCCTCCTATCCCAGAGGATGATACACTGCACAAGCCCAAACGAAGCAGCAGCATCTATCCCGAGGATGAGAGGTATACGTTGCCGCCTTTTGAATTTGCGACCAGATTCAAGAGTGGCAAGGAGAAAAGGGACACGAATTTCTATGATTTTTGGAAAACGATTCTGGAGGAAAGGAAGGATTGAGGGGGATGTTGAGTGTAATCTATGTTGTTCCATGCGATGAATATTAAAGTCCGATGATTAACCAAGAGTCGAGCGTGGAGGTAGAGATAGGCGATAAATATCGATTCTCTGCCAGCATTATTGGTCTAACCATCTATTCAATAAAATGCCTGACTTGGCTTTCTATATTAGAAGCTTTTGATTACTTACTCGAGGAAGATTGCCAAGACTCAGCTTGCCCTATATCTATGTCACCAGTGCCTAGCTTGTTCATAGATTTTATATTGGCTTTGATAATGTCCAGAGGTTGGGGGTGACACGTATGAACATGGGCTCTCAATCTGAATTTCCGAGGGTTTGAAAAGTAACTTCCGGATCCCTTAGGTTGTATGCCATCTAAAGCCATGAATGCTATGGCAGCGGCTTCAGAAATAGTCAATACAAACAGCTCTTCATACTCCATTCATTATAGTGTATTGATCAGTTTCATACGTGCTCGACAAGCTGCGCTTGACTTTACAACACTCTCGTTATCTGCAAGTGACCTCTTGCATCGCTGTTCTCCGGCTCTATGTAAGCTCTGGTTTCTATTCGTTTCTTCCATTTGTTAGCTTCTCCCCGTGCAAGGATGACGGTCATCCGTATCAGGGGATCGATGGGCATTCCATCAGGATTTTCAACTATTGAAATCCTCTTCGACTGGGTGGACGAAGCTGTGTTAGCATTGCTTGGTATTGCTGAGCTCATCGGCGTGAAAGTCCATCGCCCAAAGGCCCAATTGAGAATGTACTTGGCACTGGTTTGCCCTTGGTGGATCACGGCAGGCTCGACATCACCCGCAGAAGAAGCAGGCGGATGAGAAGCTTTGATAATGCCTTTGATCCGATATACCTCGTCTTTGGGAGCCGAAAGCAAAAATGTCTCCAGAGAATCGAGATTCACACCGTGAGCCAGCATATCCTCGCATGACAGAGTCACAGAAAGAACCTCAACTTCTGTTTGATGGTCGGAGCTATGTTCCTGATGGTGATGCTCTGATGTATGGCTAGGATTCTCATGTGTGAGAGGATCGGGTTCTCGTGCAAACGCACTGTCCAAACCCAATAGTATGCCTTGATCCACACGTCCCTTGTCTGTCTTCACAGTGGCCACCTGTAGTTCAAGGTCTCCCACACGGTCTAAGCAGTCCTCATATCGTCTCTCATCCACAATTTCCCATTTATTGAAGACCATGAGGTCTGTGTACCGTGCTTGCATTTTGGCCGTGTAGGATGTATCTTCATATCCTTTCCAATTCTCCACATCAATAACAACAATGACTCCGTCCAAATTGTAATTTCCAGATTCTCTTCCCAGTCTGTTGACTTCCATTGCTAAGGTTGCGGGGAATGCACTCCCACTGGTCTCGATGATGATGCGATCTGGACTGACATCCTTACGAAGTGTGTCGAGTGCATCTCCAAGCTGTCCTACAAGGTTGCAGCAGATGCAACCATTCAGCAGCTCTTGAACGCCTCCAATCGCAGACGCTGAGGCCAATTGAGAGTCGACAGCAACGTCGCCGAACTCATTCTTCAATAACGCTAGTTTATAGGTTTTCGGCAGCTGGGGAATGAGGTTGAGGATGAGGGTCGTCTTTCCAGATCCTGTGATGTGGATTAGCGTCTTGTCGTTCGACAAATGGGATTCTGCCATACCTAGATACCCTGTGATAATGGTTATGGGGATTGGTGACATGATCTCGCCCTGCAGTAGCAGCAAAGTTTGGTTGGTAGGCGCAGTGGAATCTCGAAAGCTTTTGCCCCACTAGTAATCTGCCCCACGCGTGACCGCTGCGCGGCCGACGCTGCAAGGCGTGAGGGGGTGGCTCCTGCCGTTCTGACCTTAAGTTTCGAAGACGGTCAGTATCAGGATTTGGTCTTTGCTGTGAAAGCTTGATGAAATCCTGTGTGAAGACGTGTTTTACGCTCCTATCACACTTCTATTCATCTGGACAAAACAGCTGTGGTCCGAGGCAGGCAGGCACCTGATCCAACCCCGCCTCCCACCTCTGCAATTGTCACTCCCGACCCTCCTAATCCAAGTCCAATCACTACACTCGACCTAATCCTACAACATCACTGATAATAGCTACAAACATCACAATGGCGGAAAATCAAGAAAGCAGCCAGAGCAGTGGTGGGCTCGGTGGCATCGGCGACAAGCTCAGCGAGGCTGCTGGGGGTTCCAGTACCGGTGCAAATGTTCAGAGTTACATTAGCAAGGGTGTGTATCCTGCTTGGCGGCTGTAGTGAAATACTTGGCTGACGTCAGCGTGCAAAGGCATCGAGACAGTTCAACAGTCAGTCTTCGGAAAGGGAAATCAATCAACTTCCGGAGAGTCTGGTACCGGCGAAGATCAATCCCACCATGCGGCAGTGGATCAGGCGCATCCTGAGGAAATTGCGGAATACCTTCGTGACAAGCATATGAGTACAACCAAGGAGGAGAGAGAAGGTCCGAGACTTGGATGAATGGGATCTGTACCTTAAGACTGACAGTCAGAGGAATGAAAAGAAGATCCAAGGCTTAGAACTCTGAAAGTTCAAGTTTAATAAGGATGGAGGCTTTGGCTGCATGATCACTAGCTTCTACATCCCCTTGGCAATTGCTTGTGCTTGCCCGGCATGGTAATAGTGTGTTTCAATGCAGTTTCTGCAAGATTCAATCATTCTCTTCTTCAATCTTATAGCATCGCTCGCCAACCCCTTCCACTGATGCTGCCAGGCTGCGGCCTCTCAATGCCCAAGTGCTGCGTAACCTGACCGAGATGATCGAAGCCCCAATAGCACTCTTTCTCTCCCTTTGCATTAGTTGCTATTTGAATGAGCAGATTTTCACTTGCATGAGTGATGATATATGGCTTACCAACAAACCACGGTAATCCAAAGCTGCCTTCTGCCAGTGCTTGCTCGGTTCTCGCCGTGAGGTGCTTCTTGATTTCATCGCTGGTCGCCTACGCTGATGAGCAATGCTTTTAAGACAGCTGAAATGAATACAGCACCTTTATCAATATCTCTTTTGCTTGACTATTTCCAAAGATCTTGCTAAAGACAGGCTTGATAAGATCCAGCGTGTGGATGTCTTTAAGCTCGGCAAATGACATGTGGTAAAGAGTAGCGAAGGTCTCGGTCAGTTTCTCTGGATATAACAGTTCCACAACACTCAAAGCCCGTTGGACCTAGAACGAATGAGTCCCCTACTAGGGGCCGGTATATCAAAGACTAACCTGGATGGTATTCCGCGGGAAACCAGGGGGCATTTCATTAGCCATAGGTACGTCGAAATTGCGAGCCCAGCGCACCCGCTCTTTGCCTACCCATTCTCCCTTGTCTTCCAAAAGCGATTAGGTTGAGGGGAGTTCAAAAAGCGATCAAGAACGTACTTTTGATATTAGCAGGAGGCGTATTGCCGCAAGCTTTCATGATGCCGCCCAAGAACACAGGCACAAATTTGACATCGCACTGTTCGAAAACTGGCGATGTCTGGCGCGACCACCTATCAGCATAGTGCACAAAAGGGTGAGTTGAAATAATTGGCAACATTGGCTTCAAATATTATTGCAACTATCATACAGAGTATTGTAGTCCGAAAGCAAGGGGTACAGAAGACCCAATATTCTGACTGTAGGATTGTTTATAGACATGGAAGGCCATATACTCGCAACACGTAACTCAGGTCGAGGCTAACAAGGCTCATCAAAGGTGTGGACTATTCGATTCACTTACTCTGACAATGTGGAAAGCGAGATAGGCAAAAGGGCTCACGACATCAAGGTAGAGAACGAGACTTGGCTTTGCCATATTGCTGGTTGTAAGCTTGAGGAAATGAGAATGTGTAGATTTGGAGTAAAAGAGTGTCGATTAGGCATGGGACTTTGCTGACAGGAGGTGATTATATATCTACGTGAAGCATTGCCGGTTTCCTCTGAACCGAGGCCCAATGCTGTCACACAGCTTTTGCAGTCCGCTAAATACGCAGCGCAAAAGCTATTGGTTAAATTACATGGATAAATAAAGAAAAAGCGACCTGTCTCACAGCAATTAAGGGTTCGGAAGGGTTTGCTTGTAACTCTGCCCACAGCCCCTAAATAGAACAATGGCTTCAATGACGATGCGGCGGACTAACCTGGTTCGGTGCCGCATCTTGCAGCGACCCCAACCTTACATATCTACGCCGCCAGTTCTCAAAATCCCCTTTTCACTGCAAGCAACGGAAACATGTATATTTGACCTTCCGGACGATACTAATCTGCTCGCTGTTAATTGCAGCTTCCACGTATACAGGAACCAATTTCCACGTTCTTTTTGACCGTTTTATCGGAATTTTGGTAGCCGCAAACGTTCCGCTTACACCCTAAACGTATATTGAGACGACATGACGACGGCCTTGAGCAAGCGCCATCAGGCGCGGAATGAGAGAGCGCTCCAGGAGCTCATTAAGACTGTGCCTGGTAATGACAGATGTGCGGATTGTGGGGCTAGGAATCCAGGTGTGTTCCACCCTAGAACTCCCTTCAAAGCTCACGGACTAATCGGAAATTCCAATAGGATGGGCGAGCTGGAGTGTCAGTGCTGTTCAAAAGAAGGCCAGATGTCAAAGAAGTGCTAGCTGACCTTGTGCTGTGACAATAGCTTGGCATATTCCTGTGCATGCGATGCGCCTCCCTTCACCGCAAGCTCGGAACCCATATTTCGAAGGTTAAATCATTGAGCATGGACAGCTGGTCGAATGAACAAGTCGATGTACGTCTCATGGCGGCTATACGATCTAATGGCTGACCTTTACATCAGAGCATGAAACGCAATGGCAACGCGAACATCAACCGAACCTTCAACCCTCAGAACACGAAGCCTCCCATACCCCTTGACGTTGATGAAGTAGATGCTGTTCTGGAAAGATTCATTAGGCAAAAGTATGACCAGCAGCTATTCTCAAGCGGTCGCGCACCACCAGCAGCACGCAATCATACAGGAAGTACCCGAAGCTCAGAAGATCAACCACCGCCCCTTCCACCAAAGCCTGCGAAAAGATTTGGATTTGGCCTGCGCAGTACATCTTCTGCTGTTAATATGCAAAGATCTCTACCTGCATCTCCTCCGCTCTCCCCTAACGGCACACATGGCTTCAACGAACCCATCCGGGTCAATAAACAGTCTAGGGTATTTGGAGCTAGCGTAGGTGGTGGAAGCAGTGAATTGGATTCGAAGCTTGCGCAATTGAGAGACATGGGTTTTACGGACGATAAACGCAACGCAAACGTTCTGAAAGGCCTCGGTGGTAATCTGGAGCGGACCATTGAGTCGCTGGTCAGGCTTGGGGAGGGAAGCGCTCCAGTATCAAGGTCGAGAACGCCAAATCCCCCCCGGAACATTGCTGTTAGCCAGCCGGTACCTGCAATCAACCAGTCCACTGGTGTAGTCAATGGGCTTTCGTTCGCAAGCAACGGGACTACTTCCCCAACGAGTGGAGACTCTCAGTCACAGCCAAATAATCAAAATAAAAGTCCGACACAGATCCAACCTCAAGGAAACACAGTGTCGCCAAACCCTTATCAACAGCAAACGCAGACCTACAATCCCTTCTATAATTCAAACCAGCAAACAACAAACGTACCTCTTGAGAATGCTTTCGCTGGTATGCAAATATCGCAGCAACCTCTTTTCCCCAATGCTACAGGAGGGTATCCTAGCCAGCATCAGCAACAGCAAGAGGCGCGCTTCCAAACCATGACTCCTCCAGTACCACAGGTTCCTCAACAATATACGCAATCTAATCCATATGTCCAGCAAAATACCACACCAAATAATTATAATCCTTTTTTCCAGAATCAACAGGTGTCGCCCGTCTCGGCGAACCCATACGCGTCGAACATTCAGACACAAGATACCCAGTACCAGCAGAGCATGTATCAGCAAACACAGAATCCTCAGGCCTTATACAATGGTTATACGACGTCATCTCCTCAGAACCAGTCTCCGCAGGTACAGCAAGGTTCCTTCCCACCGCAACCCTTCCAGCAACAGCAAGCCGTTCCGCAACAGCAGTCTTTCTCACAACAGCAGCCCTTCCAACAACAGCAATGCCAACCTCCATCCCAGCCACAACTTCAGCAACAGCAATTCACAAACCCTTACCAGAATCAGCAACCTCAACAGCAGCAGAGCTCAAATCCGTATGCCACCCAACAGCCCTTCGCGAATGCCGTCCAGTACCCGATGCAGCAACCACAGCCACCGCAGCCACCTCAACAGTACAATCAATTCACACCGCAACCGCTGCAAGGTCAGCTAACGGGACGTGTGGACAAATCGAGTATTCTCGCACTCTACAACTATCCACAACTGGCACCACCTCCATTACCGAGCGATTGCGGCCCTGCAGCGCCAAACGGAGCACCTCCTCCCAGTCAGGCTACCAGCTCGCCTCAGCGCAGCGTGACTATGCCATTACAGCTCTCGTCTGGAAGTCGGAATCCTTTCCAATCAACTACAACGAATGTTGCCACGGCACAAGGCAGTATGCCGGGACCCTACAAGCATGCTAGTCAGGAGAGCGTGGACGTTGGAGGATATCAAAATGGGCGGCATAGTCCAGATGCATTTGCTAGTTTGAGCGCACGATTTGTGAGATAACTTTTTGGATGCACAGAGGCTATGTTGTTGGAACATGAATTATATCACTTCTACACTTTAGTACGTCAACTATCGTCGTGTGATCCCTAGACTGGCTCTTTTTACTATCTACTTTATTAAGATACAGAGGTGGACAGCTTCGAGACGTTGCTCCAGCCTTTTCTTGTCTTTGCTGCGTGATTGGCTGGCTGCCACGTGCTTTCATATGGACAGGGATCCACTCGAATGCGAACCTCGGTCCATCTACCCCGGATCTTGGCAAGCGGAGCTCCACCTACCATAACCCAACATATGTATAACACATTCGACAAGAGCTACAATCTAGCTGATTTCCTGAAATCCTGCTCTGGAATCATCATGTCACTTAGATACTGACCAGAGATAGTCCAATTCATCTTTTAGCCTTGTAATTCGAGATCTCCTGACATCGTTTACAAGCAGATCTCAGAACATTTATATACCACCCCAACGCCAATTCAATATCCCCCCCTCTCCTCACGAATCCTCCTCCATCCTCCCACTCATTCCCACACCTCCACCCCCAACAATGGCTTCATCCTCCCCCATCTCCACAATAACAACCCCCCTAACAACCCTCCTTTCCATCCGCCACCCCATCCTCCTAGCCGGCATGGCCCACACCTCCACCGCGCCCCTCGCCTCCGCCGTCTCCAACGCCGGCGGCCTCGGCGTCATAGGCGGTCTTGGCTACACCCCTTCGCAACTCCGAACCATGATCCACGACCTCAAGCGCTCCCTGTCCACCCCCTCCCTCCCCTTCGGCGTTGATCTCGCTCTCCCTGCCATTGGCGGCTCAGCGAGAAAGACGAACCATGATTATACCAAAGGCCAGCTCCACGAACTCATTGATGTTATTATTGAGGAGGGAACGAAACTATTCGTTAGCGCGGTGGGCGTGCCGCCGAAGGAGGTTGTGGAACGGTTGCATGAGGGGGGTGTGGTGGTGATGAATATGGTGGGGCATCCGAAACATGCGGTTAAGGCTTTTGAGGCGGGTGTGGATATTGTGTGTGCGCAGGGGGGGGAGGGGGGCGGGCATACGGGGGAGATTGGGACACTGTTGTTGGTAGGGGCGTGTGTGGATGTGGCGAGACGGTATAGGCCGAGGATGTTGGGGGGTAATAGGGAGGGGATGGTTGTTGCTGCGGGGGGGATTTGGGATGGGAGGGGATTGGCGGGGGCGTTGGGGATGGGAGCTGTGGGGGCTTGGGTGGGGACGAGGTTCGTGGCGAGTGAGGAGGCGGGGTGTAGTCGGAAGCATAAGGAGGCGGTGGTGGAGGCGGGGTGGGAGGATACGACGAGGACGTTGGTGATTAGTGGGAGGCCGTTGAGGGTGAGGAGGAATGAGTATATTGCGAAGTGGGAGCGGGAAGAGGGGAAGGTTAAGGAGTTGACGGAGAGGGGGGTTGTGCCTATGGAGTATGATATGGATAATGATAATGATGTTGATTTTCCGTTTTTAATGGGTGTTGTGGCGGCTGAGATTAAGGACATTAAACCTGCGAGGCAGATTGTTGAGGATATGGTTAGAGAGGCTGTGGAGATGATGAGGGTATGTCAGGGATATCTTGGAGGTGGGAATAGGGATAGCAAATTATGATTAGTATAATATCATGCCATGAATTCTCCCACAATCCAACGATTGCATGTATACAATTCTCTTTAATTTCTCCTTTTTCTATACCCAGAAATTTATGATCAAATACGAGAGAATTCAGAATAGTCGTTGATCTTGACTGAATGTAAAGTAGAAGGTATTTTTGAGTACGCTGTACAAACGCCAGCGCTATGCCATGTAAGATGAGTAGAGTACATACTATACAATGCTTTTTCCCGCAAACCTAGGTGGGACCCAGATCGCCAGCGCTCAAATCACTAGCTCCAGCGTACTCCGACGGCTTACTCAATTCTATATTTTTGATTGCCCATGCATCCTCTTTGACCCACTCTTTCCTCTCTCCAAGGACAGCGATTCTCGCATCTTTCATCCCCTCCACCAGATACTGCTGCGCTACTTCCCTCACACCTTCTTTCTTAACATCCAACAGCTGCCCTCTCTTAGTTTGCTCCATGTCCTCGTCGATACCACTTAGAAATCTGGTCATTCCCTCCTGACTCACGCTCTCGGGCGCATCGACTCCTTGGAAGATGCTTAACTTCGCTTCCTCGAGATCTCGGTCCGTCCACTCTTTATCTCGAGCCCAGCGACCAGCACCTCGCATGATTTCAATTGTGTTTTGTGGATTGGGATCTCGGTAGCTGTAGTAGCCAAACAAGCCGCTCAGACCTCGAGAGTATGCACCACCACCGTAGGCACCACCCTTCTCGCGGATCTCATGATGGAGATGCTTGTGAGTGAGTAACTGAGATACAACTTGCAGAGGTGCGCCAGACGGATGTATGTATGACACTGTGGGAAGAGCAAGGGCAGAATAGTAGACTTGGTAAGGCAGCGGGAAGAACGTCGTTGGGTTGGACACATCTGTCGTCATCTGGGACTCCGTTTTTGGTATCGTGGTAGTCGAGGGAAGCTCTGACAGGAATCTCTGCAGTGCTGTTTCGTTTGTTGAAACAGACTCTTGGCCACAAGTAAGTGCAGCTCGAAAGCTCGACGAATTAGAAATCGCAAAATGCTGGATGGCTTTCAATTTTTCTATAAGATCCGCGAGGCCTTCAACTGGGGTTCTGTTGGCTAGATCGCCAGTCTGCTGGACTTGCGTGAGACCCCCGATTTGCTCATTGACTAATCCATGACGGGTCAGACCTGCTTCCGCATAGCGGCGGGCATATGAATGCCCGGAGCCTGCAACAGCGTCCAGAGCACCACTTGCGTCAGCCAGGAGTAGCTGCCTTATCTTGCTTTCAGCTACTGGATTATCAAAGTCCGTCTCCTGAACAATGATCCGCAGAAGTTCATACATGGCAGGAATATTACTGTCCAAGGCATAGCCAGAAACAGAGAGGCCTTCATTTAGAACGTTCATGTCCATAGGTGAAGGCGAAGCATGGTAAGATGCACTTATCCCGCCAGTCTTCAGCTTGATAAGGTCTTCAAGCTCTTCCATGGTCTTGTTCTTCGTGCCAAGACGCATGATGGAGTCGGTGAACAGCGGGATAAGCATACGCAGCTCAGTTGGAAGACCTGCAAGCGTATTGATCGCTCGGAAGTAAGTCAACCCATTGGTACTGGCTTCTCGCCACTGAACTTTAGCCTCTCCTATGGTAGAATCTCGCACCGCCTTCCTCTCCATCTGGCGAGGGATGTCTCTTACATGTAGGGTGGGTAGACAGCTCAAATCTTCGGTGCTTGCTTTCTCTTGCTCTTTGAGCAATTCCATTTCGCGTGCCGCTAGCTGCTTTTGCGCTTCGGCCTCCCCTCCTAATCGCTCTGTCACCTCAGATATCTTGGCTGCCAAACGGGAGGCCTCTTCGGCGTTCAAATCCTCTCCGTAGTTATCGGAGGGTTCCATGGTGAATGTCAAGGTACGATCGTTCAACAAGTATTTCTCGAGCAGATCTTCTAAATAACCCTTCTCGGCAAATCGTTGCTTGAATGCAATTACAATATCATTCCACGCTAGCGCGTCGAAAGGATCAACACCATTGAACCAGCCAGGTTGTATTCGTTGCATCAGTCCCATTCCGAAATTGGCAGTCTTGTGCTTCAACGCCAGCTCAAGTTGATGCAAAATACCATCTACTTTGCCCCTGTCGAAGCCCTTCTGATGTACTTCTTGCAATTTTTGGTGAATCGTCTCCTTGACTTTCGTCACATCGGTTTCTTTGACTCCATTGAGACCAATCGAGAAAATCCCTATTTTACCACCACTATCAAAGCCGGTATTCGGACTCCAATCTGGGCCCAACCCGGATTCTATAAGTGCCTGATATAAAGGCGAACCATATCCATCTGTTAACAAGGACGACATGACTCCCAAGGAGAAAGTCTCCAGAATGTTCGAAGTATCCCCCATTAACCAAGATGTAGAAGTCTTGTATTGCATGTCCTTGTCGACTAGCGGATCTCTAGGCCCTCTGATACTGTAATATAATGGCCCATCCTTGAGATCGATTGGCGTCTTTATGGCTTTGTCGGCCTGGATTTTGTCGAATTTGTCCAATTGTCGACCAACTTCTTCAAGGTGATCGGCAAGTGGCATATCTCCATATGTGAACAATCTAGCATTACTTGGATGGTAATTCTTCGAGTGAAAATCCTTCAGATTCTTATAGGTGAGATCAGTCATCTTCTGAGGGTCCCCACCAGAATTGTTTATATCTGGAAATATATGATCCTGGAATCTGATCCAGTATAGATAGCTTGCGTCCGACATTTGTCCTTTCATTTCATTATAAACCACTCCTTTAAATACTAACTGGCTACCCCTGCTACTATCAGCCTGTCCATCAGCGACAGCTTCAGGGTTCTCAGGACCAATACGCCAACCCTCTTGTGTGAAGTCATTTTCATTTAACAAAGGATGTAGCGCAGCATCCAAGTAGACAGACATGAGGTTTTGAAAGTCTTGTTGATTTGTTGTAGCGAACGGATAGGTCGTATGATCTGATGAAGTAAATGCATTCATGAAATTCGAGAGTGATCTGGGAAGCATCTTGAAGAATGGGTCCCGGACAGGATATCTGGTTTCCTGTCAGCGAGATGCTAATCCACCGTCATTAGAGCATACTTCTGACTCCCACAAAGAGTGGTGTGCTCCAAGATATGGGGCACACCAGTGTCATCTGGGGGGTTGGTTTTAAACCCGACGGAGAAGACATTATTCTTGTCATCCCGCGCGATATGGAGATACTCTGCTCCAGTCTTGTCGTGCTCCAGATGAAAAGCTGTAAGCTGCAGCTCCGGGACATGCTTCGTGCGTTTCAGAGTAAAGCCATGAATATTTTCGCCTGGCCGGGGATATTGGTTGAGGTCTGTCACAGAGGCAAGACCTCGTCGGATCAAGGGTTGATGGACACGCTTGCAGAGCTGCCATCGCGTACATTGAACGTGCGCCTGCAAGAGCCTCCTCGGAGGCACTCGCAACATAGTCGCCTTCTTGTCGTGGTGCAGGTCGCGAGACAAAATCCATGTACGGCTCATCGGCAATTATTAGTCAGCTCGCGTTCTTGGCAGTGGACCATACCAGAGGCCTTTGTGCTCATGCTATACTACATAACCATTCTGGAAAGCAGATCCTATATAAATTACCCTTGCAGCAATAACGAAAGTCTCCTTTAGAGGCATAGATTATCCAAATCTAGCGACTCTTGTCGTTGCCTGGCGCCTAGATCTACCCTCCTCGACGTAACCGAGATCTACTCATCACCACTACAATTGAGACAATCGGCCTCACGCGACCCTGCGATCTTATGAGAACCCAGTCGCCCGCACCTTTACCGCACCTGAAACCTCAGTCCGATCACGTTGGTCAGATCTTACTACTCGTATCAGTATTTTTATAGGATTTCTGCAGACGAAACAGGGGTTTGAAGAGTCTCAGCGCCGTTTCGGCCACCGACTGTTAGGAGATAGCAATCACAGAACGAGAGGTTATGCACGCGGACGAATGCACTTGAGAAGAAGGCGCCCACCTCAATATTGAAAATTTCGGCAATCCTTCAAAACGTCAGTTATGGCGAGACCCACGCCCCAAACCCCCGCAGCGTCAGCAAATGCTGGCTCCTCACCAGCTGTCGCCAACAACAATCCTGCCCAAGATTATATCAATGGCCATGGCAACCTACCAGATGCTCCAGCCTCAAATGCAGTTCCTGCAGCTCCAGCGGCCAAAAAGGGCAAGAACAAGAAGGCCACGGACCCGAGTGAAACAGGGAAGTTACTTGCGGCGAAAATAAGTCAGTTGGAGCTGGAGACTGCAGGAGAGAAGGATCAGGAAGCTGAAATTGGTGGGTATTCTTCTACACATGCCTCCAGAGAGAACGTGCTTGCTTCAATGAGAAAGCATGATCTACCACAAGACATGATTGCTGAGGTGGCTAAAGCCTTCGACGAGGGAGCCAAAGTGTCAATGGTCGAAAAGGGTTTCCCGAGCCTTGAGACTATGGAATCGCTCCTAGCCAACTTCTCCCTCAATTCTCCCGCACTCGATCTACCTCGCATATATGAAACGCTTTTTGCTAGACCTCTACCCATGAATGCTATGGATCAACAGAAGCTGACAGAGATGCCCCCTGGGCTATTTGCCGATATAGAGCGAGAAGTCAAAAAAGCAACCCGAGACTTGTCGAATCTCTTGACTGGAATGGAAAACCCGCTCTCAAAAATTGAAGCTGTGCAAAAAAAGTATACGGAGCTTTTGGCAGAAATGAAGCGTGTAGATCGAGAGAATATGAAGAATAAAAAGCGCTCCGAGCTTTTGCAGAAGGAGAAAGATCAGGCAAGGTCAGAGCTTAGCAAGACCAACAGTATGAAGGAGAAACTGGAAAAATTATGCCGAGAGCTGCAACGGGATAATAAAAAGCTCAAAGTCAGTTTTTGGTAGAAATCTGATTACCCTGTTTGTTGACTCTGCCCTTCAGGACGAACAACGGAAGCTCGAGGACAGCGAGAAGCGGAGCCGAGAAGATCTTAGTGAGCGAGCTGAAAGCTTGTTCATTGAGATCAACGAGGCTATGGATCGATCAGAGAACCCAGAGAGCCAGAAGTCAAACGTCGAGGTAGATGAGCTGTAAGTACCCTCTGTCATCCTTTGATTTTTAGCTTCCCTTACGTGCTTGTACGTATACTGACAAGATAAAACTTAGATTCCGGCAGAAGTTCAGGTCTTTCGTGGAGCAATATGAGCTTCGCGAGCTACATTTTCTGTCTCTCATGCGCACTAAAGAGTGTGAGATTCAGTTAAGCCAGGCTCGTGCTGAGGACCACCGCAAGCGGGCTGAAGCAGAAGCCACCAAATCTCGTCAGCTCAGCAGCCAAGTTTCAACGTTTACCCAAACAGAGTCCGAGCTTCGTAGTCAATTGAATATCTATGTTGAGAAATTTAAGCAGGTAAGCAGCGTTTTCTTCTACTATCGCCCGACAATACTCCTTGCTCTCGTCAAAAAAATGATGTCATATTGCGTCCTATGTCTGTGTTGCCAAACTAATTACCTTACTCGTTGGTCTATATACTCGCATATGAAAGTCCTAGCACGTTGTTTTATCTAACGTACTTTTACAACGCAGGTGGAGGATACCCTCAACAACTCGAACGATCTTTTCCTAACTTTCCGCAAAGAAATGGAAGAGATGTCAAAGAAAACCAAACGCCTGGAGAAGGAAAACCTCAATCTAACTCGCAAGCATGATTTAACAAATCGCAACATCCTTGAAATGGCAGAGGAGCGTACGAAGGTTAACCAGGACCTGGAAAAGTTACGTAAGAAGAATGCCACTCTCGAGAGCGTAATACGCCGCATGCAAGACCAGGGCCGTGCACCAGCAGGCGCCGGTGCGCTTGAAGGGGATGAAGAAGGCACGGAGAGCGACTACGAGGAAGAGGAGGACTACGACGATGAAGAAGGTAGTGAGGAGGGCGAGTATGACGATGACACGGAAGAAGAGGCTCTTCAACAGGCTCAGGTCGGGGCTCTTCCGACTTTCGGTCCAGTGCCTCCACCCCCACCATCCTCCCAAGCTCAAATTAATGGCAAAGTCAATGGGGAGGTCAATGGGGTCAAATCGATTGCCGTCTGAACACTGCTCTGCTCTCATGTACTACTAGAGTTAGGCAATGCGAATCCATTGCAAGTGCCAGCCCGGTGGACTGGAAGATGATACGCAATGCAGGATATATGATCTTTAGATATGCCCTTATCTACCACCATGATTCTTCGGTTCTCGATTTACTTCCTGTTTTATATACCCTATCCATACCTTGCCGCTTGCATTTCTTGCCAAATATTGCCCTTCGTCCTGATAGCATCTGGACTAGTCCTGACTTTTCGATCTTCTTGAATGGGGTTTAACTAAAGAGTTGAATAAGAAACATATGACTCAGCTTTCATTAAGCTATAGCGAGCAAGTCTCTTTGGCATCCAACCCATTATGACTTACCACTCAACGCCACATATTAAGAGCCAGTTCTAAGGTCTCTTGCCAGTGACGCAGTTCTACCAGAATGATAGATTCTGTGAACGATCGTTTTAGAAACCATATCTAGTGAGAATAGGTCATTTGACACCTTGCTAAATACCAATACATCCATATCAAGAGGGATAAGCGCCATTAATAAGTTTCTTGAACTCTTCTAAAGTATTTCAGGATCCAAATCAAGAAACGTTAACCGCCAGGGTGATTTTCCCCCCAACGTTCTAGAATAGCAAAAGGCAGCCACTATATATGGCGCATACCCTATTCTTTCACATATGTCCTCACATCAATAGTCCGCCAGGACATACCTTAGTCACAAGCAGGTCTGAAGGATGGAGATGCCTGCTCCCATTGGTGCATGAAGCTCCTTACCTTCCTATGGAAGAAGCAGGATCTTACATGCTAAGATACAAGGCATGGGGTTATTCTCGCGCTTAGCTTGTGATCTGCCAACAATGGAGAGGTGTGTTGGAGACGAATGTGTATTCTGTCCAGTAGCGCTGGGTAGATGGAAGATTTTGATGGAGGGAATAGTGCAGCAGTTTCCACAACGATAGACAACGCCTTCAATCACCATGAGACACTATGAGCTTAGCTGTGATAGATGCGACGTTTGCATAACTCTCCGTCGTCACATTTCCTCTTAGAAGCCTCTCTCAATCTGATAGATACCACTCATTTTGCTCTTCATTTTGCCGCCCAACAAACATATGTCCACGGTCAGGAAAATGTCCACGACAGTCAACGCTCAATGCTGTGCGCATGTCAAGAACTCCAACGCTAAGAGGTCTAAGAAACGAAATTGAACGCTTGAGGGTATCCTTCACTTTCCTGTCTTCCCAATTGCAAACCAAAACACCTCCTTCAATCCTGCTTTTCTGCCATGCTTGGCAAGGGTATGGAACCAACTCGCAACTGCGAGAGATAGAACAATCAATACGTTCAATATGGCAATAGCTACGAAAAATTGCCAAATGCTAGGGTTGGTATTGCTGCCGCTGATTTGGGATACGTTCATGCCGTAGACACCACTGATGATGGTGACGGGAGCGAATCTATGGACGGAATTAGCAGGTATACAGTAAGATAAGGGGTAAAGAAGCGTACACATAGGTGAAGGTGTTGGTCAACGCTGACCATCTGGTCTCGGCCTTCTGCCGCCTTGTCGCCGCCATCTTCTCCCTCGTCTGCCACAGAAGGTCTGTCTGATCAACCAAGTGCTTAAAATCTTCTTCCAACCTCTGTCGTGTCTCTATTACGAATTGCTCGTTGAACCCTTGCCATCCCAGGCTTCCACCCCGTTGTACAACCGATAGGGATCGTTGAATCTCTTCAGCATGGCCTACGGTTGTATCAGAGACCCCATTGATACGATGGTCCTCCTCGCGGATATTAGTTATGACTTTGTCCCAGCAGAAGCAATTAAGACGGAGGAGATAGGAGATTGCGTAGAAGGGGGAGGCAGTTGCGTAATCGAGGTTGAGGTAGCCGAAGGTTTCGATGTAAAGCTCGCGGAATGACTTTGGCGAGAGCGCTCGGGATGTGGGACGATGGTCCTCGAAAGTGGGTGGGTCGATCAGATTTCGAGAGGAGAGTGCCATTTTTGTGTGGGAGCTGAAGAGGAGCACGCCTGGAAGCTGTTAGCGAGAATCTCTTCAGGGAACGTGATCGGTAGTATCACGTACCAGTCCATCCTTCATTGACAGAGTCCTGCTTCACATAGATCGTAACCTTGAACTTCTCCGCATCTGTAACCGAAGGTGTCGACAGCTTTGGAACTCCAAACCCAATACTAGTGAATGGTGCCCTATGCCGAGCAGAAGGCTCAAGAACGTGCTTGTTGCCCTTGATGCTCCATTGAAAAAAGCGTGGATCAAGATTTAGGGAGCTCCCGAATGCTTCCATCACTCCTGCAGATAGGGGCCCTTTCTGCTCTGCCATGTACAGGCGCACCTTGGCCCCCTCACGACCTTGTTCGTCCATGAACTTTTTCAGCACAGTGTAATCGTGTATATCCGGCCATTGTCTGCGCTGATTATCTTCTGTGATATCCAACACCGAGATCACCAGTTCTTCGTCCTCAAGGTCCGTCCCCATGTACTCGTCCAGAAACTTGAGGCTGTCCCATCCTGCCTCCACCAGCTCGTGGATATACTGGTGATAGGGTCCTCTGTTCGGTTCGGGCGGTAGCTCCCATCCTTGATATGGCTGCAAAGAGCTCTTTGTGGCCTTCCGCGACTTGCGTGAGAATTGCTGGATGCCTTCAACTTTCGGTTGTATGTAATGCTGATTAACGTTGTTGTTGCCAAGATCGCCAAGCACCTGCGGAGCGGGAATGTCGGTGATTGGGTTTTCTTCGGGCTGGGCAACGCTGTTTTGGGATTCGGATGGTGAAGATCCCATTGATACGGTTATATACGAGGTTAAACTTGTATATCAGAAGTTACCCGAAGTCTCTCAAACTCCAAACCCCAAAATTTCATATAAATGAATCATATACAAATGTGAGGACTTGTACAATCATTTTCAGGAGGTTCACTTTCAGCCCCGAACTCGACCGAGAAATCCTCGGCCGTAAGGCTACGGATAGTGACTAGACCAGATTAGGGCGATATATTACGGCGCGTCACGTCTCACAAGTCACAGACGCGGTATTCCGAATGATCAAAATCTACGACAACGCTCAATATGGAAGACGACGACGCTGATGCTTTTCTGCAGCCTCCATCGTAAGGATGCCCAGCTCTCCAAGTTATATATCCACTAATGTGACCCAGCAATGAAGAATACCCAGTCATAGAACGAATACCGTCCTCGTACAGCCCTCTTCACTCTTTCGATCTCGCAAAGGGTGATCAGAAACACTATCAACAGCAATATGGCGACATGTACTTTTTACGGTTGGCAAAGCTTAAGCCTGCTGTCGAAGAACTTGCGGAAGAAGCATGGGGGGACATGGAGGTGTGTTTTGATTACACCGGCTTCTCAGCAACTGAAACAAATCACTGAGTATGGTAGATAGCAGGCGAAACTGTACGGCGCGTCGACCGAGTCCTTGATGTGCGGCAGGGAGAATTATGCTGGGTAGCAGGAACAGTATACATGGATATGCCTCTCAAACCAAACATTCTCGACGATATCTCGAAAGACGTACGTTCGTCCCGAGTTAGCAATTGGCAGCCTCTTCAATCGCCTAATAATGTACATTGTAGCATTGGATAGCGGCTCCTCCACCGCGTGAAAAATACATTTCTCCATCGGGCCAAGATCAAACAATGCTAGAAGACGAATCAGGGCGGCTACGACTCATTGGGACACCTCTACAGATAAATATGCTAGTGACAGGCTGCATTGTTGCGGTTATGGGAACTGAAAACGCAAATGGCGATTTCGAGATCATTGATATGAAAGTGCCTGACCTTCCTCGGCAACCTCAACGATGGGAAAGGGATGAAGGCTCAGTCGCATTGGCAAATGGCGACGGAAAGTCGAAACTGAAAGAGCACAAAGGGCGAAGAGAAGGCAGTAAATTAGCTCTCGTCAGTGGACTGTGTATCAACGGTGACGAAGGTGATACTTTGACACTGGATCTATTGATGGAATACCTCATAGGAGAAGCTTGTGGCCAGGCAACGCAGCAAGACGTTGGAAAGATATCACGATTGATCATAGCGGGTAATTCTATTGCAGAAGGCAATCCGCTGCACCCCCGAGAGGAGCTCTTAGACAAGAAACCAAGCAAAAAATACGGCTACGATTCAGCAGCTTACAATCCGGCTCCTACAATACGCTTTGACGACTTCATGGCTACTTTGTTACCGTCAATTCCGATAACACTACTTCCAGGGGAAGGCGACCCAGCGAATGTTTCGTTACCACAGCAGCCCATGCATCCAGCATTGTTCCCACGTAGCAGGAATTATACTTCAGAGCCAGGATCCGCTGAGCCTGGCTGGTTGGACAGTGTCACAAATCCTTGGGAAGCTGACATTGACGGATGGAGAATAATGGGAAACGGAGGTCAGCCATTAGATGATGTCTTCAAGTATGTGGAAGGGAACGAACGGTTAGACATGATGGAGAATCTGCTCAGGTGGAGATGTGGAGCTCCCACTGCGCCGGACACGTTATGTGAGTGTTCCCAATACTTCAAATGAGGTAATTGCTGACGCGCCAGGATCACAGGGTGTTACCCCTTTCAAGACAAAGATCAATTCGTCATCGAGGAATGCCCCCATGTGTATTTCGTTGGGAGCCAGCCCGCCTTTGAAACGGCGGTGATAGAAGGGACTGCAGGGCAGACAGTACGTTTGATTGCCTTACCGAAGTTCAAGGAGACTGGGGAGCTAGTCTTATTGGACATGGACAACCTGGAGGTTGAAATCGTGAAGTTCGAAGTGTTCAATGAAAGGTGAAGCGGAGGTCCGGCCGAGGTAGAGAATACGCTTGACTAGCTTTAATGATTGTCCCGAGACAGGTGCAAAGTGGGAAGAAGAGAATGATTATGACGAGTTACAACATATGCAACCATTGCAAACGCGCTTGCATAGTGGAAAGGACTCGAGGAAGCTAGGGAAAGAATTTGGTATGAAGAGGATAGGACAAGTCAAGAAAAAGCTGATAAGACAAGTTGAACATAAAGTTGCATGTTCCATAGAGAGCGAACATGAAGTTGATTTGCGTCACTAGCCCGTGTTATACAAGGCATCGTTCGCACTCGTTAGAGACTTGCCCCTAACTAGAAAACAAGCACAACTGAAGTTCGGACTTCCGGTCGTTGCACCCCGGTCTTACCGCGAGGATAGGAATATGGACCGGAAATTCTTATTGCGATTTTTATCGTAGTGGACCTTTTGAAAACCATGCTGGCTGCAAGCTAGACTTTCCGCGCATGGATAAGATTGACCCCATCACTCCTCTCTACCACCAACCATTCCCTCAAGCAGTCCTCTTTCCCTTCTTGTTCTTCTTCGGTACATCCGTCATTGAAAGCGCTGAAACAATCAACAAGTCAGCATATATATCAATATTGCCATGACCCCACCCTGATCCACGTCCAAGAACTCCCCCATTCACAGTAGGCGGCACGTACCAGGAGGCAAACTCTGCTTCAACTTATCCGCCTTTTCCGAATCCTTCAACACGAGTGTATACATGAACCGCGAGCATCGGACCTTGAACTTGATCTGGTGGGGATTGCGCTTTATGTGTCCAGCTAAAGGCGATCAGCACGAATCATTCTCTCGAAGTTGGCCACGAGATCTCACATTTGGCATCCTTCCGCCGGCAAATCTCGATGAATTGCTTGATATCTGAGACTTCGCGAGGCATTGCGGGCGAGTCTGTTGTGAACTATAGGGACGGGGAATTGTCAATCGCGCGTTGTTGGAAATATTCGTGATTCTGGAGTCGGAGTTGAGGTTGGTGCAATTTGGTGGGTGGCTTAAGCGAGGCGGGAGAGCTGTTAGTGCCCGTTGGGAAATAAAGCCACGTGTGGCGTAGTTGTTTAACCTGTTGCCTTCTTGGAAACAGATGTCTTCAGGTTGGATAATCGTAACTACAAATCTTCGTTGTTTTAAGTATTATAAACTGAACCGGCTTAGTGTCATAGGGAAACAAGATACTAATCAGAATGCCAACGCCTCTGGATAGAGCAATGCAATCGCGAGTAAGGCCTGTAATCTTTGAATGCGGTCAAAAGATGCTAATGGACTCGGCTTTACAGAATGCTTTTCTTGGTCAGGCTCGAGAGTCTGAGACCTACCTTTTTGGAGATGCTAATATCATGCAGGTTTCGCAGGAATAGTGACCGCTGTAGCAGCCTGGTCTATCTGGGGCGGCGACATGTTCCCAGCTGAAGACCCAAAAGGAGGTACGTCATGCCCTGCAATCGGGTCACTGAACATCATCAAGAAGCTAACGGCACAATCGAAGTAGATCCGGCAATGTGGGCAGACGCGGAGTTGAAGTCGTGGTTGGAAAGGGTCAGCAGCCTCTTCGGAATTACTTCTATGTATGGCTTTCTAGCATCATGCTGACGTTCTCCAGAGGGGTTTGATGCCTGATAAGAAAGCGACGAGGGAGGAGCTCCTGGAGCGGGTCAGGGCTAATATGCGCCCACCGCCAAGAACCTGAAATGGTTTCTTCAATTTGGATTTGATCATGGCGTTTGGATTATAAGTTGACTACCGACTGTGGCGACAAGGCACTCATGTGAGCCTTCAGATCTGTATCATACCCCAGAGTTACCTGGGGAGAATTGCAACATGCATCTCATACGCTGCCTGCCAAATTGCTCTTATGTAACAGATACAAGGCAAACACCGAATATGCAGGGAGAGCGTTGTTCAGTGAAACAGCCTTCAGGATTATTTCAAGCGGTAAGTGATAGCAATTGACTCTATGTGCGTGTCATGTACCCCGAGAAGCTTGGAAATCAAGTCCAGCACCTCATCCCTTTGCTCCAACTTCTGAATCGGTTGGCATGCGGCTGGATGCCTTATGAATGGTTGCACACTATACTGTTGGTTGGACTATCGGTATTATGAAATCAAATAACGTTTCACCGCAGCCTATAACTGTTTCAGCAAAAATGGTCAGGTGGGTCGCCTGCGACGTGCTTACGTTTGTCCTCTCCATCAGTAGATTCATCCACGATAACGTTGATTGTTCCCCTGTATAAAGCACGCGAAAGTCGGCCTGTCATTGAACATTCTCTTCTCAACCGTTATTCGTTTGAGCTCGACGAGATGTTGGGCGAATGACATCAGACGACAAGCCTAAAGTTTTGACTCTGGATCAACCACTCCTTCATCGGCTTCCCTTTTGTATTCCCAGTAGCAAGCGGATTTGGTATCAACACGATACTCTCGCTAAATCCCCTCATCGTAGCCGCTCTTACATCCCCGTATTTCACATAGCCACTGACAGTGATTAAGAGCGTCATATTCTTTCCCGATGCTGGTGAATGGCCGGATTGTCCTTCAGCGACGTAGTGCGGGTTTAGTACATGACAATCGTAACCCTGTACTTCGTAACGTGCTTCAGGCATTTGCTCTTGGAATAGCGCCTGCATTGCCGTAGGGTCTGGTATGATGTTTCCATTGAAGACGATGACGGGCAGTGGCTTTCCATCAGGCATATTGGCTGCAGGCATATAGAAGGATGCTATCTCAGCGCGAGAGGAGTTGAGGGCAGGGTAATAGGATTCGACGAAGCTTCTTGCGGCTGATTCGCATATGCAGGTCAGCTCATGGGATCTGATTTCTGGATATGATGCTTCTGGACGTACCTGCGGTCGACATCTTTGCAGATTTATCAGCTGGCACTGTGGCCATGATGGTAAACAATCGTTTTATTACCTTCCGGCCTCCCTGAAAATTGCGTATACCAAGCAACCGCAACCGGCGTGAGATTGATTGAATGTACAAAGAATCTCTGACTGGTAGCGGCGAGGCTGCCTTTGAGTTGCGCGGATCTCTTCCGTTATGCGTTTTGTTACATTAGCATGATTTATATTACGCTCCAAATACCTTGCACGGCGAAAACTACAATCCTTGATTCTATCTACATCGCAATAATCTATACGAGCTCCAATGCTTGCATTCGTACGTAAAATATGGGAACAGAGCATTGCTCTAAGTAGCTTTGAAGGAACCAAGTGATCGATCATAAATTTAGCGCGATAGGCGCGAACCCAAACTTGGTAAATCATTTCGGTATCTACAAAGAAGTAAACAATGAGATCTAGGCTTGCTAATGCTCTTGCAGCCAGGTCTGTACGATTGAATAGTCACTGGGTCTGTCGCGACTGCCGCGCTCGCACTCGGGTACGGTGGCAGCATTCGGCTTCGAGTACAGAAAAGCCCTACTATATTACAACTCCCATTTACTACGTTAATGCTGGTAAATATCGTCTCGATGACCATATGAAGAAGATGTATCGCTAACATCATCCCAGAGCCGCACGTTGGACATCTATATACTTCGATCTTAACGGACGTCCTCAAACGATGGCACGCTCTATTGGGGAAGAAATCCATACTATGTACGGGCACGGACGAACATGGTATGAAAATCCAGCAAGCCGCTGCTAAAGCAGGACAAGATGTGCGAACCTTCTGTGATGAGAGCTACAAATCATTCAAGGATCTGGCAAGGGAAGCTGAGATTGATTGGGACCATTTCATACGAACCTCCGAACCGGATCATCGATTTGCCGTACAACATTTCTGGTTAATGCTGCGGGAACGGGGCTGGATATACGCTTCAAAACATGAAGGATGGTACTCTGTCAGTGATGAGACTTTCTATCCGGAGCAAAGTGTCCAGCTAGCCCTCGATCGAGCTACAGGACGCAAATTCATGGCATCAAAGGAGACGGGGAAGGAAGTGGAATGGACTTCGGAGACGAATTACCATTTCCGAATGTCAGCGCTAAAAGATCGGCTTCTCGAATTCTACAGATTGAACCCTGAATTCGTGGTTCCTTATACCAGGATGGCTGCTGTTGTTAAAGAAGTCGAAGCAGGACTGAAAGATCTCTCCGTATCCCGACCGGTTGACCGACTGAGCTGGGGCATTCCTGTACCAGATGACGAATCTCAAACGATCTACGTCTGGCTAGATGCTTTGGTAAACTATCTCACAAAGGCGAATTATCCATTTCAGATACCTGGTTCTGAGAATAGCGCTGGGTGGCCTGCAGATTGCCATGTCATAGGTAAAGATATAGTCCGGTTCCACTGCATCTACTGGCCCGCTTTCCTGATGGCTTTGGATCTTCCGCTCCCAAAGCAAATCCTTACTCACGCACACTGGACACTAGGTCGTGAAAAGATGTCGAAGTCTACTGGTGTTGTTGTTAATCCCTTTTTTGCTATCAAACGTTTTGGTGTCGACTGCATGCGGTATTATCTCACTCTCGAAGGTGGCATTAAAGATGACGCCATGTATGACAATTCTTTCATCATTGACCGGTATAAGAAAGGTCTGCAAAATGGTATTGGGAATCTCACTAGCCGCGTTACTCGTTACAAGGGATATAACGTTAGGAGAGCAGTGGAGAATTGCCAAGGACCTATCGGCGAGCTTGATCAAGGCATGAGCTCCCTTTTGGTCGCTTTACCAGGAAACGCTTCAGAATTGATGCGGCAATTGAACCCAGGCGCCGCATTAGCAAAAATTATGCAAACAATATATGAAGTAAGTGGCCATACTTTGTTCCTTCTCAATGTATCATATTCTCTTATCACGTTCGCAGACCAACACGTATATACAATCCCAAGAACCGTGGTATCTGGACAAGCCCGAAGACAAAGAACAGCTGGACCGCATAATCTATCTTTGTGCCGAGTCACTACGCATATGTGGTATATTATTGCAGCCGTACATGCCGTCTAAAATGAAACAGCTTTTGGACATGCTGGGAGTAGCCGATGAGGCGAGGTCGTATGCTAATGCTGTGCTGGGCTCGGATGAAGATTACGGCCAGCCAAAGTACCCTTTGACAACAGGGCCCAAAGGGATATTATTTCCATCATTGAGCAGTCACTTTTAAGCAAATCTGATGGAGGAAAGAGTACGGTGCAATGGCCGTGCATAGACAGTCAGGTTCGGCCAATCTTTTCGCTTTAAAGGAACCGGGAGGATCCTCCTTATGGCGCCAGGGCTTATGAGCTGATATTTCGAGGCTTCCGAATAGCATATAAGATGTATGATATAGTTGTCACCCAGTGCTATGGAATCATTGGAGCACTGAATTTTTGATCTTGTTTCCTAGGTGCTCCCAGCTCGGTGGAAAATCCATCCATTTTGGGCACTAACTCTGCAGTACCAACAGCTACTTGGAAATACACTCTCTCTTGAACACCGTCTCTGACAATCATATGCCTGCCGCTTGGAACATCTTATCAAGTGACGCGTCAGGCGCATCTCGAACTCCTCCTTTACAACTTTAGACCCATATGGCTTGTTCGCTGTTTGTCGTGCCTTTTTGATGCCACAAGGTCGTCTACGCGACGAATCTAGTGATATTCTGTAAGAAAGGTGGCGCTAACTTGTCTCTCGTACGAACACTGAGCAACCGCAGAGTGTCACGTTCTATCTGGCCCTCATGTTTATAAATGCTTGCCTTCGTACTTGTGGTCTAACCCCGGAGATTGTGGATGTTGGAGACGAGGAGAGCATTTTGTCTGTCGGTACCACAACCGCGTTCGGGCCAGGTTCTTTTCGTCGTTATGCACATCTATTCGACGTCACTTCGGAGGATCAACTGGGATTGCCCTACTCATTTATTGGCACTTTCTGTGAGGTAGCCAGCAGGACAGTAATATTAACATTTAGTCTAGTACGTCTGGCTATATTTACCTCTATGTGGTTTTATATAAGACAATGCCCTCCCTTATCGAACTCCACCAAATGCAATATATTACAAAACCCCCAACTGATAGCCTCCATCTCAGTCCCGGTTTATCCATCCTTCTCGCCCCCGCCACCTTCACCCAACAACTCCCTCGCCCTCCCCTCAAACGCATCAATCATCAACCCTGCCACCTTCGGCGCCGCCGCCTGACTCAAGGCACTATACACCGCGCTCGCAAACCTCACCTCCAGCACAAGATTGACCTCCGTCCTCGGCTTACTTTCCATACTCGCTTCCCCCTCCTGCGGGTTCTTCCCATCCGGCGGCGGCGGCTTAAACGGAAATTCCCTAAACGTCCATCTCGTCAACAACGACGTAAATACCGACTTATTCCCTGCACTCTTCTCCTCACTCCCAGCCCCCTCTTCATAATAATGTGGTAAATCCCGCTTCGGAATCGTTGGCGAAGCGTCTCCGGCTACGGCTTCTAGAACTGTGTAAGGGACGCAGTACACTGCGCTTTGGAATAGTTCTGAGTAGGGACCGTAACCGATTGAGAGGTCGGCGGTGCGGGGCCAGCGGGTTTTGGTGAGGTGGTCGGGAGAGGAGTGGGCGGTTATGCGGCTAGATTGGAGGTAGGGGATGAATTGGGGGTAGGAGGGGATGTCGGCTATGATGTTGTAGAGGGGGGCGGCGTGGTAGGGGAAGGTGCGGCTGGCGGTGAGCGTTTGGAGGGGGTTTAGGGCGTCTGAGACGAAGGGGCGGTGGGGGAGGGGTTTCGAGAGGAATTGGGACGGGTGGGACGCTGATTTGGTGGGGAGAGCGGAGGATGGGCGGAGGAGGCGGAGGGGGGGGGCGGACTTCATGACGGCGAAGTGGGAGTTCGTGGTGGGAAGGTTGTGGAGGTCAATTGGGTGGTAGGAGAGGTTTAGTATAGAGAAAGGGTAATTTAAAACTCCGTGCGCTCCTGGAATATGTGGGCATCATGACGTGTAGATGGAGAGGTCAGAGAACCGTCACACCGTTGCCAAGACATTGGAAATTCTCGCCTTGTAGGGTTCCAGCCCTCATTGTATCTCGCACTCATTTAAATAAGTTAAAAGACTTTACTTCATGTTCACGGACTTCAATCCCCAGACATATTTCCCTTAATGAAAGATATTTCTCCGCTATCACACGTAACCTGTCCAAGTTATCAGCGGTATACCCTTTGCTCGAAACCCATCCAGGCAAATCCTTGTAGACACCTCGAGATTGTACACATTATTTTGCATTTCCACAGTCCTTCTCCAATTTACTATTTTTCCTTTTCAAAAAGAAACATATCTGCAACCTGTTTAAAAATACAGTAGATAGAGATGTCGCTCCCAGACCACCACAATTCTCCAGACCTCTCCACCCTTTCCCTCTCCTCCCCCGAACCGCATCAAGAACCAGAACCAGAACCAGAATTACCACCCCACCGCTCCCACGACCCTCTCAACAACCTCAAACGCACCGACCCTTTCAAATTCGGCTCCCGCTACCTCGCCCCTACCGACAACGTCTACGAATTCAACGCCTGGGACCACGTGATACCCGATTCAGAATTCCACGCCTACGCCGCGGCGCAATACGCTTTCCAAAGCGCGCACCCTGTCTCTCAATATGATCAAAAACGCTTCAACACCCACCCCGAAAAATGGTGGAACAAATTCTACTCTAACAACACATCTAATTTCTTCAAAGACCGGAAATGGCTGCAGCAGGAATTCCCAATCTTAAAGGACATTACGAAAAAGGGGGTAGGGAGAAAAGTTGTGTTAGAGATTGGAGCGGGGGCGGGGAATACGGCGTTTCCGATTCTGAGGGAGAATGAGAATGAAGGGTTGATGGTGCATGCGGTGGATTTTAGTGAGAGGGCGGTGGAGATTATGAAGGGGGATGGGCAGTATGATGAGAAGCATGTGAGGGCTTCGGTGTGGGATGTTGCGAGTAGGGAGGACGCGCCTCTGCCGGAGGGGGTAGAGGAGGGGAGTGTGGATGTGGTGGTGATGGTGTTTGTGTTTAGTGCGTTGAGTCCTGAGCAGTGGGATAGGGCGGTGGGGAATGTGTGGCGTGTGTTGAAGGAGGGGGGAGAGGTATGTTTTAGGGATTATGGGAAGGGGGATTTGACGCAGGTGAGGTTCAAGAGGGAGAGGTTGTTGGAGGGGAGGTTTTATGTTAGGGGAGATGGGACGAGGGTTTATTTCTTCGAGGAGGAGGAGCTTAGAAGGATTTGGGGGAGTGAGGCTGCAAAGACGGATATTGAAGGTGAGGCGGGTGAAAGAACAGAGGGAGAAGGGAGCAAAGAAGTGACGACTTCTAATCGTCTCAACGAGATCGACGGAGACGTAGTAGATGGCACGATCGCCGAGAAGAAAGGTAAACCTGATGGTCTTCCGCCGACTTTGAAACATGCATTCGAAATAGTAAGCCTTGGCGTTGATAGAAGGATGCTTGTCAACCGCCAAAAACAGCTGAAGATGTACCGATGCTGGATACAAGGACACTTTAGAAAACCATACACTACCACGCCACGCTGATCAGAACGAAAGTATGTACAATCCAAAAACGACTTTTATACAATCAACGGCGGTTGGACAGTGGCGAAGCTGAAACAGGCCTGGAATCAGCTTTAGACATGCACTTGCTGCGCGACGAAGTTGGCTGCTGGCACTGCGTCGACCGCATAGGCCAAGTGATAGGTATCAACAACGATGGTGTCTTCGCAGATCAGGTCCAGAGCGAAGCAGTAGGTGTCGACATTGCTTTCGGGGATGTTGGGAAATGGTCGGCCTTTGAAGGGATCCCCGAAGACAACCTATCACATCGAATCAACCGCTTTGTTCAGGAAAATCAATGCGCTAAGTTTACTCACCACAGCAACAATCCTCGCCGCAACCTCCGCACTAACCATCGCTTCCCCCAAATGCACCACCTGAGCCCCCTGGCTATACCCGCTCAGCACAATCTGCGTATCCGGGCACTGACTCGCAGCCTGCTCGAGCAATTGCGCCGTCGTAGCGGCTCCTCCTGGATCTCCTCCCTCTAGATATCCCTCGATGGTGGCAGGATAGTCAACGCCTTGCACGCCCACATTTTCTGCTCCGATAGCGACATCCAGGGCATTGAAGAAGGGAGGCCCGACGAGTGAGCCGACGTTGCCTAATTCGATGGTGCCACGTGCGAAGATTACGGTCACGGGTTTGCATTCAGAGAGCTCGTTGCGAGTGTCAGAGAAATCGTCTTGGCGTTTGCTGAAGGGGGAAGGGGAGCGGTTGGAGAGAGCAGCGCTCAACGCTCCCATCTGCTCAAATCCTCGGGGTTTAGCATTTGAGACCGGGGAGGCGAGGGCTGAGGAGAGGAAGAGAGAAAAGAGTAAGATGATGGACTGCATCTTGAATGGATACCGAAGCTTATGTCAAGGCAGACAGGAGACAATCTCCTACTTATTAAGAGATCGAGGGAGGCAAGCGTGGCAAAGTTGAAACAATTGAGAGCTGACTGGTGGTCCAGCCTTGGACAGGTGGGTTCATTTTATATTTCTTCGAAGCGTCCAAACCCCCTCCTTCTCGAACGCCTGAATGACCGACTATCCCTGGAATCACCGAGCAAGGTTCCAGAGATGGGCACATGCATTATGGACCGTTCTACTACCCAGCAGTGGTGGTCTGAGAATTGATCCTTGCATAGCAATGTGAGGAGTACCTCTGAACCAGTAAAGGAGGGAGAATCTGAATACAAGGCTCAGAACGCCGTAGCCGCTGGCTTGGGTTGGCATGGTTCGGCGTAGAAGATGGCTTATTACCTTGGGTCCGGGCGTTGTGCTTGTTGCGGCATGGCTGTAGACTGGCGGCGGCGACTATGGGGGCTATGATGCCGTGCCAGGTGGACAATTGCTCAATCAGCATGTCGTGCAGGGGCGTCGACACTTCTCCACTTTTTCCCTTTGGCGGTGGTGGGTGCCGTTGTGCCGCTGTTAGGGCGTTTGCGGGGTGCAGATGGTGCCAAGCGATCAGCGTTCCTGGCCCCCAAATTTCCCCACCAACAAATGACTGCTCAACGTTTGCTCGCCACTGTGACAGAGACGCTCTTATAAGTCTGGTCCTTGTTTGTCGCGCCTATTGAGACGGGCACTTTGTGGAATTTTCCCTGAATTGGAAATGCATATGCAACAGAAAGGGGCATGACTGGATATTTCCGTCTAATTCTGGATCTTAAACAGTGCGGCAAAGGCAGCACCCGACGGACCCCACGATAAAAGGGACTTTGAAATCACGAGATCAATGTTTTTGCATGAAGCCGAGGTAAACAGCACAATTCTAGAGAGGGAGAACTCGAGTGAGGAGCAGTCAAGGTTGAGCAGCATGGAAATATATCCAGAAACAGACAACACCGAAAGCATCGACAGGACCGTTGCTGTGGCTGCTGTCAAAACATCACGCGTGCATTTGACAGCACCATACACGGATCGTCAGCCTCGGACCACAGCCTCAAGAGAGGTCTTTTCCGTGCGCAAAATTGGTGGCTGTTTGATATGCATTATGCATATGACTTTCGGACCAATGGGTATGTTTTAGGCTGCCTGTGATCATCATGTCCGCTGGAATCGTGCTCTGTGATCTGTATTATTGCTTTTGCAGAGGCTGATGGGACCTCCCTGAATTATAGGTGTCTTCCCCTTGTTTCATGCAAGCGAAGCACGGGCCTGTGAAGTACGTTAGAACCGATGTGCCCGAGCAATTCTTCAGACACAGCCTTCGATTGGCTTATTGAGCCGCCATCGAGATTTCGAGGAAGTGAGCGTGGATTATCAATATTATTACAGCGAGGCTTTCGGCAAGTGTTTGTCGAAAATCTGAAGCTGTAGGTGTGACAACAGAGTTCTCGCGAACAACGACCCCTCATAGGTGCAAAGTCTCAGCTCCGTTCAATGACGAAGTCAATATGGAAATACATTCACTGAGTTGTAGTCGGATAGCTCTCAGCGATGGTTTCTCAGAGAGGCAGGTAAGCGATGCTTCTTGCTTGGTCTTTTAGTGTACTGACCCACGCGAGCCACGGTTACAGTTGCCGTTCGTCCACATGGCAGGTCTTGTCGAGCGGGACCCTTGTTGCTAGCCGAGGCTTTGCGAATTGCCGACAGGGTCGAGATGCACCTTCAATTGTTGACGTGACTGTACACCAGTAGCTGCTTCATTCTTCGCACATACCCATGTAAAGAACATCCGCTGAAGCTGACTGCGGTGGTCGTAGAATGACGAGTAAGTGACAGCCGATATTGCTTTCTTCCCACCTGAATTCATTGCCCGACAGTACCTCTTGCCATTGCGGCACCTGCAGCTCTCGCCGCTGCAGCTTATGTTACAGCCAAGACTCAGCTCGATTACGACCTCTTTCTAATACGAGGTCTCATCACCGCCCATGCTGCCGTCGCCGTCAGAGATAGAAAAGACCGTGTGAATCTATTCTACGAATTAGAACGACAAGCAACAACCAAGAGCTCCGCAAATAGAGAGTTTCTGGTGTACCAGGATAAGAGCTGGACCTTTAAAGAAGCATACGATATTGCTATAAAGTTTGGAACATGGCTCAAGACAACATATGCAATCGCACCAAGGGAGGTGGTTGCAATGGATTTTATGAATTCACCGCTTTTCGTCTTCTTGTGGATGGGAATATGGAGTATAGGGGCGACGCCGGCCTTTATCAACTACAACCTTACGGGCGATCCACTGATACACTCAGTCAAGTCCTCGACGGCGCGAGTACTGTTCGTGGATGAAGAGATCAGACACCAATTCTCGCAAGAAGTTGTCGATAAGCTCGGGGCACCAGATGCAAGAGATGGCAAGGGATCAATACAGATCGTCTACTTCAACGCGACATTAGAGCAGGAAATATTAAGTGTACAGGGTGTGCGAGAGCCGGATCTTTCGAGAAAAGCTGGAAAACTCGATATTGCCGTCCTCATATTCACCAGTGGTACAACCGGTCTACCAAAACCTGGACTTGTCAGCTGGCAAAAGTGCCTTCTCATAACAGGCTTTGTGCCGCTTTGGCTTCGTTTGAAGACAAGCGACAGATTCTATACTGTGGGTAACCTTCCCCATACCGCGACCAGCGCTTCTATTAACCCTACCAGTGCATGCCCCTCTACCATTCCTCCGCCGCCATGTGCGGTATGAATACCACTCTTGTTACCGGCAACACCCTCATCCTCGGCCACCGCTTTAGCCACAAAACCTTCTGGCCCGAAATTCGCACCCACCGCGCGACCATCCTCCAATACGTCGGCGAAACATGCCGCTACCTACTCGCCGCCCCACCACAGTACTCCCCCACAACCGGCAAAATCCTCGACACCTCCAACTCTATCCGCCTCGCATTCGGCAACGGTCTCCGCCCGGACGTTTGGGAACGTTTCAAATCCCGCTTCGACATCCCCACCATTGCAGAATTCTATGGCGCCACCGAAGGCGTCGCCGCGACCTGGAATCTCAGCTCAAATTCCTTCTCCTCTGGTGCCATTGGCCGCAACGGCTCCTTATCGTCCTTGATCTTAAAACAACAAATCGCCCTCGCAGCCGTCAATTGGGATACTGAATTACCGCTCCGCCTTCCCCCGCACAATTACTGCCAACGCGTCCCCACCGGCCAACCAGGCGAACTACTCTTTAAAGTCGACCCTAATGATATCTTCGCGAAATTCCAAGGCTACTTTAACAACTCCGCTGCTTCTGAAGCGAAAATCTTATACGATGTGTTCACGAAGGGGGACGCATATGTTCGCTCGGGAGATGTCCTGCGCTGGGACAAGGAGGGGCGGTGGTATTTCGTTGATCGGATTGGGGATACCTTCCGCTGGAAGAGCGAGAACGTCTCAACAGCCGAGGTGGCGCAGGTGCTTGGTATGCATCCAGACATAACAGAAGCTAACGTCTATGGCGTTCAAATTCCACACTCCGACGGGCGCGCTGGATGCGCAGCTATTTTCTTCAAAGACGGGGCAAAGAATGTAGGAGAAGAGCTGTTGGACAGTGTGGCGAAGCATGCATTTGCGGGCCTGCCAAAGTATAGTGTACCGATTTTTCTAAGAGCAGTAGGAGAAGTAGCGATTACGGGGAATATGAAACAGATGAAAGCGGGGTTGAGGGGGGAGGGTGTTGATCCGAGGAAAGTTGGGGGGGAGAAGGTATACTGGTTGAAAGGGGGAAAGTATGTTGAATTCACGAGCAAGGATTGGGAGGAATTGACTCAGGGGAGGGTTAAATTGTGAGGGGGGTGAGATAGTGGATTTGCTTTATATTGGTTTTTTTTGGAAGCGAGGATACCTACATTGGCATTTGTGATTTGGGCATATATGGGTGGTTTGAAGGAGATGTTTGTTTATATACCTACATAGTGAGAGGGTGGATAGTCGTGCGAACAGCACAGCTTGCATAGATGGATTTTGTGGTTCGTTCAATCATATTTCATGGGAAATATCTACATCTATTCATTGACTGTGTGACAGTTATTACTCTATCATTTCCATGCAGAGAAAGGGCTAGAAAGCACTTTCTCTATTCTCAACTTTAGCTCACGAATAA
The DNA here is from genome assembly GCA_947623385.2 of Cladonia squamosa. Taxonomy (NCBI): domain Eukaryota; kingdom Fungi; phylum Ascomycota; class Lecanoromycetes; order Lecanorales; family Cladoniaceae; genus Cladonia; species Cladonia squamosa. Next base: position 728,543 of record OX392372.1, on the reverse strand, counting down.
GCAGGTGTTCCTACTACGTCAACTACCTTTCTCACATCTCCACCCCCCTATCCCTCTTCGGCGCTCTCACGCTCCCATACTTACTCCCCTCAGACATTCCAATACTCCTCTTGATACCCCTCTTACCAACCGCAGTCCCATTCGTCCCCATCCCCACCACATCAACCAATTCCGTTGTTGGCTCGATGTAGGGTTGTACCTTATTCCTGACCATCGTTCTCTGCTCGAAGGCGTATCCGAAACCGATGAGTGTGGCTTCGCTCCACGCCGGGCCGAGAAAGGAGAGGCCGAACGGAATGTTAGGACCAGTTTCTACGAGCGTGCCGCGCATGTTTCGAACGACGGTCTCGTTGGCGGGATAGAAACCTAGGGGGACAGTGATGACTGGGGTGCCGACTAGAGCTGGGAGACCGGGTGAGAAGTCTGTGGGCAGGATTAAGGCGTCGAGGCTGTAGTTCGTGAGAAGGCCGAGGATACCCTGCGGCCCGGCTATTTCGAGGTTCTCTTGATATGCTGCCCAGAATCTGGGATCAGTGTTATTATACCCCAGGGCGAGGGCTTGGTCCCAAACAGCGGTGTCGCGGTCCGGGTAATCTTCTGCGGGGAAATGCTGGGTGAAATTGCGGACGTCCTCGAGGTCATGCACATTTTCAGGGTTGGAGGTTAGCTTTGAGAGATAGTTGTCTGGGAGATCAGTGACAAAGTCAGCGTCCAGGACGATGTTTTCGGCACTGCCGTTGTTGTATTGGGCGAGGGCGTATGAGGTGATGTTAGTGTTGTCGATGATAATAGCACCGGCGTTTTTGAGGGTTTGGACTGCAGCGTTGAAGGCATTGATTACGGTGTTGTCTGGTTCTTGAGTAGGGTCTATCACGTTACGGGGTATGCCAATTCTCGCGCCTTTTAGGCTAGAGAAATTGCAGGCTGCGACGTAGTCTGGCGGTGTGTCGAATGGTTGGGCTAGGGTGTAATTGTCATTGGGGTCCTTGCCAGCAATGGCTTGAAGGACGTATGCTGCATCTTTTACTGTTCGTGCCATAGGACCTACAGTGTCTTGGCGTTGACTGATGGGTATGACAAGGAAACGGGATGTCAAGCCTACTGTCGGTTTGATGCCGACTAAGTTATTCACATTGCTGGGACTGAGAATGCTACCGCTTGTCTGCTGGTGTCAATACGTATCTCATCATGCGAGTTTGGAAGCGCGTACCTCCGATCCAAGAGCTGCAAGTGCTAGACCAAGTGAGGAACTCACCCCACTACCGCTGGAACTACCACTGGGATCCTGCTCTGGATAATAGGCTGCGAAAGTCTGACCCCCATATGCACTCCATCCATTCGTGCTGTTGTCAGATCGAAAGTTTGCCCACTGACTCAAATTGGTTTTGCCAAGAATGACAACCCCAGCGGCTCTCAGTTTGGCAGCCAGTGTGGAATCTGAAGGCACTTTTGCTCCATACAACGCAAAGGATCCTGCTGTGTTGTTCATCTTATCATCCGTTGCAATGTTGTTCTTGATCAGTATTGGCACTCCATGTAATGGCCCACGAACGGTACCATTGGCACGCTCTGCATCCAATTCGGCAGCAATGCTGACAGCATCTGGATTGATTTCTGTAACGCAGTTCAGAGTTCCATTGACCTCTAGGATCCTCGCAATGTATGCCTATATATCATATTAGGCATAAAATAAGACTTCAGATTTCGATATAAGTACATTTACAAGGTCGACACTGGTAAATAAACCACTTTCAAGACCAGTTTCAAGCTCCTCAAGAGTCACTTCAATCAAGGCTGGATAACCTGATATTGTCTCCACTATATCACTCGTTTAGCTTTATGACAAAGAGGAAAGATTAGGCGGGCTGACATGTTGTATTTGGACAGGAGGTTTGTCCATATACACAAGCGAGAAATACAAAGCATAGCAGAGACGTGATAACGGAATGTAAATGCATATTTGCAATCTTTTGGTATGCAAAAGTCCTGAGATTGACAAGGGAAAAAAGAAACCAGGTCCACCATTTGTACGTTGCGTACTTGCATGATAACGAAATTCCATCATCCGTAAGTTTCTCCACTTCATCTACTTTGGGAAGTTGAGAATAACCATCAGGAACCGGGAGGGACGTCATTAATGGCAATTAACGTTGACCCAAAGAAAATAGAAGGTTAGTCCGATGTAAGATCTGTCGGTTAGGCTTGGAAACCAGATGATAAGGCTGGCCTTATGCATGGCACTCCCAAAGAGGAAGCTCGTTGCAAAACCTGATGACGAGGAACTGCTGATTAACGGTCAATGTATTAGGTACTTGCCACGTGTAATGATAAGCTGCCTCGCATGTAAATGGAGATATGCATTATCAAAGAGATTGCGAACAGAGCCGCAAAGCAATTGCAAATGGAAATATGCTTGGGGTAGGTGGGCATGCGGGGGAGGAGCTTCGGTTTGAGCAAGGTTGCGAGGCTCGACGTCGGGGAAATGTCTCGCCGATCTCGTAGGGCTGGCAGCGACTGTTTAGCTTTCGAGCTCCCTATCCATTCGCTCCTCACTTACTATTCCCCTAGTATAGTTCTACCCTACGATGGGTCAAGAGGAGGATGTTGGAGCGGTAGTCGGGGATGACAAGCTGGTGTCACCTGCGAAGACTACGAAGAAGCCTCCCCCAGAGAGTGCGGAGGGAATACGCGTTAGAAGTCTTGTCATTTTCTCCTTCTGGGCAATCGTCATCTTTCTCGGACTACCAGTATGGCTCTGGACTACGTCAATACATCGAGCGCGACTGCCTCTACAGGAAATGTTGGATTGGGCTGATGGCAAAGTACGGATTCCGCATCACCCTTTTTCCTACACATTGCTGACGATCCTCATTGTAGGCCTGCAAACCAACATTCCCTCTACAGATTACGATCGAGGCACCATCTATCCAGGAACCAGAAGCTGCGCATCTTGTCCGTATGACCCAGCATGCACTCGACGACCTCAATGAGTTTTCGGCGCATCATCTGCGCCTACGATTGGTCAAATCTTTGTTCCTAGAACGGAAGAATGCATCCATACCTGAACTGCATGAATTGGATACCGATCAAGCTTCGCAACCCTATGGAAACTTAGACGGGCAAGATGACTCTGCTTTGACCGTTAGATTTCGACCGCAGCATGGTTCACAAGCAGCTCGAGTGGAGCTGCACCCTCACTCAGCCATAATGGACGTCTTGTACACGCAAAACCAAGTGCCATCAGTGACCTCGAGCTCCTCCGCGCTCGCCACGTTTGTGGCAAGTAAATTGCAAGAACTATTCGCTGAAGAACAAGCCACAATAGCCTACATCTTGAGCCATTCCGGGGCCAGTGCACAGTCAACTGGACAATCACCGCACATCTCCTCTACTACATCCTTGGGAGCAAGGGAGATAAGACCAAGGCCAAATAGATCCATCAATCCTGAGATGGCTGCGAGGCTTGCGAGCCGCATGACAAGGTCCCTTAAGTACGCTCCCACATATCACGTCACTATATCTCTCTTCACCCCTTCTGCATCGCCTTCATCATGGGACATTGAAGCAGCTCTTGCCGAATACTTCACTCCTTTACTAGACTCGATCTCTGCTGTTTGCAACTTCACGGTGGATACTCAGGTACAGCTCTACGCCACTTTCTCGCCGTCGGTTCATGCGCCTGAGTACGACGCGGAACACGGAGTATGGACATTACAGGAAGAGGACCTCAGCGGCTTCATCAATGCGGCGGAGTGGCCTCTCAGTCCTAGTATAGGGGCTGGTCCAACCCTGAACTTTGTGCTCTACGTGCCCGATCCAGCAAACTCACCACTTGTGGTTAAAGGTAGTCAAGCTTCGAGCTGGCTAATCCCACAATGGGGCGGTGTACTCATTCTAAACCCTCAAGATACTAATACCACCTCAAACGAGTCAACGTTATCAAAGCAAGCTTTACAACCGGCTTTGCTGACCTTCTCTCACCAACTGCTATCCTTCTTGGGGGCACCTCAGACCCCTCCATCTTTGCCTTTACAGCTTCAGACTCTCACACGTATTCATGCGGCGTCCTTACTCTTGTCTGCTTCCTCAACTATGGGTTCATTAGCTCGGCTTACTGTGGCGCTCCCATCTATTGCCATCCCTGAGACTGTTTCAATCGCCGTCGATACTACGCTTAGACATCTTCGCCAGACTTGCAACGCTTTAAGAGAAGGCAAGTTCGCAGACGCTCTGGAGAATGCTCGTATTGCAGAGGCCGAAGCAGAACGTGGCTTTTTCGAGAAAAGCATGGTTGGCCAGGTCTACTTCCCGGACGAGCACAAAATCGCCGTCTACCTCCCTTTACTTGGGCCAATTGGTGTTCCATTAGTCATGAGTGCAGTAAAAGAATTAAAGAGGATCTGGGCTTCGAGAAAAGCACGGCAACAAAGCACATGAGTGCTAGGCTGGATAGCTTGACATTGCTTTTTGGGGCCGTTTCGCTTTGCCCCACGAGCTGCCGCCTGACCTACCGCTCGGGACACTCTACGACCAAGGAACCAGCCTTGACCTAATAGTCTGTCAACAAGAGGTTTTAAACCGGTCATGGGCTGGCCTTTTGGCTTCATTGGCCAAGTATATCAATACAAGTCAATCAAAAGCCACGAGATCAAGGATTATTGCACCTTTTTGGTTGCAGTTTATTTTCCTATAGCTCTCGATATGTGGTCCGTAAGCCCCTTAAGTGGAGCTCAGATCGTGTCTGAGGTTGCTCTACTGCCTCGGCCTTTCTCGCATTAAGTGACGAAATTGCGGCTTGGAAGGCTTTCTAAATTGGTCTTGGTCTTCCTAAGTCCGCAAGATCAGCGTAGGAGTAAGCTGATCGTGGTGTTTGTTAAGCGTGGGGAGACAGCCTAGAGAATTGTTTGCGGCCCAGCTTGTGCTGACGAAAACGGAGCGAGAGAACACGGAATGCTGGCGATCACCGTTCCTCCCTCCCAAAACCTTGACATCACCGCTTTGTGCTCTGTGCTTGGCTTAAGTTGATGGTGGTGAGGATGAAGCAATTTGTAAGAAGGTTAGGGTTGCGGTAGATGATATGGGACAACGGCTACTCCCTGAGGAAGGAAAGGTGCCCACTAGTGTTCCCCGGATTTGATGTTATGCGTACCAATTGGGCGCGGCAAATTGATCGCAAGCTTAACAAGTGTTTAAATAATGTCGCATAAGTAAAACGGGAGGAGCAAGTCGACCGGTCGCGTGTATGCATGAGAGTGGGATTGATGTTTCTGTGACACAACTGATGACAGTGGACTGGAGCGCTTCATGTAGAAGATTCCCTAGAGGCTAGGTTCTCAAACACCTTCTGGAAACGGAGTTCAGTTGTCGTTCCTTGCCGTCCCGTTAGAAGGGAGTAAATCAGATCCGCCTGCAAGGGTCAAGATGCAGTGTTCAGGTACAACGACCGCCACGCATTTGCAGTCTATAGTAGCAGCCCACGGGGAGGCACCGAGGCAGGCCGGGCAAATCAGCAAGCAGTCAGCCCATTAGCCAGCAGGAGCCAGGCAGCGCCCTTGAGATGTGCCACTTTCGCATGTCGCATGCACCTAGTTCTTTAGAGCCATCCTTCCTCGCCGTTACTGCCCCCGGGGGCATTACATGAAGAAATGACGAGTAGTTATCTTTCGTCAGTTCATCAGTGTGTCACCATCCCTAGTAGCTGATCAGTTGTAGCAGCCCATGTCTCTCTCGATTTAACCCGTCCAAGTAATTGTCATACCGATATTAATTTAGAATGAGGCCGGTGATCGAATCACATCTGGGGTCCAGAATCCTTTGACACAGTTATCACTCATCTTTCGCCCTCTTCTTCACCAATTTTCGTGAAGTTTGGTGAAGTTTGGTGAACTTTCTGCATCGCCCTCGCGTCCACTGACCCCATCCCGCCGCCGCCTCACATAATCCTTACGGTCACGGCCTAGGCATTGAATCGCCCTGCAACGCCGCAAAATCCCAAATCCCACTGTCAGCATTTTATTTTGGCTCTTATGTGCCGTTAAGGCTAGATAGGATAAGGCCTATCTTGTTCCAAATCGATCACGCCCTACAGCTTCGGAAGATATCCACTCTGCCACCACTAAAACCCAGCGGCCAACCGGTTATTGGGGTCACTTGGGTCCTTTAGGTCATTGGGATTATCTATCGCCCTTGGCCCTTGTTTCTAGCTGGCTCACATTTTGGTTTGGTGGTGAAATCGAGGATCCCCCCAAAGCACGCTGGGCGTCACACTTCAGCTCCACATTCACCAACACCATCGGGATCGCCGAATTTGTCAATTCAATTGCAATTGATCCACACTGAGACCCGCCAACTCGTGAATTATCCATTCACACACACCTCATGCTCGTACCGAATACCTCCCAACTTTCGTGACGTTTGCTCCTTCGTCCTACTCGGGACCACGTGTTAACCGTCCAACATGTCTGGACGAAGCGCCTACGTGCGCAAGCAGAACCTCGAGCAGGCCGATAAACGAGCATACAAGGAATATTCTGAATATGGCGTGGAAGATCCATACATCTATGGCTACCCTGGAGTCTTGCCCCGACCAGGCATCTCGACAAACCCCTCCTACATGTCCCCTTCGTCTCCACGACCACGTCGCAGATCGGCATCCTCTGCCAGTAGCACTTATGGATACCCATTACCTCATATGCCGCCTCACATGCGCAAACCTCGTCCAATTATCGTTGCATCGGCAATCGAGAAGAGTGACTTTCGGACTCACCTGGATGGCATGAGCTCGAGTCTGAGAGGTAAAATCGGTGGATTGATCAAGGGAAGGAAGGATAGCGGAGACAAGAGCAGGACGCGGCCAGACCTTACGAGTGCAAGCTCGGACTATGGCTCTCGAAGTACTGACTTCACGCCCTCGATTGGTGCTGTACCATCCTTATCGGCAAGCACAACACCTTCTGAAGGCCAAGAAACATGCTCGACCGGGCATCACTCACATTCGACTTCTGCACCCCGGCAAAGACAGCAGCAGGAATCCGTGATTCACAAGATCAGGAGGTTCGAAGGCGGTGGGAAGCTACCGCAGCTTGGCTGGAAATCACTCTCCAATGTACGGGTCTTTTTTATCTTCTTGCTCCCTCATTGCTAATGAACTCTAGAATCCTGAATTGTGGGACGAGTATGGAGACACATTTGTCTACATGTATATGCGTGGTTCGCGGACGAAACCACCGCCCTCGTTCCGCATCAACTCCCGAGTTATCGAACAATCCGGATCTAGGGCATTCATTGATATGCTGCATCATGTCAACGAGCCCGAGGGTTGGCCCAAGTTCTACCCCAGCGACGAGCGTGCAAGGAGTGATTCGCCAGATGTCATGGACTATGAGGGCTATCGGTCACCCAACGCAATGCGATCTGATGAGGAAGGTGATGTAGATGCCATACGTCCGCTAGGCGTCTCAAAGCGTATGGTACAAAGAGCTCCGACTGGGATACAGCATGAAATTTACATACCTTGGCCTGGTGCAGAGACAGGCATCCATTCAACTATATGGCACATCACGACTCGAAACTTCTTTGCAGTCATGTTCGACGCCAGCGCTCTCGTTGGTACTACCCTACACGAAGCAATGACCAAATTGTTTGAACGCGTTACGATGTATCCAGATTATCTGGATAGGAACATTAGTAAAGTGGCCTGGATCACCGACTATATTGTCCGTCACAAATTCGACGATGTCCGAAACAACCCATCCTACGCAGCGTCATTACTTTCCTTTAGCGAGGCTCCTGACGTACAATGGAGAGAGGGTTACATTGAGGCTTTCGTGCATTGTGTTGGCATGCTCGAGATGGGCCTTCAGACGATACCAGAATGGCGCTATGTTACACCACATACCAAGATGTTCTTGCAGAATGCCAATATGGAGATTGAAGAGCGGATACATCGTGCACAAGGCTGGCTTCTGTCTTTCGACTTCAGCGAAATGTGGCCTACGACTACAGCACCACCATCTACTGCTCGAGGCTGCTTTGACAGGCTTAGAAAATGGCTTTGCAAGTATTATGAGAATGCTTTCTTGCATTGGCCGCCAAGCAATGAGCAGACCTGGCTGACTCGTGATATGGTCATGCGTCTCAAGAACGACTTTCATGGCTTGTACGATTACCTTGTTGACCGAGACATAATGTTCGATGGGACCGAGTATCGCCCGGGACAGAAATGGATCATAACCAGCCGGTCTGGCCAGAACTTCCGTGCAGATACCTTCGAACTTCCCTTCACCGACATCCTTCTCGGTTTCGACAATTCCAACGGCTTCCCTCATATTCCTCATCCGTACCCAATCACTCCAACCTCAGTCCCCGCCCAATCAAAGCCAAAAACCACCTTTACCCTTAAGAAACCCAGCTCGCCTACCGACGTCCTCGCTCAATCCCGCCGCAAAGCCCTCTCATACGCCGAAGCCAGCAACGTCTACACCCTGCGCGACCAATACATGCACACCGACCTCGTCACAAATTTCATCCGCTTCGAACAAAGCGACCAAGTCGAATCCCTTGATCCTTTCGAAGCCCGCCGAGGCCGCTGGATCCTCATATACGGCATCCTCCAAGTCCTGGCCACCGTCTCTGTTGATAGCCCTAACCTGCGCTACAAAGAAGGCGCCCAATACCACCTCTGCCCGCAAATGAAAGGCGTTGTTCCATGGGCCGAGCGTGGCGCTCCTCCTGAAGAAGAAGCAGAACATAAACGCAGCCACTGCTGGGTCATCCCGGAAACCTGGGGTCCCGTCCTCCCTAAGGCTCGCCCAGGCGCCCATAAACCCATCTTATGGGGCCAATTCGGCGATGGACGTAGCCGAGGCGAGAGCGTTGATTCTGCCCCGACCGCCCGTCATCCCATGAAGACAAAAGACACAACAGCCATCGGTCGTAAGCGGGCGGAGGAATGGGTCGCTACGAACGCTGGGGCTGGGGCTGTGGAGGGAATTGGCGATATTGGAAGTGATGCTGGCATGACAAATGCAGATACGGAAGGCGGTCTCAGAACTATTAAAAGTGAGAGTGGCGGGAGTGGGGAGTATAGTACCGAGAGTCAGCAGGAGGCGGCGAGGCGGAGAAGAGCTATGGTGCATGGATTTACAGATTTTCAGGTGCCGAGTGAGTGGTGATTAAAACATGAGAGGTAAAAGGCGGATACACAAAAGGCTGAAAAAGGAAAGAGATGGTGCCAGGCATAAAGGTTTAAAGCGTCTCAGTGAGGGGGTTCTCGGACTTGTTCCTTCGTCGAATTGTTCATCTTTTCATTATGATACCAAAGTTCTAGGGTTCTGAGCGGTTCGCTCTCGTTGTTCTTTTTCACATACTGGATTAATGTCTAGTCAGTCACCTGTCATCAATTTTCCAATGAGATGCGATGAAGTGGATGAGGTGAGGAACATTACGCTGCTGAATGGATAGGGAGCGAGCAAGCGTAGCGTATTTGGCGGACTGGACTGGATTAGCTTGCCTACCTTGCCTACAGAATAGCGATAGCGAGCGTGAAAATGATATTAGCTACTCTACTGAATCTGAGCTTGCATTATTGAACTCATTATAACGTGTTGAAGCTCTGTTCTACAATGGAAGTTGGTGGTGCGGGCTAAGATCAGGATTGGCTGGTAAGGCGCTCCAGTAGGCTCCGTCGGGGTGTAGGTAGATGGATTTGAGGGGGTGCAGGGGTACGTAGGAAATATTGTGATCGGGATAGGAGGAAGGCTAGGCCTGGATATGCTGCGTACTTTTTGATAGTGCTGTAGAGGTTTGGACATCTAGATCTTGGTTCCTTGGAGATTGGTATTATACAGCTTCCTGTGCTCTATGAACAGTATAAAGCTTCCTATGGATAAGTGCCAAGCTCCGCACCTATCGTACACCTCCATCTTTCCCTCTATGTCGAACCCTCTCATTTCCCAGATGACCTCCCAGCTCAAGGTCACTCCCCGTCCCCGACGCCATCCCCAACCCCCACCCCCTCCTTCCCCCAAACGCATCAAACTGCCCATTCCTCTCCACAACATCCCAGTCCACACTATCCCACCACCTCTCTAAATACTCCCTCTTGCCCCCAAAACCATAATCATGCAACCACACATGCTGCCACGTATTCACACACAGCATTGGTTCTAACATGACTGCTCCCGGCGCCATCATCGGCTCATTCCCGCTCCGTGGTCCAAACATCCCCGCCTGCAAACTCGTATTCAGATCCTGTTCCTGCTTCCTATAATGCGCTCTCGGCAGCGGACTCCCCGCAATGAAAGTCGTTAAGATAGCGAGTTCCGGCAAGGCTTGCGAGTTGCGATTGTAGTCGTCGCGTTTGACGAGCCAGACGAAGCCCGGGCCGAACATGGCGTTTGCGGTTGCGAGGAAGGTGGCGCGGAAGGATTCGATGCTGGAGAAGGAGGCGGAGATTTTTTTTTCGAGGGAGGGGGAGATGGGGGAGGGGGTGGGGGAGAGGGTGGAGAAGAAGGAGTGGTTGTTCCAGGCCATGGAGGCGTGGTTGAAGAGGGAGGCGTGCGTGGGGGAGCGGGCGTATTCGACTAGGATGTCTTTGGTGGGGCGGGTGGCATCCTTGGTGTCTGTTGGGTTGGGTTAGGAAGGGAGGGTGGTTTGATTGGGGGAGAGGGAGGTTGTACCGGCTGTCATCTTATTGAGGCGGTCGACGAGGTAGCTTTGATAGTCTCGCCAGGCTGTAATGTAGGATTCTGGGCCAAGCATGCGGCCGACGCCATGCTCTGCGAAGGCTTGATCGTGGGTGAGCTGTGGGACACGATGGAGGCGCCGTCGTTGGGATTTAGGATTGTATAGACATTGGACCTGCGAGTGGATCAGTTCATGTTATGTGCTGGCAGGAGGCTTGATAATCCTACACAAATGGAAGGACGGTATGCACGCAGAGCAGTCTGCTGCCGCAAGGGATTTGGCAGTATCATAGAAAAGTGTGGTGTACTGTTTGCTGCAGAGGTCTAAATTTACTCCCTTCATGATTGATGGCATTGCCCAGGTAATTTTAGACGCTAGTCTTGATTTGATTAGCGTGTTTTTCGAGCGCAGCCAGTCAATGATCGTCTTCTTCTTCAGACCACTCTTCTCTCTTACACAACCGCCCAACCACTCCAACCACTCTGCATCAAGTTTCATGTGACATTTCTTGGAGAATCTGTTACAGCCTCTCGATGCTAAGGCTCGGGCAGTCGTGCTGCGAAACTGTTAGCTCTGGGCCACTACCTACGTGAGGCGTTAGTCGGCGCCTGAAGCTCTATTCTCAGATCATGGCAGATGCCTTTGACTGCTTCAGGATTCCACCAGATCAATTCTAACCGCGATGGCAAACAAAAGGCTTTCCTTCCTGCTTTCTTTGTCTCTGTACACTTAATAATAAGAGCTTTAATTGACGTTATATGCTAAGCTGGACTGGCATTGTTCTCTTCTTTGTGCCCTCGTGGTCTACTGACCCTCTCTTTGTCTTCTCATATCACTTCTGTCACATCTCCGCTGCCCAGATATTTCTCACTGCACATCCTGCCTACTTTTCGCTTCCTGTTTAATGCAATTACCGTCAAGATGGGTCAATCAGTACTACTCAAGCTCACAGCACTCTGCCTCATCTATGCCTCAGTCCCTTCAGCGACGGCCTTTTCGGCAGCCTCACATGCGCTGCAGATGCTGAACCTCCTCGAACGAGCCGAGTCGACTTGTCCGACAAATTCCACAGCATGCGGCCAAGGACTTCCTGCGAATTTCTGCTGTCCTTCCTCCACCACTTGCCAGCCTTTCAACGACAATAAATCGGCAATATGCTGCCCTGAGGGCAGTAGCTGCTCATACATAACTGCCATCGACTGCAATTTATCACTGCAAAACGCGAGCTCGACACAGACGAGCGACCTGTATACCACCGAATTAACGGGGACCTTAGCGTCATGTGGGCCTAATACATGTTGTCCAAACGGCTATACATGCCAAGATGATAAAGGCTGTCAGCTTAATTCTCCATCAGCGTCATCGATTTTACTCCCCTCGGCCACGTCTGCAAGTCCTAACTCACCACCCTCAAATTCTGCCACAAGCTCAAGTTCAGCAAACCAACCAACAACTTCATCAACATCACAAACATCTGCGCCTGGATCCACACAAACAGGGCCAATAGCCAGTTACAACAAGTTTCCCACCAGTGCAGTTATGGTTGGTTTCTTCCCTGGTTTGATAGCGGGTGTTATACTTGCAGTCATTGCACTCTGCTGCTTCGGACGCCGGCGGCGTAGCAAGGAAGAAAGCGAGCCGACATCTCCCGACTTCTCGAGTGTAACCGCGACTGTCTCTGACCCCATATACCAACCAGAAGGCAACAACGCCTTCCGAAGCGACTTTCTCCGACGCGAGTCTAAGTCAAAATACTCGCGTCGCACATCGAACGCGTCGAGGGTTCGCTCCCTTTTCGCGAGAACACCAACTCTGAGAAGCATGAGGAGTCGCGACGCGCCTGTTGATGGCCTTGGGAGGAGCATCCCAAAGGTGCCAGAGACACCAATCAATCAAAGATCGCCAGAACCCTCGTTGAAGAAAGAACCGAGTATGGAAAGCATAAAAATCTACAGCCCGCCAAATGGAGGTTTACATAGGCCGGAGACTACGTTTGCTGAAATGTTACGGGAGGCTGGGTTCAAAAGTGACGAGCCATATCTTGGAAGCCCTGGACGGGTAGGTCTTGGTCTTGATAGCTATACTACACGAATCTAACAAAATACACAGGTAGATCCAAGGGCTAGAGATGTATGACATTCATGAGGTAGTATATGCATTGGAAGATGTGCCATGCATTAGTACATTATAGCGATTTAGCGTTTTACTTTTTGCTAAACAAAAAAGAGCATACAAGCCATGTAATCGTGCGGCTCGTGGTTCGGAGTGTCCGGCTGCAGAATCTTGCTTTCAAATTCTCATTCTCATTGTTGCGCTTGCTGCTCCCTGTCAGTTTCTTCGGGTGGGTATGTCCTCCTCGATCTTTGTACCATTTGTGTATGCTGTACCACTTTCACACTGACTTGACCCCCGCACCAATATGCGCCGTCGTGTACTTCTAGGCGTCTTTGTGGCGTCTTATTACATATGCAATGCACGAGAGACATGCGACGGTGGCTTTTATCAATTTACGCCTGGGCCCTAGGCGCATCAAGCGGACATATTTCCTATCCAACCAGCGTCTCTTCATTACATAAAGGGGGGATTGGCTATCACATCATGCATCCCACCTTCAATTCGCAGTCTGCAAATGCACCATGACCAAAATCCCCCCAACCAAGGTAAGGTTCGTCAAGCCCTTCCTACAACTCGCTCTCGCCTTCCCACCCGTCATCGCCAACTATACAAGTATAGACTGCGGCGCAGCAACAGGATACTTCTATATTGCAGGCCTCCAAACCCAAAATGCTGTTGTTTCCGCCAGCGTCCACTCACGTCCGGGCCTCTGCAGCAGACATGGCTTGAGAGCAGTATACTGATCTCAATATGCAAACCCTCTGGAAGTCAGTCCTGCAGCTCCGTTCCATTGAAACGGCAGGTGTGCTGCAAGAGCCGATCCGCACCTGCGTCAACCCCACGACCGTCACGCAATACAATCTAGGCTACAACGCTAGGTCTCCTGTGCCACCGAGCTCTAACCTTGCAACTTCTATGCCCGAGCTACGCCATGTTTATCCATGTGTCCGCGCTTCCTGGAGCAGGGCTAGGGGAGACGGCTAACGGTGGGTGGGCTAGTGGTCATGCAGGCGTGTATAGAGATCCCGATCTGTTTGAACCGTCGTTAGTGGGGTCGATAGGGATAGGTAGGGAATGAGAATACAGCGAGACTTGACGTCTCATCAGCCGACCTACCATTGAGGCATATAACAGGCTTCACCATTGGTTCATAGAGGTAAGAATTCAGCAGGTGGAGAACGATTATACAATCAGATCAGCAACGATGCTATGTAGCTACGGATCAATGGGAGAGTGAGAAAGCTTCTGCTGCCTAGACGTGGCTTGGAAATGAAGCTATTTAAGGCCCAAGTCGCCCAAACCGTAGATGATGGATCTAAGCATTATCCGGCCTAGATAGACCTGCAGCACGCTGCCCTTTGTAAGAGAATGGAGTATAAGTCATGCTTGTAGGGCTAACATGTAACGAATTATAACTAAAAGCACCTCTAGGTATCATAGATTTAAAGGCTTCTAAACCTTATTCATAGCCTTTTATTACTTAAGAAATGTTTGAGATGCTTAAAACGACCTTAATAAGTATGGAGACCTACTTAAAATTCGCTGTATATGTATAACTTATGCGTCATTCTTCTTATCCTTTTGGTGTCACATTCGAGGTCTTCTATCAAGATAACGAAATGATTAAGTCTTCCATCTTAAGTAACCCATCGTGCTACCTCCTTAGTCGACGCATGAAGAGAACAGGCTCTCTGATGCAGTCGCTTGAAAGGGGCCCCCAGACGGCCGCTTTGTAGTGGAGCGTAAAGAAACTCAGAATATATAGCTTACTGGTGGTTTCGTAACGATATCCTATGGACTCGGTCTCCGCAAACCGCTCTTTGTTCTCCCAAATGCAATTTTATATTGGGTCTTCCCTAGTTGGACTAGCGTGACTTTATCTGAGTAGCGTATATAACAATTCAGGACCGAAGAATTAGACTGTAAGTCTTGAAAACCTCAAATAGGACTAGCGCCTATTTTTGGTATTCGAAGATCTTTATTACCCTGCAGTTCGCCGCCGTTTTGGGTGGGCGGATTTTGGTGGGCGATATCGTATGGCGACTTGGTGAGCGACTTAGTGGGTGATCTTGTATGGGCGACTTGTGGGCGACTTGGTGGGGAGGACCGCCCCTAATCGAGCCCCTAGCGGCCATTTCCGGCGGCTTCGGGGCCTACCTTAGGGACTACTCTTAGGTTGATTCTGGGGGGACCCTAGGCAGTCGACTCGGTGAACGGGTCTCCAAACAGCCTCTGAAAAACCCACCCACTACTAACGCCAGATACTGAGCCCGCTTCATCAAAGCCAGGCTCTTCAGGATTTTCTCTCTGATGTATGCCTCCCGACCTCCTCGGCCGTGCTCTTGGTACAACTAGCCCCCAAGCGCTGCAGCGAGCCGAAACATCACGTCTTCTCCACTCCATCCAAGTGGCTCCAGGCGTTAGATTCGATGGCAGCGATGCTCCTGCTCAGGCCACAAGCAGCAGAGATGTGGAAGATGAACGGGTCGTATGGGCCCACCAAGCCGGGGTGAATTGCCTCACGATTGACCGCTTTGAAGGACGGTAGTATGTTGCTTTATCTTCTGTATTGCTTGAAACTCAGCTGATTAGCTATTGAATGAAGCATGCTCTCGGGCGGCGCCTCCTCCTCTATACATCTTTGGGACCTTGAGAGCTCTGAAAATACGCTGAAGCGCTACACATGCCATCCATCTGCCAGGACTAACAAAAGCTCCACCTCCCACAAATTCGGCATCACACATCTCTCCTTTTACCCTTTTGACTCCCTCGCCTTCCTCTCCACCTCCTACGATCACACCCTGAAGATTTACGCCAGCGAAACCCTCACTCCCTCCGCCTCGTTCGATCTCGACTCCGTGGTCTATTCTCATGCTCTGTCGCCTATCGCTGATCACTTGTTGGTAGCGTGCGCTACGCAGCATCCGGCGGTCAGGTTGGTAGATTTACGATCGGGTGCTAGTACGCATTCGCTCGTTGGGCATCATGGGGCGGTGTTGTCGGTTGCCTGGAGTCCCGTTGATGAGTATATACTGGCTAGTGGTGGGTCTGATGGGACGGTCAGGCTCTGGGATATCAGGCGGAGTGCCGGGTGTCTTGGGGTGATGGATCTGGAGGATTCAGTGGGGGTAGGGGGAGAGGATGGGTTTGGGAGGTATGCACGGCCAAGAGATCGAGGAGTAGCACATGTGGGTGCTTGCAATGGTGTGGTTTGGACCGATGACGGAAAGTTCCTTGTCACGGCTGGGCATGACGAGCGGGTGCGTGTTTGGGATGTTGGGGTTGGAGCGAATGCTTTGGCGCATTTTGGGCCAATTATTAAGAATACGCATTTGTCGACACTGCTGCCTCTGGTTGTGCCCAGTAATGTGGGAGCACCTAGGAATCGAGTGATGTTCTATCCTAATGAGAAGGAGATTCTGGTGTTCGATCTCCTTGAAGGGACTCTGTTCAAACGACTCAAAGCTCCAGGGGCTGCTGTTGCTCAGGCTAGTGGAAGTGCAGGGCAGAGGAATATCAGGAACAGGGTCACTTCTTTGGCATGGAGAGCAGGAAATGTGGAGATGTATTCTGCACACTCTAATGGTGTTATTCATGCTTGGAAACCGAGGACGAGGGACGAGATAGAGTTGGAAAAAGTGGAGGCTGAGCATCTCGCCGACGGGGATGATCCAAGTAGAAAGAGAAAGAGAGAAGCCTTAGAGGAGGTCTTCAGGGACTTAACTAGACAGAAAATCACCTTTACCTGATTAGGAATTGAATGTAGTGTTGAGAACTGTCGAAGAGCAGGAGGGTCGGAAACAGCTACGGATAGCGAGCGCAGACGTGCTAATCTCTCAGGAATTCCACAACGCCTAGAGGATCAATACTTCTCCGTACAAGATTAAGGTACGAGGATGGAGTGTAAGCCATACGTCTAGAGGCTATGTTTGTTGACATTATCCAAAGGCAAATATGTACTTTTATGACCCTTTTCAGGAGTAAGATACTTGATCTAGATTTGATAGGACGCTATTTCTGCTATGTAGTTGCCTAAAGCTCCTTCAAATTATGATATTCTTACAATATCACCCCCCCATATGCATCGCTCCCTTTGCTGACCACACCTCCCAGGTCCTCGACCTAATGCATCAATCCATCCCATCCCAAGACTCCGCGCTTCCACTTACGATCCCTCGCAGCATTCTTCGCCTGCTCCGGCCTGTGTAGCTGATAAATTGAAGAGATGCTGGGGGATGCAAATGCTTAGCCACTATCGTCATGCTGATACGTGCGTCCTCGTCCTCACGGCCGACCCTTGTATGTCGATTGCAATGTCAACTACTGCACGCATATGATCGTTCCTCTTCGAAAATCTTTCTCTTTACGTCAGTTTGCTAGGTTGTCCTCGTTGGAGTTCAATCTTCTGTCGCAGATCCTTGTGTACCTTTCAATAACGGGGCTGATCCCGGAACACCTGACGCCGTGACATTTTCCCAGGGACTACCCGCCTTGATAAGGCGGTAGGAATGTCAAGTGACCCCCCTTCTCCACCACCATGCACAGCTTCTTGTGTTTCTTGCAGTGTTCACATTCGACTCCTTCGCCATGTGGCCAGACGCTTGCCTTTTTACTAACGATTGATTCCACACATCGCCGACCGATCCTAGGCTTAGTCCAATCTGCTTTCCTGCGGTCCCACCCGTGGAGATCGTCCCGAAGCCTTGACAGGACCTCTGCAGGTATGGGAGGGTCTGGAACGCATGTGGGATCTCTGAGGTTTGCTATTGTCAAATTTGAGAATTTGCGAGTGCTTGGATCCTGCCGATCAGCACTCAAGCCAGGAGTAGTGTTATTACCACTACAGCTTCCAGCCCCTGGATGCAGTTCTCCAGTCCTTGGGTCAGAGCCCGTGTCGCCAGCTTTACGTTTCCGACTCCTTAAGATCTGTTGACCATCACCCGAATCAGGAGCCATGTCATCAGTTCTAGGATCCCGTGTTCCTTGTGTCTGCCGGTCCTGCTGGGCTTCAGTACCGTGACCAGTGCCTAAGCTGGTAGTACGCTCCCCAATATGGGCACCTTTGAGTCTCTCAATTTCGGCCTGGGCCTGTGTGAGCTGATGCTGAAGTGTCTCAACTGCTTTATCTTTAGCCGATAACTCCTTCTCCATCACCGCGTAGTTGTTAGCTTGACCCGAGTAAGCATCTCTTAGCTCATCTAATGTAATTTTGAGTTGGGAAACTTCCTTCTCCTTCTCAACTCTAATTCGTTTAATCTCGTCATTCTTGTTCGCTACAATCTGCCTTTGTGAGTCCAGATTGTTCTGGAAACGGACTCTTTCCGTCTCTGCTGCGGATTGCAAAATGTTTCGGTCATTCCTAAGAGACTCTAGTTCAGCATTCGTGTCAACACATTCATTATGACTTGCCTCTAATTGGGAATATCTTGACTGAAAGTTTTTGAGCTCCCTTGAATTTTCTTGCAAACTCTTTTGAAGACTGGTCAATTCATTGCCAGTCTCGGACTTTGCCTGTTCAATATTCTGATTGAGCTTCTCAATCTCACTGTCTTCAGCACTCAAGTAATGTACACACTCCTGTGACCACTCTGTGAGTGCTTCCTCTCGCTGTATCAAGGATTGCTTATGATCTTGGAGTCTAATCTCAAGTTCCTGGAGTCGACGTGTTTCATCCGCTTGACTATGGCGGATTTAAGCGTCCTCTTCTTCAGCTCGGTGCAGCTCCGCTTCGGCTTGTTTTACCTGTAATTGAAGAGGTTCCAAAGCCTGCCTCTTTTGCTCGTTCTGGTGCCGTATTCCTTCAAGCTCCCTTGTTGCTCTCAATGTTTCCTCAAGAATGTCTCGTACCTGACGATCGAGCCGAGCCATGTCACCACTTCGTGACAGTAACGCGGTCTCCCACTCGGCCTTGCGTTGGCGAAGCTCAACCAAGCTTGATTGTAGTTGGAGTATAAGTTCTTCAAGAGTAGCACTGAACCTTGGGAACTTCTCCGGCAGCTCCCTGCGGGCTGCTGTGTAGCCAGGGCTGCATAAGAGATCTCTGATCTCAAGCAACATTTCAGTGAACTTGTCTACTACTATTCTCATGTCCTTGCGCCATTGGGATTCTGGATCCAACAAGTCTAACTTTACAGTTACGTGACGTTGGTTTGTCCACATAGTGGTCAAGAAGGTTTTAATCTGCCCAGGGCTTCCCTGACAGCAGTAATGCCCCTAAAGGCAGTGATGATAAAATTGGGAGGAGGTTCAAGAACGAACAATTCCCTACCGATAAGAGCACAGACTCTTAGTTACTGTGAGACGGCCGGTTCAAATAACGCTGTCGTACTTGTTCTGATGTGTGAGATAGTCAGCAACGTTGAGAGGACGTCAATGGGAAAATGAGGCCTGCCAAGCCACTAAACGGACATTTATGCCACTACATTCAACTGGTATAATTGAGCTGAGAACTCTACCTCAGATGACGGATTAGAGGGGTTTTTACGATATTCTTGCCCCCCACAAGCACGACGATAGTTAGAGCGGAGTGCAACATCGAACAGTAGTAAAAGTCTAATAAGCCAGTTCCACAAGGCTTTGCGCTAGATTTCCCTTTGGTTCCATACATATGCGAGTGCACGGCATGCAAATCCATCCCATAATACCTTCTCGTTCTTGTAAAATTACTTCATTGTCTCGACTAAATCACTGTCAGCGTTACCCGCAACTACAGAATGACAGTGTCAGATGGAGCAACACCTAAAGCCAACAGACCCCGTCTCGCTTTCCTTTCCCGGTCATCCTTCCCAAGAATGCAGTAAAGTCCGGGGAAGTCATAGACCTGTTACCGCGACAGTGCCAGAAGTCGAAGTGGGGGCTATCCCTTGCTTTACAGGAAGGTGCTGCCCCATTCACCTCAAGACTGTGCTGCTCAGTTCGCTGTAGAAATGTGCTGTGCCATCCGATTGTAGGAGATTTCTTGATTCGATGCTGGGAGAATGCTGCTCCCTTCACTTGTAGAAAAATAACTCCATTCACTTGCGGATAATGCTCTGCATATGATTGTAGAGATTGCTGCTCCTTTGATTGGCACTGTATGAATATGCCGAGACCGCAATTTGGTTAACGAGTTTTTGAAGGAGCCCGGAATCTTCGCTCGCTCTTGGGTATGCTTTTGGTAACTATGAACCTTATTATTTTAGGATGATGCGATGGTGTATACAAACAGTCCGCCTGGCCGTTCTTACCACAGGGAGAATATGCATAGTTGATTGATCCTGCGTTGTCATTTGGCTTGAATTCAAGCCCTGTCGCTTTCTATTTCTGTCTCTTAACGACCGGTGTGTTACCGAATTGCTATGGCTGTGAACCAGCAATTCACGCAACATGCATGTGGTATGAGTTAGTGGCAACAGATCCCCTTCAATCGTTTTTAAATAGATTAAGCCGCAACTGAAGATCGACAACATTTGTTGAGCACGCGTGAATAGGATATAACCGTTGTTGACCCAAGAGGACTGTCATCTGGACTGTGCGTGAATTTCGCGCTCCTCGTACCGAAAACCTTCATCCATTTCGCGATGAGGAATCTCTCGGAAGAGAACGACTGTGGCAAACATAAATTTGTCGATCTTCCAATGTCTCTGGAATGACGTTGAGGTGTACCACGTTCATCTGACTTGGGTGTTATGCAGAACACCTTGGCCGTCGCAGATACTTCTACGCGCGCGATGATATGATCTAACACCTATCGTTTGTACTTTACGACAAGTACGCAAATATAGCAGGATTTACTGAGGGTACGATCACTGACTTATGGTTATCCGCAGTAGTGAGGGGTACCTTACTTTGAGATAGATGGATGAAGTAAGCCTGACTAATATTGCTCTAGCCTGAATCGGATTAGCGGGGTCATAAAAACCACGCACGAAAATGCGATTCTGCAGAGAGCCCCGATTCTGCCTCGTGGGCTATGCAGAGAAGTGTGGAACGGCGCGAACGCGGTCTAGGCCGAGCATCTTTGTCCTCGGCATGTCCATGGGTCGTTGACGGATTCGACCTTGTGGCACGCGAACATTGCTCAGTGCGGTTACCGATCCGAGCACTATCAAACGGTACAGATGACTTGAAGCGAGAGGGTTGTCATATATCTTAGCTGAAACATGAAACATGGTGGGGCAGAATACCGTAATGCAGGTACGAGATTTTGTGGCTTACGATGCTGGAGGGAAGATGGTATTCGAGCCTGCGCTAAGAAGGTACTTAAGGACTTTGCTATCTCAATTGGCCAGAGAAGCACATACGATATACGTATTGCATTGTGCTTAACATACTTGAATCACGACAGTATTGCAACGATATCATGTAGAGCGTCGTCCTGAAACAAACGTTTATGCAATGGACTGTGGGAGTCGGGGAAAGCGAAGACCGAAAACGGTGGTGGTGAGACTTTTAGATCTGTTTATAGAACGTAATACATTTCTATCTACAAGTTGTCCAAAAAGAATTTGGAGATGAATCTTGCTTGCCAAGTTTAGTTCGGCCAATGACTGGGCCACAATACGCAGTAGAACAAGCTAAATGATCTATTTACGGTGGCGCGTGGAACCATAGAGTTGTTTATTGTGTGGATGATTATCAACAACTATGTTGGTTCTATTGTGTATTTGCAAGAGATCAAGACAGAGACTATCACGTCTCGAATTTTGGAGCAATGTAAGTTCTTGCGTGAGCTGAGTCAATTCTGTTAACGGACTAGTAGAGGATCCGGGATGACGGGTAATACCACCTAATGCACATAAAGATAGGGCTGTGTACATCTATTTAGCTCTAAGAGTGCGAATGAAACGTTGTAGTGCTCGTCATCCGTTCAACTCGAATTCGTTCTGAAACGAAGGAGACCTCCAAACCACGGGTTTACTATATCCGCACAATTTGAAATGACTTGGACAGCTAAGATTTACGAGCACATGGCATGATGTAGCTGCGGGTAAGGAAAGCTCCGAAAACTGTCAGGCGCTCCCTGCGTCAATCGGCCAAATTCGTGACCTAGGCTCCCAATAATCCCGTAACACTCATGGAGTAAGCTTGCAACCTCGTCAGTTCCGTTCATAGACGCGTTAAACGTAACGGCCATACCGAATTGGCTCCTTTTATTTACGGCTGGGCCTTGTAGGTAGCAAATGAGTCTCTAGACCAAGTACACTCATTGGTCGAAGCTGAATGAATAACAAACTCAGATGCTAGTATGAACAGTGACTTAGCATGAGTTGAATCTTTTCAAGAGGATCAATAGGCAGATATCACTGCTTGATCATAGTGCCGTCGACCCGGTTCACACTGTCGATCGCTTTGGGGTCCGTTAGTCCTTGGTACCCAATCACGAGGCCATGGCCGCTTGTAGGATCAATTGACAGATCATGTCTATGATGCCTAGACCGCCCTAACGACCTCAATGGATTCCCCAATGGTTGCAAAGCAATTCGTCGGCGAGGCCGCAAACTGGCCTTTTCCTCAGCCCCAGGGCTCTTTCGCACTCGGGGAATAGCATGATACGAAAATCATTGCAACTAAAGTGTCCCATAAATGGCTCGGTCCGGCGACTTGACTTTACGACGATGAAGCTAATTATCGACAGGTTCTAAAATAATCATATGGCTGAGGCTTTAGGTTACATTAGATAATTATGGCCCCAGTGACGCCTGTGAGGCTGTGTTTTAGTCTCTCAGTAGTGTCTCGCTTATCGCGCTTTGCACTGGAATAGGACAAGCGCCAAGGGTAGGGCTGCCGTCATGCCCGGGGTGATGATCACTATCTTGTTGCAAGTTGGACAGTCGATTGTTAGTACCTGAATTGTAGTGCTTGAGGTAATGGTGTTGTACTCTGACCATTTCTTATTCCAGCGTTTCGGATCCATCATATTCCCATACCCCTGTGGAACGAGGGAAGCCAGTCAGGAGCCTGGAGTGGCTTTATATTGCTCAGTACCCTTGTATACGGTACTCTTCGACCGTTTCTATAAAAGAGATGGGGACAGCATGCAATGTCGAAGCTCCGAAGATAACTGGCAGTCCCCAGTGGAGTGCCGACCTGACGAGAAAGAACGCACACATCGCTGGTCGACCTCACAAAACGTTACCATCAGTGGTACGGTATCAACGATCCCGAAATCAATCCGCGCACCAGCGAGGGTTTAAAAGGATGGTAAACATTCCAGGTCGAAGCAAAGGCTGTCTGACATGCCGAAGAAGGAAAGTCAAATGCGGTAAGTGTAAATTATGGCACAGTGCTGGAGCACACAGCTTACTCTTCGATCAGACGAAGGCAAGCCTACCTGCCAACGCTGCCACAAAGGGGGCCACGACTGTCAAGGCTACCCGCACCCACTTCGTGTCGTCTTCGATCGGTCCTGTGCTGAAGTCCCTCTCGGTAAAGAGGGAGAAGCATCGACTTCGAAGGCGACCGAAGGTACAAATGAGAGCAACAGGTTGGCTGTCAGCCGCAGTGTCAGCCGGAGTCTTAGTCGTACGCCTAGTAATGAAGAAGTTGGTGATGTCCAAAGAGAGCTGGCCTCTCGATCATTCCTCAGAGAGCCCGGGCTCTCCCCATTAAGGAATGATATCTACTCAAGTTTCCTTGTTAAGAACCTGCTTGTGCATTTGGACATAGGCCAAGGTGCAATTCTAAGCGCATTTGAAAACAGATCTCCAACCAGCGATGATTCTGTTCAAGGTACGCACAGTCGGGCCTGATTCCTTTCCGGTCGATATGCAGTGAAAGTTGCGAACACGGCCTGGGGAGCAGAGAGTTCGTTTAGCTTTCCTTTTGCTTCCGCAGGCTCTGCATTAACCCACATCTCATCTTCTAGAGGGCATGCTGACTCTGAACACTCCTCCAGCCTTAGCAATGGCATTCTACGGCCGTCTGCACCGTCAGGACGTGATCTGTCAACAAGGGGCTGTCTGGTACGGAAAGGCGCTTCGAAAGTTGTCAAGAGACCTGACGGATCCCAATCACGTCTGGTCGACCTCAATTGTACTTTCTACGGCAACTCTTGCCATGTACGAAGTACGTTATCCCTTTTCCAACATTTGCATGCCGAAACCCTTGCAAATGTTTCGCTGTTCGATTTTGGGAACAGGCTTTCCAATAGCACACCTGTTTGGTATACCGAACTCCAACTGACCGTTCCTAGTTTGTGACCTCGACTCAAATGACCCCATGGATTCAACATGCTGGCGGTGTAGGCCGCCTCATCGAAGCCCGCGGCCCGTGGCGGCACCAATCACCTGAAGAGCTGCGTTTGTTCAAAGCTGTGCGGCCAATGATCGTAAGTTACGTCTCCGCCTTGTACTGACAATCGAAAGGCTGACACCGATTATAACGAGGCTGCGAGGGCCACCAACCACGGTATTCGATGCTTCCTTGAGGAACTTGATTGGAGGACTATACCCTGGAATTTGGATCCAAGCCAAAAGTCCTCACATGACCATCTCACTGATTTCGCCTGCGCACTTCCAGGCCTACTTGAGGATCGAAAATACCTCAAGATTGCAAGGCTCGCCGATTTTGCCACCTCCACATCGACCGCGAAATTCAAAGCTTTCAAATTTACTTCTTTCGCAGTACCGCCGTCAACAGCAGATCGGGAGCGTGCTCCTCGGTCTCGACAAGAATATCAATCCTTAGTAACAGCACTGGAAGGCCGAGTCTCGGAGAGTGCTCGGGCACTACAGGACTGGAAGAACACCTGGGACGAGTCAAGCCCTGCGTATTCTGCAGTTGCTCTCGTCCCCTCCCAACCTCTATCTTACGATCTTCCCATAAACCTTTTTGGACCGGCCCTCCACTTTCCAGACCTCCAACGTGCTAATACTTATACTTTGTACAATATGATCCTATTCCATCTCCTCGGTATCTCGATCGAGATCAGATACGGCTGGTTATCGCCCAATGCTTTTTCGAGCACCACCTCTTCCAATCTCCCAACAGCCTACGTGTCACCGTCACAAAGTGCAGATATACCCGCAGACTTGGCTCTCAAACGCCGTGAAACAGCAATCGAGATCTGTCGGGCCGTGCCCTATCATTTGTGGTTTGAGAAGCACGGCAGCGCCGGAGCCTATCTACTCATGTGGCCTCTGATCAGTGCACTCGAGCTCTTTATACCACCATGGACAGAAACGCCGGCTCCGGAAGCCCAATGGATCAAAGGCGTCCTCAGACACATCGCAGAAAGATGGGGCCTAGGATCGATGTTTTTGGCTGATGAGGACTAGATATTGTATTCTTTCTCCTCAATATTGCTAACCCCAAGGCTGTGCCTTGGTAGATTTTTGCATAGCGAGGTTTCATCGGGCTGGGATAGAAGCAGACCTGGGAGTCGATATACCATGGGCATCATTGGACATTGTTGCTAAAAATATTTGTTAAGACTTTCCACTTGTATTCCATTCCGTACAGGCCGGGCCTCCAAAATGGGATTTTACTTTAGCCATAACCTTCCAATCGTTTGTCGTTGTTATTCAAATTTATGATAAGATGAACTCACCACAGCGCTAGTGTGTCATCATGAACAAGATCCTTGCCGAACCAATCCGATTCTGTCATTGCGTATGAGGGTCAGTGATTGTGCGATTGCGCCAAGAGATTAAAATCTTGTCGAATGCTGTAACGGTAATCGAGGAGCCTCATGTTGGCAGGTTAGTGCAGAAGACTGCTTGAAGGAATGAATTTGGAGAAAAAGGCTAGATGTAGATTTACTGTGCACCTGGACGGCTAAGGTATGCAAGTTTACTTCTGCAATAGATCATGGATAGTAGAAGCAATTGAGGTTCCATCAAAAAACTTGGCATAATTGAGAAGACTCGATCAAGAATGATCGTCGGCGGAGGTCGGCCAGACGAGTTTGGAAAGTGGCCGAGGTTCTACCGGGCGATCCTCAACTTAGTAAGTTCCTTGCGGTTAGGTTGTATCATGTACAAACCACTATGGGAGGATATTCGGATTCTGAAGATTGGAATGATATCGTTCCAATACCGCAAGATGACGGGGGCCCAAACCCACTGGCTGCGATTGCCTATACCGAAGAATACTCTGAAGCAATGTCCTATCTTCGAGCGGTCATGGGCATAGACGAGAAGTCTGATCGGGTGCTTGGATTGACTGAACATATCATCCAGATGAACCCCGCACACTACACTGTTTGGTTAGCTGGATCTTTGGTGTTCCATCGTGCTCACTTGTTCATGAGTGCTCCAGGCTTTACAGAGCAGACATCTTGATCGAGCTTAAGAAAGATCTTCTGCGAGAGCTCGAATGGCTGAACACAATCTCCCTCAAGAATAGCAAGAATTTTCAAATTTGGTAAGCCAATCTGTGCTTAAATTTCATCCCAAAGCTAAACCGTACCGCACATAGGCATCACCGCCAAGTGATAATGTCCCACATACCAAATATGCCAGCAAGCGAGCTGCCCTTCCTCGCGCGCGTCTTTGCCAAAGATGCCAAGAACTATCACGTTTGGTCCTACCGCCAATGGCTCGTCCGTCATTTCTCTTTATGGGACTCAGAGCTTCCCTACGTTGAATCACTTCTTCAATCGGACGTCCGCAACAACAGTGCTTGGAATCATCGCTGGTTCATCATTTTCGCACGGCATACGGATCCAGAGAAGCACAGTATAAGAAACGGTGGTGCAGATTCGGAGGTTGAACCAGAAGTTATCGAGAAAGAGATCGAGTACACAAAAGCAGCCATCTCGACCGCACCACAGAATCAGTCACCATGGAATTATCTGAGGGGGATATTAAGGAAACAAGGAAAGGGCTTCGTGCCTATGAAGGCTTTCGCGGAGCAATTTGCCAATCTTGAAAAGGAGGATGAGGTTCGGAGTAGCCATGCTCTGGACTTCTTGGCGGATGTTTATGCTGAGGAGCAAAATAAAGAGCAGTCGGCAAAGGCTCTGGAGATGTTGGCTCGGCGGTACGACCCCATCCGAAAAAATTATTGGGACTACCGGAGGAGCTTGTTAGGTTTGGAACAGGTTGGAGCATGAGTCGGATTCGGGCAATTGGGCATGCGATTACATAATGACTGGCGTTAAGGAAAAGATACCATAAGGGCATATGGCATGTTTGGAGACAATTCAAGATGATTGGCCATATCAATGTTGCTTCATATCAGCTTTGAGCGCCGATGCTTTTTAAAGCAACTTCCCGGTGCTTGAGAGACAATGGAAAGAAGAAGAGCCTTCGGACGAATCCTACAACATGCTTGACGCACTAACACCCCATCAAAACACAATGATCAAGTGACGGACTATCTCTTTACGCGACTCATGCTTAACCCTCATCTGATCATCTTTTTATTGTAAAATCGATATAAAAGCTGCCTCGGAAGCGAATCCTGGCTCACTATGTACAGAGTCCAACTATACGGGCCAAATTCCCTAAAATCACCTTATGCTTTGCGCCAATTCTACGGCCTCCCACGCTAGGATATGTTACTGTAATCCATAGCCTCGTTATGGCGCGCTCAGGGTACTTGGCACATCCCGATCATTCGTCGTAATCGTCTCAATATCCGCATACTTCTTTCTGTATTCCATCAGCATCTCAAGCGTGATATCCGAACCGCCACAAATAATAACAACTACTTTACTTTCATTAGTCAATTTCGGGAGCAACTGCTTCAGTCTTCCGTCGTAACAAACTGCCACGCTAACCCCGCAGGCAGGCTCGACAATCAATCTCTCGTCATCTGCCAACCGCCAACAACCCATCGCCGCCTCGGCATCGGAGAGCACAACGCTTGTTACATTCCTCCTTTTGCCTAGATCAAATGTCTTTTGCGCGACCCTCTTCGCCCCCAAACTTGTTGCTATACTTGTTATTGCTGGCAACGTAACGATTTTATCCTCTTTTAGCGACATAGCCAGGGATTCGGCACCCTCAGTCTCCATAGCCAGGACGCTCACATCGCCCCAACCCCTCGCCTCCAATCCTAATTGTATCCCACTAAACAAGCCGCCTCCACCAACACTACACACGATTGCATGCGGCTTTTCCTCCAACTCCTCGACAATGGTGCTCGTACCGGCTCGCACATCGTCATGGTCAAATGGCGGGACATACACACCATGCGGGTCGTTCGCTATCACTTCTTCTCTCAAGAATTTATCTGCTTCGGCCCAGCTGTTGCCATGTTGAACCACCCAAGACGCCCCTGCAGTCCTTATCTTCGCAATCATCAAAGGCTTGGTACTGATAGGTACCACGACTGTGGCAGGGCGGTCGAGCGAGCGAGCTGCGGTAACACAGGCGAGACCGGCATTGCCGCCAGAAGAGGAGTAGAAGTGAATACGCTCAGGCTCAGGACTGTTCATGAGAGCTTGGCGAATGAGATTGCCAACAGCGCGGGATTTGAAAGAGCCGGATGGTTGGAGATTTTCCAATTTGAGGAATATGCGACTGCGGTGTTGATTAGTTAAAGGACTTTAGCCCGTGGGAATGGCTAACGAGTGAAAGGAAAGAGTGTAATTCATGTCTATAAAGCAAATACAAACGTCCGAAATTGCCAGTTGCTTTGATGCTTGATAATGAACAGGTACTTTTGGGCGGGTTTTAAGTAAGAAATTCAAATGTTGAACGGGTTTTAAGTGAGGTAATTTAAACACTAAGGGTACGCAAACCTCAAATAAACAATTGTTGGACTTAAGAAAATAGTAGATGGGTCTTTCTAAGCATTTGTTAAGCATCGAAACCCATTCATCAAGGCATTCACATCACGAGATCTCCTTTCTTGAAATAATGAACTCAGTGAACAAGCTATTCTCTTACCAGCCTGCAGCTCTAGAAAGCGGGAAAGATTCTTTCAAAGGAGTAGCGATCCAAGGCTTGGGAACATCTGAGGGTCCTATACTGCCCATGCTGGGCCAAGTACAAAGGATTGAAATAAACGAACAATTAATGTAGTAGGCAGAGGTCTTGAGGATTGATGAATTAGAAACAATGTATTAGATAGTACCTCAACTTACTACAGAACTGCGAGCAGACCATAGCAGGCAGTAATTGCACAGTAGGACGGATAGAGTTCATGCCGGCTAGAGTAGGATACTAGAGATAATGATTATTTTGGCAGGCGGGAGTCGCTTAGACCTTCCCTCTTGGCGCGTCTTGTCCTAGAAGTACATCCCAGTCGGCTCCTTACGAGAGCTTTCACGAATACCCCTTAAAGCAGAGACCTCGGTGCTTAATGAATGCTGGAAACAACAGCCCCCATGGACTTTGAAGATAGTATCAAGACGTCTGCCTCCTAAAGCAGTCCCCAACTTTCCATATTCTAGCGTTCTAACCTTTGTTGATATATGGATTTCGATGCTGCCTGAAGTATCGACAAAGCCAGGGAACGGAAGCACCAGACCCAAGCCAAAAGCTACATTACAACTGCTACACTGATAGCCATTTTCCAGGTCGTAGCATTGCAATGAATAAGGAAGAAGCAAAGCAACAACGCCAGGCCACGAGCCGTTCCCTCCAATCCCACCTAAAGCTCCCGCCCCTCTTTTACAACTCTCTCAAACCCTCGCCTTCAACATACTCTCCCCCATAAACCCTGCTCTGAATCAGCCTAAGCTGATCCCAATCAGCTCCCGTCATCTGCACCACTCTATCCTCCAGTGTCCCAATATTATCCGTCCACCTCTCCGCCCCCGCCCTGAACGCCACAATCTCCTTCCTCAACCTCTCAACCTCTCCCGGATCATTCTCCTTATACCCTTCCAATTCCCTTCTCAACCCCCCTACCTCCTCTTCAAGTACTACTCTCCTCGTAACCAACTCTTTCCTTCCTTCATCATCATCACCCCCTCTCTCCTCCATCGCCGCCTTAATTTTTTCTTCCATCTCCGCTATAGCGGTGTCAGTTTTGTCCTTTTCCTCCTTCAATTTCCCCATCGTAGTACCCCGCGTATTCTTTTCCTCGCTCAAGAAACTCCAATACCAATTCCCGCTTCCGATTTTCTCCACGCGGATTTTTCCATCGTCGTGGAGGGCGTGGAGGTAGTCTTTTACTTGCATACCATTTATGGAGGCGACGGAGGGGAGGGATTTCTCGAGGTCTTTGATTGTGTGGACGGTGAGGGAGGATTGGAGGTAGGTTAATATTAGGTTTTGTTTGGCGGACGGGGGGAGCGTTTTCGGTGCCTGTGGTTGCGGAAAAGGGTTAGCGGAGATGTGGATGCTTTGGAGCGGGAATGGTCTACCATTGGGATATTTTGATGGTGTTTGTAGGTTATCTAAGGGTCTCGATGGGATATGGGGCAGATGGTTGTCTGTTTGGAACTTTGAAGGGTGCTGTTGTTGAGTGTTCGTGCCAAGAGTTGAAGTGAATAACACCATTTCTTACAAGCTTGAGAGAATACGGTCTCGCTCCCGGTTTTCTTCAATTAAAAGAATCACGCCATGATTTCAGACCTCGAATGTTTCCTCATGGCCTTGTGCTTTTGTTGCCTGCGTCACAATCTCGATTCAGACAATAGGAAGCATGGCTCCCGTCACGAAGTGAGTTGAACGAGCTCATTCTGGTGAAACTCATAGCTAATATCCTCCACATATCAACATGTCGTACATTCCCTCCCTAGGAAGCGAGAAGTGACTACAAGGAGGCTGGTGCTCTGCGATGGAATCGATCTCTTCTCGTGGAAAGGATGACCACTGGTTTTGAATTAATGATTCTGTATTATGATGTCCCAGCACCGTTGTACCAGTAAGTTGTACCCCTAAACCGCCAGAGCTTGCAACTTTTGTAGGCAGATGACAAGGATTCTAGGCTCCAGATGGTTATATGATAGATTGATCGAGCAAAACACCTTCTGGAGTCTATTTTGAATCACTTATTTCCGCAGGAACATTAAAATCCGTACTGAACGTAATATTACTTTCCGCACTCGACACGAGTGCTGCACTACCATTGCCAACGGTGGTTACATTGCCATCCGTTTCTTCGTACGGCATTGCAGTATGTGCCAGGGAAATCCTAACAATTGTGCCAACATAAGTCCAAGTGACTTCCCCGCCATCAATCATCTCTTGAGGAGCTTTACCAACACACGACCGTACAACTTTGTTTCCGCCAAAGTCCGCTACATTTGTGAGGAAACCTGGCTGGTCGCCGCCAAAATAGTTTTGGTAATCCAGGGTGAAAACACAATTAGAATAGGCGATTACGTAAGGACATGTGATCCGATACAGGGCTGGAGATAGTGTGGGAGAATTTGTAAGTGTGTACTCAATGTATTGACCTCCCCTGGTTCTGTGTGGAAAACGCTGATAAAATTGTGTTAAGGCTAGGCGACACTCGAATCTGTCCAAGAATGGGCCCCTCGTAGATAATGGGGGAGCGCACCATATGGCATAGTTGGTGTTCGATGAGCCCGTTGCGATTGATAGCGTGGTATTAATTAAAGCTGGTTCGATGTTTAAGCTGGTATTGGGCAGGAGTGATGACCAAGTTTTCGATGTGAAGGCCAAGAACGGCAGAATGAGGTAGGTGAATGTTCGCGTGGTTTGGGAGACCATGTTGCACCGTACCCTCCTACTGGATAACTATCCTGATGGACGAGCGGTAGCCTGATTTCGAGATGGGAACCCAGATCTTTCTGCACCCTTAAATACTCCGCTGTCTTCCGTCTTTAATACGCGAGGTTAAATTGGTGCGCATAATCGCTTCTTGTGTTGGAGGACCGGCAAGCGACCATTGGGCTTGAATGCCTGTCTTGGGACAAATCAATGAGTTGTATAATGCGGTGTGGGAGTAAAAAGAGGACCAAGTGGCCCTTTACTCTGGAAAGCGACATATCCTCTGACAAAATCTCCGAGAAGGAATCAACCGCGCTGAGCAGGTGCTTGTTCGGTCTGATTGTCTCACTGTCTAACAATCTAAGTTTCTAGTGTTTCACTCAAAACCCGCGCGGCAGGATTTGTGATGCAGAATGCAACTACATAAACATACTTCGCGGGGAAGGTACATTGAGAGTGGTATGGAACAAGTATTAAAATGAATTTAGCTCACGTGGCCCTGCAAAGCCAATGGAAAACGCATGCTACTCAATCGAACACTCATCCTGCAATTGCCACCATAACTTTTCGAGAACCTACCATTAATTCATCGCCTTGTCCGCCTACGCCTAGCCGGAGAAGCCATATCCTCCATGACTTGAGCAGGCCCCTTGCTAGGATTGCTGATCCCTAGCGGGTCTCCACCATCGGGACCTATATGTTTATGGTGAGGGTAATCCGAGTCATTCCACTCCTCCCACACTGCCGCCTTGCGCTTCTTAGGGTTAGCCTTATCCTTGCGTTTCGACGCAGCTGGGACATTGTCTTCCTTCTGGACTTCTGGCTCTGCAGCAAGAGTGTCTACATTAGTCATGTTAGCAGGTGCAGTGGACAGACTAAGCAACGTATTTGCAGCTTCTAAATCGGCTGGAGGTAGGGTGATACTCTCGCCAACGTCAGTGTTGGGGTCCGAACGCAAAACAGGCGGTGAGTTGGAAGGTCCTGAAGATGGGTTGGAGCTACTTTCAGCATTTGTACAGAGCCTTGTTGCATGCTTAAGGAAGATTCTGGACGCCTCCATTGCTGCTAGTGTGTCCGTGGTATCATTTACTTTGTTAACCATGGCCAAAGTAATCTGCAGCTGCTCGTCGGCAGTCATAGGACTTTGGGGAGGACGTTGATCGCGAATGGAACTCGTTGGTGGTTGGATGTCGCAAGCTGCAATGCCAGCACCAGGGGGTCTGCCATCGTCGTCATCATCATCCCCATCGGGGAGCAAGTCCCATAGTGGAGGTTGGCGAGAAACGGTTGATTCGTGTATCACGAACGCTAAGAGATCGATATCATCAGTTACTTTCGTGGCTACTCGTTCTAAGCCTTTTCCCGCTTGCAAGAGAATCTTCGAAAGTTTTTGCTCATATATCTGGTGAAATTCAAGCAGGTATTGAGCATCTTCTTCGTTGTTCATAGGCGTTCTTTGGTTTCGAGGGATAGGTATTACTTGCGGTGGTGCTGGCTGAGTTGGGCCTGCTTGATTTGGTTGATTTGCCATATCTCAATGTACGTATTGGAAGAGCCAATTAGTGAGGTATTTGATCCAAGTTGTCATCCAGGCAGCAAGGGCAGGGACCCCAAGGGTTATTAGTGAAACGCATCACAAAGAATTATCAATGGAGAAAGGAATTCGACTTCGACTTCTTTCAGAGGACAATAGAGATGAGGACTCATCTCCCCAACGGATAAAGAATGCTTTTTGTTATGCAAGAATGGCACTTCAACACCAGACTAAAACATGGACAAAGCCGTACAGAATATCTTGGACTCCAAATGCTCTATGATTTGGTGAGCTTATGAGTTACTGCTAGGAAGACCTTCCATAACCTACTTATAACATTGCGTTCTTGTATTCAAGCCCATCTTACAACACTCCATGCTCTGTTTCGCTACTCGGGCAACAGAATTTTGGATACTTCTCTCATGTCACATCTGATGTGTAGAACATAGAAGCAAAGATTGATAAGGATATGAAGCTGGATATTGGTACTTCTATGACTCTATGAATATGTGTTTCTGCGATATTATCAACTAAATAGACCTGCAGAGTGCGAATTCCAAAGATAGAACACAACCCTTTCTGTCATTGACGAGATTGTCTAGTGCCTGGGCTTCCTCTCGTACTTTAGCTTCAGGTTAGGAAAATCTTCCCTTGTGTAGTTGGTGCCGTTCATCTTATTGATCATGCCCAAAGCCATGCGAAACTCCTTGCCAGTCTGCTCGCTCTTTGTTATGGCAAAGGTCTCGCGGTCCTCACGATCCGCATTAAGATTGCCATTGGCAGCCATGTGTCGCTGCAGCCTACCCGGACGACCTTCAGGGTTGGTTACTTTAAGTGAAGGCGCTTTAGAGCGTAACGAGGTACCGGCTGAGGATGTGCTCTTTGCTTTAGAGACAGCTTTGTCAGCGGTATCATCCTCATGCCACCACTTCGAAGGTCCCGCTTTCTGGCCGGCGAAAGTTGGATATCCAGGCGGTGCGCGAATCATGCCTGCCTGAAGACGGCCATTGAAGCACGCAACCTGATATTGTTTATACTGCCGAATCTGTTCATCGATAGCTTCCAGGGCCATAGCTTGGTCTCTGAACCGTGCATCACACTCAGGACATTTCTTTTGACCGATCCACATCCTGGCACAATCGTAGCAAAAGATATGGCCGCAAAGGAGTCGAACGGGGTAGACCGCATATCCTGGTGCACCGTTGAGCTCGAGGTCACTGAACTGATTTTCGCACAACTCACATGTCCTCCGTCCTTCCGGCAACTCGTTGAGATTCACGAAGGCGGTTGTGGGCCTACCAGACTTAGCCATGTTGAGATGCTTTCGAAGGTCTGTGATGTTCCGATCGTTTTGTGTCTCTATTGCGGAGTTTGGGAGGTACGTCGAATGTTCTGGAGATTGAAAAGAAGAGGTAGATGGCTATATATAAGAAGGATAGGAGTGTCGGAGCCAATGTGATTGTCCACTGGGGGCATTGTTGCTCGATATCACAAAGGCGATGCATCGTCGTCGTTGTTATTTGACCCTTGTCCTCCAACGTATTGTGAGCTCCTCTTTGTCCTGACCTAAGTGTTGTCTTGCACAAGGCTGCATTAGAATCCCAGAACCACATGAGGTATAGTATCAGCTTTTGAAGTGCTTCTCTTGATAAGTCCCAACTACCGAATACTTCATATCAACGAATTTGAAGCCTGTAGAAGGTTCTCTTTCAACGATATAAGACCTTGAAGTTGGCGAATTGCAGAATCCTCAATATAGATATGCTTCATATCTCTGCTTTTGTCAAAAGCTATGAGGTTCTGAGAAGTAAAATAACAACTTGAACTCTACATTAGGTCTCATATCAAGTATCATGTTATCATTACTAAGTGCGTGCATAGGTATCTTTTAACCAACGTTGACTCTACCTTGTGGGCGCTATGGAAGCTCAGCCAGACCTCTTTGCTATCAGATCCACAGTTTTGACAGCTGCACGAGCCACCGACAAGCGCCGGGATGAATGCTTGCGCAATAGCATTTGATTAGCACTCTTAGTAGCATTGCTGTTGACCTGGCTCTCGGATTCTGTACTCGCTTTCTTTTCTTCAACATTCTTCGCTTCACTTCTGACCTTGAGCAAATTGTCATCGAGGGAACTGGGGCCACTCACAAAATGCAAGTCCCTGGACAATTTTGATTTAGCACATAATCAAGAAGAGCCCGGGGAGAGAGTATGACTCGAAGGAGGTACTTACAGAGCAATCTCTAGCTGCTCCAGTTGCTTTTGCACTTCTTCCGCCTGTTTCTGCCATGAGGAATCCGTAGTTGGAATGGAAAGGCCCTTATCAACGTTGGCGAGCTCCGAAATTTGCACGTGGCAGACGGGACACGTAACGTGGGCTCCTTGGAAAGGCGCGAAGTGTCTCCAAGCACATAGGTGACCGACGATACATTTACAGGGGAGTTGACAACCAACCTCGGGACCCCCGATCTGGAAGCTATTGCCGTATGACTCTTTACAGATTGCACACTTTGTTCCATTCGGAAGGGTCTTGTCACTCTCGACGAGAGGAAGGCGAAGGGCAAATCTCAAGCATCTCAAGTCATTTTCAAGCTCCTCGGACGATATATTCCTGTTCGAATTCTGCGAAGCAGTATCTGTGCGCTGGCTCGGAGCTGTAGAGGGATATGATAGCATGATGGTGGTTTCGTCGTAAACTCGATGGTGTGTAGTAATGGTAAGTTGCCGGAGATGAAGCGGATTAAACGTGAAAAGAATATGAGTAGAGTAGACCCGGAGACACTGAGATGCGGAGAACACAGCTTTTGCATAACACAATGCCACACCACAAAGCGGGTTGTTTTACCCTGAACGGAGAGGGTCGCTAGCCCGAAACCATCCTTGTTCTTCATCATGCTCTTTTCCCTTACAAAGCCAACTCAATAGCTAAAGCTTTATGCAGCTTCAAAGCGGTTCAAGCTGGAAGTGCCACTGCCAACATCTCAGGCTGTTGCCTTCATCATAAGATTGGCATGGTTGTATCACAGATTCCATGAGCCCTTTTGAGAGAAACGCTCGAATATAAGTGTACCCATGTAATGCAGATGACCCTCCTCATCCACCGTCATTGGGGGTATGCCGAATCTTCCTTCTCTTCCGCTTCTGTTTTACTTCGCTATCGCTAGTCTCTGCAGACGTGGTTGCCACGGAAGCTGTCTTGAATGATTCCGACTCTTCTGCATTCCTAGTTTGTGAACCTTTAACCGGACCATGAGCTGCATCGCTTATGTCTTCTCCCTCAACGAAAGCTAGGTCGCCTGTGTCGCCCAACACATGCTCAGCCATCTCCTCCAGCAAGATCCCAAGACCAAGAAGCGCCGTCTCGTCCAGGCTCTCGAAGTCTAAGAGCCCTCCATTCGCAGTAGCTCGACCACAGAAGTCCGACGCGTAAGTATGTATGGCCTTAAGTAAATCCGAGTCTGGCAGACTCTGCTCTGTAGTCAAATGTCTGTCAGCCCAGTAGATATCGTCCTCTTCGTAGCGTTCTGGAGCCCCTCGTCGGCGAAAGAGGGCTTCCTCTGGCGGTACAGGGACGGTACTGGAGGAGAGGGTATCGCGGTATTTGGAGACTCGTGGCTGGTCTGGTATGAAGCCATCCGAGGAGACACGACCTGGAGGACGTTAGTGATACTGCTAAGCAGTAGGGGAGGCGTAGGGTACGGCACCGGCGACAGCGTCGTAGACGGTAATTTGACGTTTTTGTTTCGGAGAGGGCGTTACATTACGGCGACTGCTTCGAGAACTAGAGCCTGTTTTGGATGCTCGTCTTCTCGACCGTGCCATTTCAAGTCTGGTAGGCTAAACCCTTTCATAGAATTTCAAGACCCGCGGCCAGTCATTGGCGGTCGTGACCTAAAGCCTGGGTAAGAACTATTCAATGTGCATTCTGATGTGTATTCGCGTAGCCGAGAATGTGCAGCTCTCCGTGATTAATTCTAGCGATTTATTCATTTGGTCCTCCTTCGCCCAGGTGCCTCGTCGTTCATGTTTTGAGTAGATCTGGGTGTTGCTGGGTCCTCCCCGGGTCCAAGGAAGGCCCGGCCCGAGAGCTCCTGCAAGTCCCGAATTCTATGTCCTTAGCCCCTGGACCAGACCCTGTGCCATTGCCTTTCCTAAGGTAGGTTCCAATTGCGGACTTTGAAGAATATGCACATACAATGCCCATATATGGTTTGCACCCATTATGTATGTATCACGTCATACCATCTGCTTGCAATCAACAGCAAGCAGACGGACCCTGCAACGGATCACAAGACAACAGTCGGCCCCCGAAAACGGGACCGAGGTTATGGGATGAATGATGGATACCTCGGTCCTTTCTCTCGTACCTAGTGCTTATAACAAAGGTCCCACTTGTTGTTGTATTCTCACTTGAAAAATGAATCGTTCATATCATAGTCCCTTAATACCTGGTGACCACGGGCGGTACAATGCCTAAGGTATACCGTTGACTTCTCGCTCAATGTCCATCGCTTGCTTACTGTTCGATATATAGACATTGAAAGAAGCTTTTGCTGCCAAGCTGCCTGAAGAGCTCCGGAAGGTCAAGGAACTGAGAAAGTGAGTCAACCTTGACCTACCTTCCGCCATGCCTCGCAAGGACTAATTCGCTGTACTTCAAAGGAACCACGGCTCAAAAGTTGTTGGCGAAGTCACTCTTGATCAGGTTTATGGCGGTGCCCGAGGGATCAAGTCATTAGTTTGGGAGGTTTGAATATCAACACATTGGTCTCTTAGCACACCCTAAATCTGTGTTAGGGATCTGTACTGGATTCAGAAGAAGGCATTCGATATAGGGGAAGGACTGTGCGTGCATTTCTCTTGCGTGATGAGTCCAATTCTCATGGCGACGTATAGATTCCGGAATGCCGTGCCCAGTTACCAAAAGCACCTGGCGGGAGCGAGCCCCTTCCTGAAGGTCTCAAGTTCCCCGTGCATCTCTTGACACATTATCTTGCTAAATCAAGCCATCACAGGCCTATTCTGGCTCCTCCTCACAGGCGAGATTCCCACCGAGCAGCAAGTCCGCATGCTCTCGGCTGATTGGGGGGCTCGATCTGATCTGCCACCATATGTCGTAGAGTTGATTGATCGATGTCCTCAGGACCTTCATCCAATGGCTCAACTCTCGCTTGCAGTAACAGCACTTGAGCGAGATTCATCATTTGCCAAAGCTTACGCTAGGGGTATGAGGAAGCAAGAGTACTGGGAATATACATTTGAAGATTCCATGAACTTAATTGCTAAACTACCAAGCATTGCTTCAAGAATATATCACAACGTCTTCCGACGGGGCAAAAGCGCCCCAGTAGCAGTAGAAAAGGACAAAGATTATGCTTTCAACTTGGTGAATCAGCTGGGCTTCGGAGATATCGAAGACTTCACAGAACTGATGCGATTATACGTTACTCTGCACACAGATCACGAAGGTGGCAATGTCAGTGCCCACGCTACCCACCTGGTTGGCAGTGCACTTAGCTCCCCAATGCTGTCTCTCGCAGCCGGTTTCAATGGGCTCTCGGGTCCGTTACATGGTTTGTAAGCCTTCCACAACATTTGTAATAGCCACCATACACATACTGAATAAATTTAGGGCAAACCAGGAGTCCCTCAATTGGCTACAGAAAGCGAAAGCCGCCGTCGGAGACGATCTGAGCGATCAAGCTATCACCGCTTACGTTAAATCGACCTTGAGTTCCGGACAAGTATTGCCAGGCTATGGGCATTCCATTTTACGAAAGACAGACCCTCGCTATCTCGCTCAACGGGAATTCGCTCTTCGTCATCTTCCAAATGATCCGTTATTCAAGCTGGTAAGCCAATTATACAAAATCGCACCAGCAGTCTTGAAGGAACAGGGGAAGGTGAAAAACCCATACCCTAATATTGACGCTGTGAGTTCTTTCCGGTAATTACTCAGAACCCGTGTAGCTAACACAGACCCCAGCATTCCGGTGTTCTCCTCCAATATTATGGCTTAAAGGAGACGAGATTCTATACCGTACTCTTCGCTTGTTCTCGTGCACTCGGAGTTCTGGCGCAACTTATTATAGATCGCGCGTATGGATTTCCCATTGAGCGTCCCAAATCATACAGCACAGAGGCCTGGGCTCGTATGGTGAAAGCAAAGCTCTGAATAAGTTTTATTGCATGGCACAACCGACTCAGAAACTTAAGCTACCTTGGGAATTGGTTCTTTTCAGTAGCCGTACAATTTCGCAAGGAAAATTTATCCTCCTATCTTTCCCCGCGTTCTGCATCATCACGAGTCAACTGAAGAGCTTGTGCTTCTCTTGTGTCTAAGATTGCTGAGCCATTTTTTCCTCAGAAGGTACTCGCTACCTACTTATCTCCTGCTTTGGGCGAACATCCCCCCCCCTCTCCGGTCCCCGCCTGCTTCGCCAAAGCAACACCCCTTTCCCCTCCTATGACAGATCCCTTCTCCACCAGCTTCTTGTCTGATCGGTCATGAACAGATTCAGACTTTTGTACGCTTACCACTTTACGTGTGCCATCCGAGGATGCTGTCTTCCTCCATGTCTCGTGGAACTTCATGTGCTGAGGCGAAGGAGAGCTACCCCCTCTCGCTGCATTTCCCCCTCTCCACGGCCCGCTTAGTAGATGATTCTCCGGGTTGCTGTGAAAGGAGGCGCGGGAAGCCCACCATGACCTCTGCCCTGGTGATGCGGCTGTCGTCGTCCTCGCGGACGATGCCAGGTATGGCCCTCCACTTTAATCTTTGGTTCCCCCAATGGAATAAATCTCCGTTGCTCTTCGATCGATACTGCATTTTGTTAGCTATAGATTCGATCGTACGCTGAAAGAGGGTGATTATCTTGTGCTTCTTTCGTGTCGCTAGCCCAGCTAGACACATTCTTAAGTGTATCGATCGTATCTTTGGTTGATCCTTGGGAAGTCGGCTCTTGGGTCACCGACTTCTGTGCCATCGACTCCCGGGGACTGGACTTCTGACGCACTGTATCTATTTCAAACCCAAGAAAAGACGGTACGTACCCGTTCGGTGCTTTTCGATATGGCTCCTAATCATCTTCCCTAGTATTGAACAAAAGCTCTTCTTGTCGCACTTCCCGGGAACGCGTGGGAGGTGAAAAGCAGCATCTTGAGCTTGACGTGAGCCTAGTGGGCCTGCACCTGAAACTTGCTAAGGAGCCTGATCCGACCGCTTGCTCACTGATGCATTATGCGGAGCTTATGGCTTGATACCCTTGAGGTTGTTCGACTTGTCTTGCACTTGCGGGTCAGTGACCGATGGTGCTGGGATAGTGATTTTACCTAATTCTGTTTGTGTTGCTGGAGCAGTTGGAGTTTGACCTCTTGACGTAGATCATCATGTATCTTTCAATGATGGAGGTGTTACTGGACGACCTTTTCCTTGGGAACTGAGGAAGATGGGGGTTCTTCGTTAGCAACAAAGCTAGCCCTATGAGGTTTTTTAGGAAGTGGCGAGTCGGCGACCTTTTCCTCAGGAATTGGGTAAGATCGGGTTTTTTCCTTAACAACAAAGCTAGCCCCCCAATTTTTAAAAAGTGGCGAGCCGGCGACCGGAATTGGGGAAGATCGTGTTTCTTCCTTAGCAGCAAAGCTAGCCCCATGAGGGTCTTTAGGAAGTTGAGAGCCAGTGATGTCTTGCTTGGCGGCTGGTGGAGCCGTGATGTTAGAGCTTCCTGCGGCTATCTGAGATGGCTGAAATCCTCCAACCTTGTTGGGCTTTTCGGAGCGTCCTGCGCTACTCCGAATGTCCTCTCGCTTCTCTGCTCCGCGTGCTTCTGATCTCGCAATGACCTCATGAGGGACGGGAACTTTTGCCTGACCTGCACGTCCACGTCGGGGCAGGTCGGCCCGTTTGCTCGTTACAATACCAGAATAGGATACTGGCTCTTTGGTAGAAAGTTCCAGTTGCTGTTCAAGGTCTGGCCTCTTCGATCTGCTGGCGGGACGCTCGGAAGGAGTTTTGGTGGCTCCCTGGTTGACCAACGTCTTCGAATCGGCATTACCATCGGACGGTGGGCCCCCTTGTGCTAATTCATTCTGCAAGGTTTCCAGCGTTCTGGCAGCGTCTTTGGGCATTGCAGCAAGACACGATTGGATTGATTCCTTATTAAGCCTTGAGGAGAAGGCGAATAAAGTGTTGAAAAGTGGCTTTATCGAATTCAACAACGAATGATACTTTTCGTCTTGTGCCGCGATCACCTGGTCCTTTTCTGCCAGTTGCTGCCGCAAAGGAGCCACCTCATCAGACTGCGAGGCGATTGTGGGAAAGGAGCAGTGAGCATTTGGCTCATTGAGCTTCCTGGTCAGACATTTATTTTCGAGCTTAAGCGCAGTGTACCGGTCTCGGAGTTCGTCACATTGGTCCTTGTACTCTTGTACCAGATCAACAGAATAATCGAAGTCAATTTTTGACCGGTCAAGCTCGGCCTCTAATACCTCGACCCTCTGTTTTAGGGTATTTAAGTCAGTTGAAGCTGACATGATGAAAATTTTGATCGAACCCACGCCCCGTGGAAGCTCGTAAAATATCCTACACAAGGTAGGACGCCTCTTATACAAGGTAAGAGGAGGTGAATATCGTGATGGGAATGATCACGAAGAAAAGATAGAAATAGAGAAAAATGGATGTAAGTGGTAAGATTGATGTAAGAGTTAAGAGATTTTCGCGTTGATAAACAAAAGCCGGGTGCCAAGCCTGGTTCCATCTCACCTATTTCAAAATTCGCTCCACTCAATTTCAATTTAGACATTACAAAATATTCACGCATTTCGGAGCAGTTACTACCCGCCTGGTATTAGCTTTGTGGTCGTGGCACTCCCGCTTCTTCTGTTTTGCATAGAGAAGTCATTTTTCTTGTTACGGCTCACGTAGTCGATTAAACTACTCATAATGTTGAATCTGTCAACTGCAGACGAGACAGATGGGATCGCCACCTCTGGCGTTCTAAGGCATTCCAAACCCTTGCAAAGTGCAGCCCCTGAGGTTCTCGAGTCATCAAGCGAAGAAGGGGAAATACGAGAGGATCCAGGGCATGGCAAGAGAAGACA
Source organism: Cladonia squamosa (assembly GCA_947623385.2). Classification (NCBI taxonomy): domain Eukaryota; kingdom Fungi; phylum Ascomycota; class Lecanoromycetes; order Lecanorales; family Cladoniaceae; genus Cladonia; species Cladonia squamosa. Next base: position 686,550 of record OX392372.1, on the reverse strand, counting down.
TTCTTCTGGAGAGCAAAGCCCCGCAAAGAGGATCAAAGGTCCAGAGCTTGACGCCTTCAACTTTTCGGACATTTTACACATTCGAAGCTGATTGCATCGTATGATAGGGGTCAACGACCTAAACCCGTTCGGAACTTCCGCAGCTATCACTGAGGGTTGGATGGTTAAAATGTTCATAGACCCTGGGCGTTTTGGAAGTCCAAGCATCGTGCTTGGTCTCAGCAAAGACGGGGAGAAACATCTCTGCAGGTCCACTTGGGATGTGGATGCTTACATACAAGGGGAATGGGCGATTAACGACATAAATTTCAATCGCCTTCACGGTCAGGACTCTCTACCCCTCGATAAATCCAACTATCGGGCTCTTATGGCCTGTGCAGCAGAAGAAAGACCTCTCTTATTTTTAATGAAGTTTAGATCATGGAAAAGAGTTATCGGTTTCGACCACCTATCCAGAAAGGAGTCAGCGGAGATGCCCACGAACCTTAGGAGGTCAATGAGGGCAATCTTCAATCCAGAGGATTCATACACACTGACTATATGGTTCAAAGCTCCATACGATGTTGTACTATTCCAACGAAATTGTCTTGGGCTTTTCACTAGGGCCTTAGTAGCACGAAAACCGCCTTTATACGGGTTTGTAGACCACTCTGGGCAAAGGTTTACAATTTCGAGGAACCAGAGTCGTAAAAAGTACTTTGCTTCCACTGAAGATCAAGAAATACTTGCGCCTAAATTTTTTGCCGCCTCTGACTTCCGAGTAAAAGGCAAGCCAGATGGATTTATGTATTCGATAGGAGACACAGTGGAAGATTTCAACATGATGGATCAATCAGCGACACCGCTAGGCACTAATCCCAGATTAGATCCCCATCCGGAGCCGCAATTCAGCCCGAACAATCGTACACCGCCATTGATAGCAGACCGTAGATCTGAGGCTGCTCTGTTGGATCTTGACACTGGACCTAAGGGCAGTGCCATTCTAGAATATAAAGCAGAGCTGATATTGACCACAGAACGCTCATCGTCTACCCCACCGTGCGAAGAAACTACCGCTACCTTCCCCTTCTCATTCTTGCCAGATGAATCGCCTACACCACCACGAAAGTACAGCGGGATCGTGCCTAGCTTCTTGTTTGGTTCGTTACATACGGACGATGACTCAGATGAAGGCAATGGCGGTAGTAATGGAAATTCAAATCATCTTGTAGTGGGATTGTAAAAGCTTGAGGTGTGACGAGGGTTTCAATGGTGGGGAAGCAATTGCGTATCAACATTATGGAGAAGTGTAATGGATGAGGCGTGTTACAAGTGGGTTTCTCTTCCGAAAATGATCAAACGTGTCAGCTAAAGTATTAAACTCGTCCTGCTTCTCACGCAAACCTTGAAATGTGAAATCGGGATATTTCTCGGATGATCCTGTTCCCGATGGAACAGTCCCTTCCACGTCCTCCTCAGCCCATAACAACCCACATGAAGCACAAATCAAGTTCAAAATCGACACCTGATAAGTTGTTATTCATCAAATCCCTGAAAATCATAGCTCTAGACAGTCTTACCCCTCACTATAACATTTCAGTATTTAATAAGCGTTCATAAAGAGCATTAATAATATACATAAAGCTGATACCTAGCAAGTTAGAGTCAGTTATACCTCTAGAAATTGTAGCTCTAAAGGTCCCTAACCTTTGACCATAGCGTTCCCAGCCTTTGAATAGAGCATAACTGATGCATATCTGAGACCTGACATTTTTTTGTCAGTAATACCCCTGAAAGTTATAGCTCTAGAGGTCCTTACCCCTTACTCGTAGCTTTTCAAGACTTGATAAGCGTTTGGACGGAGCTTCAGTCGCGTGTGTAACGCTGACACCTGGCAGGTTGTTAGCGTGAATTACTATGTATCTCTTCTCGCTTCACTGCTCGAGGTGCCTCTTGGGTCGTGTGCTGATATTGATACGAGAATTGAGCATAGAATGGGCAAATAGAGGCTCGACCACAGCCGTAAATGCGAATTAGCTGAGGTTGAAGAATAGCGAACAGATTCAGGAAATGGCCGGGGATAGTGCTCCATGGTCTATGCGAGCCCTGATCGAGTACTAAAAGTCCGAGTCCATTAGCTAGCTTTTCGGGAGCGGTTTCTGACAAGATACCGAAGCAAGGGATTTCAGCATCTCTACCTTGAATGAGCTACTTATGCTCCAAACCTTATTCAACGAAGGTGGGCCCAATCAGAAATGGGTTTCAAACTAAGCTGCTGGGCAACCATCTCATCCAAAATTTACAGGTATTAGCGAGGCAATGTATGGTAGCTTTGCACTCGTACCTTTAGTGAGAGAAGAATCTTGACAAAGTGCATGTCCCAGATGAGTACGTGCGCCTGCCTCGCGTAAAGCTAGCCCTCTAGAACATTAACCTCGTGTTTGCACAACAGACCCTTCCTTTCAGTGCCAAGGTAATTGGAGTAGCCATGGGAAAGGCCTGTGAATCAATAAGTTCCCTTCATTTGCTCAACCTATCCGGGCGTGCGGTGCTACCAGAGTTTTACCCACCACACTAAAGGGGGTAACTGTCGCTTTGCACTCGGCCCCGCGGTTGATTACCATGCTAAGCAAATGTACTGCCTCTTTGTGGATTGGTCATGCTGTTTCTGCTGTGACGGCCCCGAATTGTCCTCTTCCAACCTACTTTTCAATTCCTCGGAACGAACGGCCTCCTACAGCAATTCCTTTTCTATTGACATCCATTTCTAGGCATAGCATGCAGGAGTGGGATCCAATCCTTTGTCTCGGTTTGACTCTGCAGCCTGAGCACAGGCACCTGGAGGAGAGAAAAGTGGTGTGCCGATGTCCTTGGCGGAGCGACCTTGCTCTGGTCGACGTGGATGACATCGAAGCTAATAATAAGAATGAAGATAAGAGTATAAAAAAGTAGATAAAAAGAAAGAACAAATAAAACATAAATGGTCCTTCTGGTCCCCATTGGTCTGCTTGGGGAAGCTGTGAAGCTGTGAAGCTGTGGGGACCAGTACCATCTGGGTCTGGAGAACCATCCTCATCGGCGATTCGCCAGTTCCAATGTGTCTGGGTTTCAGAGTATTCCGCCTCAGAATGCTGTAGTCTGGCGTGTCAACAACAGTGCAATCGAGGTTTCCATGTTCTTCGCAGTAGCACTGAGAGAAGGCCGGGCAGTTGGCTGCGTCGATGAGCTGATTCCCGTAACGTTGTAGGGCAGCGGAAGGGCTGAGAATGATAAAGAAGACCAGTCATCTGGAACGGGTCTTCGGTGTAGAAAATGTTTTAGGAGATCTGAATGACGAGTCTAAGTCCGTGGGACCCTTTCGCGTCGGCTTCGTCCAGTCCGACTGAGTTGCTATCGAAGTCGATGACCATCAGTGTAGGAACGTCGTTACCATAGTCTATAACAGGATTAGCTTGACGGCAAAAAGCGGAAATCTTCGCCAGGGTCGACAGTCCTACCGGGATTGACTGCCTCGATTATGATATTTGTTGCTTCGTCACCGACGCCTAAGCGCCTGTTGGCTTCGACTTGATGCAACTTTGACTCATGGGCCTCTGCCATTTCATTTCACTTGCTGATACGGAATCGGAGCGTAATGTGGGCTGGACTGGACCGAACAGCATAACAAGCGTTACCTAACACCCTTCTCTTAGAAACCGAGAAGGTTACATCTGAACACCGTTGATCCTCCGAGGTGCTATGCGTGAAAGCACATGACGTCCATTGGGTTCATTGGATGCTGTGGGCCTCAAACGCCATATCTGTCTGGTTCGAGCAGCAAGTCCTGTACTGCCGAAGCGATGTTGATGCCGACGGATATCGTTGGCCGGGCTTCCCGAATCTTCCTGCCGTCACTCGCCCACAAGAATTTGACAGCATCACCACCAGTTTTGAAGAATGTGTTCCAAAAAGTGATCGGTTGCTGACTGCTGGCAGGGGCTGTGGTAGCTGGGGCCGGATCGGCAGGGTCTGGCGCTGTTGCTTTCGATGATGGACCCGGTGACCATTCAGCAGTGAGTTCGTCGCCCAGAGGTTGCCTGGAATAGTCAGTATCTGAGTTCTCGGGGCTGTGCTCCCTTGATGCATTTTCAGCATGGGAAAGACGTCAAAACGATCGCTCGATGACATTGATCAAAATTAATATACAGCAGAACCCCTGCAGTATGTTGTAGAACTACCTTAGGGTAGTCAGTCTCTGAGCCCCCAGAGGTATGTTCCCTTAATACTTTTTCAGCATAGGGTAAGATGTCAACCGATTGCTCGACGACATTGATTTTGAATAGTACGCAGAACCACTGCCATACTTGGTGACACTTGGGTGGTCAGTATCTGAGCCCCAGAGGTGTTCCCTTGATGCTCGGCGATATTCCCTTGATGCCTTTTCAGCACAGGGTAAGATGCCGAATCGATTGCTCGATGACATTGATTTGAATAGTACGCAGACCTCCTGCTATACTTGGTAACACTTGGGTGGTCAGTATCTGAGCCCCAGAGGTGTTCCATTAATGCTTTTCCAACATAGGATGTCATATCGATTGCTCGATGACATTGATTTGAATAGTACGCAGACCTCCTGCTATACTTGGTCACACTTGGGTGGTCAGTATCTGAGCCCCAGAGGTGTTCCATTAATGCTTTTCCAACATAGGATGTCATATCGATTGCTCGATGATATTGATTTGAATAGTACGCAGGCCCCCTGCTATACTTGGTAGAAACACCCCTGGGTGGTCAGTATCTGAGCCCCAGAGGTGCTCCCTTGATGCTCTTCCCACATAGGATAAGATGCATATCGATTGCTCGATGATATTGATTTGAATAGTACGCAGGCCCCCTGCTATACTTGGTAGAAACACCTCTGGGTGGTCAGTATCTGAGCCCCAGAGGTGTTCCCTTGATGCTCTTCCCACATAGGATAAGATGCATAGCGATTACTCGATGATACTGATTTGAATAGTACGCAGGCCCCCTGCTATACTTGGTAGAAACACCCCTGGGTGGTCAGTATCTGAGCCCCAGAGGTGTTCCCTTGATGCTCTTCCCACATAGGATAAGATGCATAGCGATTACTCGATGATATTGATTTGAATAGTACGCAGGCCCCCTGCTATACTTAGTAGAAACACCCCTGGGTGGTCAGTATCTGAGCCCCAGAGGTGTTCCATTGATGCTCTTCCCACGTAGGATAAGATGCATATCGATTGCTCGATTTGCGAAGTCCGGTCGAGTATTTCAATGTGTGCCGCATTAGCGCTAGCGCTAGCGCGCTAACGAACCGATTAACATAGCACAACTATGAGTCGGACTGTTTCCTCTTGGATTCAGAATGTGAAAGGGTTGATTGGGCAAAGGAGGATGACCAGATCCAACACTCACTAGGTACGCTTAAACATAGGCTCAAGACCTTGATCACTGAGTAGCAGGCAGGACAGTGCATACTGATTCGACTTTTGGAGACTTGGAAGCGAAATATCGGCACAGCAAGTGAAGACTTCACTGCTCGGTCTCGGACCTGCGTGACAAGGAGTCCTCGATGGCGAGAGGATTAGCGAAGATCTCAATCAAGTATGGGCCAAACCTCTTTACCACACTCGAAGTCACCTTGGGAGAATTGTTCACAAGAGTTACAGCCTGTATGAATTGCTTCCAGTCTCTTTAGATAAAGTAACTGGCTGCACGCTTGGCTCATCCCATTTATACAAGTATTGCCGCCCAAAACGCACCGTCATCCCCAGGCCGAGCGCCATGCCAATCAGAAAAAAGTTTCCTTATGGGAATGTGAAATATATACAAACCCCATCTCTCCACCTATAATTTCTACTGTCCCCCAGCTAGGCCTACTTGCCTTGCACTTGGGCTCTGGCTGGGCCTAGGCCCACCCTGCGCACTACCTGTCCGCTGTATTAGCGGCGTGGCACTCCTACTACCATTTTGGCCAGCAGCAGCACTGCCTCCCCTTTGCGACTGGCTTGCCTGTTGTGTCCTCATAAATTGTGCATACTGCTGCGAGGCCGACATGGAATTGTTTCCATTTGTCATCAGAGCCGCTTGTTGCACTGGGCTTAGAGCCTGCAGACCTATACCGCTATTGTTCGCAACAGCATTGGCATTAGCATTGCCTGCTGCAGCTTGCATAGCATACTGTCTGGCTTCATTTGACGTCATCTTATATAGTGTGTCAGTGGTCATGCGATTGATCTGATCTTGAGTTGCTTGCGGATGGCGTGCTTTAAAATGGGCGTGGACCTGATTTACGGCCGGAGTCATGCCGCTCGAGAGTGTCTGGGGCTGTGTCATTCGGGGTGATGTCGAAGAAACCGCGGGATTTGGGATACCGTTGATCGAAGGGCTAGATCGGCCTTGAATTGACGCGAGTATTGCTGGATTGTTTTGAGGAAGCAAATTTGGATTTTGCATCGGGGGAGATCCTGATTGGCCATTAGACTGAGCATGGCGTTGCTGACGAAGCTGCTGATGATATTGCTGTTCCGCTTGAACACGGGCCACTTCTTGCGCCATACGTGTATCTGATGCCATATTGGGGGGCAATCGTTGCTGCATCTGCATCTGCACCTGCAGATTCTGTTGCATCGGCGCATGAGGAACGCCGTGTGAGCTGGTAGGTAGAATACCGTTTGTTTGACCATTTGGCCTGGGGATCTGCACCGGTCTGGCAGGATCCACTCCTCCTCCTCGTAATTGTCCGTGAACGTTTGCAGCGTTCATGTCACCATTCGGCAGGCCTGGTGCTGAATTACGTACGGGTTGTATACCATTGCTTTGTTGACCTGCCTGTTGGCTAGCCTTTGCCGCTTGAGCAGCCTGTAAAATTTCAGCGAAGGAGATTCCAGCTTCAGAATACCCAATTCATCCTTACCCTTTGATGCTGAAGCATTTGTGCTCGGTACTGCCTTTGCTGCTCTTCTAACTTCATTTGTTTCTCGTGCTTCAAGCGGCTGAAGTCTGCAGGAGTGTGCATGGTAGTCCTCTGCTTCGCTGGTTCCTGGGCCTTCCTCATGGCAGCGAGACTAGCAACTGTTCCTGATAGTCAGTTTGGGCTTTTGGAAGCAGCACGATGAGTTGACGAGTCCAGAATGGGGGGCTTACCGTGTTGCTGCTTGTGAAGAGCCGTCTCTCGTTTCTTAGCCAACTTTCGCATGGCATCAATGAGGTGAATGTGCTTAACGGTCTTTCTACGTTCTACTGAGCAAGGCTGAGTGGTCCGCCGCCGCATAGGTATTTGTGCCGGATTATTCACATGCGCCTGTTGTATTGCTTGGTGTTGAGCTTCGACGGTCTTTTGAGCAGCTTGAAGCCGCGAATGGTACGCCCTAAAGTATTGGATCTTAGCCATTTCTACGGGGAGACCCTCGAGACTGATCCAGCGCTCAAAACATTCCCAAGGCGTTCGCCGTTCAGCTTGAGAATGATACATGGAGGGTGTTGTCAGACAACTTGATATCAGAGACCAATTGTACGCATAGTCTCGGACAATCCTCCGAAGTTCATGATCTTCTTCCGGAGTCCATTGTGACGATTGGCGGGATTCGAAGAAGCTTTGAGAGGGCATATTATACTCAGAAGGCGGTCTAAAAGCATGACTTGCATGAATACGATCTCTTATATGCTTGTTCTCTGGATCAAACAAGGCAACATCTTCCTGTTCTGGTTTGACAGCCCGTTCAAAAAGCGCTTGTGAAAGGTCAGGCATATTTCCCAAGTTGGGTCGAGGACCTTCCTCTTGGGAGTAATCAAAACGACTCCGCTTACGCGGCGGTCCTTCTTCCAGCAGTGGAACAATTTTACCCTCTACATACTTTGAGGTTGGTACGAGAGGTTTCTTCCAGGCGGCATCCGGTTGAAGCTGTGTGATACCTAGAGCAGCGTCCTGAATTTCAGCATTTGGCTGATACAGTGGCAGTTCCAATAGCAATTTCTCCGCCACTGGACTTTTACTGAGTCCAAATATGAACATCTCAGGTGGTAACGAGAAAATTGCAGCAGGGGCATTCGCTGGGGAGTCCTTTTCTCGAATGCATTCATCGTCTGTCGCTTCGCTGACCTCATCGTCCGCAGAATGTACTAGGTCGGGCGTGGATGCTGAAAGTGATCTTGAGTTTGCTCTGGCACGCACAGGGCGTATTCTAACGCGTAAGGACTCTCGTTCCTCCTTCGAGCTGGCAACCCAATATGCGCAAATGTCAGCGAGATATTTGGCACTTGATATCTTCCACTTCCGTTCTTCCCGGAAATCCGTTCTCATCCATTTCATTTGACTCAACAATACATCCCAGTGCGTTACTGGTCTATTAGGTTCTACAGATCGTTCGGGTTGTCGAAGAGACCAGCGATGAGTAGTTTGCAGTTCATGGATCCTGTTCAAAACCTGACAAGCCTGCCGCTCGTTGAAATCTGTGTACAGCTCCGAGGTAGTCAAGGTCTTATGAGCTGTTTTAATCAATTGGCTCAAGCTGGGTAGTCCATGACACCCCTTAGCGGCGAAGAGTGTCAGAAAGTAGTCTTTGTCTTCGACAGGAGTCTCCTTGTCATCAGTACGCTGAGATTGGATATTGTCTGCATTTCGAGGGCCCGGAGCAAAGACAACCGTCGAAAGCTTACTCCGATCTTTTCCCTTTAATTCGCTCAGACGCTGCTTGAATACTGCAGGATCAGGGGAAGTAAACGACGAAGCAGATTTTGGAGTCTGGAAAGAGCACTGATCCTCCCGGTGGGAATCGCTAAAGCCTCGCTCGAAGTTACCTCGATCCGCCTGGGTGGGGGTGACCTTTGGTGTTTCTCCAAGGATTTCGGAGATAGATTTCTGGCGAAGTGTTCCAGAAGAGATTCGAGTACTCATTCGCTCGGGTGGCGACTGGGCGCTAGACGCCGTATGTGCTACTTTATTAGGTGTTGCGGAACCGGAAAGGGCAGTATTGTTCACTAAGGAGATGGCACTAGGCCTGGCCTCTGATGTAACAGTAGCTCCAGAGGTAGAGGGAACGTTGGTGTTAATTTGCATAGGTGGTCGTCGACTCAGGGTGATCTCTTCCGGTGACTCACCATTCATGCCATGGAACACGGTATTCCGCAGGCCAGATGTCCTACTCACCAGCTGATCAATTTGCTCATGTGAAGCAGCACTCGTAACGTCATTGTGGCCTCCGTTTAGCTCAGTATTAAGATCATCAAAATGAGGCGTGGCACTGGTCTCGCCGTCTTCCAAATCGGCATTAGTTCCTTGAGCTGACCGGCCATGTTGTGATTGCCCACCCAAAATTTTCTCAGTAGATGTTTCCCCATCTAACAAAGCGCCAGAGTCTTGGGATATTTGCATTGCCTGCGCCTCTTCGAGCCGTAACTGTTCATTGGGTGTCGCGGGAGACCCATGCAAAGCCTCCCCTCGAGCAGTGTATACCAGGGATTTGGAGACACCATCCGGTCGAGGTGCGTTCTCCTCTGTAAGACGAGCCTCAAAACCGGGGAAAGGCGTTGCACTTCCAGCGGAAGCCAAAGGCGTAAGAGTATCACCATTCTGTTGACGTTCATCTGTGCTATATGCTCCCTGCTCGTCTTTCGCTTGGTCCAGCTGGCCCTGGATCCCGTTCGACTCCGGGGCAACTCCTTTCGCGGCCGGTGGAGCCGGTGGGCGACCGTCATCTGAAGACGACGATAATTCTTGCGGAGGCCCAGGATGCGGTCCTTTCCTTTCATCACCATTGGCCTCAGAGCTTGTATGTTCAACGGAGCGTTCCAGCCTTCGGGTTTGCACTTTGTTAAGATCTTCAGCCCTTGGCCTTTCATGTGCTAATAGATCTTCGTTCGTGGACCCATCCAAAAGCCGTTTTGCTGGTTCCTTACTTGGTGGCTGCCCTGGACCATGACCTGCCTCCGTCGTTGGCGCGCCGGGACCACTTGTAGCATCTTCATCACCTCTTACGAGCTCACTTTGATATCCGGAGGATACTTCTGCAACTCTATTGGACTCATGAGGACCTTCATATGATTCTATCGGCAGCGCATTGACATATCCATCTGTTGGCGGAAGGGTTGACTGATCAAATGAACGTCCACTTTGCGTGTGCAATCAGCATCATGGAACGACCAAGTCCTAGGAGAACTCACTTAGCGATGTTATTGGCTTCTAGGAATGATTTTAAGTTGGTGTTAGAGGGTCTGGAATTATTGATCTCGAGGATTTTGACTGTCGTAGTAAAGAGGCTTCTGAGCAGCTGGGCGTGTCGAAATTCCGAGCGTCTGCACATAGCATTTTAGCAGTAACTCCTCATCAATCAGGGCTTTGTGTATTGCGCATGACCGAAGTGTATCAATATGTGATGTAAGAATGTTTTACATGCACAGAGAATAAACTCACTTCGTAGCATCGTACCTCTCTATCAACGGTTCACGATTCATCTAGAAGGAGAGGTAGGCCACGATGTATATTCGTAGCAAACCCATCACAATATCCTACGACATCATATTCATCTTCTACTGATAATTTTTGGATGGAAATGCGTCGTTGTTGTCATTGTCGTCCGTCAAAGTGCGATGGTTTTGAGGTGCCTTGGAGGAATGATAGGGTCGTCCGGCGGCTTCGGCGGGGCTGTTAACCACTTTGCGCCCAATAGCTTCAATTTCTAGGTAGTGACATAGTACTTTACTTAAGCCACAGCAACAGTCGTGCTTCTTGGGGCTTCGCTTTCATTTATGAACACATCCAGTATGATGCTTTACATCGATTGTATCTGAAAGATTCTGGAAAAAGAGCTACATTCTCTATATTTCGTGGTTTATAGTTGCAGAATTCACTTCTTTGCGGGGAGCTTAGCGGGCGAGTTTATTTTTTACTTACAATCTTCGAAAGGTTCCTTCAAGACTAACACCACCCACAAGGAAGCACTCACATAAAGGACTGAAGACGATGAACTTGGTAGAATCCAATCTTGACACTGAACATGGGAAAGAGGAAAAGAGACAAGGTGGAACGAATTTCGCCCATTCATTCGCTGATGGGGGATGGGAGTAAGAAAAAGGTGCTTCCTGGACCTGGAGACTCCCTGGCAACTCCAGTCACCATACAAATAGTCATTGGCACCTATGAAAAAGTCCTACATGGTGTGACTGCCACAATCACGGGCAAGGTAGTGGAATCTACGGACCAGGCTCTGGACGTGGAATTCGCAGACACATTCCTCCTTAGTCCTCATGGGGCTGCCATACGTTGCCTTGCCATTTCCCCACCACCATCCTCAGATACGGCAAAATCAAAGAAGCTCATCCTTGCGAGTGGTAGCTCTGACCAGATTGTTAACCTCTACCACATCTCCGCAATAGCTCCACCGAGACAAAGGCCCAAAGGGCCGCCAATACCTACATTGAGCGGAAACAGAATTGCACAGAACCCTAGAAACAGGGAGCTTGGGTCTTTACAGCATCATAGTGCTGGTGTAAACGCTCTTCACTTCCCTACACGCTCTAAGCTGCTGTCAGCCGCAGATGACAATACAATAGCGGTTGCCAGGACCCGGGATTGGACCGTGCTTTCAACGATTAAGGCTCCCATACCGAAAGCTCATGGTCGACCGAGTGGGGATACTGCTCCTCTTGGAGGAACACCTGCAGGTGTCAACGACTTTGCCATACATCCGAGTATGAAGCTCATGGTGAGCGTAGGGAAAGGCGAGAAATGTATGAGGTTATGGAACTTGGTGACTGGGAAGAAAGCTGGAGTGTTGAACTTTGAGAAAGATCTCCTAAAGGGTGTTGGTGAAGGGCGCTGGGCAAGTGGTGAGGGAAGGAGAGTGGCGTGGAACAACCTGGGAGAAGAATTCGTGGTGGGCTTCGAAAAAGGCTGTGTGGTCTTCGGCATGGTACGGAACTGCTTGTAAGTATGAACCCAATTCGAAAAGTTAACCTTCACAACAGGACTCGAAGCCCAAATGTCGCATACTACCTTCGCCCGCTACCAAAGTTCACCAATTGCATTATGTCACACTATCAGAGGACGACAAGACAATCAATGATATTCTCGCCGTTTCTACAGAAGATGGTCGGGTACTATTCTATTCCACAAACGGATTTTCTCAATCAGGATCTAGCGAATCTGACTTGAAACCGGATATACCACTATGCACGAGCATTGGCCAATTAGGAGGTGCTGCAGAAGGCGTAACTAGTCGCATTAAAGACTTCGAAATCCTGAGATTGCCAGGGTCACAGAGCTTGTTCGCTGTCACTGGTAGTAGTGATGGTGCTATTCGTCTCTGGATGCTTGATGATGCTGAGCTTACAGACGGCGCGGTGGTCCTAGCAGGATCCGTGGGCAATGACGGACATGATTCAGAGAATGCTGGTGCTGCTTTTCACTCGAAAAATAATGCTATGACAACGCAGGTAGGGTCTCTCTTGGGAACCTACGAAGCTGGGAACAGGATTACCTGCCTGAAAGCTTTCGTAATGTCGCAACCAGAGAGTACTAAGCCTAATGGACTTGTCGATGGCAACACCAACCGTGCTAACGGCCGTGCTGGTAACGACCAAAGCAGCGATACGGGTGACTGAATATCCCGCGACTCTGGGATTTTACCGATGAACTGACATCTGTTGTTCACGTATAATTCAGAAGCTAAGGTCTCGAGAGGAGAGATCTCACATCCATGGCTGTATTATGTGATGACGTCCAACGAGTCGGTGACCGGAATCGCAGGCTTAGTGACCAATGAATCCTGTATTTCATAAGCATTGACATCCTTCTTTTCTGTATCAGGCCGCGGTCTAGCGTCCTTTTTATACAGGAAAGGCTACAGTCAAATCACGATGACCAACCTCTGAGGGAACGGATTGGGGGGAAAATAGTCCATGCTGCTACCATGAGAGGAGAACAGCCACTCTGGTTGGCGCGAAAAATGCAAGCATAACGAGGAACAAGAGAGCTCAATACCAAGAGTTGCCTGAGATTCAGATGAGTAGATAGTACACAAATGTTAGCATAGAAATCCTGCAGGTGGAAGCACCGGAAGCTGTCAATTATAGTCCGTGGACACTAATGGATCCTCCAATCGAGCACGGTATAGAGTAAGAAATTCGTCAAATACGTTGTTGATTTGCATTTGGCAGGGTTTTTGGCGCAATACTGCTCACGGCCTGCTCGCTGCAGCCGGTACGGAATCTTTGCAAGCAGCCCTTCGGAATCCCAGCTTACAAAACATCTTTTTGCAGTACGATTTCAGAAGCAAAATTGATTGAGGGAATGATTGAAACACCTTACAAGATATATTGTGTCGATTGTGTTCTTAAGGATAACTATCAACGGTCTCCATTCCGAGTACTACATCTACTATCCCCATGTGTCAACAGAGAAACCCCTTGCAAACATTGTTGAGAATGAAAAGCAGATACCTATTCAGTACAGGGACTTCTCGTGATGTACGTCTTGCCACGTCTCGGCATAATCATCTTCGCTCAATTCATTGAAGTTACAATTTGAGAGACTTGCACTCCAGGGTCTTGCTGCTGATGACAAAGTTGCGCTATAACGTCGTTTCGAAGACTTTGGCAACACTTATATCAAGGATGTCCGTTTTGGGCAGAAGAGATCCCGGCCTTTCACACAGCAACTTCATACACCTCAACATTTACCACTAGTACGACGCTTGCTGGGCACTTTCTTCTTGACCCAATCTCCGCAGTAGGTCTCACCGCTGCTCATCGCTCCGTGAGCCGTACCAGATCGCCAGGAAAACACCACATTGCACTGGCTACTGGCCATCCACCGAAGTCTGCAACAGCTGTTGAAAAAGCACTCGAAGCAGAGAAAGATTTTCTTGTTTCAAATCTTGCTACCTTGACAATTCGTAGAGCTTGATAAGCTGCCAAGGAGATCACGAATGGTGATGAAGACTGATGGAATCGAAGGATTGAGGAGATTGTTTAAGAAAATGGTTCCAAACAGCCAAGTCTACGGAGGGGTTGACAGGAGGTCCTGGGCGAGCTTTGGGTCGCTACAATCAAAAGCTCACAGAATGGTTAGACCCTGAATTAGAACATCCGCCTTGCGGCCAATAAGCACGAATCATGTTCAGATCAATTCTGTTTCGCTTTATCCTGCATGTTCCACTTAGGGCTCCTTTTCGTGGGGTGTGTACCTTAAGCGAGGGGTTTTGGCGCTCCCGCGAATCCGCTGCGGCAAAAAGAGCCGACACTTCGAACAATTCTTTTTGGCTCGCCTTGCTTGACTCATCAGCTCCTAAGGACTCGAACGATACTCAGACTTCTCTAAAACCAAAGATTCAGCCCCACTAGGATTGTCTTTGGGTGTCAAGCGGAACAACGTTGGAAATTTCTCCTCCAGCTTCGCATATAAGAGATTATCAAAGAGACCACATTTATAACACTGGGTAGGGGGACACTGTACTAGAAACCCTCACTGCAATCATGGCCACCAACGGCGACATGCCGTCAGATGAGGAGTCAGGACCTGAGTCTCCCCAGGTAGAAGCTGCAGATGGGCAGGAAGATGTCGAAGATACAGCGCCTCTCGATCAGCCAAAGTCCGTTCTCAAGAAGTCAGAACCTCTGCCGGAAATAAAACGACCAGAGCTACCTGAACAACCAGATCCAGAAAATCTGGATACATCAACATTGACGCCCCTATCTCCGGAGATCATAGCCAGACAAGCTACAATCAACATTGGTACCATAGGGCACGTGGCTCACGGAAAGTCAACAGTCGTCAAAGCGATATCGGGGGTGCAAACAGTTAGATTTAAGAACGAATTAGAGCGGAACATTACCATTAAGCTGGGTTATGCGAACGCGAAGATCTATAAGTGTGATAACGAGTCATGTCCAAGACCAACATGCTACAAAAGTTACAAAAGCGAGAAAGAGGTAGATCCACCATGCGAAAGACAAGGGTGTGGCGGTCGGTACAGACTGGTGAGACATGTCTCGTAAGTCGCTTTTTTTTTTCGACCTGGTTGGCAGCCACTTATGATTGGTGTATAGCTTCGTCGATTGCCCTGGTCACGACATTCTCATGAGCACCATGTTGTCAGGCGCAGCAGTCATGGACGCCGCACTTCTCCTCATTGCCGGCAACGAATCATGTCCGCAACCTCAAACGTCAGAACATTTAGCTGCTATCGAAATCATGAAGCTAGAACACATCATTATTCTACAGAATAAAGTTGATCTCATGCGAGCAGAAGGCGCTGAACAGCACTACAAATCGATCGAGAATTTTGTACGAGGCACAGTTGCAGACAAGTCGCCCATCATTCCTATATCTGCCCAACTTAAATACAACATTGACGCGATCAATGAGCGAATAGTCAACAAAATTCCTATTCCAATACGAGACTTTGGTGCCGCCCCTCACATGATCATTATCCGTTCTTTCGACGTCAACAAACCTGGTGCTGAAATCGAAGATCTGAAGGGAGGCGTTGCTGGTGGTAGTATTCTGACTGGGGTTCTGAAACTTGGCGACGAGATCGAAATCCGGCCAGGTTTGGTGACAAAAGACGAAAAGGGTGCTATAAAATGTAGACCCATTTTCAGCAGAGTCGTCTCGCTCTTCGCCGAGCACAATGATCTCAAGTTCGCTGTTCCTGGAGGCCTCATTGGTGTTGGTACACGAGTAGACCCTACTCTCTGCCGAGCGGATCGCCTTGTTGGCTTCGTGCTTGGTCTGAAAGGCCAATTACCGAAGATATACACCGAACTTGAAGTCAGCTTCGTCTTACTACGCCGCCTATTGGGTGTTAAGACCGCGGATGGAAAGCAAGCGAAAGTCGAGAAGCTCACAAAAGCCGAGGTTCTCATGGTCAATATTGGGTCGACAGCCACAGGCGCCAAAATCACGAATGTTAAGAAAGATGCCGCTAAGATTCAATTGACGAGTCCGGCGTGTACCGAAGTTGGCGAGAAGATTGCGCTAAGTAGGAGGATCGACAAGCATTGGCGGTTGATAGGATGGGCTAATATTGTTGAGTAAGTGCCCCAGGCTGCAGAGTCTGTTATACTGTTATCGAATATTGACTGGTTTGCACAGTGGTACTATTCTGGAACCTACGCTCAACTGAAAGACCCTCGTTTCGAAGCACGAATTCTCACGATCTGATTACGATGTACAAAAGCTGGTTATTGATAAGATGTAGCAGCTACCCGCTGTATGTGCAATCCTACGCCGCTGACAGAGTGGTTAGCTATCATTTCATGCTGCTGCATATTTATTCGCCTCATGTTCTATAGGGCGATTGCTAGCTTCTAAAATGAAATTCCATAGACATGCAGACACCGAGGGACGCTAAAGATGACAATAAAGTACCGTAACAAAACAGGATTCGAATGATCTATTCTTCCTTTGACCACCCCTAGCCTCTACACTTGATGCTCAACAGCTCAGATTCAGACGCTCCCACAACCATATGTTAATATATACAGACGCTTTACAGCTTTTCCACTGTTCGTCTTTCTAGTCATGCCTTACGTCCCCTAATCTTGGCTCTTCCACTGATCAGGTTCACTGTGCGTTCAAACATCCCATCCTTATTTTACAACTTTCGCCTTCAAGTCTCCCGCCTTCTGCTTTGCCTGCTCAACCAGCCCTTGCGCACTCTCCTTCGCATCCGCTGCTATCTCCTTCCCATCCGCACCTATCCTTTTCGCTTCTGACTTGGCTTGATCTGTCAAACTGGCTTCCCTGCCGCCGAAGCTAATAGAAGTGTCAGCCCAAGCTCATTTCAGGATTAAACACCCCTAAATGTCCAAAAATCCTCCCTCTGAGTCCGGCTCGACCAATGGCTTCGTCCTGACCCCGCGTCCAAAGCGCAACAACCTTCACCACCTCACCAATACCCAACAAAAGCCCAAATAGAGCAAAACCCCAAAGCGCGTCGGGACACATTACTCACTTCCAATACTGCAAATACCGATACCCCTGCGTACTCTGCGCGCCAAAGTTCACGAAATGGCACGCAAACAGTAGATAGTTCGCCGGCGTAACGGCGAAAGCGTAGCGCATAAACGTTCCGGAATATAACATCAGCGCCGTTGTCATACGGCCCGATATGCTATACAAAAGCTCAGCAATTAGAACCACCAAGAGGAAAATTGTAATGGGAAGGATGACGTACATAGCTGGATCCTTTTGCGTGTCCAGGACGGCGGCGATGGGGATGCCGAAATTGGATGCTGGACCCCAGAAATCTGTGCGGTGTGTCAGTTTGAAGGTAGTCTTTCGGAGGTCTGGTTTGGTTTAAGTTTGTGGAGGGGAGGGGAGGGGCGTACGTGTAGAGCAGAAGTAGGAGAGGACGGGGCGGGAGCGGATTTTGGCATTGAGGGCTGAGATTGCGGCTGCCATTGTGAGGTTTTTGGGGGGGGTGAACGAGGTGAGATTGGTGAGAAGAGTCGCAACGCATCTGTCTGAGATGCGAAATGGACTTTCGGTTTGGTAATCGCCGATAGGGCTGAATGCCGGAGGAATGGGCGTCACGTGCTTCAATATTGCTACAAATGGATTTCAGACTTTGGGACGGTGTCATGAATCTATATGGCTATAAAGATCATTGTGAAGTTTTCTCTATCCAGGCTATGCGGACGCTTTTGTGATATACAGAAATAGCCGTCCCAAACGCCTTCTGCTAGGACTCTTCTGGTCACGGAAAGCAGCTTAATTGCCATGCATATCGCTTTTTGAGTATTGGCTAAGGTTGCAATGCTCAATTCCCTGAAACCTGCTAGGTGGCTTCCTCGCTTGATTCTGGACGTACAAATACTCGTCCACACAGATCACCTTCCTCCAAACCCTGGTGGTGGGAAACCTCGACCTCCAGGAGGAGGTTGAAAGCCTGGCGGAGGCTGGAATCCTTGCGCTATGGAAGGTCAACCATTATGATTCTGCCTGAAAACACATCTTAGGGTGATACTTACGTGGTCCTCCAGCGAAACCTGGCGGCGGTGCAAAACCAGCTTAGATTCACATGTTAGCACATTGTTAAATTCAGCCAGACATTTGCCAGCTTACGAGGTCCTCCTCCAGGCGGTCCTCCTCGTCCTGCAAAGCCCGGGGGCGCACCTCCAGGGAACCCTCCAGGTGGAAAGCCAGGGAAACCCCCAGGCGGCGCTGGTCCCCCAACACCAGCAGCAGGCCCAGCCAACCCAACGGGCAACCCTCTTCCAGCAGGCCTACTTATTCCTGGTCCAGCAGCTAATGTAGGTGGAGCTCCTCCAGCGCCTCCAGGTGCGCTCGCTCCTAATCTTTGTGAAGGGTCGGCTGGGGGTGGGCCGTCAACAGAACAGATAACGATGTGTGTCCCGCGAACAATTGTGAGACCGAGTGTACGCTTTTCCTCTGATTCGATGAGTGCCGGAGTCGAGGAGCTACCGGGTGCTGATTGTGCGCCTTTCGTTGGCTTTCGTTTGACACGACGGAATTCTTCTGTATCTGCCAGGACGAGGTTCATGTGCTATTCTCGTCAGTCAAAAAGGCATTTGCAGTAAGATTCGCAAGCATGCCTTGTCAAATGCCAGCATCTGTCCCGTCATCTGTCGGCCGTCATTCAACGTAATTCTCATCCTGTAGTTGATCTGGACCACTGTTAGCTGTCCGTGCATAAATCTGGCGCATCATGCGTGTCGCAGAGGAGGGCAGGTGGTGGCCTAGGAACTTACGAGGTTTTGCTATAATAACATATGTTAGCCATCTGTTCATTGAAGATGTACATTGAAATTGAGGACTAGGCTGGGACTTACCATCTTCCCCTGTTTGTTCGCCATGGTGAGTTAGATTTGTCGCGTACGCGACGATATATGTCCAAAGATTGTAACGAAGCTCAAGGCTTCTTGTATCACCCTTTTCGAAGCTCAGTGTAGAGCTCCAGGGCAGTATGTTTGAGCTTCAGAAACCAAAGGTGCTGCGACCTGTTTTAGCTTCAGAATAAATTACACGCTAAGCGCGCTAGGTTTTCTCGCTAATTGCCCACACAGGATCGTAACCATCGGAGCCAGCGAGCATTAACAACTCCAGCGCCCTGATACCAATCTCTCACCGATCATGGTATGCTATTCCGCAAGAATCTTAATATCATTGAAGATCCAGTACTGACACATTACTTCGCAGGCGGAAGGCAAAGACAAGAGCGCAAACCCCATGCGCGAACTCCGCATCGAGAAGCTCGTCCTCAACATCTCAGTCGGCGAATCCGGCGACAGACTCACCCGTGCCGCCAAAGTGCTCGAACAATTATCTGGTCAAACTCCCGTCTACAGTACGACTTTTTCCCCTACTCACCTCCTTTTCCCATCCCATTCCTCCCAACCACACCCACTAACCTTCTCCTTTCCTCCCCCACACAGGCAAAGCCCGCTACACAGTCCGCACATTCGGCATCCGCCGCAATGAAAAAATCGCCGTGCACGTCACCGTCCGTGGTCCCAAAGCCGAAGAAATCCTCGAACGTGGGTTGAAAGTTAAGGAATATGAGCTGAAAAGGAAGAATTTCTCGGAGACGGGGAATTTTGGGTTTGGGATTAGTGAACACATCGATTTGGGGATTAAATATGATCCGGCGATTGGGATTTATGGAATGGACTTTTATTGCTGCATGTAAGTCATCTTGTGATGGGGAAACGATATGGGGAAGTTTGGGGGGAGACGTGGTGCTGATTTGAATGTGGTAATAGGACACGGCCTGGTGAGCGAGTAGCAAAGCGGAGACGATGCAAGAGCAAAGTTGGGGCCAGTCACCGTATCAATCAAGTTGAGACAATTAAGTGGTTTAAGAATCGATTCGAGGGAATTGTTAGGGGAGATCGTAGCTAGAGTGGTTGCATAAAAGGGTGATACTGGCTCAGCAGGACAGGGAATATGCTTTAGCTAGCATGATGGAGTCCTACAAGACTTCACGTCAAATGCAAATCATTCAATCTACATGGAGGCCTCACATGGGTGATTGTGCCGCTTAACCATTGATGATGATTTGCTTTGAGACGATTTGGCCTCTCGTTTGGTAGTTCTATCAGAATTGGTCCTTGCAAAAGGCCCTGGGTATTGACCCTCTCTGTTTATTTAACGTACAGGAGGAATCATTTGCTTTGCCCAAGACGGAGCACTGAAGCAGCGACATCCGTTCTCCCCCCCCTAGAAACGCCCGCAAGCAATGCTAAAGCTCATGTCTACAAAACTGCCAAATTTCCGCTGTAGAGCCCTTAGCCCATACCTGCCGCTAATCCACGCCAGCAAACCTTTATCTATGCCCATACGCCGTAGATGCACCATGTATGCCTTGACCGGTTGTCAACGCTATTTCCCCTTTTCCGCGTGATACTGTGCCTGGTTCCAGGTCTTGTCGAAAGTGCTGGGCTGCAAAAACAACACATCTGTCAGCGAAGTCTCACAAGCAAAAACCAAATGCTATAAAGCCTCCAATGCGGTACTCGTAGTTCAAAGATGTGGGCTTTGTTCATTATCGTCGTTCCCATGTGCATGAATTGGGATATTCGCTAGCCAACAATCGACCGCGTTATCGGTTGAGCGAGCAAGAGCTGACTCACATCTGATCTCTGCTCCCCGATTTTCTCCTGATGGTGTGGCGTCCCCATTCCCTTCTGCGTCTCCTGTCTTCCTGCCACATCCCCAGAGTCTCCCTTTTTTGTTGCAACAGCAGGCTGATGGTTCTTCGCTCCACCGAGGGCGGAGTAGCGGTTTTCGATGTTTTGGACGGCTGGAGTGTAGAAGGGATTTGGGAGAGTGCCGGTTTGAACTAAAGCCCAGGCGCCTGGTTGGGTAGAGATTGTGTTAGTGATGCTTGGTTGTTTGATTGTGTCGTGGGTGGAGCGAAGATGGAATAGCAGAATTGTCATACCTATAAGGACACCTCCAGCAATGAACTTCCGACGGTGGAGCTGAATGACTTTTGACATGTTTCTGTGGGATTTCCTGGTGATCAAGGAGATTGGTAGTGAATAGAAAGTATTCAGAAGTCGGTAAGAGCGAATTAAAGAAGGTATGTCAGTGGCGGTAGGTTGAGAATGATAATGTCGTAGGAGTGAAATAATGCATTCAACGGTAATTATCCGACGTCACTGAAGGACCCTTGCGCTTGTGCTTTCATACCCCTGTACATCATATGTTTAAGCTTCCGCTTAGCGGCAATCACGGTGGGAAACTCCGCTATCAATATTGGAAACTGAATACTCTGCACGCTCAATTCTTATGGATCATGACATTACTGAGGTTGGGGAGGACTGCAACCCTGTCGCGTTGATCTGCCCTCGAAGACCCCTTGGGATGGGAGGCTTGCACTTGGCGCCCGCCTAGCTAGCGGGAACTACCTGGACTAGCAGGTGAGTGCTTGGGGGGCAGACTTTACTTGTGCAGCCTTGCTGTTCAAGATCATCGCGAATAGCTGAACAGTAATGAACGCATGTACATGACATGAGCGTCTTGGTTACATTGAGCATCAATGGGGTCGCCTCTTGTCAGCGCATATCAAAGCATTGCGCCCCGTCATGAACACGCTTCAGCGGCATGTTCAACATACACTACAGAACCGGTATAATTTAAAATTCTATGATTGCTCACGTTGCACGGACAAGTCCCTGAATCTTGCAGTGCGTATTCTAGTAAGGCGCGAAACATCTCCTCAAGGCGCGGAAAAGAAAGCAGCAGGGAACATAGTGAAAGTTCATATCTCTCTTACGCAACCTAGATTGCTTTATCAACATCTCATCTACTCCGCCAAAATCAAGCCTTTCCCATTTTAAAAATTACAATTACAACCAAGCCTCTCATCCCCTACTCCCCCAATCTCCCCCTCCATCTCACTCCCCCCACCCCAATCCTCTCCCCCCAAACTAACAAATCAAAACCATCTCAAACCCTCACCCTTTTCGCAAAATCCTTAACAAGATCAATGATCTCCGGCGCCAGCGTCGTCGCCAGACTCAATCCCTCCTCGAGTATCGATCCCGTGTCTGACGTTGTGGTACCCGTGGTGGTCCCTTCAATGGTCGGCACGGTGGTGCCTTCGGTTGTTTGGCGGTGTTGGAGATTGGATTGGGGAAGAGGGGCTGTGAGGCTTAAGGGGGCGAGGAGGGTGAGGAGGAGGATGTGTGTGGGTAGACGCATTGTGATGAACGGATGGGGAGGTGGTTGGTGTGTTGTGGGTGTGGTATTGAGGTGTGGATTAAGTGAGTGTACAGTGAATTGGTTTGGATTGGCGTTCCGGACGCTGCTTTGCTTGCTTGTGTGTGTATGAATGGGTTTAAAGGAGTGGACGCGCGATGGGGCTTTGTGTATGGGGAAAACCGGCTTCTTTATATCTCAAATGTTGATCATATCCATCCCGTCCTTAACAGAGCTACTGTTTCTCCATTCCATTCTGACTGTGAGTACCACCTAGCGTGCAGCCTCATCCCTACTTCCCAGCCAAGAAGCCTACACCGTATGTAGTCATATCTCCACAGATCGGACTCATGGTCCATAGTCTTCCAATCCACCGTCTTCACCGATTGGTCATCCTTTCGATAGCAAAACTCTCGACTCCATGCACCAGTTTCACTTCTATCGCCCACCACACAAATCTTGCGAAACCCAAACCGTCAGACACCATTCCACCTCCCACCTCCTTGCCCCCAAAGACCATTACTCTAGACTTGATATCAAGTCTACATACCCACCGAACACATATGTGACGCTAGCACTGGGCATACATATCATGAAGCGTTCGTTCCGTCCCGCGATTTGAACTCGGTTTCAGTCTCGGAATCTTTGCGGTTATGGGTGCGCGTGTTGCGCTTGGGGGCGGATGGTGCCGTGGGGTGTGGTGATGGGTGAGTGGGGGCGGGGTTATAACAAATACTATGGACAATAGCTAGATTCTTCGATTGTACTCGTGCGTTGACCATGAGAAGTGGGCTTGATTGCGGGCGATGGTTCGGTGGATTGTTCAAGTAGAGAGTTTGCTTGAGTAGTGGGTCTGGCGTAGGCGGTAATGTTCGCTTTGCTAAGGAAGTGAGATTGGTGTCTGTCAATTCTTTGATATAGTGCGTGTATCTGAGCTTTCGATGAATGGTTGAGTGCTCCGAAGGCTAAATTCGGGCTCGGAGGTGAGTCTCTCGTTACCGATGGCAAACACGCAGACGCCCCATTCAGTGTGTTTCACCTCGATGGGATTGGATACCGGCCGGACTAGAGGACCAGGGTGAGAATATGAGACAAGAACTCTTATGTTTGATTGTATCAACTTATGTAGAAAGTTTCAAATGCAAAGACCATGCCAAGCAAGCACAATCCCTTTCACTGCAAATGTGTCAGTTGAACATGCCGGTCCATAGCATTCTATTGTAAAATAGAAGTCTATCAAGTCCTGGGTATCACCATAGCAGCCGCTTTTGAGCAAGACTGACCCGCTGTCCCTAAAGTAACAAAATAATTACCATGCAGGACCGGCCGCGGTGTTGGAAGAAGAAAATACATTGGCCAAATCCTGATCGACCTGAAAGCTCATCATCGTATCATCGTGAAAGAATATTTGCCATCAGTCCTGGATATCTGACTCTTTCCCGGCCCCAATGCGGATCAAATCCGGATTTCGAGACAGCCTGAGTATCATGTCTATCAACCCCTCACTGACGCTTCTTGGGCTGTGGTTCCTCCTTTTCGTCTACAATATCGTCATCACTACCGCGCTGTCTTTTGGGACTTGAACTGCGTTCATGACGTGGTCGTCGGCTTGGTTTACAGCGCGTTTCCAATGTTGGGGATGATGGCGGAGGGAGATGACGCGTAGTTCTCGGAGTTGGGAGTGTTGCCGTCTTTGTAGCCATCTTCATGGTGATTGGTAATGCTTGCTTTGTTTTCGACTTACTCAGTGATGGCGGCATGCGTGTTCTAGAGGCCCGCTTGGAAAGACGGCGATGCTCTGGTGCGTTTACGGGCTTAGGCGGCTTGGTAGGTGACTTGGTAGATTTGGATTGAAGCGGATGATGGTGACGCGGGTTAATTCTCAGCGGTATCTTATCATCTAGGTCATTTGTAGGGTTTGAATGACGTCGTGCTTTGAGGGTTGTCTTATCCTGATGTTTGCAGTCTTGATGAAGTCCTCCATGCCGGGACCATCCACTGACTTTGGTATTAGAAGTCGTATGTGGCGTTGATGGACAACCAAAGGATTGTGCCTCAGAGCTCGATGCGCTTGCGTTCGGCACATTAAGTATTGTCGGCGGAATCTCAGGTTCTGACCACGGGCGTATACTCCGCGGTGGGGACTTAGTCTCTCTCAACCGATCCAATCGTACGTGCACTTCTTGCAACGTATTCTGCAATTCAATCCTTTGCACAGTCTCGAACTGCTGAACGTCATTGATGAAGAGATGCTGCGCGGGTTCCCCTTCAGTACCTCTGACCCAGAAATGTAATGGTGATGGTGGTAGAGTGAGAGCGAGGCAGGAACCCCGGAAACTTCCGCACTTGCATGGACAGTCCTCTGGGATCATTGATGGTGTGATACTCAGGCAGCTCGATGAGTCACTGTCAGATATGCATGGGGATGTGATGCTGGACGATGGAAAAGATGTGATTAGTCTTAGTGAAGATGGCCTTGGCTCATGGAGTCGGTTTATGATGTGGTCGATCTGCTTGTTGTGTCCCAAGCTAGACTTTGTAACAGGCGAATCGTTAGAACCATTGAACGTTTTTCGTTTTGGAGAGTTTGGAGCAAATATATCGAGGCCCGAGTCGTAGTCATTGCTGTTCGAATCGAGATCGAAAATGTAGGGACCGTCCATAGGTCGTTTTGAGGGCCTCCACCACGAGGCTGAAGCGATAAAGTCGAGTCCGGCTCAAGAGAAGTGCAATATGTGCAGAGTATCAGTATGACAAGGAGGGTTGTGTAAGAAGAACATAGAATGAAAACCTGCAAAGGAATGAGCAGCGGAGAATTGTTGACTAGGCAGAAGAGGAGGGAATGAAACATGTTTCGAGCTGGAAGCGCCAAAAAGAAGGTTCGGGGGTGGCATTGTCCATAATAGGAGACTAGCAGAAACTAGTTGGGCAGAAATGAGAAGACAATTCACTGAGGGTGTCCAGCATCGCACACAGCAATTGGGGAGAGCATATACAAAGCATAAATGTCTGAAGATCCAACCAAACGGCTCGGAACGCCTGAGGCGTCTAAGCCACCTGTAATTCGACACTCGCTTTCAAGGAAGACGTGCATGATGCATATAAAGCCCCGGAAATGTTGTCTCGAGTAGGCGGTGCACCAATTGCCACGTAAGGGAAATTTAATTACGTCTGGATCTGGCCTTACTTGTATGCGCCTTCCCTGATCATTAACTACCTTCTTGGATCCCGGCGAAAAAACCAATATGAAGAAATCATGATTCCCTTGATAAGGTCCCAGTCCTATTGCGCGAAGGGGAATTTGGAAGGCTAAAAATAAGAGCGTCATTGGACGGAGAATTTGTCCTACGTCTACAAGGCGATGATTGATGCGTCCTCAACATATAATTACTGTACCTGGATCGGAATCCTCCCTGGCGGTGCAGTTTCACTTCGTCGGTCCACCACATGCTAGAAATTAAGGCATTTCTTGCGAGTGCTCTCCTGCAATGTCTAAGGGGCAATCTCAACGGAGCTTAGTGCTTCATAACCCGCAAAGATTACTCCATGTAGCGATCAACATCCCAGGATCATTAGCTCGGAAATTGACTCTCTCCCGCCAGCACATACACCTAAGGATTCAGTAATCAGGGGCAGGATATGCTTTCAATTAATAGCAAACAATCATTGTATCGTACATCATTGCGTTGTTCTCAACTCCAAAGAAACAGGTCACCACCATCTGCTTTCCGTTCCGGCCGAATACCATAGCACCAATAGTGAAAACGATAAGTGTGTGTCCACCTTAACATACGCCTAGCATCTCGTCTGACATGTCCGCTGTCCGTGTATGTGATACAATCCGTCTGACTCATGCTCGGTTTGACCTATAAGCCAGCCTCCCGTTGACGAGTCGTGCCATCTGCATCCTTCTCCGCTATTTTGCTGCTGTGCCATTTATCGTAGCCCACCAGGATGCGATGACCCCGGGCTTTTTATACATCTCCGCAGAGCTGGCCTTACGAGCGGCGACTGAGGCGTCTTGAGAGTTACGCTTGTGATTATGGAGGTTGGCGAATTTCTGAGATGCGGCACCAGAGGACTACGCGAGTGACGTTGTCAGCATTGAATGGAATGACGGTGTAGAAGAAGGAAAGCTACAGGGGTAGGATAATAGCATGCTATCAAGAATGCGGATAGTGGTCAAATCTTACTAATATAGATATGGAGGAAAGTGGAGAGGAGGGAAATCTCGTTCTTTCTCAGCAGGTAGGACAGTACTTACCAGTCTACGCTCAGTTGCGCTACCATTGTTTGCGCTGGCATCCCTACTGTAGCGCTTTCCAAAATTCCAATTGGGGGCCCCAGCATTATTGCTAATCATACCCCGGTTGCCTGCGGAAGACATGGTAGTTTGCTGTTGGCAATTTGGGTGTGAAGGAGAAAGCTCTTGGTGATAAAGGGTCGAGGTTTGAGATATAGAATTTATATATAAGCTTGGGTGGTCAATTGTAATTACAGATTGATTGACGAGGAAGAGTTGTTCAGGAGAGGAGGTTTGATGGGACTGAGCGGGATATGGGACGAAAGACCAAGGAAAGATGTCCGCCCAGGGTTGGTCTTTCCTCCAATGGCGCTGCACTTGGACCGGAGCATGACAGCTGTAACATGCCTTTCCTAAGCTTCGAAATGCCTTAGTGAAGTCATTGATAGGGCGCTTAGATCTCGGTTTCCTGCCATCGAGAGCTACTCAATTACCCCACCAAAGGCCAATATTGTGACCCCGCAATCTGCGTCTTTTCTGCATCGTGATCCTGGTGCTAGTTGATGCGTTGAAATATTCTAGTCACAAGACCAGAACATGATGATATTGCTTATGCTAAGGTATCCGGAGTCGGTACTGGTTGGCAGTGTAGTAACGAACAACATCGTAGTAGCATTATGATGGATCACTGACAAAAAGACCGGACTCTGATGTACCCGCCTCCAGGGAACAATGAATCACGGCAGGTATAGGATGGCGAACCATTGTCAATGCTTATCGTCTCTGTTTCCCCGTGTGCTTATCTATCGGAGACAAGATGTACCGTAAATGTCTCTTGGGATGCGTTTGTTACATATCCACGCCTGAACTATGTATTTGCGGCCAGCTCTGAATCCGCAAACGTTGCTTGTCGACAATAAGGTGTGCAATAATCGGTGGTCTGTTGAAACCAAAGAAAGAGTCAACTACATTCAATTCAGAAATCAGGAGTCCATCGAACTGATTGCAGATGCTGCCTAATCAAGGCAAGATATACCATTCCAGTTTGGTGCTAGCAGCTGTGTTAGGCGGGATGAAGCTGAGATGAGCTCTTTTCCTGACACTGGCTCGTAGCATCCGAACCAGCTTCATCCATGCACATTACTCTCAGTATTCTTAATGGACATCATTTGGACTGGTGATATCCAATTTAAAGAATCTAATACGTTCCGGCACATGGATCATTGACCACCTTGCACCGAAGCGGAATGCAGAAGTTAAAGCAGAAATTTGCTCATCGGGCCAGAGTCGGCACGGACTCACGAGTAATCGACACGTCATCCCCTCCCGATGGTCGTCCAGAATCGTCGACCCAGCCTTCTATTGAGGTTACTTCATCTCCCTCAAACCCAGAGGCTACTGGTGCTGGAGGAGGAGCTGTTTCAAACACGGAACATGACCGCCCGTGGGGTCTGAAGCTTCTGTATGAGGGAATCGAGCCTATAGTTGAGTAAGTTATGCCTTTTTAATTGTAGATATATATTCTCCATTCCAGATATCGTTTTCATAGGCTTTCAGAGCATTGACACTCTAAATCCCATTTTCATTTGGATCCATATCGTGTCTTAATCGCTGGCCCCCATAGTCGGAAAGATCTTGGAATTGAGGCATTTCTGTTCCGATACCTCTATCTACCTTATCATGATTCTGGCTTTGGGATAACCGACACTCCTGGTGCTGCGTCCGCTTCTGCCGCCTGTGAAACTATGTTCTATCCTACTCTAGGTTATGTAGAACAACGAGCCTGGAGGATTGAGATCCTGTATCCCTTTGATTTTGGTCACCGACCATGGTATATTTGGCCGG
Organism: Cladonia squamosa; assembly: GCA_947623385.2. Lineage (NCBI taxonomy): Eukaryota > Fungi > Ascomycota > Lecanoromycetes > Lecanorales > Cladoniaceae > Cladonia > Cladonia squamosa. The sequence goes on along the minus strand of OX392372.1, from coordinate 658,315 downwards.
CTGGCGCTACGTAATTCATCGAACCGCTGTCATCCTTGCGTGGTAAGACTTGGATAAAAGGGATTGGCGCGCGGTGATGCTAATTGAATAGGCCAATTGAGCTTGTCATCCAGCGATGCTTAGAAGCCATATCCTGATTTTTCCTGCTCTGACTTCGAAGGTCCCGACGCCTCGTTGAGTCCTACCTTGCCTCAGATGTTGCTCTTGTTAGCTAGTAGGACCGTAAACGCTGGAACTCCAAAAGGCTGGTGCCAGTATTTCCAGACTCAGTTCTTATGATACGCAAATGTGACCTTTCCATGCTTGGATGCCTTGTAGGGAGAATGTGCTCTTCTTGAAGCAGGTGGGGAACTTTAGGAGTCCCCTCGGTATCATGTCACGCTATGCGTGGTCTCACGTTCAATCTCTGACCGAATCTCTTTGTAGTATTGTCGCACTTCACGGACTCAACGGACATCGCGAAAAAACCTGGACATTCGAGGGCAAAGGCAAAAGTAGAGATATTCTGTGGCTTCGAGACTTACTGCCGTCCATCATTCCAAATGCGCGTATCTGGACTTGGGGCTATGACTCGCGAACCCGTAGCAAGAGCCATGGAGAGCAGTTGACTATCAAATCGCTGTATGATCATGGTAGAGAGTTGGTATTTGACCTTGATGGTGAGCGACGAGCCAGCAACTCACACCGGAGACCGATCATATTCATCGTGCATAGCCTTGGAGGGATTGTGGTCAAAAGTGTAAGTCTACGGGATCCCGGTGTCATTGACTTCGCTCTGACACAAGGGAACGCCATCCAGGCTCTACTTCACTCGGACCGAGTAAGAGAGGGCAATTTAGAAGAACAACGATCTATCAAGATATCGACATATGGCATCATCTTCATGGGTACTCCCCATCAAGGGGGTCAAGGCGTGGGTATCGGGAAGATAATGCTCAATATTGCAAAGGCACAAGGTCATACGAGCGATAATCTCTTGAAACAGTTAGAAGTCCATTCTGAGCTTCTGCAACAGCAGCTGTCGGAGTTTACCTTAATTTGTCAGGAGTTTGAAATGTATTTCGCATACGAAACGAAACCCACGCCCATAGTGGGAAGTGTAGCAATGGTGGTTAGTCTGATATTCCACCAATGTATCTTACAGAAGATCTTACGACGGTCAGATTGTACCCAAATGGTCAGCGGTCGTTCCTGGGACTCCAAATACAGCAGAATTTGGAATCAGTGAAGATCATCGACGGATGACGAAATTCTCAAATATCGAGAATGCTGATTTCAAAAAGATTGTCCGCATTCTGACTTCGATGATGCAGAATGCAGATACCAAGGTTAAGAGCAATTGGAGCGTGGAAGCACTAAAGAAGCGAGGTGCGTTGACGTTCACTTACGCTGTCTCTCCAGTCTATAACCATTATGATATGCTTAATCCTTCATTTCTGATCCAACTTTCTGTTCTGCAGCGGCCTTAGGTATGTGTGGTCCACGCTAGATGGATGAGATATCATTGTTCTCACTGAATGAAACCCCAGGTGCGAAGACATTCGAAATGCCTTTTGACATTCGGGGAGTACCCATTGTGAATAGATATGTAGAGCGGGATCGAGAGATGTTTGCGATAGAAAGTTTCTTACGCCCAGGAGTAGCAAGTACGCAGAGAAGAGTTGTAGTCCTCCATGGTCTGGGGGGCACTGGTAAAACCCAACTTTCCCTCGCGTATGCTAGGAAGCACCGAGCCGATCATACAGCCATAGTGTGGCTCAATGGACAGACCCAAGATAGCCTCAAGCAAAGCATCGCAGGCTTTGCAAGGTCACTTCCAGCCAATCAGCTCCCAGAGTCTGCCCAGGACACGCTCCGGCAAGGAAGTGAAGAGCTGGGAAAGCTCATTGACGAGGTGCTGAAGTGGTTCGGCAAGCTCGGGAATACTCAGTGGTTGCTCATCTACGACAATGTCGATCGAGATGCTCCTGACGAAGCACATGATCCAGAGGCCTTTGACGTACGTAAATACTTTCCGAATTCAGACCACGGGTCGATCATCATTACAACCCGGCGATTGCAACTTCGACACCTGGGCGATGAGCTGAAGGTGAACACGATGACAACGGAAGAGGGCATGGAGTTATTGAGAAACTCTTTAGGCGATCTTAGGGATGGTAAGAGCAGTTTTATTGACCAACAATGAGGGATATACCGGATGAAGTCAAGGGCACGTGCTGTTCGAGACTTCCTCATACTCTGAGTAATGTCTTGGAATATCGAGGAAGTCTCTCGGCCGCCAAGCCTGTCTCCGTACATTGACCAAGCTAGCAACTTCCGTGGTCCGTGGCGGATTCCTGAACACTGCTCTCGTTTGCTCGCGTTTGCTGCATTTCAAATTTTTCCACGCGTAGCACATACTACGGGGTTTAACGCCCGTTGAACCTTTCGAAAGGAATGCTGACCTTTCACAGACATTTCTTCTGCGACAACGCTAGTCAATCGCTTGGGAGCTCTTCCGCTGGCTCTCGCTCAAGCCGCTGCGTATATCCGGGAGACCAATAGCAGGATCGCGGGATACTTGGTATCATACGATACTGCCTGGGATGATCTCATGAGGGACGAGTCTCATCCAGACTTCGCCCCTCGGGAATATGATTATCGCAGTGTTTACACTACATGGAATGTTTCCTTCGAGTGTGTCAAGCAAAAGAACGAAAACGCTGCCAATATGTTACTACTTTGGTCGATTCTCGACAACAAGGATGTTTGGTATGGCTTGTTCAACAATGAGCAAAATAAGAACCTTGGGTGCTGGTCTAGTCTGCCACAATGGTTTGAGAGAGTCATGGGCAAAGAAGTCGATTTCAGAAGGGCGGCGCGCATTCTGCTTGCATACTCTTTGATTGAAGCGAAAGAAGATTCTGACGCTTTTGCAATGCATCCCGTGGTCCATGACTGGTGTAGAGAGACTCTTGATGCTAGTAAGCGTCACGAGTTTATGTGGCTGGCAATTACGGTTGTTGGATTTGCCGAACCAGAAAAGACGGAGCGATGGTACTGGGAAATTGAGCTCCGCCTTTTACCTCATACAACCCGATGCATTGCACTCCTGGACAGCATAGTAAAGAGGAGTCTGCAAAGCGATGGTTTGCTAGACCTTAACGCTGCCGTTCGAGGCTTAGGGAACATGTTACAAAACCAATCTAAATTGGTGGAGGCGGAAGCTGTGTATCAATGGGCACTGGAAAGCGACGAGGTAGATCCATATCCATTTTCAACCGCGAGAATACATCACTCATTGGGAGTGCTCTATAAGTTGCAAGGGAAGCTGGACGAAGCATGCTCTATGTTTCAGCGCGCACTCGCAGGATTTGGAGGGTTATCAAGCTCGGATACCCACGACAAAATGGCGATCATCAATAGCTTAGGTGATGCTTATAAGGAGCAGGGGAAGCTAGCAGAAGCAGAAGCTATGCATAAGCGGGCATTAGCCTGGCGCACGGATACACTAGGTTCAGACCATCTGGATACATTGGATACAGTCAGTAACCTTGCACTTGTTTACTTGGACCAGGGAAAGCTTGCCGAGGCAGAGTCTTCCCTTGAGTGGGCATTGGCTGTGCGAGAGAATAAACTAGGTCTCAACCACCCATCGACTTTGAAAACGGTCTTTAGTCTTGGCTTATGTTATGACGACGAAGAGAAATTTGTGGAAGCGGAGGCTCAGTTTGAGCGAGCACTATCAGGGTGTGAGACGGTTTTCGGTCTAGATGATCCAAATACCCTAAGTGTATGTTACCGGTTAGGCATGGTTCTGTTCGCACAAGAAAAATTTGTAGAAGCGGAGGTTCGATTTGAGCGAGCGATATCAGGGCACAAGAATAATAAGGACTATGAGTGGAGAAAGAATGCAACCGCGATGTTGAGCCAAATCTACATGAAGCAGGGAAGACTAGCAGAGGCGGAGGCTATTTGGCGGCAGTTGTTAGCTGAGTATGAGGTCATCTTAGGCCCAGACCATGCATTGACTCTGGATGCGTGCTCAAGAAGAGGCAGCAGACTAGAGGACAACGGGAGATTGTTGGAGGCAGAGGCCATGTACCAGCGAGCATTGTCAGGGTATAAGGAGGTCCTGGGAATGGATCACATATCTACGCTGAATACGTTGTATGATTTTGGCCTACTCCTTAAACGGCAAAAGAAAATACACGAGGCCGAGGATATATTTCAGCAAGCATTGTCAGGGTTCAAAAAGATAAGAGGCTCAGATCATCGGGACACGACAGATACAGCCCAGTGCCTGATCCAGATCTACGAGGAGCAAGGCAGACTAGCGGAGGCGGAAGCTATGTGGCGGCAGTTGTTAGCTGAGTATGAGGTTATTTTAGGCCCAGACCATGGATTGACTTTGGATGTGTCCTTTAAAATGGGCAGAATCCTTATGGATCAAGATGACGAAGAGAAGTTATTCGAGGCACAGGCCATGTTCCAGCGAGCATTGTCAGGGTACAAGAAAGTCCTGGGAATGGATCACGAAACTACGGTGCTTACGTTCTATAACCTTGGCACTGTCCTCAAGAATCAAAGGAAGCTGTATGAGGCAGAGGATATATTTCAGCAAGCATTGTCAGGATTCAAAAAGCTCGAGGGCCATGAATGGACGAAACTGGCCGCCAAGACCGCCAAGCGCCTGAGCCAGATCTACGAGGAGCAAGGCAGACACGAAGAAGCAGAAGCTATATTGCAATCAATATCATAACATAACCGACAACAGCAGGCGACTCCTACATATCTCGCGTGTTTGGAAGCGACGCAGGCATTTTTTACAGCCACTCTTTATAAACTCTCAGTACTTCCTACTAGCGTTATGTCCTCTATCTATCTATATATACATAAATCAACGAAATCACGGCCTTCAAAAAAAGAACAAAATCTTCCCCAGAAACACGGTGACTGACATATATACTAACCCTCTCATCACCATATCACAACAAGCAAAACACCCCTCAGAAAGAAGCATAAAAAAACAAGCACTCCACTGATCAGAAAAAGTCTCCAATAACAAACCTGAATCATCATACCCCCACCCCTCACCTCCCTCCTCCTCCTCCCTCTCATCCAAAACACTACTTCCCCCTCTCCACCCCCTCCCCAAACACCCACACACCATCTTTCCACCATCTTTCCCATCCGTCCTCCCACAAAAACCCCAGAACTGACACGGCAAGGGATATTCAGATTCTACATATCTATCGCTTGAGGGGCGCTGATGAAAGAATTAAAAGCGGGGGAGAGGATGAGGTATTGGGTTTGAAGGTGAGGGGGAGAGGGAGGGTTGGAAGGTGAGAGGGGGAGGAGGAGAGGAATAAAGAGGGGAGGGGGAGGAGTAGTGGGGAAGGTGGTAGGGATGGGATGGCGATGGTTAGGGGGCTAGGAGGAAGGGGATGGGGTGTAGTATCGAGGGAAAGTGATACTGTTAGATTCAGGAAGTTCAACTAAGCGATATCCACAACACTACGCATACAAGCGAAGCACAGAGTATATCAGGAATAACGGTACTAGTAGTAGTCAACTAATGTTGAAATTGTTACCCTACAATCTAAGAATAAAGTAAGGCTTGTTCTACTTAAGAACTCGACTGCAAGCAATCCAGCTACTGCCCTCCCCTCAAAATCACTAGCTAAGCTCAGCTAAAGCCACCCAAAAAAAAACTTTAATCGTGACTCATACTCGCAACAATCTAAGATACTTTTTCACTTAAGAATCTTACAGACCAAATCCTGGCCATCGACGGAATCACCTTCTTTGACCTTCAAATCGCCAATCTTGCCCGAGTGCGGAGCGCTGATGACCATTTCCTGCATATAGTATAAGTATCTGTTGTATTTGTTGTGTAGAGAGGGTTTGAGACTAAACATACCATCTTCATAGCACTCAACACTGCAATCGGATCTCCCTTCTTAACGTCATGACCTTCGTGGACCCTCACCTCCACAACCACCCCGCTCATTGGGGCGCCCACTTGACTAGTATCATTACTGTCCGCTTTCGGCCTGCTGACATTCTCCACGCCAGCCTTCTTATCGTCCACAGTGACCTGTCTGACCTCGCCATTCATCTCGTAAAAGACTTCACGTTGACCCTTTTGCTCCGATAGCGGACCAATAGCCAACAGCTTCAGGATGAGCACTTTGCCTTTCTCAAGCTCGACACTGAACTCCTCTCCGACTTCGGGTTTGGAGAGGAAAAAGCGTGTCGGGAGGACGCTCAGATCGCCGTATTTGGCGACGAACTTTCGGTAGTCTTCGAATACTTTGGGATACATGGCGTAGCTGGCCACATCGCATTCTGAAGCACTGCCAAACTTCTGGTTGATATCCTTTTTGATCTTGGCGAGGTCCATTGGTTCTAGGAAGAGGCCTGGGCGCTTGTCGAGCTTCCGTCGACCCCGAAGAGCATCAGAGCGAAGCGGTTCAGGGAAGCCACCGTATGGTTGGCCCATGAGGCCTTCAAAGAACTCCAGGACAGAGCCTGGGAAATCCAGCTCTTTAGCCCGTTTCTGCACATCGTCGTAGCTGAGCTTGTTGGATACCATGAATTGTGCCAAGTCGCCGACGACCTTGGATGTTGGGGTCACTTTGACGATGTCGCCAAGAAGGTCGTTGGCCTGCTCATATGCCTTCTTCGTTTGCGCCCACTGGGTACCGAGACCTAATTGAGAAGCCTGGAAGATCAAATTTGTCAATTGACCACCTGGTATCTCATGCTCGTAAACCTCAGGATCCGGTCCTGTCAAACCGGCCTCGAAGGGCGAGTAGAGCAAACGCAATTGGGCCCAATACGAGTCTATAGCTCTCACATGGTCTCTGTTCAACCCGGGCTCTAGTCCTGTCCCTTCCAGTGAAGCGAGCAAAGCGCCTACGCTGGGCTGCGAAGTCATACCAGACATGCTGTCCGTAGCAGTATCGACTGCGTCGGCGCCAGCTTCCGCACATGCAACATAAGTTGCTACTCCAGTACCGGCCGAATCATGAGTATGCACATGAATAGGTAGATCAGGATACTTCTTCCGAATGCTCCCTATCAGCAACGTTGCAGCTTTGGGCTTCAAAACACCAGCCATGTCTTTAATACCGAGAACATGAGTGCCAATCTTGACTATTTTCTCGATCAAGTTCATGTAGTACTCAAGGTTGTATTTTTTATGAGGATTGAGCATGTCGCCGCTGTAGCAGACAGTTGCTTCAACCACACCTCCAGCCTTTTGCACAGCCTTGATGCCAACCTCGAGCTGATCAATGTCATTGAGAGCGTCGAAAATTCGGAACACATCAACACCATATTTCTTGGCCTGTTCACAGAAGTGGTAGATGGCATTATCTGGTAGCGACGAGTAGGCAACACCATTAGCGCCCCGCAGTAACATCTGGAAAGGGATGTTAGGAACCGCTCTCCTCATCTTTCGTAAACGCTCCCATGGATCTTCATAGAGGAAACGCATTGCTACGTCAAAGGTTGCTCCACCCCAGCACTCCAAGCTGTAGCAATTGCTGTAAGCATAGCTGGTTTGCTTCGAGATGTTCAACAAATCGACTGTCCGAACCCTTGTAGCAAGTAAAGATTGATGAGCATCACGCCATGTCGTGTCCATGATAAGGCACCCTTTGTTCTCCCTGACGGCTTTCGCATAAGCAGCCGGGCCCGCCTTGTCGAGAAGATATTTCCACCCCTTTTTACACGGCTGGGTAATGTCGATGAGTTTGCCTTCCTCATCAAATAACTCTGGCATAATGATGTCGCCCTTGAATTTGGGCTCGCCAATTTGTCCTTTGATGCTACTACCATTGACAGCTATGTCTCCAAGATATGCTAGTAATTTTTGCGCTCTGTTTTGACTGCCTACGAGGGAGAAGAGTTCTGGAGTGTCATCAATGAAGGTAGTCCAGCAAGTACCTTGGATGAATGTAGGGTGTGTGAGGAGTGACCCGAGGAAGGGAATGTTAGTCTTCACGCCGCGAATCCGAAATTCGACTAGAGCTCGAAGCATTTTCCTCCGCACAATCTCGTAGGTTGATGCGAGGCATGTACATTTGACCAACATGGAATCGTAGTGAGGCGTAATGATCGCGCCAGCAAAACCATTACCACCATCCAGACGCACACCGTTGCCGCCAGCAGAACGGTACACCTCGATCTTGCCGGTGTCCGGAGAGAATCCATTTGCGGGGTCCTCGGTAGTGATACGGCATTGGATGGCAAAGCCGCGCGTAGATATACGGTCCTGTGTCAGGCCCAACTGCTGCAATGTTGCACCTGCTGCAATCTGGATTTGAGCTGCCACAATATCAATGCCCGTGATCTCCTCGGTAATGGTGTGTTCGACCTGAATACGAGGGTTGATTTCGATGAAATAGTATCTGTTCTGCTGGTCTACCAGGAACTCAGCAGTACCTGCATTGCGATAATTGACCGATTTGGCCAACCTAACAGCATCGGCCAAGATCTTATCCCGGGTCTCAGTTGGCAGATCCTTTGCCGGAGCCAGCTCTACGACTTTCTGATGCCGCCGCTGCACACTGCAATCGCGCTCGTAAAGATGGACCACATTGCCGGCACTGTCACCCAGCAGTTGCACCTCAATGTGTTTTGGTCGGTCCAAGAATCGCTCGACGAAGACTGTACCGTTGCCGAATGCGGACTTTGCTTCCGAGGTCGCTCGCTCAAACGAGTCTTTAAGAGTTGCCTGTTCCCGCACGACTCTCATACCTCGACCACCACCTCCAAAAGCAGCCTTGATAATGATTGGGAAACCGTGTTCATCTGTGAAGGTTTTGACATCTTCGAATTTTTCAACCGGGCCTGGGGTGCCAGGCACGACCGGCACATCACACTTTTGAGCCAAGGTACGAGCTGATACCTTGTCTCCTAGGGAGTCGATCGTTTCGGGGGTAGGGCCCACGAAAATTATGCCAGCCTTTTCTACAGCTCGAGCGAAAGCGGCATTTTCGGAGAGAAAACCGTATCCAGGGTGAATCATGTTGACACCGTGCTGGAGAGCGATCTTCACTATCTCGTCGCCGGCCAAGTAGGCTCCAACCGGTGTGTATTGCCCTCTCTTGCCAATTACATAGGCCTCATCAGCCTTCTGTCTGTGCATACCAAGACGATCTTCGTAGGAGTAGACGGCTACTGTTTGGAGGGAAAGCTCGTGGGCCGTTCTGAAGATCCTTATGGGGATCTCTCCTCTGTTCGCAACGAGGATTTTCTTGAGCTCCATGATGGTTGAATTGGCTCTCAACCGTTGGTGCACTGTATGTTCTTTGCCCGAATGACCGTCATCAAAAACCTCAGCATATTGGTCGTGCTCATGATTGCTTGCCATTGTAGACTTTGGCGGGGCACCCGGATGCCCGACTAACACGATAGCCCAGCAAAGAAAAACAACAACAAAAGCACGTATCGACAGGTGGAATGGTAGGTTGGTAGAACAAGGAGCTTCAGTGAGAGATGAGTATCAGTGATGTATTGTCAGCACGGAAGGAGTGGAGATGACGGAGGATTGTTGAGCTGCCTTGTGGTTTGCGTGGGGGAGCAGTAGGAGCTCCAGCTTAGAGAGCAAGCTCCGGCGGGAGCTTGATAGCCCAAAAGTCAATTCAGTTTTCTTTTGATTCCGACAACACTAATGGGAAATCGCTATCTTACAATAGACTCCCAAACTAATACACAACCATCCATAGTCTCATCGGCTGCACCCGTTCATACCACCCGCTTACCGGAGTTGCGGTCTGGGAGTGGATCCTTACCAACATTCAATACTAATAAAATCCACTTTAAAATGTCGTACAAGTCAATAAGACCATCACGGTCATACTAATGAGAGATACTGTCAAGCGAATGAATTCCTTTTATCAATTAAGTTCCTATGAATTACACGGCTGAAGTTTGCTAAGACCTGTCGAACGCTGGCTTGTAATACATGGTAGCCGGACCTCGTAAGGTCCAGCAAATCGATCCTACGTGCTCTCTATCTTATGTTCACATCAAGAAGTAGCATAACCGACTGACGCCATTTAAAGTCCACGACCTTGCAATCCTATTAATTCTTCCGATGTACGAATTTTTTCCTCCCTCAATCTCAAAACGCTCGGAATCCAGTTGGCTGAGGGGTGATCCCGTTCGTTTGTGAATAAGGCGTTGGCATCGGACTGCTCGCCCCTTGCGTAAGCATTAACCTTGACCCGCCCAGGATAGGTGTGCTGTCCTCCTCCTTTTGTTCCTTGGCTTCACGAGCTTTCCGCTCCTCGTTGTCCTTCTTGAGTGCCTGGATAGTTGCTGCCTGTTGACTCCAGTAATTGATCATGAAAGGCATGGTAAAATCATGAAGACCGTGACGCCAGGAAAGTTCCATCACGACGTGGAGAGGGATAAGTTCATAACAAGAGTACAGCATGCCGACGTAGCACTCTCGGCTGCCGATGTCCACAAACTGTGCAAGAATTAGCGGGTAGAAAATAGAGCTTCGCGCAGATTGTACTTACGTAGCGAAGCAATTCTTCAACAACGTCAGTCTTGTTAGAGATTGCGGCTGTCTCAATGGCATCTTTATAGAGCTTGTCTTGCTTTGACAGTGCTATCGACTTCTCCCATCTCTTGTTCTTGCGGTAGATGTTGGCGGCGATTTGTCGGAAGAAGACAAGCTCATGCTTTTCAAGTCGTGAAGCCAATTCTACAGCATCGTAATTATCATAGTTCTCCGTCGAATCCCGCAGAGTCTTGTAGTCTTCTTCTTCGATTAACAGATCGTTGATAGCATCATTGACAGCCCTCTTGTTCTGGGTCTGAACATTAAGCAAGAACGGCTTGATTAGAGGATGATCATCAGACTTCTTGAACATACGAACGACCCGATTGACGTCGATGCGAGGTGTCAAGGCTTGTAACAGATCCGTCAATAATGACGGTTGCTGTTCCCGGTAGAAGTTGAGAGCGCGGTAGTAAATTTCCAAGTTTGCAACCTTGACAACAATGTCTTTGAAAGAGTGATGCTCCCATGCATCAGCGGAGCGCTCTATCATTGCCAACGCAGCATTGTCCCATTCGTCATCGTGACAGTAGAGGAAGATAAGTTCGGGCCAGAGGTGAGCTTCCTCGCACGCACGAACCATCTTGGGCACGTTGATGCGAGCCCAGAATAGCTTAAGATGCTCCATGACCCGTTCCGGGTGGTACTTCGAAAGCGCAATTCCGAGCTCTGTGAACATACCCTTATGTGCACGCTCAAGACCCAATCCAGCTTCGAGTAATGAAATCAGTTCATCAAAGTAACCATTACGCTCGTATTGTCGAACAAGATCTTGCAGCTCTTCGGCATGGACGATCAGATTGAGACCACAGATTTGAGCCAGTCGGAACTCTTTTTTGGCCACACATGCTTCGTTGACCTGCTTCCAGACCTTGACACTGTTGGCCTTTCGTGCACATTCTACGGCAGCTTGATAGTCTTCCAGATGCACAAGAGTAGTAGCGAGTTTGGCCCAATTAGAGATGCTAGTGAAGAAGATCTTTGCCGCCTGGTGATAACCTTCCTCGTAGGCCTTGTCACCGGATGCTTCGACGTCTGCAACGTTAGACGATTGCAGGAAGTCTTCAAGTTGGCTCAGCTGGTCTAATCGAGCGTAGCAGAAGGCAAGGGCAGTGTCGATCACTGGCTCCCGCTGTGTCTTTCTGGCCATACGCAGGTACTTGATCAATTCCTCATCCTTTCCAGCTTGAGTGGCATATTCAATGACCTCATTGTGGTTGCTTGGATCTTCTGCACGGATGTAGGACTCGATGGCATCAGCAATACGGACGCCGTCCAGTTGAGCCTTGGCAACCTTGCTCCAGACCTCAGGTGTTTCAACACGCTCAGCATATTCCTGGGCGCGGTCAATGCTGACAATATGATCAACAAGGACACCAGTAGCTGCAAGATGATTGTCTTCCTTCTTGTATATCTCGAACGCTTCTTCAAACATGCCTTGGGAGATGCACATGCTCGCGATTTCTTCTGCGTTGTAGTTAGACAACCGGTTGATGTAGTCCATGACACGGCCTTTGTCCGCTTTCGAAGCTGTGAGCATCAGCAAGTTCTGAAGGTTTCCGTTGTCGCTGAACGGAGATGGCTCAAGGATAATCTTCTCCAGAAGCTCGATCAATTCAGCCGGCAAATCCGCATCCAGAAACGCTTTCACAGCCACAGAAACCTTGTCAGGCTCAGTAGACTCAGGAACGGCGGTGGCAATAACCTGATCAACAAGTGAGCGCCGATGAACATTGTTGTCGTTCAAAACGAAAGCCCATATTTCCGGATCCGCTCGTTCTAAAAGATATCGAGCTTGCGCCTTATACATTGAGTTCTCATTGGTGATGTTGATGAGCTCGAGGTCATTTTGACCCTTGCGGTAGGCGATGTATGCAAGATTTGGGTCTCGTTTCTCACAATACTTGCCAACGGTTAGTGGATCGTACATATCGTTCTCCTTGAGGAACTTTTCAGGATTATTGTTGCTGTCAATGTAGATTTTTGCAAGAGCGTTGTAGACGGCTTGTTGCTGGTTACCAAGAGCCAGCGTGGCTTCAAGGAAGGGCAGGAGTAGCTTGAGGCGGTTTCGTGATTCGACTTCGGAGACGAGATCGTCAATAGGAACAGAAGTAGGGTCGACAGATTGCAGAAGATTTTTTATTATCGATTCTTCGCAATCGACATCGAGCAATGCACCAATGACGAACGGCGCCCTTGCCGGATTGATGCGTTGAACATAGACCTCGATGGACTTGAATTGTTGATTCTGGTACAGGTATAGTACCAGATCATGGATGAAATTGAAACGATCGCAAACGATGATGAGGGGGAGTTGCTCCGTTAACTTTGCTTCTTTCAAGAAGTTTTTCACCTTCTCTGGGTTGTAGAAGTTATTGTCTCGGCAGATACGCTCAACCTCAGAGATCTGCTTCATCGCCGTTGCAGCCTCAATGTACTTGAAGACAACCTCTGGGTCTTCACTCAAGTTCACGATGCTACCGAGGTAATAATATAAACCCTCAGCGGTACGGTATTTTTCGAAAAGATCAATCAAGCGGTGGGGACCTAGCAACTCGGAGTACTTGGTCGCGATTTGGTACACCGCGTGAAGGTTCTGACGAATATTGACCTTAAGCATCTCGTTCATGCAGTCGAGTGACTGCTCTAGTGACATGCGCCCAAAGAATTCGACTAGCCAATCAGGTGGGAGCTTGTCGGTACGCACAACATTGCGCTTGATAGCAGCCGGATCGTCCCAATTCTCTAAGGCTCGCTGATATAACCCTGCATTCTCGCACAACTGTGCAATCCTGGCTCTGTCGTAATATGAGAACATCTGATTGCCAAGGATGGCATCAGCAACTTGAGGGGCGTTGATAAGGTTCATTTCCAGAAGGCGAGTTTGTAGATGACCCTGCTCGGGAATGTTGGGTTTCAACGCTTCCAGGAGGAACGCAGTGGCTTGCTGGTATAGATTTTGGGATTGGAAGACATCAACAACACGCTCAACGTCAACTAAAGGTCCACTCTCATCGTTGATAAGCATGTTGGCGAACTCGACTCCTTTTTCTGGGTTGTTGGCCACAATGTTTCGAATCAGCATGACAAAATCCGGTTGATACCCAGTTCGCTTAACGAAAGGAAGAATGGCGCCAATCTGTCCAGTCATTGCCAATGCGGGAATGACCTTATGTGGTACGTTGGCAGCGGAGTAAATCCTCAAAGCCAGTGCGGGATCGTATGGTTGAGCAGCGTCGCCCAATTCTTCTGAGCACTCAAGCTTATTTTCACCCAACCACTTTTCAATCAAATGCTTCCGGTTTTGCTGGAGGACTAGCCTCCCCAATTCTATACTCTCCGATTTATTGAGAGGTCCCTTGTCGAGCAAAGTGCCGAAATATTGGAGGTGGGGAGTCAAGCCTCCTGCCTGTGCTGGTAGACCTTGGAATCTCGCGGTAGTCTGGGGTGTTCGAAGGAATCCTCTTGGTGAGTTTGCAGCAACCTTAGCAGCCTCAGTATACTGTCCCGAAGCATAGAGCTGTTCAAATTGCTGCGCATAAAGGTTGTCGGCGCCTGGTAGTCCGGCTCTCGAAGCAAGCTTCAGCGCAAGCGCGCTGTTGGCTGGATTTTGGAGGAGATATGGTATGATCGTGTTCTCATCAACACTAACGGAAAGCACTTGACCCTTGCGATTAACGCCCACGATCCCAGCTGAATCGGAATCCGGGGCAGTCGTGAAAATTGTTTCGCTTGAGATACGGTTCATGAAGATGCATGTCGCGCTCTCCAGATCGTACAGGTGGATAAATCCGTACTTTGTGACCATATAAATGATGCTGTATTTTTGGGATACCTGCATCGCCACGGGGAAATCGTTGACAGCTTCCGGGGGAAAATAAACATCCACCTGCTTCTTAGGAAAGACAGGATTTGATGCTTGATGGTCGATTTCCACGACGTGTAGTTTGGCTGCAGTCGCTGTACGCACGGCAAAAGTGAAGACACGTGTATCTGCTGGAGCTCCCTCCATACGAATGGTCCCAAATGCTGCAGCGTGGGCCTCGATCGCTTGGCTGATACCACGCTCTCTCGAATATAGCTGCATCTGGCCAACCACTCTGCCTTGTTGTTGGGTTATCCCGACGACAGCCATCCACTTATCATCTTCGTTTACGCGGTAATTAATGATTTGGCAGCCCTAAAATACTTGTTATTTATGGCTCAAGGGAGGGTAGCGGAAACATACGGCCAGATTGCTGTTTCGGTCAAAGACCTTCTGAGGAGCAATAGGCGGCTGTGCGAAGACATTCCAATGAAAGACCGAGTTCTCTGTGACAAGACCTAAGCAATCCGCGTTGTACCACTTCCAGTAGATGACATCCTCCATCATGGTATTCGAGTTGACTTTGAGCTTCCGCTCAAGATCAAAGATCTGCAAAGTCCGCTGCTGGGCTTTGAGGGCAATGACCTGCTTATACCAATGCATAATGGCACTGTCGGCCTTGATAGGTCTCTTAATGATCTCATTGTTATTCTTGAGGTTGACTATGATGACCTGCGGCTGGTCATTGTCGGGGAGGGCTTGTCTGACACAGATGTAATGATCGGATTCCAGAGTCTAGCATACAGTCAGAGTCTGTCCCTTCGAGAAGGGATCATCAAAAACTTACACAAGAATTGAAGCCTATTGATTTTTGCTGTTGTAATGTTAGCATCGAAGCCGGGCGGAATTTCCGCGAGCTCGGTACGTGAGGGCAAACATACATCAATCTCTGTAGACGTTAACTGTAGTACATATTAGTCAGCTAATAGTATGAGTAAAGATATCGCTTCAGACAAGCCTCACCTGAAGCAGCTCGGTGAACCGTATGGGCAAGGCATTGGCCGCCATGATTGACAGGTTATTTGAGGACACTCATCAAACAACTCCGCACTGTCGGAGACCAGCAACGAGCGGAATCCCTGCTATGATTGAAGGGAAGGGTAAGGCGATCAGTATGCTCTTGGTTTGAGGTTTGAAGCAAAGAAGAATTAGGTGGTTAATGTGATTAATGTTGAAGTGTTAATGTTGACCTGACGGGTAGCTTTGCTCCCTGAAATTGTTTAAGGTTAGTTCTAGCTGCAGGGCTGAGGATATATTTCCGCTTGGGCGCCAGCCTCTGCTAGCGCGCCATCAAATCGCATGGTGATCTTTGCTTCAGATCCATCTACAACCTTTAGGCAGCAATTATTAAGATGTGCGCAATTGTCATGAATTCACTGATGTGGAGAAGGTCAAGTGTTCTTATGGAGAGGCAAAGTGAGAAGGGTTACTGTAGATATTGGCGGCTGCCTATTACAAGCCAGCAACATGGCGTTTTTTCTGGAGCGCCAATTATATCTTAGGTAAAATCACCTTGCAGTAAGCAAGATCATGTTAATGGTGATATGGCTCCAATCTTGTTGAGGAAATTTCGGACTTGAGCTGATTCGGCTTCGAACGCTATTGTAATCTTTATACTCCTAGTCCTTGAGATTCCACATCGAAGTTGCGTAAAATTACCCGCACCCAAACCTAGTGGTATTAAATCCGGTGTAAAAAATATCCCGTCCCACGCGAAAGCTTTCCTCTCCATGAACAACGCAAAAAACGAACATTCTTCATAAAAGCATTCCGATGAGATGGCTACATCTGTGGTCTCCATGAAATCAGGAAATCGTCACGTAGAATGGAGAATGACGCATGACTGCTGGTCTTGGGTGCGGCGCTGTCTTCCTTTCCCTTGGTAAGGGCCGCAATGACTGGCTGTACATTATTTTCCAATCATCATGTCTACTGCCTCTTGATTATATACTCATTCTCCTCCTATGTCTGAATTGGCGTAGCACCTGTTTCACTTGCCTCGTTGGAACCTTGAGTGACGCGAGGATCACCTTAAATCCGAAATTGAAATTACTGTATTATAAGACTTTGGAGTCTTCCACAAACACTACTCATCGCATGCGTGGTCCCAATCTCTTGAATTGAATATCATGAAGTATGTTGCAGATACTCGGGCTATATGACAAAATCATGTTACACTTGGCTTCCTGTTAGGTGTACCTAACGCCAGCCTCCTTCCAATATTCCCAAAGCAGACACTGCTGCAAAATAAAACGCTTGCAATCCAAGTTCCAACACCAATGCTTTCATGACTAATCAGACCATCGTACATTCCGTGATTATGTGGAACATTCGCTGAGCCTGCTCGAGGTGAAGGAGCAGCGGGTGAAGGCACTATTTCCGGATTGACACCAAAAGCGATGGCGGTGCCTGCGAGCCCTACTAGCATGGACAGAACGAATCCAGGTTTTGACCGATCGACAAGATACCAAAGGACGGGATTGACAAGCGCAAGAGTCAAGGAGACTTGCGAAGTGGATTGCCATGGGAGCTTGCGCTATATGTCCCGTCAGTTATATCTGATCTATCGCTGTATGGGCTCTTCCACTCACAATGGCAAATACAATCCCAACGAAAGCTCCAATACTCCGCACCACAGGGTTCCAGTCTGCTCCAGAGCCAGATCCCGCATGCGAAACAGGTCTTTCGTCTTCATCCCCGCCCGCTGTGGATAGCCTCCTCAAACCTGTCGATTTGCTATTCGATACAAATACATCCTTTTCGTCACCCAGGACCTCTTCCCAAAGCATGTCCACCCAAGGCAGTAGGCCTCCAAGAATGACTCCAACACCTCCCCATCCTACTAGGTATTTCCATGACGAATGCTGGACGCCCTCCAATTGCACCGGGGCGACCTGTTGGGTATCGTGTAGATGGGAAATGATGACTCCGTACGCCACGCCAAAGCAGAATAGAAGTATGACCCGTTCGCCCAACGGTACCACTGTCCGCCAAAACCCTGATTGATGTGAATGTGATTGTGTCCTTCGTAATTCCGGACGCTCAAAGGCAGCAAAGATGGGCGACCTGTTGTCTTCAAGGCTTCCTCGTCCAGGCGTCTGACTGCCATTGCCCGCCGGGGTGCTTGGCTCATCTCCTTTCGTATCTAGACCGGATACAACCGGAGTGAAAATGCCGAATAGGGTCGATGATGTAAGGTTGATTACTGATCGATTTTGATTGATAGGCTTCTCATTCTCCGTATCAAGGCGAGAAGGATCGCTAGCCTGTGCTGAGGATGTATCTGGGAGCGAGGAGTCGCTGGAGCTTGGAGTGATGTTAAAAGGTCTTCGAGGCTTAGGGTGAAGCAGATTTGGATTATCTTGTGTCATTGTGAATGTCCAGAAAATTGAATTCGCTGCTCGTTGCTTATTCTCGTCTCGTTGAGGAAGCCCCGCTCATGTGTACAGAAGTGCTTGTTTGATTTTCTACCAGCGCATACTTGTGCCTTAATGATGCGATGGGATTGTAAATTTCAGGATCATTTTCCAAGATACCGGACTATGGTTGATGTAAGTTGTGAAGATTGCGAACCAAAAGCAGACGTAAAATAATGACAAGAAAGTAGCACAAGATGCGTGATTATGGGACGCCTCGGGACCAACAAAATGTCAGGCAAAATGTCACACCTTAGTCGCGTCGGCCTCGGTGCCTTTTCCGGGCCTACAACTTTAGCCTGAAGCTACTTGCAGATCCAACGCCTCATAGGGCTCCGCGATGGATACCACAAACCATCGCGAAGATATCGTGGCTGTAGTAAGGGCCCATTGCATTTGAAAGAGAGAGGGAAAGAAGTCTTAGTTCTATCCTATCCCGAAATGCTCTGTCTTCGCGTTCTCCGGTCTCTCGCCCGGTCCACTGTCCCCAATGCTCGAATATCACAATCCTCAGCACCATTCCAAAGGCAAGCCTCGAGCATTACCCCCCTCTAAACACCAGCTAACCAAATCCCCAGACATCTCAGCATTATTTCCTCCACACGCCCTCCCCTCCTCCCAAGATATGCTATGCATCGACCATCAACCGAAGTGTCAAACTCAGAAGCAATCCCCCAACAACCGCTAGACCTCTTACCACGCATCTCGGCGCATCCCTCTCTCGCAAATATACAGATACGGAACGGACCCAGAGACACTTACAATCCCAGCCAAAGAGTACGGAAGAGACGGCATGGATTTCTCTCGAGGTTACGGACGAGGAAGGGCAGGAAAACCTTGAAGAGGAGGCAGCTGAAAGGCAGGTGGGCCTTAAGTCACTAGTATGTAATTTTAGCAAGTGGAGGTTGCATTATCCATGAGCTTCTGAGATAACTCAAGGAAGGAATGTTTCCAATAAGCGTTTATGCTAGTTAGCTTCACGCTAATTTATGTACTTGTGCCCTGGTGAACACCCATAACCATACTCGTATTGGTACACTTGTCCCGCCAGAAATGAAAATCGAGAAACTGAGAACAAGGATTCGGACTCCTCTGCATGCATCCAATCGGTGGGTTCTTTCCGCTCACATGGCATTTGAGACAAAATTACAGAAGATATGGGCTATGTCTTCCCTATGTAAATGTAATGCAGCTATGGCTCAGATAGAAGCCTGAAGAACTGCATGACAGAGCCCGGCATCCATGTTCCCTGTTTGTTTTGCGAGCTTTACTCGTCCATGGCTTCGACGATTTCCTCATGCTCACTTTCGTCGCTGCCCGTACCTTCTTGACCATCTTCATCACCTTCATCATCTTCATCATCCTCGGTATCATCATCCTGCTGATCAGCCCCTTCCTCCCCCACTAAACCGTAATCGTCCTGGAAATATGTTAATGTTCTAACCTCCGGTGCGAATCCAAGCTTTCTAAATCCGGTCACCAAGTCTTTCTCCATATCCGAGGCACAAGTTACGAACAAGTTGGCAGTGTTCGCTTCGAAAACTGGCAGCAAGATTTCTCTCAATGCCTTCTTAATGTCGGCTGGTTGCACATTTCGGACTTTTTCTAATATAATAGTAGGCCATTCCTTGGGTACT
Source organism: Cladonia squamosa (assembly GCA_947623385.2). NCBI lineage: Eukaryota > Fungi > Ascomycota > Lecanoromycetes > Lecanorales > Cladoniaceae > Cladonia > Cladonia squamosa. Next base: position 638,833 of record OX392372.1, on the reverse strand, counting down.
CCGTAGATGACCTGTCTGACGAAAGATGCTTGCGCAGCCTTGTCCTTGGTCGCTTCCCTGCTAGCGAAGTCCAACACGATGGAACTGATGGCACCTTCTAACGCAAGCTCATCTAATTCTTTGTTGCTTGAAAGTAATTCTTCGACTGTATCTTTGCACGCTAGAAAGGCTTTGAGAGCATTAGGAGAATTGGTAATGAAAAAAGAGACTTGGCCAGAATTGACATGCCTGTCGAAGCTTACACCGTATGCGAGACCAGGGCCACGTACGGCTGTCCATAGTGGACCTTCAACTGCATTAAGGTAGGATATAGCAACCATGAGTGCGGGCATGATGGGATCAATCAGCGATGACGGACCTTTACTTACCACGAGAGCGAAGGAAGAATCGATCGGAGCCATGGGGATAACATAAGAAGAGTTGCCTGGAGTTCTCCCTATATCGCTGAGTCTGGAGAGCCGGGTATCCAAAGGTCTTAGGGATGTAAGAGTATCATGACCCTCCGTGATAATTTTCCATGAGGAGACAGGCCGTTGAAGCTTCTCGATATCGGCGGTGACTAAGATACGCAGATTGGATGGATGGCAAAGCGCAGACCTGACTTCTGCGAGCTGATCCAGGACCACCTTGGGATCTTTTATAAGTAGATGCCGGATGCGCTTAAGATAAAGAGCCTTGACAAGGGTGCTACAAGCACGGGCGGCGGATGACGGTGCGGTACTAACCATCAATTCGACGGCATAAACCATTTGGCCACCATCTCGCTTCGCATCAGGTATGTCTGCTAGTAACCGGGTCACTGTCGCTTGAATACGCTCAACATCAAAGATCGAAGACCACATGAGGTCGTTCAACCATTCAATCCCAGCTTGATATTTGTCGGCTTCGACCTGCAAGTTGATGGCGATAAGCTCGGAGTTACCTATTCCCTGCCCCGATTCCATAGTGTATTCGACAGTATCTCCTTCGAGGCCCATTATGACTTGCTCAAAGGGTATCACTTGCCCATCTCGTTCCATCGAAGAGCCGAAGAAATTTTCCATATATATAGCGAGTAGAGGCCGGAGATGTATGGGAATCACCTCCGTACCCATCACTACTTTAAGGGAGACAAAGTTCGACTTAATATACTCGAAGTGAATGAACAATGGCAGATCATTTTCTTCATCGATCAGCTGTTGGATAGGGTTCTCTAGAGGACCCATATTTCGAGCAGTGCCCGACCTTGCGGTTGTTGTGTTGATAAAATGGATTGACTTCGTACTAGGGACCTCGAATCTTTGAAGAAGCGTCTTTGGAACCTCTTTGTCGTTCTCAGCTTTAGCAGCTTCAAGTCGCTCTTGTAGGGCATTCAGCCCTGCAGCACCAAGCTCTTTTCTCCGTGCTTCGACGCGAACTCTCTCTTCAAACTTGATCTTAGCAGACAAACTACTTGATGGTTTCCCTAAAACAGTGCAGGAAGGCGCCTCTGATATCCATAATTCAAGAAAATTCCTCCATTGAAAATCATCCCACGCCTCCAGTAAGTCGTACTCTTTCAGCGTTTCGAGATCTGCCCGTAAATCGGTGCCATCACGTTTGCCGAAAAGGTGATCGTGGGCGATAGATTCCTCAAAGCCAAATGCTGATTGCTGGAAATAAAACTTTAATTGAAGTCTTTCACGTCTGACGCACGCTAGCATGTAGTCCATATCGAGCGATTGTGCTGCTGTTTCTCTGAGCAGCTCGATGAATCTAGCGTGGACTATCTCCAATCGGTCGGTGGCAACACCAGTCAAAGTGAAAGTTATGACAGTGCTAGGACGCTCCTCAGTTTCGTAATATACAGCACTTGCCACTTGCTCTCTTTCCACCAAGGTATTCTCTAAGACGGATGCGGATGAGCCAGCAAGGTACGCAAGGAGAACACCCATTGCACGGCCTAAGGGAAAAAGGTCAGCAAGCACACGCGTTGGCCCAGGATTGATGTGCTTACACGAAAGCCTATCAGCGTTGCGAGGTCCAAAGAAGATAGTCGTGATCTGCCCAGACGATTCGTCCTCGTCGGGGAACTCAACAGTGTCAATTAACGACAGTTCCAAAGCTGGTGCCTGCTTAGAATCCACCCATGGCCTTCGAAATGGTGCATCTGGCTTAGGCACGTCTTTTAATATTGTTTCTTCAAACTTGTCTAGGACACTTAGAAGATTTAGATGATCAACTTCGCCAATTATGACCAAGCACAAGTTCTTTGGCTGGTACATATCACGATGGAACTCGCGAATGCGGTTTATGGTTAACTTTCGGAGCGACTCCATTACTCCAAAAGTTTCGTATCTAAAGCCAATGCCTTCTGGGTAGAGCATACGCTTAGACTTTTGGAAGACGAGCTGCATTAGGCTGTTCTCCGAACCCTGCATTTCAGAGTAGACAACACCAGCATCATTACCAGCTCCGTCCACATGATGTACTTCTGTATGACAGCTTGCATCTGTCAACGTGGGAACAATGATGTGTTCCAGATAGACTGGGAGAATCTGAACAAATCCTTCCCAACCAGCAGAGTGCAGGGTATAACCCGTATATTCGGTCCCCGTGAAAGCATTGGTATCGGAATAAGCCCGGTTAGCAAGTTTGTCCAAAATACCTTTGTAGGGGTAGTTTTTGGAACCCATGAAGCACAAATGCTCAAGAGTGTGTGGCGCTCCTGAATCATCATGAATTTCAGTAGCAAGGGCGAAGGATCCATGGACCATAGGGCCTTCTTGATCGACTACCACCGCCCTCAAACCAGTCCTAGTCGATTCATATAGTGTTATGGTGGTATCTGAATAGTCCGTCCTGAATTTTTGTACCTCCTTGAAGTGTGTCCCATCCGCAGCAGGCGACATAGACGGCATGCTGTTTAGCGGCCCTGTAGGCTAAGAAACGGGAGTTGATGAAAGTATCAGGCAATACTATTTCTCAAGAGTTGATGTGCAAATGTGGGAGAAATGGCAGACTCCAGGCAGTGGTTCAAGCTATTCAGCCTTGATATCAAAGGGTTACCAGGACTGTATTGATCTGAGCATAAGCAGAAGAAATCTCGGAAGAAAATGACACGCGTGACGATATATGTAGTGACCGTATTATGATAACACTGAAATTAGTATGTCCAGCATTCTGCACAAAAGCCTAGTATACAGAGTGAATGGAAGAAGATAAGATATACGGGAGCGCGTAGTAGTATTTAATATCTGTGGGAGTTCACAAAGGGTATATCCCCCAACTGTACAACCCTACAAGGCCGGTGCCTAGACATAACGAGAGGACCCTAAACCGATCCTAAAGCCGGCCGGCCAGGAGATAAGTCATACCCCTAGAGCTTCCGCATTCTGTAGATTTGGGGTCTCTGCTTGGGGGCCAAAAGACTAGCTCCGGGGGCTAGTCCCTTTGTCCAGGCGACCCTGAGGCATATACCTAGAGGGGGCTACGTCAACCCTACAGGGCCCTGCTCTGGGCGCTGTTCAACCAACCCTATTAGAAGGCGCATCAGCCCTAAAGAGCTCCATGCGCCACGCCTGCGAGTCAATATTATCTTCATGTCTTCGAATATCACTGCTCAGCAGTATGCCCAGGCTCTACTTGACCATGTGCAGAACGGTACATTCCCGGAATCCGAGGAGGTCGTCTCTGCCGAGCTCCCTCCGTCGGCACTGCCAGCAGTTTCCAAGCTCATAGAGCAAGCAAGAGAGGATGTCAAGGTGCGTGGATCCTTGCCAAGCTACAACTGAAGCCTACTGACGTCCCTGTGTTCAGGCTGCCATAAGGAAAAGTAGCAGAAATAGTGCCCCTGACGTTGATGGCTGGATAGCCCAGGCGAAACAACTTCGTTTCGACATCCAAAAGTCACAGGAGACAGCCCGGGAAATAGTAGAGGAGGCTCAACAGAATGAACGGCTCGAGGAGCAGGTTAAGGATACTGCCAGTAAAGCAGATCTACTCAATGGCGAGCTGGCCTTCAATAAGAGCTTGGAAGCAACGTTGGAGCGACTGCAGGCTGTACAGAAGACGTTGGATGTCGTTCAGAGAGCTACGCTTGATGATCAGCTGACGAAGGCTGTGGACGTGTTGGCACAAGTTAGAGGGGATCTAGCTACGGTCTCAGTGTCCCGAAGCACAAGGGTTCTTGGTCTTCTCGAGGCGAAAATCACAGATCTCCGAGACCATCTGGGTGCGAAGTTGATAGAGTGTTGGAATGCCTACATACACATCGATTCAACCAACTCTGCTATAACCATTGGGCAGGTCCCAGAGTGTAAGCCTGTGGCCGCACATTGTTCATCCTTCAGCTAATCATGCTGCAGCTTCTCCGTCTCCTGACATCACTGCCCTAGTAAACGCCATGATACAAATGCAATTGTTTGAAGATGCCCTGCAGCAATTCTGTGTTGACTTGGTATCACTAATCATTCAGCCGCGCCTTCAGCTGCAACAAGATGGTACAGTTGGCTTATTAGAGATCAGCGACCACGAAATCTGTGTTTCTGGGCGGTCACCAGATCTTAGCGCACGAAGCCTCTTCTCAGACCTGGACTCAGCCATCATCTTCCTTCGGTCTTGCCTACCGCCAGCTGTGGTCCAGCCACTGGCTGATCTTCTAATGCCATTCCTTACCTCCAAGTTGATTGCCGTCTGGCTTTCTTCAGCGGTGCCAGAAGACCTTGACGGCATGGAAGACTTTCAGGATACACTATCTCTAGTAGACCGATTCGGCCAGAACTTAGAGTCCTACGACTGGCCGGGCAGACGCGAACTGGTGGAGTGGAATAATAGCATACCGAAGGTCTGGCTTATGAAGCGCCAAGAGACTTCACTCGATCACGTCCGCAGATTGCTGTCCAAAGGACTGGGAGCCATTGAGACTGTCGAGCGGGTGGAAACAGAAGTGGTTTCCCGGGACGATGATGTCTTTGCAGGCAGCGGAGGAGGTGATGACTGGAATGCAGGATGGTCTGACGAAGATACCTCATCACCTACTAAGACAACGCATCCATCCCATGTAGACAAAGGAGGCGGGGAAGACGAGGAGGATGTCAGCGCATGGGGCTTAGATGACGACAAAGACGACGTAGATACCGCGAAGAAAAAAGAGAATGCTAGCGCTGGTGATGACGAAGCCGAAGCATGGGGATGGGGCGATGAAAACGACGGCGAAGAACCGCAGAATGTGTCACAGCCCAGGAAAAATAGCCCCGTGCGCTCAAAACGCAATGGCATGCCAGAAGCGCCCCAGCAGGAACGAGAAATCACACTGAAAGAGACATACAATATTACCTCCTTGCCTAGAGAAGCCCTAGCAATCATAACGCAGGTGATCTCGGATGCCGAAAAACTCGAAACTCCCAATTATGCCAACTCGCCCGCTGCAGCAGCTGCACCTGACCTTCTCTCACTGCCTGGTCTAATACTAGTCATGTACCGCGCCATTGCACCCTCCAGCTATTCCCAAAACCCTAGCGGCCCCATGTTCCTCTACAATGACAGTCTCTGGCTGGCCGAGCGCCTCCAGCAATTTCCTTCACACCAAAACACATCCAAAGGCAAACACATACAGTCCAGGACATCCTACAATCTAAACCTAGCAACCCATATTCAAGCATTAGAAACATTCCGCAAACGTGCTTACACCAAGGAAATGGAATCACAGCGCCAAATCATAACAGACCTGCTCGATGGCTCCCAAGGCTTCCGGAACTGCACCGAATACCCTTTCAACCAAGACTGCGACATAGCCATCGCCTCGACTATCGATCGTCTCCGCGATCTCCACAAACAATGGAGCGGCGTACTTTCGCTCTCTGTCCTGCTTCAGGCACTAGGTTCTTTACTATCAACAGTCGCTAAGAAAGTCATCAACGACATCGAGGACCTAGCTGACATTTCTGAACCAGAATCGCAGCAACTGACTGCTTACTGCAACCGCATTGCCACGCTCGAAGATTTGTTTCCACAAACAGCGGAGCAGACTTCACAAACAGCTATTTATACGGCACACTGGCTGAAATTCCGGTATCTGGCTAATATATTAGAGAGTTCCTTGGTAGACATAAAATATTTGTGGACGGAAGGAGAGTTGGGAATGTTTTATGATACGGAAGAGTTGGTGGACTTGGTGATTGCACTGTTCGCTGAAGGACCGCATCGGAGGAATGCAGTAGCTGAGATCAGGGCGCGGAGGGCAACGAGGTAAGGTTACAGGATGGCAAAGGATAGAATATGTATCATGTCATGACCTTTAGAAGCTTGTGTTGCCGCAGGTTGCGTTAACATGTTATATACCCAAACACCTAGCTAGATCGAATTGGATCCACCCCATCCCAACGCTGTCTGTCTCAATCGGTCCCTTCACAAATTCATAGTCACAGTCATACTATTCGAATGGATCATCAACACCGGTGGTAGCCCTTTCCACAGCACCTCCAAGTCACTCAGATATCTGACACAGTCATCTTCGTTTTCACAGGTCCCTTCCACGGGGCTAGGTAGTGTAGTGAACAAGACTGCAGTATCTCGACTATGCTGTCGCATTAGTTCGTTTAAAATAAGGTGCTGGGCCCGACAAGGCAGGTCATTGAAGCTAAGAGGTGTGCTTTGGGAGAAGGGGAAGCCGGTTGCTGGTGTTGCCGAAGGAGGTCTATAAATGGATGGTGAAGCTCTGGCGGGGCTGGAGGGGCTGCCGGTGAACATGATGGAGGGGCCTGGGCCGTCTTGGGTATTGACAGTCGCTTTTGGTTGAGGACGAGATGTGAATTTGGGTGCAGATGAGTGTCTGGTTGGTGTTGGGCGTAGGGTCCGGAGACTTTGCCCGAGGTCATCATTGTCTGCCCGAAGACTGGCGTCTGCAGGTTTCCCGTCGGACCCTGGGGCGTTATTCTCACTTGAAGGAGTTGCGTCACTGTTGTTAGCGAAATCATCTTCGAAGGTCTCGGAACTGGTGTCCTCGCTGCCAGAATCTTCGCTGGCGCTTGCATAACTCGCATGCCGTTGCAACACATCATCGTGTAAACGGTGTGTTTGCATGCTCTGCCTCATACCTAGTCCATTGAGATCGCCGGAAGAACGTCGTCGCTTCGACTGTCGAAGTAGTCTTTTGAGAGTCTCGAATCGTTTCGCTGGCGGATTGCCTCTGCCTTGTTGGAATGATGAGCTAGGCCAGCTAGGTACAGCATCCAGCAAGCCCTGTGGGTCTACGATCTCTTCAGATGTACTAAATTTTTTGCGATGATTTCGTAATTTCTGCACATCCTGCCACCAGGCTTCTTCTTTCAGATCCTCATCAACATGTCTTCTTGCATTCTGATCAGGTGCATGATCGTTGACAATCACCTCGTAGCTCTTCAGATTTCCACTTGCAAGCCAAAAGACAAGGATATCGGCCTGTATCCTCAAATTATCCAAGAGTGTCTTGACTCTACTGCGTTCTTCTTCAACATCAAGCTCGTACTCGACGAAGACTATCACCCGTAAACGATATGCCTTTTTCCAGGCTGGGACCGTATTGAGAATGCATCCAAGCTGAAGAATCAGAGTATATGTATCAAAATTAGTGGTGAGGACATTGTCTCCACTTTCCGCAGCTATCTGAGCCGACATCTGGATTGGCCACAGGTCAATGAATTTCTTTGTGTTATTGCCTTTGGGTTGCGGAAACTCGAGATCCTTAAATCCTTTGGCAATTGCCACGTTGATCTGCAGCTTTAGCAGTAAGTCTTCTAGAATTGTAACATAATTCTTCACATTCACGGCTCCTTCAATCCTGCATGTGTCGGTTGGGAGGAGCCCTCGTAGCTTGGGGTCTTGAATCTCAGAGACTCTTGGGTCATCGTCTTTGTAACTCGCTGCTCTATTGGTGGCGTTGTTGATGTCTGGCTTGTTCTCCGCCTCAGCCGCTGATTGAGCATTTCGGAAGGCTTCCAAATTATATGCGCCCTATTTCACGTTTAGCATTGCTACACAACGAGGAAAACATTCAAAGTACCAGGATAACGATGTTTGGGCGCATGCCACCTACATATATAGCATTTCAGTCGAGATACATTACACGCGTAGGGTGCACTCTAAACTTACCAAGACCCGCACTGAGAACGATATTCCGCGTTCCCCATTCCACAGCCGGAGATATGGCAATGTTAACGAAAGCTTTGACTTTGGAAAAGTCGATGTATTTGGTCCATGCAGCCTGTTGACGACGAGCTTCTGGTACAGCGTTGCCAAAATCTGGAGTCACGATGACATGACCAAGAACAAAAAGGGCACCCTGTCCCATCAGCCAGGTCCATCTAGAATTATAGTGATCTAGATATACCTTCTTCAATGAATTACAGAATTGTATGAGCTCATACTGACGGCGAGGGTCGTTGACGAACAAAAGAATCTGAGGGCGCCAGAATTTCACATGCTCCTGCCGAAGGCGGAGAAGATACTTGCGAACCTGGTGATATATAAGACTTTGGCTTACATCACCCCAGGACTTGGGAGGAGTCGTGTAATGGATGATCAGAAATATAATGACCAGTAGGCCGACGCAGCCAGTGGCATAGAGTCCGTCTACAAAAAACATCGAGACACCGCTGATAACAGTACCGAATGCAGCGGTGTACCAATTAAAGTAATGGAAAGAAGGTCGGAAATTCGGAGCTGAGCTGATCGTAAGCAGAAAGCAAGCGAGACTGCGGAGGTTTTGTAAGCAGAACCCAGGAGATAGACCGGAGGTACACGCACTTGGTGACTAAGAATGTCATAAGGTATGTCATGGTAACGAACGATGCGATTTGATTGATGTCACTCAACATGGTCAGTTGGGCCACCACGTATGTGAATAGGATGGCGTAGAGAGGCTCGTCATTGATTTTTGTTCCTTGACCGAATAGCGAGAATCCAGGGAGTAGGTTATCTCTAGCAAGAGCTTGAAGCAATTTCGCAGAGCCAATCACCCCCATAAGTGTGGAAAACAGCGTCGTTGCAATTTCTCCGAGCAATATCAAAACCCCTGAGATGTTCGTCTCCTGGACTATGTTGACATTGTGATAGAGGGAATTCCTGCAGTAAGTTAGCTAAGTGGAAATGTATCCCTTGCTTAATCGCCATAGGTGACCGGTCACTCAGCAGTTCCGGTTTGGGCTTCGTTCCAGGATGGAAAAGGCAATACAAGACTTGCACCTCAGCATCATGTGCGGGAGTGATGTCCAACGTACCAAGCCTTGTTACCGGTCACCTATATGCAAAAAGATAATCGTACCTTGTGATGCTGGCAGCCATGGCCAGGATTACAATTGTATAAGCGAAGAAGGTCAAAGCAAGGGCGCCTAACGTTCCCTTAGGGATTGATTTCCCAGGATGCCTTAAGTCTCCGGACATACTAGCTCCGGCGAAAATCCCACCAGTAGCAGGGAACAAAATCCCAAAAAGGTCCTGAAAATTTTCCTTCCCACGGAGCTGACTTCCATCTGCATGTCTCGTGAATCTTGGAAATAAGTTGCCAGTGAAAGTTTTGATGCTAAGACCCGTATAATGTATGCTAGATCCAGAGTCGTGGAATGGCGATTGTACTAAACTGAACGGGATACTGAACGTAGCGAGTAAAAGTACGGCGAGTAGCCCATGACTACATCTAGCAAACAGAGAGCTACCAGCTAAACAGACAGCTGTGCACATGACTAGGACGACAGTGGCCCATAAGTATTGGAACCAGAACCCTTCGGGAAGCCAGCTAGCCCAATTGCCGTTGAACTTCCCAAAATTTTGCTCAAGACAGTCTATGAGACCAACTGCATTCATGCCAGTGTTGAAGACAAAACCAAGGTAGAAGACGATACCAATGCTCCCTCCGAACTCTGGCCCTAATGAGCGTGATATAAGATAATAAGCCCCACCACCACGTACGGTTCCATTGGTTGCAATGGCTGAAATTGAGAGGGTTGTCACAAGGTTAATGATATACGAAGCAGCCAGCATAGCCAGCATCCCTACCACACCGCTCTGTCCCAAGATGAAACCGAATCGCAAGAACATCAGAATGCTCAGGACATTAAGGGTTGTTGGAACGAAAACCCCCGAAAAGGTTCCGAGTTTGCCTGAGCCTCCAATAGGTCTGGGCATAGAGCCAATCTTGGGTTGAGTACCCCGAAACTCTTTTCTTTCAGCGTCATTGTGCATCTGTGCAGTCAAGGACGAGTCCGCCAATTGTCTGCGGCTAGATTTCCGCCAACTATTATTTGAAGAGCGGCGGACCTCTGCTGGTCGGTCATTGCTGCCGTCGAAGTATCCAAGAACCCTCTTTGTCGTTTCATGACGGCGCGGTGACGGGTGGGTGGAACTTGTTGTGGGCTCGTAAGGTTTGCCCGAAACGTCACGTTGTAGTAGGGGGCGACGTTCTTCAGCACTGGAGGGTATAAAGGAGAGGCGTCGGTCCAGTTGAGCAGCATCGTCGGTTGCCGTGCGAGTCAAAAAGTTCGATCTCGTGCGGGCTGGCATCCTCCTATCTTGAATACTGCGATCCATTATGCCTCGCCGTAGTAAGAGGGGACAGAGGCTTCCGTTCTCCTAGCCGTTGGTCAAACTTTTGCGGTTTGTGCTTGAAGCGAAATGAATATCGACTGCGTTAAACAATCCCAAGGTCATGACGTGTGTAACCATTGGTAGAACGAGAAGTCAACGGTTCCCCGATGGAAGCTTCTCTTCTTAAAAGCCTCGCTTGCATGTTTGGACCACGCCTACCCGAGAGTCTGTCTTGTGGACTCGGGAACACTAAGAGGGAATGCTGTCGAAGCTGAACACTGATGGCCCAAGAATCTAATCATAGTATTAGTCTGAGCAAAGGTAATGAAGACCAGCATCAAAATTACGTCCGAGGTTGCGCGGGCAAACAAAATATTATCATAGCAAAAGTGTGGGGTAAAAGGCGACCCCACGTCTCTATAATTAAATTTAGTCGCATTCAGCCCTACGAACATTCCCTCTCACACTGCCTCGCCTGCTCCTATCTACAATGCTGACATCTGTCCTGTCTTTTATCTTGCCCAACGTTTTCAATGGCTGACCAGGAGTATCCTCTTACACCTTTTTCGAGAGTATAGGGTCTCTCATTCCTGCATCTTATTCGGCGTATGCTTTAATGACTTGCTGGACCGAGCGAGCCCGAGTCACGCACACATTGCAATAGCGCGTGATCCAGGCCTCTTCAAATCACCACAAAGGATGGTCATAACTTATGGAAATTTCCCATCAAGATGCTGGAGAGGACTGGTCATAATTTGAAATTATCGCAAATTGGATTTCAGATGTTTACACCATGAACGGTCACCGGCAGAACTCCTCTCCTTCAAGGCCCCAGCCGGTACCGAATTCCAATAGAGACGCTCCGGACAGGTCTACAGCTGAATCAACCCCTCGCGCGACTTCGACAGCGAGATTGGCGTCGCCGGTTCCCTCCTTTGCTGGCCAAGGGACCCCACCTGTTCGTCAAGTCCCGACTCCGGCCCAGTTGCAATCTGGGAACCATACACCATTACCTGGTGCTGGAGCTGATGGCTTTCAATCTGTGCCGGGCCCTGGACAGTCAGCACTTGCAGCTGCATTGCAAGGCTCGTTAGGCAGGAGTCCTCCTAGGTTTGGTACACCACCAGTACGACCTCTCTCCCCCGGCACTGCGGGTGCTGCGCTACAAGGTAGTGGCCCACAAACGACATATGGCTCTTTCGAAAGTCGGTCTGGCCAGGTTTTTGGCAGACGCTCCTCAGGTTTTCCGAATGAGGACCCCAATATTGTGAAGCGACATTTGGTGCAGCCATCAAACCTCGATAGTGTGGCTGATAGTAAGGAAAATGCTTCTGTCCTGAGCAATAAATCCTCAAGGGCGAATTTGCCAGGTGGACAGCGTCCCAACCTTGTGACAGGCGTTGGTGACGATGAATTTTCCAGCTTACGGCTTCAAGGAGGGGATGTAACTCGTGATATGTACCGATGGGCTCAGGAAGCCGACTCATCCAGTCAAGGAGGACGCGCAAAGCGTAGCAAAAGCTGGCACATCTCGCGCACCGATTCCGATAGCGAGACACCGGACGCTGGCACTATCAATGTGCCTGGCGGCTTTCGAAGAGATTATCTCAGACGGTTGGCAAGCCCGCCTCCTGAAGACCAAGAGGCGCACATTGGAGGCAAGCCGGGACAGAAGACGCGAAAGGGTAACTCACGGAATTTATATACTGGGAACTTTTATGAATTCCTTACCATTCACGGCCATTTCGCAGGAGAGGATCTTGCGGAAGATGATGAGGACGATTCTAACGCATATACTCCAGAGGACTACGAGTCGGGAGGAAGGGGAGACGAAGAAGATGGAATGGGAGAGGGGAGTTCGCTCTTGAGGCCAGGTACACCAGGCCGAACAAGACGGAAACCCAAGAACAACAATACGCCCACGGGGGCTGCGCTGCTGCTACTGAAGTCCTTCATTGGAACCGGTGTCCTATTCCTCCCCCGAGCATATCTCAACGGAGGAATGATGTTCAGCAATATTGTCCTTTTGGGGGTGGCGTCACTAAGCTATTACTGCTTCATTCTCCTTGTCAACACCCGTCTGAAAGTCGAAGGTTCTTTTGGCGACATGGGCGGCATACTTTACGGTAAATGGATGCGTGGCCTTATATTATCATCGGTTGCTCTAAGCCAGATTGGTTTTGTGTCTGCATACATTGTGTTCACCTCCGAGAACATGCAAGCCTTTGTTCTGGCCGTCTCCAAATGTCGAGATTTCATTGACATCAAGGCCATGGTGTTCATGCAACTCATCATTTTTCTTCCGCTTTCTCTTATCAGAGACATCGGCAAACTCGGATCTACAGCGTTCATAGCCGACGTATTCATATTTGCTGGACTGATATACCTTGCTTACTTTGACATAAGCACAATCAAGGAGAAAGGGATAGCCGACATCGTCAATTTCAACCCACAAGACTGGACGTTATTCATCGGCACTGCTATATTTACTTTCGAAGGAGTTGGGCTGATCATACCAATTCAAGAGTCGATGAGACAGCCTTCGAAATTTCCACCCGTGCTGGCCGGTGTCATGATCGCAATTACTATACTCTTCATTGGCATGGGAGCTTTGTCTTATGCAGCATTCGGATCAGCGACCAAAACAGTCGTTCTCCTGAATCTACCTCAGGACAACAAATTTGTCAACTCAGTACAATTATTGTATTCGTTGGCCATCCTACTCTCGACACCGCTACAATTATTCCCAGCAATCCGTATAATGGAGACTGAACTGTTCTCTCTCAGCGGGAAGAATAATCCGTGGATTAAGTGGAAGAAGAACGTTTTTCGATTCTTCTTGGTGGTATGCTGTGCACTAATTGCTTGGGGCGGTGCGGGTGACTTGGATAAATTTGTTGCCTTGGTTGGCAGCTTCGCCTGCGTGCCTCTTGTCTACGTCTATCCGGTACGTCTGATTCTGATGATGCTAAATGAAGCTAATATATCCGCAAGGCTGCGCTCCATTACAAGGCGGTGGCAATATCCAATAGACAGCGGATAACGGATATTACTCTAGGAGTTTTCGGCATGGTCGTGATGGTATATACAACTGCGCTTACCATTCAGAGTTGGGCAAGAGGATCAGGGCCTGAGGCTCCAGGCTATTGTGACCAATGAAGATTTCGCGAATTCTGTATTTCTTAGTTGGCTTACTGCATAGCGAAGCATAGCGAAGCATAGATAGATACCACATCGTGACGGAATATTATTACCCACGTTCATGCACCGATATCGTTCGTTCTGGGCTCCCAGAGTGAGCTGACTTATCGACTCACCAGAAGAATACACCATAGAGTAAGAGAAATTAGCTTAATCGCTAGTGGAGATAAACGGAGATAGCGCATCTGCAAGAACTTCCTTCAAAATTTCCTAAGAATTACAGACTTGTGATTGGAAACGATGTCTGATCAAACGCTGCCCAATGGTGCAGATGATACTGGTGATTCTGCATCAACATCACAAGTTAGAATACAACTGTCAACCCGTCATCCTGATATTGCCTTACCGGAGAACCCTGGTCCAATCCTGGTGAATACTAGTAACGTGATATAACAGCTCTTTATACATGCTCTTGTTAACGGCTATATCAGATCTACGCCGATACGCCCTTTCTACGCTTGTCAATGCCCTCTTACAGTCCGAGAAGCCCATACCTTTCGAGTTCCTGATCAATGGCGCATTTCTGCGAACGACCTTGGACCAATACCTCACAGCAAACGGCATATCTGCGGAGACTACCCTAACCGTTGAGTATGTCCGGGCAATAATACCTCCAGTCTATCTCGCTTCCTTCCAGCATGACGATTGGGTCGCTTCCGTGGACGTGCTCTCCAAGACATCGCCGGCAGCAATATGGGCAGGCAACGCAGGAACAAAAGCACCAGGTCAAGAAAGAATACTATCAGGATGCTATGACGGTTTGTTGAGAGTATGGAACATGTCCTCGGAGGTCATTGCGACCTCTTCGCCGGCTGATGAAGGGGGTGCTCAATCAGCCATTCTAACGGCGAAATTCATCTCCCCAACGCAGATCGCTTCTTCTGGCCTCGACCGCACAGTAAGGATATGGGAATACTCCGAAGATGCCGATGGCTTCTCTGCCAGTATAACTCCACAGATCGAACTTCACGGCCATAAAAAGGCCGTCAACTCTCTGGCTGTGCACCACCCCTCCTCTCGCATCTTATCCGCCTCTCAAGACCACTCAATTCGCTTCTGGTCAACCAAAAAGTCCGACGCCCCTTCTGCTCCAGACCATCTCCTTCCCTCTGCCTCTCTCAAAGGTTCCAAACGCCAAAAGATTGGATCCTCTCCCAAGACTGCCACACGTGGCTCTCTTGCCGAACTTAAATCCCATACCAGCCAAGTCTCAGATAGCATCTTCGATCCAAATGACCACACAGTCGCCTACTCATCTTCATGGGATCACACAGTCAAAACCTGGGATCTTCCCACCTCTCGATGCGTAGACACCCGCTCAACAGGCGCCGCCCTCTTCTCCTTAACCGCACTACCATCCCTCAATCTACTCGCAGCAGGTTCAGTAGCACGGCACATCACACTCATAGATCCGCGCACCTCTGCAACCACTGTGTCAGCAATGACGCTCCGAGGCCACTCGAATGCTGTCGTCAGTTTAGCGGTCGATCCTCAGAACTCGTATGGACTTGTTAGTGGCAGTCATGATGGGACGTGTCGGGTTTGGGATGTTAGATCTAGTAAGAGTGGGAATGAGGGGAAGGTGGGGCATAGTTTATATTGTATTGAGAGGGAAAGTGCGAAGGGTCGGGGAAAGATTGCTGCGGGCGAGGGGGTGAAGGTGTTTAGTGTGTGCTGGGATAGCGATGTGGGGATTGTAAGCGGAAGTGAGGATAAGAGGGTGCAGATTAATCGAGGGAAAGGGATTGTAGGGGAGCAGCCATCGTAATTGTTTGTAATTATGAGATAGATACCCTCAGGGTTTGGTAGTATGGAGGATATCTGTTGTCATTGTGGTTTGCTCGCTGCGCTCTTCCCCTCTGCAACCATAGAAGATAACTTCTTGGAAGTATTTTATTGCGAAGTGTTAGCCTCTTTTGCCACCAATGTGGTAAAAACCCCGAGTATCAATCCTAGAGTATGATAATTCGTACAACCCCCCATGATATACAGTGCATCATCACCTTTTACCTCTTTCCCACCGTATGATGAATGCCTACAATACCAACGCCATACAATGCCGCTTTAATAAATGCTCAACGCTCAACCCCTCTCACAACATCACCCCTTCCTCCAAACCCGATTCAATTTTATAGCTGTCGAAATCTGCGTCCTAGTCCTCTGTCCCCTGACCGGCAACCCCATCGCATGTCTCCTTCCCCTATACGACCCCATATCCTTCAACCGTGTTATATTCTGCACCAACTCCCTCCTCAAATCATTCTCGATTTTCATTTTCGATAGCTCGGCGTTTATCTCCAGGACTTTTTTGGGGGAGAGGGTGCCGAGGCGCGCGGTGGGATGGATGTACATGCGCGCGAGGAGGTGCGCGCATATTTGGGGGCCGACGCCGTAGAAGGATTGGAGGGTTTTCTAGGGGGAGGAGAGGGTCAGTTTGAAGGTGGGTGAACTGATTGCGGAAGGGGAGGGAGGGGGGTGGTACGCTGACTAGACGGCTTTCGGGGAAGTTGGAACCTAGGATGAAGACCTAAGATGAGTCAGTGGATTATTGCTGAATCTTGGTTTGAATTGAGAGTACCATTGTGGAGAGGAAACCTGGTCTCAGATCAATGCTGGTGGAATAATTGTCTTCTCTCGTTAATATTCGAGGACTCAATGAGCGGGGCGGAATTCTCCGCTCCTCATGGTGTGGAACTAGGCGTGCTAGCGTCGCTCGAGCAATCGAAGCCACCTTTCGTTTCAGGGACAATCTCCTATCCCTACCTCCATCTCCTTCAATTCATAGCATCTACTTATCGTTCCTTCAATTAAGTTTATTCACCATGGCCAGTTTACAGAAGGTTGTCATCTCGTTGCTCCTTATCATCACCGCGGGCTTTCTCTTCCTAGCTCAAACCTCGAGCGCTGCTAAGGGGCCGTTGATAACCAACAAGGTAGGTTGATAGTCCCTTACTTGCACCATTGACTCGCTTTCTGACTATAGGCTGCAGGTCTACTTCGACATAACACATGGAGACGAAGAACTAGGCAGAGTGGTTATCGGCCTTTATGGAAAGACCGTACCAAAAACGGCAGAGAACTTCCGTGCTTTGTGCACTGGAGAGAAGGGCTTCGGCTACGAGGGCTCGACATTCCACAGAGTGATCAAGGCGTTCATGATCCAGGGTGGTGATTTCACCAATGGTGACGGTAGGATGTCGCAATATTCGATGTGCTTGTATAGGGTGCTGATACCCCTTATTCAGGGACTGGTGGAAAGTCCATCTACGGCCAAAAATTTCCTGATGAGAACTTCAAGTTGAAGCACAGCAAGACTGGTATGCTCAGTATGGCCAACTCCGGCAAGGACACGAATGGATCTCAATTCTTCATTACGACTGCTATTACCTCGTGAGTAGATCAGGTCCAAGATGTCGACGTTACTGACGATAAGCCAATAGCTGGTTGGATGGAAAGCATGTTGTCTTCGGAGAAGTTTTGGAAGGCTATGATATTGTGGAGAAGATAGAAAATGTACCTAAGGGAGCAGGGGACAAGCCTCAGAAGACTGTTAAGATCGCGAAATCGGGAGAGTTGGATCCTCCAGCAGAAGGTACCCACGGGGAGCTCTAGATCAGCTTCTTCTATCCCATTTTACCCCGTTGCGTTCCATAGTCAAGTCTGGAATTGCTGATGTTTCGATCTCCTTTATAAGAACTTATCGGATCCGCTGAGCCTGCGGTAGCAGACGAGGAGTTGGACTTGATACTGGGTAAACCGGAAGAACCAGTGAAAGAGCCAGAAGCCACAGGTGCTGTTGTGACGCCATCGCTCGAGAGTCCAGGGCTAAGCTTGGTGACAAAGCTATGTTTTTTCGGCGTAATTGTGGGAGTTGTATTTGGTTTTCTGAGGACTCGTAAGCCTGCCATTGCTGAGAAAAGTTTAGCCTAAGACATATAAGGTAGCTTTGCAAAAAAATCCCTAGAAGAATGTATTTTCTTCCTCAGTGTCATCATCACTAGACTCTAAATCAGCCTAGCTGTTGAGAGGATCGTAAGGTACAAGGCGGAACGCGATCTGGAAGCCATATCAGTCATACCCTAGTGTTAGCCTCCGGGTCCCATAGGGCTGAGCCTTTCCGCTAAATCTCTGAACTTTTTTGCCTTCAAAAGAAATACTTCTGTCACGGTTTACACCTCATAACATTAAATCTTACCTCTTCTCACCACGCCCATAGTACTGTCCTTTCAGCGGAGAGTGCTTCTTTCGGTTTTGAACAAGCTGCTTTGGTTGTGACCAAAGCTTGTCAGAAGCGTACAAATTTACTGCTTCGTTGAGACTGAGGTTATCTTTTGCAAAGTTCAAGCAGTCTTCACGGCCTATCCTCTTGTATAGAAGCTTGATCTAAGCTCTCGAGACTTCAAGACAGTTTCAATACACCGTAAGTAACTACCGTGGCCCACTTCAGGAAAAATCATGGGATTTTCGGCTTATCAGTCGAATGTAATATATTCAACCGATGCTAATCAGAGCTTGACTAGTTACTGAAAAAGAATCGAATCTCCGGAAGATTATGGCTGATCAGCTAAACATGAATGGATTGTCCTTGAACGATCAGCATGGGGGACGTTCAGCCTACATTCCACCCCACATGCGTGGGATGCCCCCACCAAGTATGGAAGGACCACCACCTCCGATGAATGGTCACATGAATGGAAATGCTTGGGGCGGTGGACCCACCACGTATGTACAACGTCTAACTCCTGCTTGTGTTTCATAATAACTAATTGAGATCTTCGTTCAGGGACGTAAGAAACGATGCAAACGCCTCACTTAATTGGGCCAACGCCAACGCTCCAAACTTCGAGCCACGGAACTACGAAGGGCCTCCCCCGAACGGTGTTCACACATGGGACAACAAACCCCTGCTCAAGTACAACGGTGGTGCGTATGGAACACCTGGAGCAGGGTCATCATCATACGGTGGTGGCAGTGGTGGTGGTTATTCAGCTCGTGGGTCGGGCGACGGCCAGTGGAAAGATGGCAAGCATATTCCAGGTCCTGCCAACGTACGACTTGAGCGTGAGCTTTTCGGTGCCCCCAACGACCCCACAAAACTGCAGACCGGTATCAATTTTTCAAACTACGATGACATTCCTGTGGAAGCATCTGGCCATGACGTTCCCGAGCCTACGCTACAGTTCACCAACCCACCGCTAGATGACCATCTCTTATCAAACATCAAACTTGCGAACTACAAGACACCAACGCCCGTGCAGAAGTACTCCATTCCCATCGTCATGGGAGGTCGAGATCTAATGGCCTGTGCCCAGACGGGTTCTGGTAAAACCGGTGGTTTCCTCTTTCCCATTCTTTCTCAGGCCTACATAAACGGCCCATCGTCAGCAGCGCCTCCACAGGGTGGCATGGGTTTTCGACAGAGGAAAGCCCTACCAACGTCTCTTATCCTAGCTCCCACTCGAGAGCTGGTTTCTCAGATCTACGATGAATCTCGAAAGTTTGCCTATCGATCTTGGGTCCGTCCATGTGTTGTATACGGAGGTGCTGATATCGGAACTCAGCTACGCTCTATGGAGCGTGGCTGTGATTTACTCGTGGCGACGCCTGGTCGTCTGGTTGATCTGATTGAGCGCGGTCGTATCTCGTTGGCCAACATCAAGTATCTAGTTCTCGACGAGGCAGATCGCATGCTTGACATGGGGTTCGAGCCTCAGATCCGTCGTATTGTCGAACAAGAGGACATGCCAGGGGTTCAGGGCCGACAAACACTGATGTTCTCCGCTACTTTCCCACGAGATATACAGATGCTTGCTAGGGACTTTTTGAGAGACTACATTTTCCTATCAGTTGGTCGTGTTGGTTCGACATCTGAAAATATTACACAAAGCGTTGAATATGTTGAAGACATCGACAAACGTTCAGTGCTGCTCGACATACTCCACACTCATGGAGCTGGTCTTACCCTCATATTTGTGGAAACGAAGCGCATGGCAGACTCGCTGTCAGATTTTCTTATCAACCAAAACTTCCCAGCCACATCTATTCATGGCGATCGAACACAGCGTGAGCGTGAGCGCGCTCTTGAGATGTTCCGCAACGGTCGTTGCCCGATTCTCGTTGCCACGGCTGTTGCTGCTCGTGGTTTGGATATTCCTAATGTTACTCACGTGGTTAATTATGATCTGCCCACTGATATCGATGACTATGTTCATCGGATCGGTCGTACCGGTCGTGCAGGCAACACCGGTAAATCTACGGCCTTTTTCAACCGTGGGAACCGTGGTATAGTTCGCGATATGATTGAGCTTTTGAAAGAGGCCCATCAGGAAGTTCCTGGCTTTTTAGAGAACGTTGCTCGCGAAGGCTCGGGCTTTGGTAGCGGAGGTGGTCGTGGTGGCCGCTCAGGTGGTCGGGGCCGTGGTGGTGCAGCCACTCGTGACTTCCGTAAGACTGGCGGCGGCGGCGGCGGTGGATTTGGTGGAGGGAATGCCTATGGCGGCGGACCCCCAGCAGGGGGCTATGGTGGTGGTATGACTTCTGTTAATGTTCGGGTGAGACAAGGTACTGACAAAAATTTAGGCTTCGGCGGTGCTCCATCATACGGTGGCCAAGGCTATGGTGGTGGCTATAGTGGTGGTGGATTTGGTGGAGGCAGCTACGGCAACCCTTCCGGACCTGGAGGCCAGTCTTCCTGGTGGTAGACAATACCTACCTCCTTGATTGGCGCCTCTTTACAACAACAGCACGACCCGACCGAGGCGCCTAGCTATGCTCGATTTCCTTTTCTCCGATTCCATGCCCATCAACTTTGCTAGAAGTTCGATTCTGTACGGCCCCTTTCCAGATCAGACTTGTTTTCCTTTTTACCGTTTTCGACATACTGGGCTCGCTGGCGCTAAAGCCAGGCAACGTTGATCAGACGGTTACGACGCTGCAACCTTCGGACAGCATAACCATAGATAGCGTTGGCTTATACCCATCTAGACCGGTGAGCTTCGATACCCTGCGCTGGTCTCCACTACAGGAGGGACTCGTGCAGGACGCGCGGTCTTAACGGGCGTTGATCTTACGACTCTTGCTGCGACCATGCTGGCCTTGCTGCTGGCTCCAGGCATGGCGACGACCTCATAGATTTCTCTTTTCATCTCTGCGGTTCTAATTTCACTAATAGCTTTCAATTACCTCCTTGCAAAAGCAACCACCAACCAACTCACCATCGATCCGGCCTTAGAAACTTATCCATCAGAGTCCTTTGCGAGTACGAAGGGACTGCGATGTTCATGACCCATCAGCGATAGAAAGCATCTGATTGCGCGGGCGTTTCTCAGGCGCAAAGACTGTGATGCTCACAATGGATGAGCAATGCCTTGCCAGAGGCGATCAGACGTTGTATTGAGCGATACCCGAGATCTTCGGAGGCATTGTCCTGGGATCTATATCTTACGACTACGAAGCATCGGAGAATTATCATTGGGGCGAATCGTTTCGTCATCACTGTAGTATCTGATGATGGGACAGGGTTGGTCATTAAATAGACCAAAATAACTTCACTTGATAGCTCAGAATAGTCCGACAACTAAATGCACACTTTGCTTTTTCATCTGTGGGGTACTGTGTAAATGATTAATGATTAATGATTATTGAATGCAGTGTGTCAATGATATGCAGGTCTGCTCCCTGCATAGTTTGAGTCGTGTATGTATAGTAATATGTATGTAGACGAGTGTACAGGGTCGAGCTGTAATAGGCATGTGGTTGGCATACCCCCTTTTACAGTGCATGGGGGGGTTGTGGCTCTCTTCTCTCTCTCTCGGGGGCGGCGAGGGGCGGGCTGGGATGGTATGC
This sequence comes from Cladonia squamosa, assembly GCA_947623385.2. Taxonomy (NCBI): domain Eukaryota; kingdom Fungi; phylum Ascomycota; class Lecanoromycetes; order Lecanorales; family Cladoniaceae; genus Cladonia; species Cladonia squamosa. The sequence continues at coordinate 617,269 of OX392372.1, read as the reverse complement.
ATGCGGGTGGTCTCGGCCCTTAGCGTACGGTACGTTTGTCCGAGTTTCCAAATGTGAAAAGAGGTTGCGACCTCGTACCTCGTTCCATTGCTCTCTTGTCTGTGGCCCATATCTCCTGTGTGGGGGAACATGATTAAACATAATCTCATCCCATGATTCGTTATCATGAAGCCACAGCTTCACACCCACATCACAAGCTGGGAATAGCCCCCTCGTCTCTCGGCCATCCATACTTAACATATGGCGACTGCTGCTACTGCTGCCGCCGCCTTCGAGCCTGCGCCTGCCAGGCAAGGTACAAAGGACTTCGGTCCTCGCTCGCCAGAAAGCCGGATTCGTGGTCGAAAAGTGGAAGGGAGATCCGAGGTTAATACGAACGGACAGCCAAGCTTATCACCCAACTCTCCAAGATCTCCCAAATCCGACCATCCTGATCCCAAGCAAAGCTTACAACACATCCTTACTACCACCACCGACCCGCCCGTCAAATCAAAACCTCGTCCCCAAGACCAGGCTACCCCTAGTACCCCTTCAAAGCCCGAGACTCCCTCAAAGCAACCCATCATATGGATCGATGGAGAAGCTGACCGAGTAGAGGATAAGGAGGATCAAGCCAGTATTCAGAACGACTCTTACACACGAGCCGCTGAGTTCAATCCTTCGCACACCATGACTGTGGCCCACACTCGGCGCAATGCCAACGGCACCATAGGGTCGGTCTACTCAGGTAATAAAATCAAGCATCTGAAAAAGGAGGATGGCATACCACTATGGCGAAAAGACATACAATTGGAATTTTTACGTTGTGTCTTCAACGATGAGAACAAGGTCTTCACCAAAGCTTACGATGGCACCAAGGGACACACCTTCGCAGACATTTACGTCGATGCTATGGCACGAAGTAGTAAGACCAGCAAAATATTGAAAGAGAAGCTGTTGGCCGATCGTGATGGTGCTATGCACATGGCAATGATCTGTCTGCTGGTGAACGTGGGCAGGATGAATACCACTCTTAATTGTAATGACTTCATGCATAATACACTTGAGCATGTTACTAATACACCTGAGTAGTCTTTCCAGAGATGCGTGCTCAGCTTCGAACGTACCACTCAATCCCTTCTCTACAAGCCAACACCGATACCAACTCATACAAACAACTTCAGGACGCGCCTCGACTCAAGTCAATCCTGAAAGGGGCTTCCGAAGATGCAAACCAACCGAGTACAATAGACAAGATCAAGGCTCTTCCTGTCCCTCGTACAAATCCGGTCAACCTGATCTTCGTACTGTCGCAATATGCCCCCAAGATATCGGAAACCCACTTCCAGCCTCCACGTGATTTCTTCGATCTTGTCATGCGGCCAACATTAAGTAGTAAGAGCAGGGCCAGGGCATTTTTATGGCTTATCTGGTTCTACCTCGAGAGCGATTTCTCCGCTGAGGACGCCCTCAACAATCCTTTTGGACCTGGTCAGACTCCGGCCGGGGAACCAGATGGCTTGCCGTTCAAGGTCCCAGGATTCGACCACTTGACCGAGGCACAGGGGGACGCGGAGAACGTTGACACTCAGGACGAGAAAGATTATGGGGAGATGAAGAGGCAGGAGCGGATACGTATTTTGCAGGAAGATGAGACAGTAGGACCTCCCTTGAAAAAGGCCAAGAGGAGTAAGTGCCACCAGTGGGAAGGTGCGAGTTCTCTTTAAACACTAGCTGATACGTATCTAGATCCCACAACAGAAGATCTCACTGTCATTGCGATTTCAGACAACGATCCCACCCGCACGCCTTCTCCCACCTCGACTGTACAGATAAAGCCCAAGTATATGGACTATGACGGGCCTAGTATTGATCTAAACAGCAACCTCCAAACGGGTGGCCCTTCCGTGGGCCGATTTGCTCCTCCTATGCACAGGTCGGAATCCAATCCACGCCCTGTCCTTAAAACACGAGTGGAGAGTTTTCCACACTCCTCATCTCCTGCTCCACCTGGTTCTGGTCACCCAATCCTCCATAGTTCGGGGACCAATGGTGTGGGTTCACGACGTCAGAGACCAGAAACTTCGCACCAGAAAGCTGTCAACATGAACAGGAAGATGCGTGTCGACCACATTCTGCATAAACAAATAGCTACAAAATTCCACGAGGCACGCAGAAAGAAGAAGGAAACGAATAGCTCGTTTGGCCTTATGGTAATGAATCGAGTCAAAGATCTGCCCGACATGTACGACACCGAAGAGGAGGGTTCCTGGGGTCCTGGAGGCTTAGTGCCAAATTATGGGGAGATTGAAGATTATGGCGAGGAAGCCGTGGCGTACAGGAAAGCCATCGATAGAGCCGTCAGAAGACTGTATAGAGAAGAGAATGGGTCCTCATTAAGTAGACTAGCCACCAGCTACCGAAAGCGGAAACGACAATCAAGAGGCTACGTCGACGACGAGGAAAAACGAACCCGCTCGAAGAAACGACGAAGGGATGAAGGTAGCCATGGTATAGATGGCGTAAGAAGCGAGGAGGCTCTCGACGATCTTGATCGTGATCTCCTCGGTGAAGGGCGGGACGAAGACGAGGAGATGATGGATGAAGATAGTCGCTCGGATGATAGCGAGGCAGAGGATGGAGATATGACGGAGGACGATGTGGTGATGCACGACGCTTAGTCGTCCTGGCGAACTGGTGTATTGGCGTTCAAACGGTGCCTCTCTCCCCCTTCAGGGTAGAATGGAATCCTGGAGGAGAGAGGGGGGGGTTTGTAACATGGGTGACTACTGGCTACTGGGTGGGATGGACTGGTAAACAATCCCAGATGTTTTGTTGGCTTCTTAAAAAAGGGCTTTCTTCGGTTAGATATATATCAATGTAATTTATTTTTGGAGAAATATGTATTCTTTTTCTGGCGGAGTGTACGAGAATAAGTGACCCTTGTTGCGTCGCTGATCTTTTGTGCCATTCTTCCCTACAGAAGCGTTATCGCCTCGCGGATCTTGCTTTATCTTCGGAGTATCTGGTTTTATGTATGAGATGGAAGCACAGCCTACACATCCATTCATGTTCTTCACATTAAAAAAATCACATTTGCTCGTCACAACAATCGCAGCTTAAGAGTTAAGACTACTACAGAGTTCCACAGAGCCAACAATCCAGTTATTCCGTAATTCGCAAATAATAAACGAAAAAGCTACTAGAAGCATCATAGTATAACTTTTGCTACAGACACGCTAGCTACCTATGCATGGAGGACATGGCAATGATACCGCTATGAGGTGATGCATACATACATACATACTACCTGCTCATAATTCCAGCTTGTACACCAGGGTTCCTTTTCTATAGCTTCTCTCCACTTTTACTTAGATAACCATTCTCCGCCAACCAGCTCTCCACATCGCCTCTATCCCTCTTCAACCAACTATCTTTAGCGCGTATGGCATCTGAGCTCTGCTCCAGAGCGCGATCGAAGCCCTATATGTGATACTCGCGATTAGATTACCGGAAATATAAAGAGATTCAGGGTTAAGGTGTCTGACATACCTTGGTACTCCTCTCCTTAAACCAAGCTCTCACTTCCTGCAACTGCTCCTCGCTCGTGAACCCACTTGTGCAGATCGTCACGACTGAGCTCAACATGCTCAGACTAGCTGGGCATTTCTTGTTGATAGCTTCCCAGTGCTCCTTCATGAATTCCCAGAGTGCCACGATGCCGTCTTTCTCGGTTCGCATGCCAGCGATGGGTAAGTAGAAGTCCTGCCCTTTGACATCATCACTCAATGGCAATGCGAGGGTACGCTTGATGAATTTCTCGCCTTTGGCGCGGCCGAGGGAGCGTAGAGCGGTATTACGCTCATCAGCGTCGGTGGCAGTTTTGTACTCATTCAGAATGGTGTCGTATTCAGCTTCGCCACCATTTTGGAGGGCTATGGCATAGACACTACTACGAATGTTGGGGTGGATTGCTTTCCTGTTGCCCGCTGCGAAATCCTTGAACATAGCTTTGGCTGCCTCGATGACCTTTTCGTCGCCAGAAAGTCCTGCACTGCCAAAGAGCAGGGCCTTGAACTGAGCTTGGATGTGGTCCTCATTTTCGCCAAAAGTCCAACCCTTCTCATGAGCTTTGGGGCTAACGAGCGTGCGCTGGAAAGCTTTGAGCGCGTCTCTTGTCTTTTGGTCCTCGAATACCCAGGCGGAGCGTATGGAACCGATTCGATTGAGCAATTCGTCCCAGACTACAAACTCGGTTTCTTCGTTAAAAGATTTGAGTAGGGATAGGATGCCGGATGTTTTCTGGTAGCCGGAAGAGGCGAGGGCGCCCGCATCGGCAATCATTCCTGCGCGGTCCTCCACGCTGAGAAGGCCTTCTTTGGCTGCCTTACCGAGCTTTTCGAGACGTGCAGGGGTATATGAAGTACGGTAAGTACCGGAGTGATCTGTGTTGAGCTTGAAGAAGTCTTTACTAGGGACTTCGAAATCGTGTTCACGACTGGAAAGAGTCAAGTCTTCATTGACACCATCCTTGGTTCGCAGGCCAAGGAAAACTGGATATAATGTTTTGTCCTCTTCAGGCTTTACGTCACCTGTGCGTAGGAATCGATTCTGCTTGACATGAATGGTATTGGAGCCTTCGTTCTCGGTCACCGTTACAACAGGGTACCCAACGTACTTCGTCCAGATATCCATAATCTTTTCTACCGGCTTACCGCTCGCATCGCTCAACGCCGCCCAGAGATCCTCAGTCTTTGTGTTCCCATAGGCATGCTTTTTGATATATCGTCTTATACCTTCCATAAAAGTTTGCTCGCCAAGATAACTGGAGATCATCCTGAGCACACAAGAACCTTTTGAGTAGGAGATGGCATCAAATATCTGATTGACCTCATCAGCCCGCTTAACAGGCACCTCAATAGGATGGCTACTCCGCAATGAATCCAGAGCTAGCGCCCTTTGCAAGTCACCGATAACAAAACTTTGCCAGATCTTCCACTCCGGGTAGAATTTGTTGCACGAGTACCATGACATCCAGGTAGCAAATCCCTCGTTCAACCATAAACCGTCCCAAAAGTCCATTGTAACAAGGTTGCCAAACCATTGATGAGCCAGTTCATGCTGGACGACTTCAGCCACTCTTTCTTTCGTTGAGGCACCGCTTGTCTTCTCGTCGAATAGGAGATCGACGACTCTGTACGTAATCAGACCCCAATTCTCCATGGCTCCCGCACTGAAGTCGGGAACAGCCACCATATCCATCTTGGGCAATGGGAAGTCGCTGTCGAATTCCTTTTCGTAGAATGCAAGGGTCTTCGCTGCAAGCTCCAGAGAAAATCGACCATGCTCAATATCCTTATCAGGGGTAGCGTAGACTCTTATTGGTACTCTGAAAGACTTAGTCTCGACATATTTGAGTTCTCCTACAATAAATGCCAGCAGATACGTAGACATCAATGGAGTCTTGTTGAAAGTTACAGCCATTTTCTTGCCCCCGCTCATCTTTGAGTCAATCTCTTTCTCCGATGCAACGTCCATATTGCTTAGACAGGTAAGCCCTTTGTCTGCTACAAGCGTTATGGTGTATTCGGCCTTCAGAGCCGGTTCATCAAAGCATGGGAATGCCCTCCGAGCGTCTGTTGGCTCCATCTGCGTGCTTGCGATGTATTTCGTATCCCCAGCTTTGTCCTTGTATGAAGATCTATAAAACCCAGCCATTTTATCATTCAAAGTACCAGTAAACGTATGCGTGAGTTGGGCCTTTGAGCCTGCAGGTATAGTCTTGTCAAAGGATATCGTAGTCATCTGAGAGTCTTCATTGTATGCGATCTTAGGGGACGAGGTGATCTCGCTACCGCCAGCTGTTATCTTGGTAGAGTGTATATCAACCTCCAGGGTATTGAGAGATATGGAGGTCGTGTCTTCTGCGACATCGAGACTGTACATTATCAAATATCAGCTAAAGTCCTGTGGTATTGCAGTTGAGTTGAGTGGGGCGTATCTGACAACCTCAACTGCCGTCATCATACGTACTCAATCACCACTTTTCCTTCATATTTAAAGCTCTCAAAGTTGGGTTCCAAGGTCAGATCGTAGTGTAGAGGCTTGACATTCTTTGGAAGCACCTCTCGGTGTGCATCAACGTCCACACTGCCACCGGGCATGTCTGCGTTACCGTTACACATAGCTCTTCGGTATGAACACTGTCTGGTTTGTTGCTTTGCAGTAGAAATCTGAGAACGGAGACTTGTTCTTTTGGTTGGCGGTTTTAATGTCAATGTAGAAAGATATCTTGATGTGGCTATGAGGAACGGTGATGGCGCTCTAAGTGACGGGACAGAAGCTCTTAAGATTGCTGCATTTACAATTCTGGTCGCAAGTTGGCTTGCTCTTTGAGTGGTATGAATCATCGACCCCACCTCCAACCGAGTATGCAACTAAACACTTATGGGGCGTGAATAGGTCTTTCAAAAGGGAAGACGGGAGTCGCTCCGCCCTTAGAAGTAACCCCGGCACCGATCATCTAGGCGGTAAGATACAGTAGTGCTCTCTTTCCCCACGTTTTTAGTAGTGCCCATTTTGTATGTAGTGCCCATTTTGTATGTAGTGCTCATTTTGTATGTAGTGCCCATGAGCAAATACAACCCAAGACATGTGGACGTCCACACTTTCAGCCTGCTCTTGCTCTAGGAAGACTTTTGTCATTGTCTCACCGAGGTTCTAATTCAGCATCTGTCCAGGCAATGGGCGAGTTTATTGTCGTCGTTATATGATACTATTGCACAATCTAGATTCTAACGCACAGTGGTAAAAGCTCAATCTAAAGCATCCATAGAGTCAATTATTACATTCAAATAACCCCGAACGTCCAACCTGCCTTGGGGTATCTTGCCTTAGCGTTGATTGTAAGACCATTTTGACAAAAGCAGTTCCAGATACTCCAGCCAACCATATCCATATACACTTTGTTCCAGGGCAAAGACCCACCATCCAACGCCTTCGCTGTCTAACAATGGACCCCTCGCGATATGCAGACAGAGGATGTTCATCTCAAAGGGTCTAACAGACGACTTTATATGCTTTCTTCCATTTCGGCCATGCGGCCTTTTCCACTTCTTCCTCAGCCAGAAGCTCTTTCAAATTAAGCTCCCTGATGCCCGTACGTAAATCCATATCCTTACATCTCATGAAGGGGGTCTTGTAATAGATTTTATACGGAATGTAAAACAAAAGCACGACGGGCACAGCCAAGTACGCTTGGAAGAAGTTGTTAACCAAATGTACTGCACCCGTGATTCGGACACCATCCGAATTAGGTATCGGAGCAATGCCGACCCAGAACTGCGCGATGAGCACCAGGATATTGAAGATGAAACCGAGCCAGCTACCCAAGACACCTGCCTGTGAGCGATAAGCGAGCTCATCGAGCGCATGGCCTTGCAATTTCCATGCTCTGCGAAAGCGAATATGACAGAGGCAAATAGAACCCCAGGTGAAGATAGAACTGAGGCCACTGAGTGCTTGCAACCAGTTAAAAACGTCCTCTTCGGCTCCGGAAGCTGCGAGAAAGGCAATGATCCCCAGCAAGGACGCGAAAAGAATCGCGACAAGAGGTCGACCTTCACGATCAATGTAGGCGAACATTTTCGGTGCTTGGCTCTGCTCTGCAAGGGCTGCAAGCGTGCGCGAAGAGCCATATACGGCTGAATTGCCAACGGAGATGACGGATATCATAATCACCACGTTCATAACGGAGTCGAGGCCATGAATACCGGCGTTCTCAATGGCAATGACAAAAGGAGAAGCTTTCGCGTCGGAGCTCGATGATCCAATAAGACGGCCGTCATTATAGGGGACTAAAAGGCCGACAAGGGTGAGTGAAACGACGTAGAAAAGGGCAATTCGCCAAAAGACTTGTTTCACGGCTGTAGGAAGGGATTTCCGAGGATTGGCTGCTTCGGCAGCTGCGAGCCCAACAAGCTCAGTGCCAGCAAAGGCAAAAGCCGCAGTCACGAAGACTGAGCAAAGCCCCTTGAAGCCGTTGTGGAAGGCACCGGGATAATGCCAGTATTTACCGCCTATGTACTCTCCACCTGGGCCACCACCGACGTCGAGGGCGATTCCCAGTATGATGAAGCCAATCACTGCTATTACTTTTATGATGGAGAAGACGAATTCTGCTTCGCCATAACCCCTGACGCCGAATAAGTTGATGCTGATTATTATGACGAGGAAGATGGAAACCCAAGCGGCGGGAGAGACAGCAGAGTTCCAGTATTGGACCGTGATTGCTGCTGCAACTACTTCAAGTGGCAGAACGACGAGCCATTGCATTGCGTAATTCCAGCCCATGGCAAAACCCCATGCAGGATCCAGGAACCGTGTAGAGTAGGCCGAGAATGAGCCAGCTACAGGCAATATGACTGCCATTTCACCGAGGGCCTGAACTGTACAGAAGAGCATCATCCCGATAAGGCTGTAGGCGATGAGGACAGACGCTGGACCACCATTTGACAGAGATTTTCCTGATGCAACAAACAGACCAGTGCCTGCATCGGTCAGCCATGACATATGGAAAGGGCACCCCTGAAGAATGCCATACCTATAGAGCCACCAATAGCAATCATCTGCAAGTGACGCCCTTTCAGCTTCCTTGCCAATGGCGAGTCTGCGGTATTCTTCGCGGCTGCCTCAACATCGAAGGCCGCGCCATTAGCAGTGATTACACCCCTAGGTGTAGCTCTCAAATTGGGATCGCGCTTGAAGCTGTTGATTGCCCTGCGAGGAAAGCTTGCGCGAGGCCTGACGTGGTCTTCGTAAGGCTCTGTGACACCGAATGCATTGGAATCTAGGGAACCCGATTCCGGTGAGGAATTCAAGACTCCCTCTTTACTTTCTTGATGCGCTTCCTTCGCCATATAGCCGACCGAACCGCCGTCAGAGAATTGTACTGTAAGATATCCAAGATAGGCAACGTGGAGGTGGTTGTAGAGTCCAATGGAAATATACAGGTGAGGTGTTCGTGGACGGCAACTAGAGAAGTGTACAATGCAAGTGAGACAAGAAGAGATCGGACCAGAAGCAGATGTACCTTGTACTTGAGCAGTCGGTGAGGACGGTGCGTTATCTCAGGGTCCGCCGGAAGTATCGCGAATGGTTTGGAGGTGCGTCATTTCGTCGTATCGAATCCACAGATTCCTTGCGGATTCGTGCGTCGGTGGTATATTGTAGACCAAAAAAAAGACACTGTGATGGTTTATGGGAAAGGGAAGGGTGTGTAGAACCATGGTTAGGAAGCGAAGGTAGAGAGGATAGCCGTACTTGAGCAGCAGAGTGGCACGCAGAAAGTTGCCGTAGTTGCCCGCTGGAGGGCCTCGGCAAGCCTAAGTGACAGTGTGGGGGCCCACATTGGTGAGTGGGCGGCCGCCACCAATTCTGTTCAAGCTTGCGGAGCTTGCGGATTGGTTGATAAGCCTCTCGTCGACCATGATTGGTTCAATCCACCACTTGGCGGAGGACTTCTTGGGCTTAGTGTGCAAGACGTTCAACATGGCAGAATTACCTCTGCACGCTCGAGCATTTATCGCAAAGTAGTTGCTTTACTTGTTTCATTAATCGGCCATGTAAAAATCACTCTCAAAGGACCTAACATACGACTGCGCCCCATGCTTTTTAATGAGACAGCAACGACCTTTCTTATCTCCATGGAGCTCCGCCTTTACACATAGGTGGTTCCATTATTGGATTCATATAACATTTCCCCAACACTTTCCCAACACGCCCAGCAGTCAGCCACTCCAGCAGTCGACCATTACCTACGTGCTATAATTAGTCTTTACAATCAGCTTCCTGTTGTAGCCGTCTCCACAATGACAAGTTGGTTCGAAGTAAGGATTGAGTAGTGCTCCAAAAGGGCGTTTGGCTCTAGAGGCAACCCTTTGAAGAGCTCATCATCTCGAGGATCAGAAAATTCATCGGTACAAGCCGGTCCGCGCTTCCGATAAAGGTCGTCAAGTCTTGCTCTTTGTGAAATAATCCATGCCGTCTTGCATGCCGTCAAAGAAATTAAAGATTTGGTGAGGAAATTCTGCGGCCACACCCGCCAGCCGTGTACCTTGGGATTTCCTGGCGACTGGACAGACCGCTCAGTTTGGGTCCGACAGGTACTCAGGCGTTCGTGGGAAAGACATGCCACTCGAAGTCCCATTGATTCAAAGCTAAGGTAGACGCCATGGACGGACTTAATACATGTGATGATACATGAACAGCTCAGAAACACCGAATTGCATACAATTTGAGGTATCAGTGGGAAAGCCAGATATACTACAATCACTAAACGGCGCTATCTTGACCAATTTTTCTCCGAACTCTCATACTGACCATAGCAATATCACTATACACCAATTTTGAATTGCGGCCCAGGCCTACAGCAAGGCGAGCGCAGCCACTGCTGCACCAACTGCGCCAATGTTTGAACCAAGTCTTTCTCCTGCACCCTTAGCAGTAGTGGAACTCGAGGGAGTCGTTGATGTTGTGGAACCTGAACACTGTCAGCACTGGGCCCATATATCATGATCTGTCGAACCAGCTGAATGTCTTCTAGCAGGGGTCTGCTAAGGACGTTTCATGCAAGGGAGATTGGGCCCACCTGTAGCAGTACCAGCAGCTCCAACGCTGCTTGTAGCAGAAGTTCCACTCGTCGAAGCTTGAGACACGGCGCTAGAGGTAGTCCCTGTGGCTGCTGAGGCTGCTGAGGTCGCTGAACTTGCCCCGGTTGCTGAAGAGGCTCCGGTCGCGGAGGAGGCGACCGAAGAAGAGCCAGAACAGGCTGCCGCTTTGGGCAATTGCACATTGACGCTGCAGAGATTGTCAGCTATCAAGGCTTCGTTGTTCAATTTTCAAGACGTGGTGTGTTTGGTAGGCTTACGTATCACATAGTTGTTGAGCAACTTGGAGAGTCTCTGGAAGTCGTGTTTAGTGTGTCTGCACAAGTATCCGCAATATCAGGAAAACCCACGTTGTTGGTCGGAGGGTGAGCATGCTGTCGCGATGCAGCAAGAAATGCTCGTGATGAAGGCCTGGTCCGCGCAAATACACTGGACACCGAGGTTGCATTGGGCGGGGAGAGTGTTGGCGCATGGTTTCTATAGCATCTGTCAGCAGAGAAGATGTATAAACGGCTACAGGGGAACTTACAGCGCAAGCTGGCAAGTTGTCCAGAGTCGCAAGAGATTGAGCAGTGCAGCGGGCAGCAAAGGCCACGATAGTGGTCAAAATGATGTACCTCATAGTTGTAGCGGTGCTCGAAGAAGGCAACTGGACTTGTCAATTGGATATAGGAAAGTGTTGGGGTGTAGGGAGGAAGATGAGAATTTGTCCGTCCCTGAGCGCTCGTATTTACACCATACTCTGAAGCTCAGCTGCATTTCAATTGGGACGTTCTCGAACGTGATGATCAACCAATCCCTGCGCCGAAGGGTCTTGGCTAATGAATAGCGGAAGTACCCCACGGCGGGTCCCGACTACTTCTCGTCCTCATTCGTCCACTGAAATCACCTGCTGTGACCCATTCGCCCTGAAACGGCAAAATCCACAGCTCATAGCGGCGCTTGAACGATGCCAATGCAACGCAATTCCATCAGCATGGGATCTTCCGAGCATATTCCTTCTTGTTGAATGGCATTGTAGAAGTATTCATGCTCTTATCCCATGCATAGCCGTGGATTTAATGATCCTATCACAAGATAGACACGGAAATACGGCGTTGTACCAAGGCGAGATATTTATATTGTATCAGTTATATAGGGATACCTCTAGGAATCGGTAGGACGCAAATGCCCTCGTAGATGGACATACTGTAGCTGCAATCGGTCTATAGGAAACAACTTCTAGGCTTTGCCTTTTTCCTAGCCTCGGCAGTAAAATAGTTGATACCAAATTCCAAAACTTCGTATTTACGACCACCACACCACGTTACGCAGTACAAAGTTGAATGCTCACAACCACACAACATGATCAAATACTCCCACGCGCCAAGAATGGCGTTCTGAATACTCTGTTTTCTATGCAAGCTTCAAGATGGGATTAGGGGTTCTAGAGCCCTCGAAATCGGAGAAAGTCCCAGGTATATCACAACCAAATGAAGAGAGTCAGCGCATCTTGTTAAACGCTTCCTAGGGACTTCCTTGGTATACGACGATGACAGCCGACCTACCGAGCATGGCGAGATAGACTCTCGGTTGAAGTATGACAGAAGTGGGCCGGTTCCTATAATTCTTGTTCCTCAACCAAGCGACGATCCAAACGACCCTCTGAATTGGCCATTATGGAAACGCGACTTCATCCTCGCCATCCTCTCTATCCTCTCGGTCATAGCATCTACGTTGAGCCCTCTCCTCGCCGCCAACACTGTCACCTTGTCGATACTGTTCCAAACAACATTTACAAAAATGGCTCTTGCTACAGGCTATCACCTGCTTGGAGTCGGTGTCGCAGGATTCCTCTTCGTGGCCTCAGCAAGAGTCTGGGGGAAACGCCATCTATACTTGTTGGGCACTGTCCTGATCATTGTCAGCAGCGCTTGGGGCGGAAGTACGGGATATAATTACAAAAGCCTGCTATGGGCCAGAATTATCCAAGGGGTTGGGTTGGCGCCTTTCGAAGCCTTGGTCAATGCCAGTGTTGGAGATCTTTACTTTGTCCATGTACGTTGGAAAGGACCCAGCGAACGGATATGAATCAAACAAGAGGCTGACATACTTTCAGGAACGAGGCAAGCGAATGGCCTTCTCGAACTTAGCACTCTTCGGCGGAGCCTTTTTCACCCCGATCCTGGTAGGAAAAATCACACACACAATAGGATGGCAGTGGTCATTCTGGTTCGTCGCCATCTTCTGTGGCGCCATGCTACCGTTCGTATTCTTTTTTGTGCCAGAGACCGCCTTCAGACGTGAGGACTTCTACGATACCGATATCAGAGGTGCAGAGTCTGAACAGCATAGAGCAAGCTCAGAAGCGGATGTTGGACATGGGCAAGGCCAGAGTCCCGCCTCGAGCATTCCTGATACGATTGAAAAGCAGCCGGGCACATTTACAGAAGGCAGATCCACTGTTACCCCACCCCCCAAAGTCAGCTTTGCTCGGTCCCTCCTCCCCTTCAACGGCCGTAAAACAGACGATAACCTCTTCAAACTGATCCTCCGCCCCCTCCCTCTCTTCCTTCACCCAGCTGTCTTGTGGGCCTGTCTGATCCAAGGCACCCTCATCGGCTGGACGGTCATGATCGGTGTGGTTCTCGCCGCCATATTCCTCGGCCCTCCACTCTGGTTCACCGAAGTCCAAACAGGATACATGTATACCGGCCCCTTCGTCGGTGCAGTCCTGGGCTTCGTGTTAGCTGGCATATTAGCCGATTGGAGCATGAACGCCATGGTGAAGAAAAACAAAGGGGTATACGAACCCGAATTCCGTATCGTGCTTGTGGTGGCGCAAATGGTCGTTGGCTGTGCAGGCCTCTACGGCTTCGGCATCACCGCACACGATGTCAAAAGATATGGTTGGTTCTGGCCAGACTTCTTCTTCGCATTAGAAGTAATGGGAATGGTATTGGGTGCTGTCGCTAGTGCATTATATATCGTAGACGCACACCGTAAGTTCCTCCCAGCTAAACAAAGCATCACACCAACTATACTAACCAATTACCCTCCCCTCAGGCGAAATTGCCGTCGAAGCATTCACCTGTCTCCTCATCTTCAAGAACGTCTTCAGCTTCGGCCTCACCTACGGAGCCTACAATTGGATCGTAGCCGCCGGCATCACGAAAGTCTTCTACATTATTGCCAGCGTGCAGGTCGGCATCTGTCTCCTCAGTATCCCAATGTGTAAGATTACCGTCTCTCGTACGTACCTTTTGGTGCTTGTTGTGCTAATAGAACTTTTGCAGATATATTTGGTAAGAAGAATAGGGCGTTCTTTAGTCGATATGACGTTCTGAAGATGACGCATCTTTGGTGAAGGTTATTGCTTTTGGTGATGATGAGTATGAGATTGAATAGGATATACCCATGGCGTTTTTCTGGAAGACTCCGCATTTTTTGTTTTCGGGCAGGGCATTATGCTGGTCATTAGCAATAAATACCAATATCATATAACTACTTGATAAACCCCTCTTTTTTCGAGCAGGGCATTATGTTAGTCGTTAGTAATACATTACAATATCAGATAACTACTTGTTGAATCCATCCCACAGGGTATTATCCAACCATCAGAGGCTTCATAAATATCAATAATCATCATACCGGATAGGGTTAAGGTAGAGACTGGTTTAGCGTACGAGAGCTACCTATCTAGAAGAACAACCTCTCCGCGAGAAGAATTGAAGTTAATTCTAGACGCTTGGACCAATAGTAAGTATCGCTTCCTTATCCGCATGAGATGATGAAAAAGAAGAAATTTCTTCGCTGCGCAGCCGATTGAGCTGACCAGACACCACACTTTCTACTCTTTGCATAATGAACATGAGAGAGAAAAAAATACGCATTTCGCAAGATTGACGATGTGCAAAGCTACGTGTTGACATCCTGCTTGTCTGCCCACCATCACCGCTCTAATAGCACGACAACGACCGCAGCAAAACCAGCACAGACCCATGCAGCTTCTAGCCTCTAGACATCATCGCCTTTAGGAGTCCGCAGGACGGGCTGGCTCAGCTGCAGGTTCAGGGGCCGCAGCTGCTTCTGCTTTCGGCTCTGCTGCTTTCTCGCCCTCCTTTGGTGCGTCACTTGGGGCAGCCTCGGCATCGCCACCATCCGAGGAGGTCCAGAGCGTAAGGTTATCGCGGAGAAGCTGCATGATGAGTGTGCTGTCACGGTAGGATTCCTCCGAGAGTGAGTCAAGTTCGGCAATCGCGTCGTCAAAAGCTTGCTTGGCCAAATGGCAAGCACGGTCGGGTGAGTTCAAAATCTCATAGTAAAACACCGAGAAGTTGAGGGCCAGACCAAGTCTGATTGGGTGGGTAGGAGTAAGCTCGGTTTGCGCAACGTCTGTGGCGTTCTATAGTATGATAAGCATGCATTTGGGTTCGCACAAATTGCCACGGTCTCTGACCTTGTACGCTTCATGGGCTGCGGTTGCAGCGACCTTGCGCTTCTCGCCTGATGCGAACTCGGCAAGATAACGGTGGTAGTCTCCCTTCCTGAGCGATTAAGGTCAGTAGCTGTGAGGACATCGCGCTAAGAGCGGATTCCGTAGTCCTGCCACATACATCTTATGGTAAAACACCTTTGACTCTCCTGACTCGGCCTTTGGGATGAGAGACTCATCCAAGACATCGAGCACATCTTGGCACACGCGCTCAAGTTCGGTTTCGATCTTTTGGCGATAATCACGAATGGTTCCAACATGCTTATCCGACCCCTTGGATTCCTCTTTCTGCTCAATAGATGAAATTATGCGCCAGGAAGCACGTCTGGTCCCAACCACGTTTTTGTAGGCAACAGAGAGGAGGTTTCGCTCGTCAACGGTAAGTTCGCCACCAATCTAGGCCCAGATTAGAGATCCCTTCGATCATAGCATTCAATGCTACGTGTTTCCTTATCGGGTAGAGTGGTACCTTTGCGACTTCCTATCGGACATTAGCTTTGAGATCATCATAGAGCGATGAGCTACTAACCTTCATATATGTGACCATCTCTATCGTAATGCAGCATCAGTACATGACAGAACTTACTCAGGTCTACGTGGACGAGACTTACCATCATAGCGCTCAGCTTGCTCACACAGCCTCGCAAGGAAGGTCTTGCTGCTCAGGGATCAGTATGAGACACAATTTGATTCAGCAGCCTTCGCAATGATTACCTCTCACGCTGTAAGACATGACAGTAGGTCAGCGCTGTGTTATTTCTGTGGCTGGAATGACATAGGGTTTGGCAAGAACGGGGGGTTGTTGGGGGGCCGAGATGCCTGGTACTGATAGGCGCGTCACCAACTCACCTCGCTGGTCATTGTGAAAAAGGGTGGTACGGATCACGGAAAATAGGTATAAGTTGGATATGGGAGTGGAATGCAAATGTTTGGATTCGGATAACTTGAGGACTTGATGTTGTATGAGAAGGTTTGGTGAGGTTGACAACAGCGAAATTGGCAGCCGCGAAGACCCACTTTAAGCGACCGCGCTAGTCAGCCTTACAATTCCACTCGCAAATAAACCGAGAACGTTTTTCTGCATGTTCTAACAGCGAAACTAGGAAGGCTTTAACAACAAACCAGCCGCCAGCTCAAGCATGCTATGCCGGCTCCCTTGTGCTGATTCCTTCTAATTACACTGAGCCTGCTCGCTGGCTTGGTTATGCCATGAACTTCTGATAGAACTCGCTTTCCAAAATCAATTTTACGCTTGAATGGACAGATTTGGGTCTTTCGCTGCTAATGTCAGGAAGCCTATATCCCTAAGCTATTACGAAGTCTTATAACCTCTAATTGGATGACGGTCATTCAGAGGAACATCACTACGATCTCGATCTGGATATGCTGTCTGTCATCGCAATGGCGGGCTCAACGCCGCATCCAAACCCATCCGTGTGATAAAATTGCCTTACGACGTGGCCTTGATTACACAGCTCCGATCACCATGACGATTTAGCTAGCATGAATACTTCTAAATGATCTACCACCCTTGGTGGCTGAGTTAGCAAAGCGTAGGTTCAGGATATGCCTGCGCTTAGCAACCATCTCGCCGCCTACGGATGAGAAGGGGGCTCTACAAGATAGAGGAGTTGTATTGCATAAATGGTCTTTGCTTGCTCAAGTAGACGGCGCTTGGTGAACACAACTCTACACTACGCATAGTAGTCGTTGTGCATCAGTCATGAAAGCTAATACAACATCTTGCTCCAAGATGACTGATTATAGCGACTTAATGTAGCAGCACTGCGTTCATGCTGGATCGAAAACCTCTAGTCTGTAAGGAGAAGCTCGTAAGGTTTGATACCGTTGAGGTTGGAGATGCGCTTGAGGCTCTGCAAGATCCCTGTCAACGGAGATAAGGTTTGGGTTTAGCGCATGTATGATTACAAAGGTAGAAGTGTCCTCAAGATATATTCAACGGTCCCGCGGGCGACCGATTTCCTCTGTTTCTCCAACATTTAAATATAAGAGTCACTCTTTAACAACAGTGTGCTTTTGAATTATAGCCGCTGAAAAATTTCTCTCTTTGGAACCATCTGACCTGCAAAGCAGAGTCTCGGACAACCCATCCTTTGCCAGCCAATATGGAAGCTTCGTTTCTGGTCTCCACTGAAGAGGCTCTTGAGCATTTTCATGTCGATGAAACCCAAGGTCTTTCTGAAGAGCAGGTGAGGAAAGCCTTGGAGAAGTATGGACCCAACGGTACTGTACATCACCACATCTCAAATCACGCCAGGCTGTGCTAACGGCGTTCCTGAATAGCACTGCCAGAAGATCCACCTACGCCGCTATGGAAGCTTGTCCTTGAGCAGTTCAAGGACCAACTCGTCATAATACTTCTAGGATCAGCAGCAATTTCATTCGTGCTGGCTCTATTCGAGGATGAAGAAGGCTGGACAGCGTTCGTGGACCCGGCAGTTGTTAGTAGCCAAATGTTTTTTCCATGTGCTCTCTATACTGACCTTAAAAAGATCCTCACAATACTTGTCCTTAACGCCGTCGTCGGTGTCTCTCAGGAGAGTAGCGCAGAAAAGGCCATTGCAGCATTGCAAGAATATTCTGCAAACGAAGCAAAAGTCATACGAAATGGTGCGGTGAAACGTATAAAGGCGGACGACCTTGTACCTGGAGATATCATACTCGTGGCAGTGGGAGATCGGATACCAGCGGATTGCAGACTTTTGTCCATTCAAAGCAACAGCTTTCGCGTCGACCAAGCAATATTGACAGGAGAGAGTGAGAGCGTTGGCAAACATACAAGTGCCATCAACGATTCTCGTGCCGTCAAGCAAGATCAAGTCAATATGCTCTTCTCTGGCACGACTGTGGTCACAGGAACTGCTACAGCTCTAGTCGTATTGACTGGAGGGTCAACAGCCATTGGAGATATCCATGAGAGTATCACATCTCAAATTTCAGAACCTACGCCTCTGAAAGAGAAGCTGAATGACTTCGGAGACATGCTTGCAAAGGTCATTACTGTCATATGTGTTATTGTCTGGCTGATCAATATTCGGCATTTCAATGACCCTTCCCACGGAAGTTGGGCGAAAGGTGCGATATACTATCTCAAGATTGCTGTATCACTTGGTGTAGCGGCAATCCCTGAAGGCCTGGCTGTCGTGATTACCACATGCCTCGCCCTAGGCACCCGGAAAATGGCAGCTAAGAACGCAGTTGTTCGAAGCCTCCCATCCGTCGAAACCCTTGGAAGTTGTAGCGTTATTTGCTCCGACAAGACTGGTACCTTGACCACAAACCAAATGAGCGTAAATAAGATGGTTCATTTCAATGAATCCGGGACAGGTTTAGAAGAACTCGATGTGCAAGGGACCACCTTTGCCCCTGAAGGCGGAATTTTGTATCATGGCAAGTACATGAATGATCTCGCCGCGAATTCTACGATAATTATGAAAATGACGGAAGTTGCGGCATTGTGTAACGGAGCGCACTTATCTTTCGATCACAAAAATGGCACCTTCAACAACGTAGGCGAGCCATCTGAAGGAGCTTTACGCGTGCTCGTCGAAAAGGTTGGCAGCCCGGAGGTAGCTGTGAATCAGTCAAGCCGAGGACTGCCTATTCATGAAAGACTACATCATATCAGTAAACACTACGAGGAGAAGAACCCACTCCTTGCGACTTACGAGTTCTCAAGAGACAGAAAGAGCATGTCAGTACTCGTTGACCAAGGTAGAAAGCAGCGGCTTCTTGTCAAGGGGGCTCCTGAATCAATTCTGGAGCGATGCTCTCACGCGCTTCTGGGGAGCGAAGCGAAAAAGGTCGCGCTGACCCCAAAGCTTGCAAGTCTGATATCTGAGGAAGTGGTTGAGTATGGTAATCGTGGTCTCCGTGTAATGGCGCTCGCTAACGTCGACGATGTTGGCTCGAATCCTCTGACAAGCACTGCGAAGACAACAGAGGAGTATAGTCGTTTGGAGACTAACATGACGCTGATCGGTCTTGTGGGAATGCTCGATCCGCCGCGGCCAGAGGTCGCAGAGTCAATTCGTAAATGCAGGGAGGCCGGTATCCGGGTTGTTGTCATCACCGGAGACAATCAGAACACAGCGGAAACCATCTGTCGACAGATTGGAGTCTTTGGCGATCAAGAGGACCTCAAGGGAAAGAGCTATACCGGGAGAGAATTTGATGCGTTGAGTGACAAAGAAAAGCTTGCAGCCGCTACGACGGCATCTCTTTTCTCCAGGACAGAGCCTATCCACAAATCTCAGCTTGTGGATTTGCTCCAGTCAGCCGGCGAAGTTGTTGCCATGACAGGTGACGGCGTCAACGACGCTCCTGCACTCAAGAAATCGGACATTGGCGTTGCGATGGGTTCTGGCACCGACGTGGCGAAACTCGCCGCAGATATGGTCCTTGCAGATGACAATTTCGCAACGATCGAAAGTGCTGTGGAAGAAGGCAGGTCAATCTACAACAACACTCAACAGTTCATTCGCTATCTCATCTCATCCAACATTGGAGAAGTGGTCTCAATATTCCTGACAGCAGCAGCGGGTATGCCTGAAGCGCTGATACCAGTGCAATTGCTCTGGGTCAATCTTGTCACGGATGGTCTTCCAGCTACGGCTCTATCCTTTAACCCTCCAGACCATGATGTAATGAGAAGGCCACCCAGGGGCCGCGACGAACCCTTGATAAGCGGATGGCTATTCTTCAGATATATGGTCATCGGTATCTATGTGGGTGGAGCAACAGTATTTGGGTACGCTTGGTGGTTCATGTTCTATTCAGAGGGTCCTCACATTACCTTCTGGCAATTGGTAAGCTGTCTTGACGTCTGCTGCAAAAGAAATTTCGAAGTGCTGACGGTAATTTTCTAGTCTCATTTTCACCAGTGCTCCTCCCAATTTCCCGAGATTGGCTGTGAGATGTTCTCAAATGATAGCGCCAAGGCAGCATCTACCATTTCGCTTTCCATGTGAGTATTGCCAGATTTTTGTATCCTTTGCGACTGACAAATACCATAGCTTGGTTGTTATCGAGATGCTTAATGCCATGAATGCGCTTTCATCAAGCGAGTCTCTGCTCACCCTTCCACTATGGGAAAACATGGTCCTTGTCTACGCCATTACTTTGTCGATGGTGCTTCACTTCGCGTTACTATATGTGCCTTTCCTCCAGACGCTCTTCTCTATAGTACCATTGAACTGGAAGGAGTGGCAAGCTGTCCTGATTATTAGTATACCAGTAATGTAAGTCAAAAGTATTGAGTCCCTTGTCTTTCCATGAGCTAATGCGCGGCGACTAGACTTATTGACGAGGTCCTGAAGTTCTTTGAGCGGATGATCTACCTTCCCAAGCCCGTAGAACGTAGAGCTAAAGACGAATAGACAGCGCTGGTGCATTGACAGGTGATAGATGTCCGAAGATTCTCTTCGCTTGTACCAATATTAGAAGTATAGAAAGAAATAGAATTATATAGCTCTGTATAAGACCAATGGCATACTGAAAAGAACCATAAAATATGACTCACGATTTGAATGACGGTGATGAGGATGGAGGACGGGTGCCTGAAAGTCGTGCTGGTTTTAGCGCGTGAAGCTGCCCTGCCTTATCTAATCGATAAGCCCTTGAAGGCCGAGGTGCCGTCTTCGCTACCATAGATATGAGATTCTTCATCTCACTGCACCCATAGCTTCTGAACAGTCAACCCACTCAGGTTTCTTGACCTTACCTTGATTCTACTGCTGCGTTTGGTATCTTTACTTTGCTTGGCTTACCTGCTCTAAGATGCATCGCTCAAACGTCCACTTGCGCTTCGATGGTCAGTCCTCCTCGGCGTTGCGTTCGACCTATAGAACTCTGACTCGATGAATCGCTACGCAGAACAAGCTTCAGAGACCCTTGTTGCTTTCCTTGATGGACAGACCCCTCCATCCATCGCACGGTCCAATACAACTACAGAGCCACCTAGAAAGCGCCGTAAAGTGACTGGGGGCAATGCCGCAAAAGTGGTCCTTCCACCAGCTGCTCCACATGACTATTTGACGCTGGCCCACGTCGATCTGAGCATAGTGAGAGGTCTTGAAAAGCTAGAAGTGCTTCGTTGGCTGACCGCGGACTTAGGCATTCCAGAAAAGTCCAAGCGAGTCATACCCTTCGCCTTCTTCAGACAAATCAGAACCGCGGCGAGAAGAGAGGACAGAGCAACACCCTGTTCTGCTTGAAAGTTTTACTAGAAATACTGAAGGCCAGTACCAGTGCAGGATCACAACTCTTCTTGGGGATGTCCTTCTCGATGACATGGTGCACTCGAACATCACTCCTGAATCGTTCAAGGTCTTGCAATTGGCCATTGACCATCCTATTCGACGTCCGCAAAGGGATATGCTGAGAAGCAAGTTCACTATTTCTAAATCTCTTGGCTTCGATCATGACGCACAGACATTGGGCTTCGCACACGATCCACATCTCCCCACCATGCATCTTTCCGTCCAAGTATATGTACCGAATGCACAAAGCATGGCGGGTAGTGTAGGTATTTCTAGAGATGACATATTTGACATCTGCCTACCGGTGAAAAAGTCAGATACTGCGGAGACTTGGGCACCCCGAGACTTTTATGACAGCGTCCACGTGCCGGCAAAAGATATTCCAGTTCAGGAATATCCAGGTATTGAAAAACTTCAATGCCAGCTATATCCTTTCCAAAAGAGAGCTTTGCAGTGGCTGTTATGGCGAGAAGGAGCCGAAAATGCCCAGGGGCCTCATGGAGACCGTGCCGGACCATCCCATGGGTTTTTCAGCACCACTGATTCAGATGGAAGGCCTTGTTTCGTTAGCGACTTCTTAGGTATGTTCACTACAGACGAACACCTACCGGCGAAAATGGGTTCCAATTTAAAGGGCGGTATACTCGCGGAAGAAATGGGTATAGACCTTTCTTCATGCAAAAGTGCTGGAGCATTCGCTAATGGATAACAGGTTTGGGTAAAACAGTTGAGATGATTGCATTAATATGCCTACACAAGCACGAGTCTTCCAACACGCGCATGCAATCAAGTAATCTACCACAGTCGTCCGCAACGCTTATAATTACACCACCGGCGATCCTGCAACAATGGAAGACGGAGCTTGAGACCCTTGCACCCAGCCTTAATGTGCTCATCTACGGAGGTGTTAAGGCCGAGGCAGATAAGAGAGATCATGAAGACTTAAGGATGCGGTGTATGCAGCATGATGTGGTATTGACGACCTACAATGTGCTCGCTAAAGAAATATATTATGCTGAAACACCTGATCGAGGTCTTCGCCATGAAAAGAGATATGAGAAACGTCTATCGCCATTGACCCAAATCGCCTGGTGGCGGGTTATCTTGGATGAAGCTCAAATGGTCGAGAACGGCGTCAGCAATGCCGCGAAAGTTGCGAAACTTATACCCAGGGAAATTGCGTGGTGCGTGAGCGGCACACCAGTAAAGAAGGACTCGAGGGACCTATTTGGTCTCCTTGACTTCTTAAGATACGAACCCTATTGTAATCTTCCTATAAAATCATGGGATAGGCTTGTAACACACCATAAAGACATTTTCAGGCAGATCTTCGGAACACTTGCTTTGCGTCATACGAAAGACCAGATCAAGGATGACCTTCAATTACCAGAACAGACGAGGGTTGTGATTACGGTTCCATTTACCCACATAGAGGAACAGCATTATGCTACGATGTTCAGGCAGATGAGTGATGACTGTGGCTTGGATCTTAATGGGGCTCCAACGTCAGACGAGTGGGACCCGGAGTCACCTGTTGTAATTGAAAAGATGCGGAGTTGGCTTGCCCGACTTCGGCAAACTTGTCTACATCCTGAGGTTGGCGCTCGAAATCGACGTGCCTTGGGTAACGGAAAAGGCCCACTGCGAACAGTGAACGAAGTCCTTGAGGTTATGATAGAACAGAACGACACTGCAACTCGCACAGAAGAGCGGACATTCCTTCTCTCTAAAATTCGACGTGGACAAATCCTTGAACATGCAAGACTCAGCAACGAGGCTCTGAACATATGGTCTGAAACCCTGCAAGAAGCACAGGTGATAGTCAAAGACTGTCGAGATCGTTTGCAATCAGAAATTGACAGATTGGGCTTGACCGAAGAGTCCATGATTATTGGAGAGTCTGACGACGCAGATGCAGCGACAATAACTCGCACCGGGCCTCATCGCCAACGACTGCGTGCAGCTCTTGAGATTGAGCATATGTGCACTTTCTTCGTTGCAAATGCTTACTATCAAATCAGACAAGATGAAGCTTTGATTGAACCGGGGTCGGAGAGATACTCCGAACTTGAGAGGATAGAAGATTCTACTTATGAAAAGGCCAGAATCCTCCGCAAGGAGCTTCTGCGAGAGGCCCACAACAAGGCCGAAGCCCTGATGGCACGACTCAGTGGTAGCTTTGCACACAGATCGTTGGTCAGGATCCCAGAGATATCACCATTGAAAGAGCGAGGCGGTATCGAATCGAGGATGCACTTTGAAAAAGTGGACCAATTGATCACAGTGATGAAGGCCCAAGCAACCCAGCTTGAGGAATGGAGAGAGAAGACTTTGAAACTTCTGCTACTGCCCCTTGTTGATGAACAAGAGAAAGACCTCCAGGGAGACGAGTATGAAACTTCAACGAGACAACAAGATGAGGTGCGTCAGTATTATTATAAGAGCCCCTTACTTTCCCTGTCACTTTAGGTCCTTGAGCTTGTTCCAACAGAAGCGGTCTATGAACCTGGCTCCAATACGCGTGCCCATGAGTCTCGTCACGATCATTAAGCTGACCGAATATCACTACTATAGGTCTATGTGTATGTAGACGCATTGAGGGCTCTGATAGCTGATCGGCACGACATTGTGACAGGCCAGGAAAACGAACTTATCAAACACGAAATGCTCGTCGCCCTTAAGCAAGCTAAGGATGGACAAGGCCATTCCCCCGAGTTGCTAAAGCAGCTGCTCTCGGTTCGAAATAAACTTAAACCACCGAAAGACCTTGGCTCTGTTAGAGGTATGGGTTATCATTGAATCACATATGCAACTGAAAGGTTTTAGAAGAGCTGACCTCCTGCCAGGAATGATCACAGAGCTTCGTGAAGTCAAAACGTCTCTCCGTGGGTCTGTTGAGAGAGGCAACTCTCGAGCAGCTGCCGAGATGATATTCGTTAACACCGCTTTGACAAAGCTTCATCAATTATCGACCGAACAGACCAAGGCGGTGACGGGATTAGACCGAGAGATTGAGTTATTCAAGGATACAATGAACTTGCGACTTGAGTATTATCGACAATTGCAGACGATTTCCGATACGGTGGCCCCTTACGAAGAAGAGTTGACTGAGGAAGCTCGGACGGTTACCTTGCTTGATAAGGTGGCGGCTGAATACCACATGAAGGCTCGCATAGACGTTTTGAAGTCAAGAGGCCGCTATCTCTTGCACCTTCGTAAAGAGGCTACGAATACCGAAGACCAAAGGATGTGCATAATCTGCCAACAACCGTTTGAAGTCGGTGTTTTGACTACGTGCGGACATTCATACTGTGTTGAATGTCTGCGGCTCTGGTGGGGTACTCACAGAAACTGCCCGACTTGTAAAAAGCATCTATCTAGGAATGACTTCCACCAAATAACGTATGTATAATTTGCAATTCCCAGAGAAGCCACATTGGGCGAATTGCTGAACGCTACGTAGATACAAGCCCCAAGAGCTCACCATGGAAGAAGAGGTGCAACCGAAAGAGAGAGAGCCAGGAGTAACAAAGGAGGCCACGGGTTCTGCCATCTATTCAGGTATTCGCGATACGATCTTGAACGAGATCAAGAACATCGACTTGGACGGATCATTTGGTACAAAAATTGACACCCTAGCTCGGCACATCTTGTGGATTAGAGAACACGATCCTGGTGCGAAATCTATTGTTTTCTCCCAGTACAGGGACTTTTTGGATGTCCTAGCACGAGCATTTGGTCAATTCAAGATCGGCTTCACGGGCATTGATCGAAAGGATGACATACAGAGATTCAAGAATGACCCAAGCGTAAGTGTAGAGTGGTAGTCTGCGAATTCTGAAGATCATAGCTCACCATGACTTCCAGAAAGAATGCTTCTTCCTTCACGCCAGGGCACATTCATCGGGTCTAAATTTGGTTAACGCCACGCATGTCTTCCTATGTGAACCGCTGATCAACACTGCTATCGAGCTACAGGCCATCGCCCGAGTCCACCGAATTGGACAGCACCAGGCAACAACGGTATGGATGTACCTTGTGGAAGGCACGGTAGAGAAATCGATCTACGACATCTCGGTGGCCAGACGACAAGCACTCATGGGTCGAGCTGGGGCGGATGACGCTACAGCGGACGATAAAGAATTAGAAAGCAAAATCGAGGCAGCCAATACCCTAGAACTGGAACAAGCACCACTCGCCAATCTGCTGGCCAAGGGATCAAGTTCTGGTGAGATGGTGGCTCAAGAGGACTTGTGGAATTGTCTCTTCCAACAGCGACGTGGACAAAAGGCACCGATGTCACAGGAAGCCGAGAGAGTGATAGCTCGACATTTGGGGGCTGATGCAGCTGAAGCGCGTATTGGCCTCAGTGAGGGGTCTCGGAGCAGTCCCTCACAATAATGGCCTGTACGGATTAAGGAGATGGAAGAAGATTTCTTCCTCATTGGCGAGTGTGGATACTCTCCATCATTGATCTCGTTGAAAGTGCGACTTGTTGATTTCCATCCCCTCCACCCTTGCCATGTAAAGGAGCTTCCATGATTTTACAACACACCGCCTAGATATCCTGCCAGAGGGTCTGATTAATCCACAACAGAAGACTACGTAGGCGATCATGGCCTTTCGGAAGGGGAGGAGGGGATGCTGATGGAGGCATATTGCGATTGTTACTATTGATATTACCGTTGCGATGTTGTATAAAACATTTTCTTCGAGGGACCTGGATCTTGTTCCAGTGAAGGAGGATATCGATGGTAAAGTTATGTATATGATCTGGGCTAAGGGAGATATTTGTTCGGTTATTTTCCGTTGGGATCGAATACCCTCTCGGGCGTGGGAGAATGCCATATTCATGGGGAGATGGAGGAAGAAACCTTGCTAGGTTCGCTTCCTCTCGAGTCTTTGGCAGTGCAGCCATAAGAGTGTCCTGGGATGCCATGGGCTTTCTTTCTTGATGAAGAGACACGAGAATATCTACTAGAGGTTCTTAGACTTGAACCTTTACCAACCGGATGGCGAATCGCAGACCATTCAACTAGAATGATCTCAAGCTGTACGAGAGTGACGATAGCTATAATTGTGATACGGATCCCCTAATGACCTTTGAAGCACTCGGGAAGCTCGAAGTTGAAGTTACCATTTCCACGCTTAGACAGGCATACATAGGATAGGTATCGGAGGCGGCATTCCATACACACTATATTAGAAACTTATGAATAATAACATAATCTATAGAATTGATTACACAAACTTATGGCCTAGAGTCCCAGTTGATAAGCTAGATTGAGATTCTCATTCTCGATGAATGCTACACCAATAGTGTTAGCACGCCAACAGGTGCCAGACGCTTTTTAATGCGTTCCAGAGGGCGTCGCGGACCCTATCTTGCTCGATATTGGGGGGCACGTCTTAAACCAATCTCTTCAGGTGGTGCAGCACCTTTGCAATTTCTGCCCGTGTTTGTGAGTACCGCCGTATCAAATGAATCAGATGGGTTACATACCAAGCCACATTTCCTTTATACCTCCATATACTAATGCATTCATGCGTTCTGCCTCTTCGGTGCCCCTTCCTATTGCTCTCGTCCCACAGGCTCTACCTTGTTTCTTCTCCATATCCATATATCATCGTGATGCTTCCCAATCCCAGAATCATCCTCATCCGCGTACGCATTCCCACCCCTCCATAAAGGAACCCCACATATCTTTCCCAAGTCAACGCTCTCTCGTCCTCATCATCGCTTCCCAGCCCACAACAAGCACCGCACCGCCACCTTCGTCAACTTCCACCTCGCAATAACTAACAACCCCCTAACCGTACCCTCCCCATATACATCAAACAGCAGCCTCTTCGCCCTCCAATCCGGACAACGCCAAACCGCCCTTAACGTACCCCGGGGAAGCCTATTCCTCATTATCGCCCTATCCGTTTCCTCCATCTTCTCAAGCCAAGCTTTGTAACCCCTCAGCACAGCCATGTAATTCTCCCCATGCGGCATGCGTCCCGTTTCCCGCGCTTTCATTGCCATAGCAATGAGCTGTCGTTGGTAGGAGCGGTCTTGTGAGACAACAGCCGCGACTCTGGAGACACTGGAGAGTTTTTTGCGGAGGGGGGGGATGAGCGCGGCACGACGTCCGCGAAGATATTGTTCTAATACAGGATAGATGGAATGCTTTTCAAATTCGGCGATTAGCTGGCGGATTGCTTCGGCTTTGAGCTCTTCGTCTGTGAAGCGAGCGAGTTCGTCGTGGCGCGAGGAAAGCCAGGTGTCGATATTGAAAGGCATTGGGGTGGAGTGGGGTGGAGGGTGTTAGGGCTGAGGCTTCATGTGCTGCGGGAGAGGGATAGATATTGTTATTGTATGAAATGTATGAAGTAGTGGCCGGTAGACGCTTGAGTACATATCAACCCTGGCCAATTGGTGGCGCCATAAGGTGGGTACCACGCGAAAATAAAGCAGCTCCATCTATCACCTTAGCGCGCCAAGAAGTCTATTCACAACGATCTGTTCAAGATACTACTTCTACATTGATTCTGAAAGCCACCCCAGATTCACAACGATATTGAAGAGCTCTAAGCCGCCTCCCTTGCTCCACCTATCTAATCCTGTCCCTTAATCAGTATTCTACAAGACAACCTTCTCCCTAGTCATTCACACCAAGACCAAATAAACGTGCAATAAACCTCTACACCCTCTGCGCACGCCCATCCCCCCTTCCCGCAGGCTCCTCCTATCCCCTACCTACCATGTCCCTCGTCCTCCTCGCCCACGCCTGCTCCCACCTCCAAAACGCCTCCAAAGCCCGCCTCGGCCTAACCTCCCTCCCCTCCACAACCCAACTCCACAACCTCCTGCTCCAACTACAAAAACACGGTTACGTAAACACCGTCTCCCTCGGCGGTCCCACGCCGCCGCCCCCTTCCGCCCTCGCACCAATAATGAGCGCCAATCCCGCGGCACGGCAAGAGATGCTGGAGAGCGGGCATATAGCTTGGGGCGCCAGAGACGTACCAGAAGGGGACCGGTGGGGGGAAGTGGATGGGGGGATGGTAACGCAGGAGAATATAGCGAGTAGAAGGTTGTGGGTGGGACTGAAGTATTGGAATAATAGACCAGTGTTGGAGAAGATGAGATTGGTGTCGAAGCCCACGAGGAGGGTGTGGATGCCTGTGCTGGATTTAGAGAGGTTGGCGAGGGGGGAGAGGAGAGGGTATGTGAAGGGGTTGAGGGGCGTGGGGGAGGCGATGTTTGTGACTACGGACAGGGGGATAATGGAGATTAGGGAGTGTATGGAGAGGAGGATTGGGGGGATGTTGCTTTGTAGGGTGAACCCTGTGGAATTCTGAGTGGAGGGAAAAGCAAGATAAGTTGGACGTTGTTTTATATCGAGTGGAGGTCGCTTCGCACGCATTATGTGAAGTTTGGACTTAAAAGGTCCTGTATCATATACCAAGAAATAGGAGAACACAATGTATATTACTTGTTCTACGAACCCTCAAGGCGTCAGGCCAAGATTAGGAGGCAGGTAATCTCTAAGCAGCTCTCAAAGCCAGCTATACTTGGTTAAAATACACATTTAGAACGCGCTAATGGTATCGAACTCCAAATTCTGCATGACAGCAATTTTCAAACGCCCAAAAGCTCGCTCCAGCTCGCTCCAGCTACTCAACACGGGACCAGACCGCCCGTGTAGTTCATTGCACTGATATTTCTGCAGGAGCTGTGGTCTCAGCCCCATTGGTAGTTTCGTTCGCTCCGTTTGTGGTCGGGGCGCCGCTTCCTTCAGCTGCAGGCAGGCTTGCTTCCGCGGCTGGCTCCTGTGCCTGGTCAACCTTGTTATCTCCCTGCTCACTTTTGCTTTTCTCGCTGCCTTCGCTCGTCCCTTTGGGTCGCGAAGGGTGCGATTTTCTGGGAGGCGACTTGACCTCCACCTTTTCGTGGGTCTTTTGTGCAGAACTCTGAGTCGGCCGCATCATCCTTTCCAGGAAGCTTCCCGATGGAGCTTGTGTACTTGCCATACTCATTCGAGATTTAGGCGCTTTTGGTTTGTCCGCGGGCTTGGACCCAGCAGGCAGTGAAGCCCGGGATGTCTTCCCGCCTAGGGGTTTGGGGTTCGAGGTGGTTCGGCCACGAGTAACGGTGGATGCTGCTGGAGGGGCACCCTCCAGTTTAGCAGCAGAAGCAGCTGTGGGCGCGGTGGCTGAAGCTGGGAGGCGGACTGGACGTGTCGGTGATTTTGGCTTAGGTTTTACAAACGCTGGAGACGTTGGCCCTGGCTTCTTGACTGGTTTTGCCGTTGACGTAGTGGACGCTGTAGTCGGTTTGGGCGCTGTACTTGTAGGCGGCTTTGATACGGCTGATGGTCGGCTCGCAGGCCTCTTCTCCTCTCTTGTCATTGATTTCTTTGATTCTTTCGGTGGATCTGGCTTCGGAGCTGCAGTCTTTGCGGGCGAAGCTGCTTTTGACAGTGGTTCTTTGCCAGATGCGTTTGCGCTGGTTGGGGTACGTGGCGCCGTAGGAGCTGTATTCTCTTGCTTAGTCTCAGAAGCCTCTGGAGCAGTCGGTGGCACCGGCGGTGCAGCTGGCTGAGTATCGATCGGCGCTGGAGGAGCAGCTTTGGGCTTCAATTCGGGCTTCGTCTCGGTTGCAGGCTTGGTGGCCTGTACCTCGTTTGTCTTGCCGTTTGCATTTCCAATAACTGGAGCCTTCTCTTGCAACTTTGTTGGTTGTGCTGGTGCTGGCTTTGTGGATGGTGCTTCTTTTGGCTTGCCATTGACAAGCCCAGCACCTGGTGTTTTGTTTTGGGCTTTAGGAGGCTGTGACGCTGCAGCTGCTGTAGGCTTGGGAGCCTTCGTCATGCTAGGCTTCTTGGCTTCCTTTTCTTCGAAGGGCGATCCTTTGAGTATCGAACCTAGTTCTGGTGTCTTCTCCGCCAAGGCAGCTCCACCTGACACTGTGGCTTCATCCTTGGGATCTGCTGGCAACATGGCAGCGGTATCATCCTCTGCGGTAGAGACTGGTTTGTCCGGGTTTGCGCTTGTTGCGTCGCTAATAGCCTTTTCTGATTTGCTGGAGGCTGTAACTTCTGCCGACGATTGGTCACCTGTAACACTTATTGTAGGTTTTACTGCCTCTTGAGGAAGCGTCACATTTCCATTGGTCCTCGAATTGTCCGTAGCTTCACCATCCAAAGTAGCGATAGTTGGTTTTGAGATTTCTGCATTATCCTCAGTGACAGCCTCATTAACACCATCCAATCCTTTTGACCCAATTTCTGAAGCCATGTATCCACTGGGCTCAACAGCGACGAAGCTTGTCCGGACTTTAGACAAAGGCCGTGAGCTGCTGCTTGTTACGCTACCAGCTGGGGATCGGCCTCGAGAAGGCGGAGAAGTATCCTCTCCGTTTTGCTCAAATCTGGCCCGGAGAGAAGCAACACCGCTGGGAGAGCGTGAGGACATGACTGCGGATAAATATGGCGATTAGCAACGCCATGCAATGCTATCAACTTGCAAAAATCATGTTGCTGTAACATGCGGCCAAGGAGGTGAGAGCATGGTCAGGGATCTGCGGCCCAAGGCATGCATGCATCCGCCTCGCGTCGCATCGCGCAGCAGTAGTGTTTGTTGTTGTTCGAGTGGGATTTGAAAACTTACAATTCCTTTGAATCCAATGGCTGAATCTTTGCGTTCGAGCGAAAGATGATGATCATGCACTCTTCCAACGGTTATATGTTAATGCTCAGAGCTCAGCTCTGGTCTTGGAAAGGAGTAGTGTTTACTTAGGCAGTTACTTCACGCGATTGGCTTAGGGCAGCGGCTACGCCTTCCCAGATTTACGCAATTTGTGCTACTGGTCAATTCATTAACTATCAATCATGCAGCAATGCATCCTCGTCACATCGTAATACCGTCATACCTGCATATATATCGCCGTAAACAGATCCATATCATCAACCCTGATTGCTCTGGCCAAGATCCGCCTTTGAGGGACACAGCCCCAAAAGCCCACCGACGATCTCGACCTGGCGAGCCTCTCAGCAGGTGTCCAAACCCCAGTGCGGGGCATTGGCCAAGTGAGGCATCCCAATCCAGCAGCTATGCATTGTAAGTAGCTTTGCAGGGGCTGTGCACGGTCCTCAAAGATGGAAAAGCGTAAACTTCCTAAAGGTACGATAGGCGTTCCGTAACCTAATAGCCCAAGTCGTTCAACCAATCTTCTTTTCTAGTCTCTTAAAAAATCCATTGACTTTCTTGTCTATCTTGCCAGTACCCTGCTCGAGCCTGCCGCTCGGTGATGATGCCGCAGAAGATTTAGATGGCTTGTGCTTTGATACTTCTTCCTCGGTAGGTCTGTACACCTGACTATGGATATCGTACTCGTTGCTCTGGGGATGATGTGCATGTTGGGCCTGCTGCTGAGTATACTGATAGTTTGAGTAGCCGCCAATGGGCTCTGGACTCCCATGTGTTGGAGGAGTATAACTTGCATATTGCGGCTGTAAGTGTTGTAGTGGCTGTCGATGACCGCTGACATAAGAATTGCCGAGTATTTCGGTAGCTGGAGACTCTTGAGGATCATTTTGAGTGTAGAAGGGAGCTGCTGATTCTTGAGGAGGTGGGCTAAAAGTGGTAGCAATTTGCTGCGTGCTTGGGGAAGTCGTACCCTGATGACTATGGGGAGGTGCAGCAAAGGCAGGCGTTGGGGTGTAAGGGCTTATTGAGCCTCGACCACTTTGTGGTGGTGGCGGTGGAAAGGACGAGACACTGGGGCTTCGTTGACCTTGAGTTGATAAAGACAGAGAGCCAAATGTAGAAGGGTGTGACTGGGTTGGCTGGGGACTGGTGTACCCTTGAGCAGCCTGTGGCTGGCCGTAAGGCGGTCGGGACAGCGAACTTTGAGGTGACATTGCTTGTGCATGATCACGATAAGCTGCTCCAGCCAAGCCAGTACCTGCTTCAGCGTCCTCTGGGGGTGGTGTCTTTTCGCGATGCTTTATGGGCTCAGGGGCAGGTGGGGCAGCCGGATTGTAAGCAAGAGGCTGGAATCCTGCCTGGTCTTGTGCCTTTGGCGCTTCCTTTGTTGCAGTTGCAGTTGGAGATGGGGCCACCACCCCTGCCGAAGCCGTCCGCGAGTTGCGAGTTTGTCCGTTATGATAGGCTGGGTCTTGAATGGCCACGTTCTCCAACTGTTGTACGACTGGGCTCATTGCGTCCTTGTGCGCCGCTGGAGCGCGTGGTACATCAAGGATTTCCACCTGATCAGGCTGAAGCTTGTTCTGGACAGCACTCATAAACTTGTTCGCATCCTCAACTGTCCAGAAGTAGATGTCTAGCGTGTGGAGCCGAAAAAGGTACTTGCCTTCGTTTCTAGGATCTGTGTTGGGAAGTCGCCAATGATGTTCTGGTTGTTGAACAGGAGAAGTTGTTCCCTCACGGCGGGCCCCATAACCATCCACTGTCACGGTGCATAAGGTAGGATGCTTGTGTGATTGGCGAACAGTTGCTGACTCCATGGCTGTGAGCGATGTAGACATTAGTCATCGGGTGTGGAGAGATAGAACAACGACTTACAGCCGGTGAAAGCGTCCTGTTCTGGCTTGCCGACATTGTTTGCTATCTCCAGCCTGCCTCCGCTGCCATTCTTACTGCCATAGAAGTAAAGATACGATCCCTTATCGAACCGATGAGCTGGTGGCCGTGGTGTAGGTGCGCTGAAGTAGTAGTGAATATCCGCGAAGCTACAGCATGTCAGCATATCACGCTACGAACTTGTGTCTTCCACCCAGATCTCTTACACTGTCAACAAGCGCTCTTCTCCTTCGTTCACGGCCATTGTCCGGAATACAAGCTGTTCAATCTCTAGAAAGGCTCGTTACAGACGGTGCCGATCGGATCTGAGCTGGAGGTCTCTGAGCTGGCGCTTTAGATTGCTGTGAGTTGTGTCGTATAAATTTGGGACTTCTGAAAGACTGAAATGTTGGAGTAAGAGGCAGGCTCCTGGAGCTTTCAACTGCCTCATGGACTGCCAAGTCTTCGTCATCGCGTGGCCAAGCGCGCGGCTACAGCCTTCAAGAAGCTCGCACAACCAAGGATCGTTTAACTGTAGTAAGGTAGAGCCAAGCAAAGTATTGTCTTTTACATTTCATGTTTAGATTGTTCATGTGTTATTAGTCCAACTCGTAGGTAGTGACCAATGGAAAGACATTGAGTACACAGGTGCTTACCGCGTATTTACACATCATTTTGTTTGCTTATGGTAGACAATCAAGTCTCAAAACATGTGCGATAGCTCACTTTAAGGCTTTCACCGCTGGCTGAAACCCCCTATCCTGACTCACCCACCTCATACCCAATCGATCTCAGGATCGAGAAGCTATTTTTCTTCAAGGTACCCATCATGGCAAGTGTTGCAAAGCACGACGATGGTGCACAATTATTAGAATGGTATGCTGAACTAGTAACTCTGAAGAATTTTTCTAATGCTACCGTAATTTTTAGGTATGGCCGGAAGTCTGCAAGAAGAGTTGATCTTGTGGGGGATTACGCAGGCAAAGAACTCTTTCTGCTTGACGGGGATTCGCTTCTGCTCAAATGCTTCAGTGACCCGCAGCTTGATTTTGATGGTAGTCCACCAGCTCCAGCTAAATTCCTATCATGGTAATTACACAAGCAAGCTAATCTGGTACAGGTGGCTTTCAGCTTCTTCACGCTGTATACGCTGTAGAAAGCTTTCTGTTGGGCTTGACACAAAGACATTGCAATTTTCACATAATCTTCTTCGAAAATAATCAAGAATGTTGTGTTCCACGAGGTATTGCCAACGTCAAGCGACCCCGTTATTTGCTGGCCAGGTCGATAATTAGAAGACATCTCATGATTAATCTTAGGCGCTCGCAGCCTCACATCGATATTCAAACATTTGATTCGATGCGAGATGTTTCCTTCCAGAGGTATCTTATAGATACAGGCGTCTACTTTGTCATGTGCCATGATGGTGCAAATGTAGATACACCGACATCCACTGAGGCCTCCTTATGTCAAATTGGTGACGACCTCGCCAGGATCGAGACTCAAGAGAAGAGCAGAAAAACAAGATTGAGAGGGATGATATTCACGTTCCTAAATCAGGGCTACAATATCGCTCTCATCAATGGACTGGAGTTCATAGACACAAAGGTAAGAGCAAATGTGATAGCCTGCTCTAGTATCTATCTGCTGATTCTATGCCCAACAGGTTATGACGATGGTGGTTGAAGGTTCCCGTACGTCAGCTTCCCATCACAATTTCGACCCAGAAAAATCCTCGAACTTGATAGATGGGGATGACAATAGGACCATGTCTTCTTTAGAGAGTTCGCTCTCTGCTCTTGGACTGCACCCCAGTCTCCGCCATCCGGACATGGCCGAGGAGAATGAATATCAGACCGGAAAAACCAACGGATATGACTATGCTAGTCTCCTCAAGCGAGAATGTCAATGCTTACGACCTGCAGAAATAAGCCAGACCGATCTCACAGAACATGCGCACTTGGCTCTTATTGTTCTTGTAAGAATGTTCGAAACGCATTCCGTCACAGAAACTTTAGCTGCGTCCTTTCTTGTCCACGCCGTTCTGATAGGATCAATCTCGCTCCGCAAGCGATGCTTTGAAATCCCAGCCGATTCTGATAATGTACAGTCCGAGTTGAATGCTTTTCTTGCGACTTTCTCACAGCTGTCAGTCACGCTGCTCAACGAGAGCCTGTGGACTACAGCAATGGAACATAATGGAGTGGTGTGCGACATCTCAGACCTGATTGATGGACGGCTGCTCCAAGCTGTCCACACCAATATCACGGCTTATGCACTGGATACTCAGCAATGTTCAATGTACGAGACGTTAGCTCATGCTCTTTGTGTGGCATCTGGTGTACATCTCAAAGTGCCACCTTGCACTACGCCTGCTCATGCGCTGGTTGGAACTGCGGACGGCTCCGATGTAAACGAGCTTACAATCCTACCCTTTTCCAACCCAGTCTTCGACAGTCATCTGTCATCGATTCACCTTAAAATATCCCCATCAAAGAGCTCAGAGCGACATTCAGGACGCATCTACCAAGAAGTTAGCCATTGGCACAATGCGAAGAGACGACTAGATCCGAAAGCTGCCCAACAAACTCCGGCTTCAGAGAAGGAGAAGTTTCGTGCTCGACGACGCAACCAATTCTTCATGAGTGAGATGCAAGATTATGCTGCGAGTCTGACTAACGCTGCCGGGAAAGCGTTGGATCCTGAGACAGTGACGGTGAATGGACCCGAATCTAGCAAAGAGAGAAAAGCAGCGAAGCCGCCTATTGACAAGGTCCAGAAAGCGAAAGCTACTCCGAGCCGTAAAGGCCAGGGAAAAGCATGGCTCGACGAAAGGGTCGCAAATAAAGCAATCAAAGACGCTGAGAATGAAAACAAAGCTTTCTCTTCTTGGCGAAAGGTGCGGGAAATCCTTGAAGCTGAACGCTCGCTCGAGGCCAAGTACCTTAAGATGGGTGCCTATCTGAGAGACCTTACGGATCAGAAACGAGCCATTCTAGAAGCAGAAGTCAATTACCACCTATTGTGCGTACTGGTCGAGATCTATCGTGTGCAACGTAAGGGAGCGGATTCGAAAGCAACCATAACAACAGGAGAGGATTGTTATGCTACAGCCGCATTAGTATGGGACACATGCCGAAGGTTAAGCGCCATGGAGGGCTTGACAAAGACCATTGCACAACGCGTGGCTGACATCGTCAATGTGTTTGGTTTACCGGACCTTGACATACCCACAATACAGATTGACCGTAAGCTGGCGTACGATCCAGCTTTATCGTTGCCAAGTGGCAATGAGCTAGCGATACACGTGGGTGATAAAGAATTCCAATTGCTATATTGTGGCCCATATATGGATAGGAACCTGGATGCCGCCGCTGATTCCAGAGTTCCATTCCGCCCAGATGCTTGGCAGCGCCGGGTCCTGGATGAGTTGGACGCAAAGAGAAGTGTATTTGTAGTAGCACCTACAAGTGCGGGAAAGACATTCATCTCATTCTATGCTATGGAGAAGATACTCCGAGGTGACGATGACAGCGTGCTAGTCTACGTCGCTCCTACAAAAGCTCTGGTGAATCAAATCGCGGCAGAAATACAAGCACGTTTTAGCAAAAGATACGAGCACGCGGGAAAATCTGTGTGGGCAATTCACACCAGGGATTATCGCATCAACAATCCCTCGGGATGCCAAATCCTAGTCACGGTGCCTCACATATTACAGATCATGTTGCTGGCCCCGAGCAACGCGAAATCGTGGTCACCTAGAGTCAATTATATCATTTTCGATGAAATTCACTCTATTGGACAAGCTGAGGATGGTGTTGTGTGGGAGCAGCTCCTGCTTCTAGCCCCATGTCCGATCATTGCTCTCTCGGCGACTGTTGGGAATCCAGAGATGTTCAATTCATGGCTGAGTTCAACGCAGCAATCTTCTGGGCATGAAGTAACGATGATTAAACACCAGCATCGTTATTCTGATCTCCGGAAATTTGCCTTTGAACCACCAAAGAAGTTCGCTTTTGTGGGGCTTCCAGACCGCTCTTCCTTCGCCACGTTGGGCCTCGATGGCCTTGACGGTTTGAGGTTCATCCATCCCATCGCGAGTCTGGTAAATAAATCTCGAGGTATGCCGGATGATCTCAGTCTCGAGGCAAGAGACTGTCTATCATTGTACAGAGCAATGAAAAAACATGAGACAGTCGATTTCCCTGTGGATCCTGCATTAGATCCCTCGAACGACGACATAGTCCCAGGTGTCATCCGGAAAGCTCATATCATTGAGTGGGAGCAAAAGCTTAAACAGTTGCTGAAAATGTGGATGAGGAATGATAAGTCACCATTTGACAAGGTCTTGGATGACATGACTCACGAACTAAAAACCACCTCAGCCCAGGACGAACAAGTGTCGAAGGGAAAAGTAGCAGAGGTACAAGTAGATCGATTCGCTGATGTTCAGCCCGAGAATCTTTATGCAACAACTCTTCCGCTTCTATGCAAACTCCATGAGCGCAATG
The DNA here is from genome assembly GCA_947623385.2 of Cladonia squamosa. NCBI lineage: Eukaryota > Fungi > Ascomycota > Lecanoromycetes > Lecanorales > Cladoniaceae > Cladonia > Cladonia squamosa. The sequence continues at coordinate 579,786 of OX392372.1, read as the reverse complement.
CTCTGCCAGCCATCTTTTTCAACTACGATCGGCATAGATGCGAGGGAATTGCTCGCGCTCTTCTAAAACAGCTTGAGGATGCAGAAGCAGATTGGAAGGAGAGAAGTATGGCATGGAAGACTAAGCTCAAAGGATGGGAAGAGTGGAAGAAGAATCAGAGCAAGACAGGTGCTAAGAAGCCTGCGAAAGCACCGGCGAAGAAGAAAGGTAAGGTGGATGATGATGATCCAGCCTCTAAGACGGATCGGCTACTGGAAAACGCAAACGAGGAAGCAAATCCCTATGCTAACTTTGACCCCAATGCGCCTGTAGATGGCTTCCATTTCGCGGCTAAGCAGAAAGCTGATCCTGCGAAGCTTTCCAGTTACTTCTATCAAATGATGAGACGAGGCGTTTCTCCCTGGTTGGCTGTTGCGTTACGAAGAGGCATTGGCGTCCATCATGCTGGTATGAATCGAAAGTATAGACAAGTCGTCGAGATGCTATTCCGGCAAGGCTTCCTACGTGTAGTTATCGCAACAGGGACGCTGGCCTTAGGCATCAACATGCCTTGTGCTACTGTGGTCTTCTCCGGTGATAGTATATTCCTAACCGCGTTGAACTTTCGGCAAGCTGCAGGCCGTGCAGGGCGTCGAGGCTTCGACCTTCTTGGGAATGTCGTATTCCAAAACATCAGCCACGGCAAAATTTGTCGTCTTTTGAGCTCACGTCTTCCGGATCTCAACGGTCATTTTCCGATCACAACGACGCTCGTTCTAAGACTATTTTCTCTGTTGCATGAATCCAATAACTCGCCTTACGCTGTGAGAGCTATCAACTCGCTCCTCTCGCAACCCCGGCTGTATCTGGACGGACCTGCTTTCAAAGACCAAGTCCTTCATCATCTGCGATTCTCAATTGAGTATCTCAGGAGACAAGACCTTCTGAGCTCCCAGGGTGCTCCAATTAACTTTGCAGGTCTTACTTCTCATCTCTATTTTACGGAGAACTCGAGTTTCGCACTCAATGCCCTGATCAAGGGCGAGTATTTCCATGAACTCTGTTCGGAGATAGATACGAAAGAATCACACGTTCTGCGTACACTGATGGTAGTCATGGCCCATCTCTTTGGTAGACGACCATGTAGAGAGGTATTTGTACCCTCGTTACCGTTGCCCAAATGCCAAGATTACTGACCTACTTGTGACGCTAGGCAGATGCAGAGTACCTCGAGAATGTCGTCAAGCGATCCTCCTCCATCGTGTTTCTGCCCGCTGTACCAGCTCAAGCAGCGACAATCCTTCGAAAGCACAATGAAGACACTCTACGAGTCTTCACTACATATGTCAAGACTTTCGTAGACCAGCACATTAAGACAGATGACGACAAGTTGCCCTTGACTGGTATGAAAGCTGGCGGCTCCGATGATAGAACGATCCCAGGGTCATTGCCTCCATGCAAGGTTAGATCGTCATTTGTCGCCTTGTCTGGTCATGGTGACCACTTTGAGAGCATACCAGATCTTTGTCGAACCACTCGCAGTGGGATCTTTTTGGAGGAAGCTGTGATTCCTCATCTGGACGTCTATCCAGATGAATCAAAGGCTCCTCTCAACGCATGTACGTACCACTCAAAGATTTCGGATGCCAGAACAAACTAAACATTCCCTCGTTCACAGATTTATACGATTTCTACATGCACGGAGACCTCGAGTCGCTCGAAATAGCCAACGGAGTTAAGAGATCTGACGTCTGGTTCTTACTCAACGGTCAAAATATCTCCCATTATCAAACCTACTCACAACTAGCTGACAAGTAAATTCAGATTTCTCCCTCGTCCTAGCCACCATAACAGCAAGCTTAGCAAATTTCCTCAAGCTTCCAGAATCAGACCTAAGCCTCTTGGACATTGTGGGGGAAGGGGACGAAGCCAACAACGCCGAGGATGACAACTTTACAACAGACTCAACGACCGACACTGAAAGCACAGTCACCTCTACAGCCACCGCCGATACCGGACGGACTTCTGTCGGAACCGCATCATCGGGAGGATCTAAGCCGAAGACGAAAAAGAAGGTATTGGACTCATGGGAAGACTCTGAAGACGAGGAGGACGAGCAAGAGGAAGCCAAGGTCGCAGTAAGCGAGGACTTGACGAAAGAACAACTGGAACGGGGTTTCCTCAGCATCTACAAAGCGATGAAAAAGCTGCGACTCGAATTCGACACCAAGTTCCGCAAGATTTTTGCATAGATGGGATGGATATTCACAGATATGACTCTGATGGGGAGGAAAAGCGACTGCACTTCAATAGACTGGTACGGTAGATTTCACGGCCTGAATGCGAATGAATGAAAGCATAGAAAGTCATGCGAATGGGAACAATTAGACTAGGGGAACGACGTTTTGAATTCACCTAACCATACTACCATTAAGAACCCAGCACTCAGCACTCAGCCCCCAGCCACCCACCCAGCCCCCCCCCTCACCATCGAACCATGGATACCCCCCCTACCACAACCGCAACGATCGCATGCGCAGCGAAACTCAATCCTCGTCCCCCGGAAACCTATATCACACCAATTACCCAAACCATCCCCAATAAAACCCCCCTTTGACTCACAACACCCATCGCATAGCGTGCTTGATTTGTTTGCTCACAGTAGACCGATCGTAATATCGCCCTTGACCTTCGCATAGAGATCTACCTACAAGTTCAAAAACACACAAAAATTACTACATCAACCCAATCGTAATATCACCCTTCACCCTAGCATAGAGATCTACCTCGACTTCCAAATCCAGCTCAATCTGAATCTTCAGGCTCGATGCCTTGGCCCCATCGCTGGGTGGGCGGTCTAGGATCCTGCTCTGGCGCACCGGGGCGATGCGCCCGCCTTGGGTGCCTTGTTGCTGGCCGCTTTGCTGTTGTTGGCGGAGGGCCATGATTTGTTGCTGGAGGGCTTGGTTTTGCTGCTGCAGGGATTGGTCTTGGTTGGTGGGTTCTTTCATCTCTTGTTGGGTTTGGGTGTTGTCTGTTTTTTGCTGTTGGGAAGTCATGGCTTGGGATTGGGAGGATTGTTGTTGTTTGCGGCCGCCGGTTGCTTGGGCTTCTTGCTCGTTGTCGGAGGAGGCGGAGTCGTCGGCGTCGGGGGCTCTGATGGAGCGGGAGAAGGAGTCAGTACGGCGACGATGGGGGTTGTGGGACATGGGAGGTTGGGTGGGGGTAATGCGCACTGCTTTGTGGGAGCTGGAGGGTTCTTAGGACCAAGCTTGGGAGGAGACTTTTGTGCCATTTGTGCTTACTGGTGATGGGATGGGTTCAAGCTAGGAAGGTGGTGAAGCTTGAGTGCAAAAGGGACTATAGATCTTGTTTAAGTAGGTAATATAAATATCAATTGGAGGAGTAGATATGGCAGAGAGCAGATGAAAAGGAGACGTTGAAAAGGGCGCAGTTCCCAGGTACTTATGAAGTTCAATTTGGACGAACCAGCCTCCTCATCATGAAACGGCTTGTGATTGATTCCCTGGTTTTAGTCGGTTGGATTATCCGAATGACGTCGTTGCGCATTTTGGGCGTTTTTGGGCGCCGATGATTGCCCGCTTCGATATTAAGGGCAGCGGAGGTAGCCCCTCACATCCTAGCCTACCACTCTCGAGTACCTTACCGTAAAGTAGGCATAGTCCAAATAGCAGACCAAACCAAATTGCGTAGTCGGTATACCCTCCACATACAATTGTCGTCGTAAGCTGCATCATACATAGTAGATCAGATATATATTCGACAATTTATTGGATATATTGGATACATCAATAATAAACATGGTACTCGGTATCCTCACCTCCATCGCAGCCTGCCCCGCCATCATCGGCACCACAGAAGCCGTGCGCCAAGGCCAGGCCCAAAACAAACGAGAACAACATCGCGGCCAAAAGACCAATCTCGTCGCAACATGTACCAAAAACTCCTCCCAAAGCAGCCAGATCAATGGTGGCTTGATCGTCTTAAAGAACAATAAAGTCAGTATCCCTCCCTCAGATTATATACATTTGCAAGCTTGCGCGAACCAGAAGAAAACCCCACCTACTCACACTTCTCCCCCTCCCATAGCTTTACATCGCCGCCCCCACCTCCGACGACGACGACGACCCCCCAGAAGACGAACTCGAATTCGAATGCGCCCCACCCCACCCCTTCACCGGCTACTTCATGCCCCACCCCTCCCACAACTGGTCCTGGCGCGGCGAAGGCCTCGTCTCCACCATCGCTCCCGGGCCCCCCATCCTAAACTGGATCTACATCGACAAAGACACCAACGAGGTAAAATACGGCGACAAACACCAATCCGCGGGGCACATCATGGGTCCCTGGAACTGCACGAAGATTGATAGGAGGATGACGTTTGAGGGGTGGGAAGGGTTTTTGGCGGTGAGGGAGAAGAAGGGGGAGTGGGCGGTGTATTTTGATCGGGAGGATGATGGGTTGAAGGGGAAGGTGGTGGGGAGGAGGATGTTGGAGGTGGAGGTTTGGAGGAGGGAGAGGAAGAAGGGGAGGGAGGATGCGGGGGATAAGAATTATAATGGATGACTTTTGTTGGGTTTGTTTTGGAGATGGGGTTGGGTATGTCTTTTTGGATGTTTCAGGGTAATGTTTGGAGTTGGGATAAGGTTGCGAGGTCTCGAATATATTATTGAATTTTTTTGAGCTGATTTCGCGGAGATGTCTTGGTGGTAGGTATTTGCATCATCTACTATGCAAGATTGGGCTTCACTTCTCTATCATGGATGGTTACAGCACCCTTTGCAATCTCTACCTGTCTTTGAGCAATGCTATACATACCCAATGAATTGTACGGCTTACATACCAAGCCACATTTCCCTCTCCAGTTCCACATACCGACTCTTCAAGGTTATTGCGAGTACGCGAGGAGTTCTAACATTCAGTCTTGTATAATAGACCATTTGTTTATTTGAATATGAGAAATCTTGGCACGCACCAGCCTCAACCCCCTAGATCTACTGGGTCTACATAGAATAAGCGCCGCTTTATTGTCGCGCGACACTACATAAATAGTACCTTTGCATAATATATCTACTCTGTAATCGCGTTGATATTCTAATACGTCCGCTTTTATAAGGCGCCAGACCCTTTATAATGTGCTCCATAGGGGCTCCTCGATCCTATCTAAGAGAATGGAGTGGAGCATGAATAATGCATATAGAGCTAACACTTGTGCTACTGATACCTGCGGAGCAACTCCAATACTGGAAATGCGACTCGCCTCTGGGTTCACTGTATCCTTTCAGGCTAGTGCATAGTGGAACCATGTCATTATCTCTCAACGGTGAGATTTGCATCGCCTGCTCAACTTATCGATTCTGGAAACTAACATTTTTTATGCTCAAGCCATTGTCTCGTCTTAAAACAGAACAGCCACCGACCATCCGGCAGCACGCCCTCGATCCGGAACGTCCACCAGCCCGTGCGTAAAAACATGCCGAGAATCCACAAATCAGCAAGCACGTCATTGCGGCCTGGGGTCAGCGGCCCACCGTATGCGCCAGTGGTGGTATTGCGGACAGCAAGGTGTGCGTTGTCTCTGAACGACGTGGTTTTGAGCGGGATTGTATACGTTATCGGTTCTTCGTGCTCTCCTGACTCGAGCACGGCCGAGCTGGTGATGCGTAGTTCTGCGGTGTCGAGGCCTGGCTCGTCTGGAGCCGTACCGCGCAGGTATACGAAGAATATTTGATTACTGTGTTGTTACGCAACAAGCCATAGTATGAGAAGTTGATTTGAATAAGCACAAAGTGGGTGCTTACACTGGGAGCGGGGAGGGTGCGACCTCCAGAAACTCGACATCAAATAGCTGCTTCTCACGAGAGACGGTACAGAATGTCGCCTCGTTGTTGCCGGGGACGCGGACTCCTTCACCTGTCGTTGCCATTGTTGTGCTTTGGAGGGAAGCGACCACAGGGACTTGTTGTAAGGGGCCGAAGGATTTAGTAGCGGCCAGGGAGGAGAACGTGGAGATAATAATGTGTAGCTGAGTTGTTGAAAGCATGTTGCTTGGTTTCTGTTTCCAGAGGATCTGCACATTCATCGGTACCTTTATACCTCTCTACCTCAGCCGCATTTAATTCTGGTTGCCTAGCGGCTAACTTAAAGGATTATTTACCTTATACCACAATCCTTCCTAGTTGCAATCCTACATACTAGCCAATAGAACCTGCAGAAAGAAAGTCATGTTTGAATCCTACCGAACACCTCTGGTGCCGCCTGTAGAAAGTGGTTTATAAGGTACAGCTCATATCGAGCGAATTTCGGCGGATGTGAAAGAATGAAGCATAAGTGATGCATATAGAGGAGTTACTAAAGCTGAGTTCAAATACTTATTAAACCCCTGTAGAGCATCAAATATCTTTCTTATATACTTATTAAGTGCGAAAAAGAAATATTAAAGGGTAAGAAACCCCGACAGCGACAATTTCTAAGGGATGATGGAAACGAGCGTCCGTTTGGGATAATTGTAATCTCGCTCACAGCCGAAAAAAGCAGAGAGGAATGCGCGACTTTGCTTAGAATCTCAATTTCTGCTATTGATTTGAGCAAGGGTCATGAAACTAATATTCTCTTAATCCTGGTTCAAACTCCAATGGACTTATCTCTTCGTCACTTCATTTCATCGCAGATTTGTCCTCTTCACCTCAATGCTGCAGCGGTCTCCCATCTCCGCAGCTATCCAGTCCACTATTTTTCAAAAATCTATAAGCGATTGACGATATGCTCTTGTTCTCTTCTCTGAGCTTCTTGGTCATTGCTCTGATCCAGACAAGCATTAGCATGAGTCAATTGCTCGATTTCGTCAAGACAACCGAGGTCTAGGGTACACGTTGGGCAAATAGAAACGGCATGGTAAGCTGGAGGACTTTCGTCCAAAACTACCGGCGTCTCATCAGCCTTGGCCATTTTATGAAAGTCTTTGGCATAACCCACACCACTGGCGATCTCGTGATTCAAATCTACAATAGATGGATCCGTAACGTCAAGCCCCTCGAAATGCTTTTCCCATCCGTCAACGGTGATGATGTCGTCGACGACCGCTTTAGCCAGTTCCTCAAGATTGCAAATATCTTTGCCCATCTCTTTCAGGACTTGCTCCGTGATACTTCTGAAAGTACCATCCAATTCTTTCCTGACACCTTTAGCAACGCTTCCTCCCAACTCATTCGGCAGTCTGTTGAGCTTGTATACCACATATATAACGGCAACGGGTCCAATGATAGCATGAAGGAACGCCGAAGCGGTCGCTGCGCCAGCCTTCGCAGCTAACAAATTCGCGGTCGCTGCAGTTGCGCTCACATAGACAATCTTGTGTGTGGCAGCCGCGATAAGCATGTGAAATGTCTCAGAAGCTAAAATCTTCGGCAAGATGACAGTGATGTGTGACGCGAACACTTTAATCAGAATCGCTCCGACGATGGAGCCTACCACGGCGCCAGTGGACGTTCCGGCAGTGACAACAGCAGTATGCTGGGTAGCGACGGTAACTCCATGTTGGACTGCAAGGTTGGTGTGCGTGCTGGCATGCTGGGCGACAGCTTGCGTGATCAAGTGCGTCAATTTATCACGCGCGGTTTTAACTCCTTTCTTCGCCAGCAGTGTTGCAATATGGACAGCAAGGCTTTTTCGCACAACCTCGTCTTCGATAAGACGGCCCAAGAAGTATTGATTCAGATCATCGGAACAGGACTCCACCACAGTACCATATTCCCTTGCAATTATTGCGGCCACAGGCTCTGACAATCCCGAATCGAGCGCATGGTCATGGTATTTTTTCTTGCGGATGAAGCACTGGAAGACATCTGCATAGGTCGCGTTCTGGGATAAGCTGTCGGAATTCAGGATGTGTGTACGCGGTTTTCCCTTCTCCAGACCATCAGTCTCTACAATGGACATACAAACTCGTCGGCCCTGACTAGCGACATAGGTGTGTATCGCGTGCTGGATCCTGTCGAGGAAGTCGGGCTTTTGCTCGCCAAGGCGGTCGAGAAGGCTGCACATAGAAATTGGCTCTGTAATTGGACTTCTGGTAGCCATGCTTCTGTCGTCGGTCTGTGCTGCCACTAACTCCTGGTAATTCCCCATATGAAGCTCCACTGATTATGATTATCATTGCAAAAGTAAGGGGGGTTCCATCTTCAATTTGAATGTTCAGTCCTCCACAAGGATATCAGCTGCGGCTGTAGATCGCCCAATGGTTCTAGCCTTGCGACGGCATATACCGGCCGCGCGTGATGATGATCTCCCTAGTATTACGCCAGCCTTTCCAAATAGTCAACTTAATTTATGCTAAGATGGGAAATGGAAAAGCGGCTGGTTTTATCGTCGATCTTGAAGTAGCCTTACTCGAATTTTGGAAAATAATCTTGATAAATCCAAGCCACCAAGACGTGCAATAAGACATTGAAGATGAACTCTTCTCCACCGCGCATTCAGCTCTAGAAATCAGAGACACTGATCGAAGAGTAGCAGCAAGGGAGCGTGGACTTCAGCCGCGCTAAAGCTTTGGGAAACGTTATATTTTCAATAATCAGGAAATCGGGCAGCAGCCTTACTGGAAGATAGGGCGCAGGTCATCCAGGCTAACAACACACGTAGACTCCACCAATTCTTCTAGAACCGCCACCACTGACCGTTCAAAATCGCAAAACCGCAAAACGCGATACCCCTCATATCGTTATTACGAGCATACTTGGAAGATATTAACTTGTTAATTTAGTATGGTGGCGATAAGAGCTCCAGAGAAGCCCCTTCAGAGCCCCTATGATAAGGCTTGTAAGGCCACTGTAGGGGCTCAACTTGGGATGTGTCATGGACTCACACATTCCTTCCGACCTTACGCGCGGCCTCACAGCCTTACCAGAGGTAAGTCCTAACAATTGACAAGTATCAGTATACTACCATGGTTGTAGCGTGCTGTGCCAATGCCGTCCCTCAGGCTCATAAGCCTCTCCGGATTCCACGATAGTCACCAGCCAGTCATTGTACCCCAACGTCAAAGGAGACGTAGATGGTGCGGAGGGAGGCCAGGATATTGTTGTTGTCCTAGGCGCCGCGTGGCCCTCATAGTTTAAGACGACAGGGTACTTGATAGTCGTAGCAGCTGTAGAAACACTCACAGTGGATTGTCCCCCGCTTTACGGAGTGTCCACGCTTAGGATTTAGACATCATTTGTTCACAGTCTCATGCCCTGCCGTAGCGACCTCCAAGATTTGATGCTCTAGTCCCTCCACAACCTCGACCCCAACGCCTGCATCCTCTAGTCTCTTTCTCCCCTCATTCTGGCCAACAAATTTCTCAGGCTCTTTGAGTCCCACATATACAGTGTTAACCGCGGCTTTCAGCCCCAATATCCTTTCTACACAAGTTTTGTTGCCACTCAGTCTCTTATTGCACGGCTCCATAGTCGTGTACAAGATTGTGTTTTTCGGCAGCACTTCGCCGAGGCGCTCCTCTGGAACATGGTGTGCTTGAGCCACTTTCATGAAGCAGCATTGCTCTGCATGTGTATTCCCTGGTAGTTCCAGAGTGTAGCCAGTGGACAGGATCTCATTGGTATCGGGGTCAACGAGGACTGCTCCTACACAGAAGTTCGTGGGTGAGGGAGGTGAGCGACGGGCTTGTTCAAGGGCATATTTCATGTAACTTTTGTGGTCGCCGGCTGCGATAGTTGGGTGAGCCGGTTCGGATTCCATTAGAAGCGACACAATGTGCACAGGACTCCCACGAAACGGGCTTGGGCCTGGCCGTAAATTTGCTGCTTTGGTAGGATAAGGTATGGTAGTCATATTCGTTACACCAGGCTCTGTCCTAGATTGAAGGTATTTTGGGTATGATCCGACTTTGTCACCATATCACTTCTTGCTGCACTCAAAGGGCCCTCACTGTCAGCTTTGCAATCATAGACCGCGGATGGAAAACGTCCTATGGTAAGGCTATTCTCGAGTACGGCAACTTGAGCGAGCATGAGCTGAGCGGATGGGAGCTTCAGCAAGATTTCATATACGGTAATGGCGAGGTGCAAAGCGTACAAAACCAACGAGCACATCTTTGCCAATGTACATCACATCCTTCGCTACTCCTCAATCTACACACAATGCTATCCATAGGTATGATGAAAAGGCAGATGAACGAGGCGGGTTGGGATCTGAAAGAGCCCAAATTGCGGTCAATGGCATTACAGCGCACTTGAGATTTAGGAGCGCCAATCGTGAAGGCTCAGTCTTTACACCATATTTTGAGGATGACAAAGCAGTCTGGAGGAAGCTACGCAGACAATTGGCCAAGGACGTCTTCTAGAGGCTCGGTGATAATAATGTATAAACACATTGTTAAGGCTTATCTGAAAGAGCTTGGAAATCCTGGCGTCTTGAATATTGGTTCACAAAAGCTGGACGAAGCTATCCAAAAGGCAAAGTTCGGGGACGATCTTATCTGACATGAGAAGAACAGCATATCAAAGGCCCCGCAGCTTCCCACTGGTGAATTGATGCCCGAGTCTTCCGGAGACGGATTCAGGGGGTTTAAAGCCAACACTAGGTATCACAACGGTCCAAGCAAGAACCTCCTTAAATGCTGTCGCATCACTGAAAGGGTTGAGCCGACACTTCTGGTCACTCCAACTAGAGCCCTGCTCAGGTACCCGAACAATGTCTCAGGCCGACAACTCTGCAATGTCGGAGCCTAGGACCTCAGGCTAGAGTCGGAAAGAAGGGGCAGACACTGCGCCCTATCTATGACTGAAATTCGGAGGATATCCGGGAATCATCAACGGCTTAGTTCGCCTTAAATCTTCTGGGGAATGCAAAGACGGCCATTCTGAGGTGAACAAGTTGACTAGGTCACCCACTGCCTGGTCTTTCCACACCGATATTTCACATGTGAGGCACTTTGGATGTTATGAGAGCTTGCATAACTTTTGGAATTATGCTATGCTATGAAGTCAAGCTTCGGAGATAAGTTGCGATGGAAGACAAAGATCAAGGCGTTCTACAGATCGCTTCGCGAGGCCCAGAATTCCACGATGCAAGCACTATCAACAAGGGAACAGAATCGACAGAAGTCCGACAACTGAGAACGCTGACCAGCCGTAAATCATTCAATCGTCGCCAACGAAGCATTCTAAGCAGTCAACGGTTTCCTCCCCCAGACAATATGCATATCATTTTGCGCGTGAATATTCTTATCACTCAAATCCTTGCTCACTTTACTCAACAAAATCCGCACCTCATCCGGACTCCAGCCCAACACGCGTGTGAACAGTGCCATTGAGAAGCCCTCCAAGCCCTCCTTAAGCTGCACAAGATTAAACGCCCCGACCTCCTTCATCTTCTTGTCCTTCGGCCAAAGACCTAACGGCAATCTAACCCTCTCATGATGCACGTCCTCGAACCCAGCAGCGCGTACCCAGTCCTCTAGCTGGGGACCTGGCTGCACGATTCGGCCACTTATCTTAGCCGCGTTCGCAAAATCAATATTCCATTTCTCCAACCAACTGCCCTTGGCTGATCCGTCTTCAGAATATGTCACGAAATCACCGTCCTGAAACTCAACGATCCCACCAGGTTTAAGGTTCTCATAGCATCGTTCCACCAGCTTCGGCCAATCTGCAACCGCACCCGCCATGAACCTCGAATGTATGTAATCAAATTTTTCAGGATGCGCCCACGGACTCTCAACATCGTCGACCTCAAACCTAACATTCTTCGGCACCCAACTCGGCTGCACCGGACTAAAATCATTGCCAAAGATCTCGGCATCGGGATAACAGTCTCCCATCTCCACACACCAGATCCCCGTTCCCGTTCCTATATCCAAGATCCTTTTATGCTTGGTGTCCGTCAAGGGGGCGAGGTGGAGTCTCCCATCGCAGGCACGCATGTACATCTCATGATGCATGTCCATACGGTCTTGTTCTGGTTCATCATTGGGGAAGACGTAGGTGCCTTGGCGGAACGCATGGTAGCGACGGCCGTTTTCATGGTGGTAGTTGACGACGGAGGAGGTGAGCGACGCAGTGTAGGTTGAGAGGTCGTCTTCGCTGTAGGAGGAATCGGTATCGATTGCTATTAAGCCTTCGCCATGGCTCAACGGTTGAGCAGTGGGTGGTTCTTGGCCAGGCGCAGCCTCTTGGCCGGGCAGAGATTCATGCTCGGGGTGGGTGCTGGCCTGATGGGTTGAGGTTGGTTCGGCCATCGCGACTGACTTCTGAAGCTGAGGATATTGTTTGGGAAGGTTTGGAGGAGGGAGGGGCAAGGGAATGACAGCCGTTAGCTCATTGGCGCAACCCTACTAGTGGGGGACTGAGTCTTTCAGTGTGCACCAGTAAATACTACCTGATTAGCATCAAACGGGGCCCGGCATCTATCAATGAGCCGCGTGCATTCAAGAAGTCTGATTTAACTTTCCACCTAAGACTTTCAGTGGAAAGTCTATATGATTAGACTATCAGATTGTATAAACATCTACAGCTTCATAACAAAAAGCTTTTCTTTACTACTCTTTTCATTTAAGAAATCTTACTCGTAAGCTGTACGAAGTGCATATTGGTTCTCTAGTCACGCTAAGACTTGCCGGCCCACGCCCCGCTAATCGAATGACCACAGGTCGGATAGATAGTTCGGAGAACAACACCACGGCTCGAGCCTTAGCGAGCCAAGATCGATCAGCCCCACGAGTTCTGGAGCCTGAAGAACCCTAGCCGCTTAGGCGTGATTGGTAAGTTAGGTGCGCCACTCAGCCATTGGGAACCCTTTAGAAATAGATTTTCTTTTCGTCTCGGTAGGTGATTTTGGTACTTCGAACTTGGTTGGCATCTTGATCAGCCTGCTCTGGGATTGAAATAGAAAACCTCGCGCTGAATTTCTGTTGCCTTTGCAGATTATTACATACAATCATTATTCGACGAACAGATCTCTGACCGTGGCCACATTATGCCAAAACGTTGCACCGCTTCCAAGCCCGTCCGTAAGGCGTTCTGCAGGTTGGATTCCAGGTAATTTGGCAAGGGTTAGAGGGTCCTATCAACCTCTATCACCCTCAGATTGATAACTCATTGACACTGGTTATCATTCGAACTAAGCTGATCGCCTCAAACCCACACCTGGTTTAGGCTATACGTGACAAATCAGCATGCTTTGTCCGAGAGAATGAGTATTCTCTCAGGTTCGAGAGCCTTTTCTACGATCTGTTGTAAGGAAGGTCTTCCAGCTGGCTTGCCGCTTGTTGATCTAGGGTAAGTGGTGAAGTGGAAGCTGGATTCCGTATTTGCTATTCAGATGGAGCGCTGCTAGACTTCTAGCACATGAGTGATTGTGCGGCTCGATTGTTTCATCTACCATCTTATGGCAATCACGCAAGAAGGATGTGTATGTGCAGCAATTTTGCATACTTTCCGGACTGTTGGCTTTGGCATAAGGTTGGATAATGGTGTGAAGCTTTCTGGAGACACTTGACTACAATTGGCAATGAGGACGTTATGTTTACAAGTATCACGATTGACTTACGGGATGACTTGGATTGACCGTTGGGTTCCCTCCGCCAGATTCCAGCCCTTTCACTTATTAATGTGGCTTGACCGGTGGTTATTAAAGATTCAACGCATATCCTACCGGTGGGGCTGGTTTTCAGCTTGTGTCAAATCGGTTTAGGCTGGGAGCCAGCAGCCAGATGCCCGGATGGCTGCTAGAAATGCTAACCTTTTCAGCTGACAATAAGTGGCCCAGAATGTATATTCTCGAGACAGTGCAATAAATCACACAGAGTTTGCGCATTGCTCCTGGAGGGTTTTGCTGTGTCTAGTCATACTCGATGAGCGCAACTTGTTCCCTTCCCAGGAGACAGCACTCATCTTTAGCAGCAGTTATACTAGGAATCAATTTGAGACCTTCTATTTGAGGGTATTACTATTTACAATTTCAAGGAAGGCTTGAAGGCCTTGGAGTCGTAAAATAGTTGTTTCAAGATACCCGTGGCGGAGCTTAGACGCGATGATGATACGGCTGAGACTGCACTGGCAATACGAGCAACGGCACGTGGCTACGGGCTCTATTATCACCAGGTATGCCAAGAGACTCTTGGCTCTAGTTATTTATTGTCATTACGGAATTTTCCACAATTCGTATTCTTGCAGTATTAGAAATCAGGCTGAGGCTGTCATGTGGAATCGACGTCTTTTGTTGCTTGGAGGATATCGTACTTTTTATTGGCACAAATTCCGATGTACCCGACTGTATGTGGAATGATTGCGCGAGAGCTAAGTGATAGCTGCTGATGTGTTGCTTGGTCCGGTGTGTCGCTCTGGTAAGGTAGTATATCGAGGGCGTTCAGCAGGCGGCATTTTCCAATGAATTCGCGAGTCCCTTGCGAGAGCCAGGTGACTACTGCTTATATATTGCTCAGTTCGGCGTGTTTGACTTGGAGTCATGGATGAATTTGACAGGCAGCGTCTTCCAATTTTTCTTTAGAAATATACGGTCTTCCGTCTCTTCCCACAATCTTTGTATACTCAGAACGAGCAGTGTAGGCAGCAGCGTTACTTAAAGTACCTATACCTTACACTTATCCTTCCTGGCCTCATTCTAGCATCAACAATGAAGTGGACCTACCTCACGCTGGCCGCTCTCGCCAGCGTTGCAACGGCATGTGTTGTTGATCTCGACAATCGCGTCACCTGTCCCACAAGAACAATCAGCAACATCACAGCCAACGTACGTTCCTTCCCCTCCCAAAGCCAAAGACCTCTTCAAAACCGCTAACCCGTACTTCCCAGTTCGACAACCGGCCTGCAAACAGAACTATATACGAATACCGCCACCTCAACTACAACAACATCAGCGTCGAAAACCAAGGGCCTCTTGGCATCTATCGTCGCGGCCTCGTTCCCCATTCCGAACCTAACTACGCGGCCGCCTACCCTGCCAACCCTCTTACCAACCCAATTGCCCCAGGTATCACCCTCTCCCTCGAAGGCACGAGAACCACCTCCTTCGACTTCTACGGCGTCTACGTCGGCTGTCTTGATCTCTACAACATCCGATCCGGCTATGCAGCCACGCCCTGCAATATATCCATCGACTGCGCAACCTACCTCTCCTTTGAAGGACATCTTGGCCCCCAAATATTTGAATATAAAAACCCTACTACTAATGAGTGGGATGCCCCAATGACGCTCATGCAGCCCACAGGGTATGAGTATTGTCAGGAGGTGACGATTGACTTTTGGGGGGAGTATCCGAGTGAAACGGTTATCGTGATTGATGATGTTAATTATACGATCAGAGAGGGGGAATGCATCCCGGGTTCGCCTCCGGCACGGAATTGTCCGAGTCCGATTTAGATTGGTGTGAGGATGGAATTTGAGCAGGATTTGGGAAGAGGCGAGTGGTTTTTGGGGTAAAAATTAGTACAGAATAGATGGAGCGAGGGAGCAATCTGTAACTCTATACTGTCTTTACAGTTGAGGACGATTAGCAGACTGGATTGAGCTGGAGTTTGCTTTTTTTACGCGGCTGATTATTGTCAATGTGTCTCTCGTACATCAACGAGAATAATAGGAGCAATATCGAGATGGGATATATTACCTGAATTCTATTTATAGTTGTACGGTATCTTGAATGGACTAGCTGCACTAGGCATTCTTGGCGCTCGGCTTTTTTTCAGCCCTAGAAGCACAGACCATCTGCACGACATTCGCTTGTATGCCTTGTATTTCAGGCATTACATCGTCCTTGCATCTTATATGAACAATTGTAGCCAAGCAATTTAATATTGATCTGATTCATGAGTGGATAGCTGCTGCTATAGAATGAGAGATGATGCATGCAAATCCCCGTTCGCCCCCTCATTACCCAACCTATACAATTGATTTTACAACACGTCAACCATTAATTCATCTTCATCTTCTTCTTCCATGATCCCAACTCCACTGTCCCTCTTCCTCACTCTACCTTTGCCTCGTCTGGTTTCTACAAATCCTTCAACATCCTTGAACCGACATGCACTGACTGGTGTCAAGAGTCCTTTGTGTTCGGTCACCTCAGCTCCTCGCCGTTGAACATCACTCATATGAGCCAACTTAATGTCGTCTGACTTCTCTGCACAGGCTGCTAATTCCCGTTGAACGGCTTCCACGGCTCGCACGCCCGCATCTCGTTCTTCTTGCAGCTTCCTCAGCAAATGCTGCTGCTTTTGATCTGCACCTGCAACCTTGATATTCGCTTCTGAGAGATCAGAAGACAATTGCCCGATCCTGACGTTCAAAACGCCCGCTTCGCGCTCTCGGCCGATGCGTTCTTCTTCGAATATACGCTCGGTCTCCCGGATAATCTGCTGCTTTTCGTTCAGAGCATTTTTCAATTCATGTTCTTGGACCTTGAGCTCTTTGATTCGCTCATTTCTCTCCTCAATTTCCTGCTCTGCTTCCCTTCTTCCTGTCGTCTCGGCAACGACGTGACACTCAAGGTCGGCGACAGCTTCGTCCATCTCGGCTCGTAGATTCGACATGGCTTCGTTGTGTTCATCTTCCATCCGCGTAATGAGCATTTCCAGCTTGCCAACTTCGACTCTATAGGAATCGAGGGCGTCTTGAAGTTTTGTGATTGACCGATCCTTCTCGTCACAAACCTTCTCTAGCGCCCTGAGTTGAGTGGTAGCAGCCTGGACGTCGCTTTCACAGGCTTGTGCTCTGGCCTGCGAGGCATCGGCGCGTGCCTTCTCGTTTGAGCTCTGCATGCTTAAGCCATCAGCGTAATTCCTAGCACGATCTAGCTGCTCAAGCACTGCATTGAACTGTTTGCGCAAATTCGATTCTTGCTGCTTGGTTGTTGACGCTGTGTCCTCGGCTAACAGTGTTTGGGCCTTCAACATCCGTATGCGATCGAGCATGATGTCAAGCATTGGCTTTGGGTCTTCAGGCATCAGACCAAGCGCGATCTCACCAGGAAAGAGGTATTCGAGGTCTAGGCGGGCAGTCCTGAATGTCTCTGCGTGGGAAGATGGTAGGTTGGTTTGCGTAGTAGCTTCGTGTTGAGATGGAGCTTCTTGCGTCTGATCAAGTTCTCGGAGGATTCCATCATTGGAGGCTTCGGTGACAAAAGCATCGTCATCGTTATCGACAAATATCTCTACTTCCGATGTGGCAGGTTCTCCAGATCCAGTACCAGCTGACACGGAGTCGGGGGCCATGGTTCGCTCACCCTTGAGCTCGTCGATCTCTTGCTCGAGTTGCTGGATCCTTTCCGAACTCCCCGCGTCTTTTGATCCATCGCTGTGTTCTCGGTTTGAGTCCTTGGCCAGTGCCAACTGGTCCTTGAGGCTTTTGATTTCCTGCCACTGTGTTCTGTGTCTTTTTTCGGAATCAATATCATTGATCTCTTCACTCAAGCGATGTCTGCTAATACGCCTCTTTAGTCTTGCGTCGAGGATTTGGCGCAAGGGCTCGAATTGGACCTCGCCACATAACGGCCCCGGGGATGGTGAGAGAGATGGTGATGGTAGTGAGGACGGAAGCTGGGTGGGCAGCGATGAGAGTCTTGGCGTTCCAGAGCGTGATCGAGATCTCGTTGGTGAGGATGCTCTCACACACGGTGTAAAGCATGCGCGGCTTAGATGAGGGGTGAGGCCGGTGGATGAAGAGGCTGTATGAATCTCTGGTCCGGGTTCTGAGAAACGTACGCGCTTCTTGGCTTTGGTTGGTGTCTTTGGAGCTTCTCGACCCCTTTGGCTTTCGTCCTCCGGCTGCTGTACGACATTCGTACTAATAGGGTCTATGAGACCGGAGCTCATACGTCTTTTGCGACGGACGGCTAGAGGAAGGTCATCTAACACCTGGTGCTCTCCTTGTTCCACGGTGTTTTGTGCCATTGTGGGGCGGGTATTGGGCATTGGTTGTGGAGATGTAGTTATTATGAAAGAGGATGCAGAGGAGATGAGAGAGGAGCAGCATATAAGCAAAAAAAGCAGAACATAACACGCTCAAAAGCTATGGTAAACAAAGAAGTGTTCAAAAGTTGAGTATGGAGATTCGTAGGCTACAGTCATAATCGGATGTTTGTAAACAAAGCCTAAGCCTATTCTTCATAAGGCTGGCGATAACCGGCGCGTCGCAAGATGTGTCTTGGCATGGGGAATGATTGGATGGGGGCCACTGAAAGTGCATATTGCTGCTAACTTACTCCATCGACAAGCCAGGAAAATGTACCTTGGTAAGTCTGGGCACACGATTGGGGTCCGCATTGTAAGACGTTCGTTACTGTATGATGTAGCCAGCTTGTCTGATTGCAGAAGGAGCAATCGCGGCCGATCTCGCAATGATGAGCTACCTTACTTGAGCTACTTAAAGCTAAAGGACTATCGTCAGTGTACCAAACTTTGAGGGTCAGACCACCTTCCTATAATTGCAACCTGCCGCCAGGGACTCGTCAGCCCATCAATATGCTCACCCTGGCCTCAGGAGGCACGCAGAAGAAGAGAAGAAGAGAAGAAGAGGAAAGAGACTTGAAATACGAAGTGGGAGATATGGCTTGGACAATGCACTAACAGCCTTAGCGAGGAACAGGCTCAGTCCATTCATGGAACCTCGTCATTATCTCTACCGGTCCACGGAGCAGTCCTAGGAAGCTCCCTGAGCAGTAACAGCTCTCTAATCTCAATAAGATGGAGGAACTTATTGGCCGTCTGATTTCGCCCTGGACTTCTGTATCGAACGATTCAATCAACACCAGCAGCCCTTTTGCTACAACGACCGTTTCGGCTTCGAGTCCTGCCGCCATGAGTCCAAAGACCTCCAGCCTCGAAGCCTTACCTGCAGAAATAATTACACATATCCTTGCCTTCTTGCCTGCTGTATCTCTCGCAGCTCTGTCGCGAACCTCGCACCTTCTGCGCTCTCATGCCCACAATGATCTGCTATGGATGCAGTTCGTTCGTGATAATATACCCAAAAGCGTTCAAGTCAGTTCGCCTTCGCCGGCAATGAGTTGGAGAGAACTATACATCGCCCACCATCCCTACTGGTTCCTCGTGCGCCACAAGATTTGGTTTGGTGACGTGCCTAATACCGGGAACATCATTCTCGTCCGCTACAACCCTGACGAAGGCTGCATAGAAGGCTTTCGACTCATCGCTGAACATGGCGCTCATACTTTCGACCTGTGGCAACACAATCCCAATGTTATCATCCACACCTTCAACCCCAAAGTCAGCCTATGGCTCCAGGATCCCGTGATCAAGTTCGATTACAATAATGATTTGCCTGGCAATCGGCTACAGAAAGAGGTCACAATGAACACCGGCTCGGCGCATGGTATTTGCTCCACGCTCTCTCTTTGCCAACCGATACCAAAGCAACTACAAGATACTTCTATGGCGTTGTGGCCTCCGTCCATCATTCCTTCGGTGCAGCGTGTGCGCAACGAAAGTCCTTCTCGATTTCGCGACGCCGCACACAGACCTCGAAGCTTGGATGGCATGAGTCAGAGCACCTTCCGGATACGCAAATGGGCTCAGTTCGCCAATATAATGCAGCAACTCGGCGCGGTCAGGATGGGCGAGGACGTCGTGACATACAGTACGTTGCTTCCAGAGTCATTCAACGCAACGAAAGAGAGGCCTTGGCAAGGTATATGGGTGGGTGATTACTCGGGCCATGGTTGCGAGTTTCTGCTCGTCATGCAACGGGAGGTGGTCTCGAACACCACTATGTCTAGACAGTCGTCTACAGGCTCGTTACCGTCGGGTATGTCAATTAGGCAGTCGACAACAGGGTCCTTAACCCCGGGTACGTCAATTAGACAGTCGACAACAGGGTCCTTGACCCCAGGTACGTCAATGGAAGAAATGGAAGCCGAAGCCCAGGATGATAGAGAGTCGGGCTTTAATCAAGTCTCCGCGCTGCAATCATACAATGACGTGGCAGAAGGAGGTGTGGTCAGCTTAACCGAGACCAGCGGCGGGACAGTGGAGGATCCTGCCGTAGACCCAAATGTGACTGAGGCAGAAGGTTCCACCGCCCAAATTCCACGAACGGGCAACGAGGAAAGCGCACAAAACACCCCGACAGGTAATTGGGAATATGGCAGGCTTGAAGCGATCAAGCTGACCGGCGATATAAATGTGCCACGAGGACAATATACCTGGATTGCTGAGGATATAGGTCCCAAAGGGTTGATACGCATCGGCAATGAACAAATGTTTGCGGGAGCAAGAATGGTCAAGAGCTGGGGCCGTATTGCTGGCAGGGGTTTTCGGCATGACAGGTTCATACCATCACAGCTGATTCTGATATCGCATGATACCCTTGCGCAGTACTGGGAGGTAAGCCTTATGTGTGTTCGGTCGTTTTTGTGCGTCAGTTGACATGACTCACAGGACTTTGGCCACATTTCCTTCTACAAAAGGGTTAATATTGATGACTACATAAATATTTAAAAGAGACCTGTACACAGCTAGCTTGGTCTTTATTGCCTTAAATTCACGCATGTCGGAAGAATATCGAAGATAACATCCATTAATACACTAGCCTCGCATGCGTCGTTTAATTCATCCGAAGCCAAATAGCACATGGCTGCCGCAGCAACAAACACTTCCGTAAATAGCTTGACCGTTGCCCCGAAAAGCCCATGACACTGTCAATGTAGATGAGGAGATTTGGGTACCCTGGAACCCTCCATGGACCCATAACCTCAAAGTAGTATCCTGTATACTATCTTTCCGTAGTCATTCTTCGCATAAACCCATAAGTATACACCTCATTCTCGGACCCAAGTAGCCTGACTGGTTCCTGCATCTAGCCGCCGAACAACTGCGCCGGATGAACCCATTGACATTTTTAGAAAGTATTCCTCCCGTTGTATCTTCACACATTTCTAATTGTTTAAATGTATGGTCTTATTCACAATAGAGAGTGAAAATTTCACTGATTCCTTGTGTTTTTGATTGCAAATCCCGCTCGTATGCGATGTTTCCATGCTGACCTCAGCCCTACCAAACATCGCTTAGGATTACCTACGTCCTTGCCTTCCCAGTGGTTCCTTGTTTCTTCAGCTTGCCTCAACTTGCTTCACGCCAATCGACTTTCCTTCCACCCTTTGGATGACCTCCGATGATGAGTCGAAGGTATTCGCATCCATCCTGACGCCATAGAGAGACCGAAACACCAACAGCAACCCCAGAGTGCGACCCTGGCAGTTGTTGGAACGGGGCGGAATCCCTCCCGGTCTCACCATGCCTGTCCCCATTGCTGCAAGAGCCACTGATGCACCACAACCGAAGCCGAAGGGACTCGAAGAAGGCTCAAATAATCCTGCCATCATTGTATGCTTTCTATGGGGACGTCGTGAGAATTTAACCCGCTGACCGTCTGCACAGGGTGTCGCAATTGCAGTGGCATTTGTCTTCGTATCCATCGCAGTCTACGTTTACATCGCTAAGAGAAGACCACCAAACTACTCTACTGCACCGAAGAAATCTCGATGGAAGTCGTGGACGTCAAGGGCGTCCCCTGTTGGCAGATTCTTCCACCTCCGCTCCACGGCAAACTCAATAAATAGCCACGACATGGAGGAATCATCATACACTCCCTCAACTCGCACCCGTGAGAGCCCTGATACCACCAATGCCTCAACGAACGAAGTCGATGGAGTTAATCGCAATACATCCATTCGCAGCATCATGACACTCCCTGCCTACCACCCCACCCCCCATCCCCATGAGCGTCTCATCGCTCGAGAAGGCGAGCGAGCCGGCGTGGATACGGTCATCGAATTCCCAGAAACCGCTGAGGAGGAAGAGGAGCGCAGAGAAGAAGAGATGGAATCATTGTACCAGATACGGCAATTACGGAGAGCAGAGATAGCCGAGCGAAATGAGCGACGGCGAGAGCGACAGGAAGCAAGAGCTGCGGGTGACTGGGCACGCCTCGAACAATTACGCTTACAGAGTCAAATTCGCGCAAGAGCAAGGGCAGGTAGCTCAGGCAGCGCCGCGAGCAGTACTAGTAACCTGCCCACCACTGGGCAGAGCACAAATGCCCACGCGTTGCTTGCAGATCACCATGCTCGCACAGCTAGCCATGAACGCCGTGTCAGTTCCGTCAGCTACGCCGAACTCGGTCTTGCCCGGCACGACGGGACACGCATAAGAGCCGATAGTATAGAATCTGATCACCGTCCTCTACTTGAATCAGCGGCTAGTATGGGCGGCGATAACAGAAGCCCCCTTCACCACAACCGCGCCGCTTCTGCCGAATCGGTTTTAACTACAGACTCTGATCTTGATGGCGTCAGGATAACGCCGCAAACATCGTCCAACGGGCGCAGTGGTAGTGATGGAAACGCACGGACACCGAGTAGTGGGCAGTCCAACGGCGAGCCCAGTCCACCAGCGGATGAGCCACCACAATATGAGCCTGAGCGGTATCAGGATGAGGAGGCACCGCCGTATACAAGCCCTGTGGTTGACAGGGCTGAGGGTCCGTCCAGACTGCCGAGTACGAGAGCACCACCTTACGCCAGTCCTGTGACTACCAGGGGAGATGGCATACCTAGGTTGCCAAGCTTGCGAGTCGACAGTAGCCTGCCCTCTATCGAGATCATCAGCAGCACGCCTAGTGCTACCCCTGCCGCTACACCCATA
Organism: Cladonia squamosa; assembly: GCA_947623385.2. Classification (NCBI taxonomy): domain Eukaryota; kingdom Fungi; phylum Ascomycota; class Lecanoromycetes; order Lecanorales; family Cladoniaceae; genus Cladonia; species Cladonia squamosa. The sequence continues at coordinate 557,111 of OX392372.1, read as the reverse complement.
ATAGAGAGAGCCGAGGAAAGGGAGACTGCACCCTGAAGGACTATACGTGATGCATTTATCGCCTCATTGGATTTCTTGTCGTATTTCAGCGTAGCATGCGAGCAACATTGCTTTCCTACGCCATTGGGGGGTGTTTAAAAACACTCTCCGTCACTTGCATACGTGGCGCTGGAGGACATTGGGATCTGGAAAATGATATTTTGAATGAAAGAGGAGACACGCGGGCGCATATGACTCACCGCTACTACTACTTACTTGTTTGATGCATAAGTTGGGATGAGCAAGGTCTCAACTCTCTTTCGAGATTTCTACCTGTACGATATTACAATATGGACATATAGATCATAAGACTTAGTGTAGTTATTATATTCTATGGATTCTTTCGTTCTGATGTTTGAGAGGGGATGATTTAAAGCATTATGGCAAACATGGATGAATATAATGGAAATGTCTTAATTGCTAATATGGGCACTGTTTATATGAGAGAGATACTTTCCTAAATATGCTAAGATATCCCCTCTGTAGAAGCAGCGTATCAAAAACGAGGAAACGAAGCGAGAGTATGATCCACATCCCCTCGAGTTCCCGCTCATAAATCACCTCTCAACCCCACGCCCCTCCCCCCAACCAATCAACCTCGCCCCCTCCCCCCCCCTCCCCACCACCTCCTCAAAACCCCCCGTCTCCCACACCCTCCCCTCCTTCAACACCACAACCTCTGCACACCCCCTCATAATCGCCACATCATGCGTCACCACCAGCACACCCACACCCTCTCTCACCAACCCCTGAATCATATCCCTAATCCCTCTTACGTTCGCGGGATCCAGGCCGCGCGTTGGTTCATCTAGTATTAAGATTTTTGGCCGGCGGATGATGGCGCGGGCTATTGCGAGGCGGGTGGCTTGCCCGCCGGAGAGGCCGGTGCCGCCGGGGCCGATGGGGGTGGAGTAGCCGAGGGGGAGGGAGAGGATGAAGGAGTGGATGCCGGCGGCGCGGGCGGCGGCGTGGATGGATTCCGTGGTGGTGGTTGGGGGGTCGGGGAGGGCGTAGGTTATGTTTTTTGCGATTGTGGTGGGGAAGAGGGATGGGCTGGAGGGGACGAAGGCGATGAGGGAGCGGAGGGTGCCCATGTGGAGGGTGGAGATGGGGTGGTGGTTGAAGGTTAAGTTGCCGGAGGTGGGGGGGTGGAGGCCGAGGAGGAGGGAGGTGAATGTTGATTTACCGGAGCCGGAGGCGCCGACTAGGGCGATTGAGTGGCCGCCTGGGGGGATGGTGAGGGTGAGGGATATGAGGATTGGGTGGGTGGGATGAGTTGGGTAGTTGAATGTGAGGTCTTTGAAGGTTATGGGGCCGGGGTTGGAAAGGCGAAGGGAGCCGGTATGTTCGTGGGAAGAGCGGAAGGGGAGCTGGGCGAGGCGGAGAAGAGAGGTAGCTGTTGCGCGGGAGGAGGAGATTTGAGGGATTAGACCGATTATGGAGGCAGCGGGTTCGAGACTGAAGAGGAGCATGGTCATTACTGTGAAGATGGTTTGGTTGGAGTTGGTGTGTGAGGAGGCGAGGACCGCGCCGTAGTAGTAGATCAGGGCGCCGATAAAGACGATGGCGCTGCTGCGGAGGCCGAAAAAGAAGCCGGCGTAGATGGAGCGGCGGAGACCGATGCGGAGGGCGTGGTGGGTGGAGCGGGAGTACTTCTTGTGGAAGAAGGATCCAAGGCTGAAGGCACGGACGGTGCGGATGTTGGTGAATGTTTCGGCGAAGATGGCGTTGACGACACTGCCAGCTGCGTTGGTGTGGGTTTCCCAGCGCGAGCTGATGCTTTCAAAGAAGCGAATTATGAGGTACATAATTGGGGCGCAGGTTAGACCGACGAGGGTGAGTCTCCACGAGAGGATCAAGCTCCAGAGGACGGCCATTGAGGTCATTATCAAGGCGACAAAGACGTAGGCGGCAAAACGGCCCAGGAGGTTGCGCATCTCTTCGGCGTTGCGGTCGAGGCATTCGGTCAAGCGTGTGAGACTGTTCTCTTTTGCGTCAAACCAGAATCGTGGTTGATCTAGGATACGCTTGAAGGCTTCTTTTCTGATGGCGTTGACCCAGGCTTGCCCACAATACTCTAGCAGGTAATGCATAAAGTATGTGGCAATAGCGTCAACGACTGCTACTCCAAGGACGGCCAATGACCATGTACGTGCTCGTTGCTGACGCTGGCTATGGCTAGGAAGGGAGAAAGTGCCTAGTAGCTTCGCGAAGAAATACGCAAACGTCGGGGTTGCTGCAGCGTGTATGGCTGCGCATGCGAAGCCAAGAATAAATATCAGCCGGTCCTTCCATGTTAAAATTGGCCAGATAGTCATCAGAATAGATTTCAATGGAATGATATCCTCGGTCCTTGAGATATTGCGTTTACGTTTGCGTTTTGGTAGCAATGCAGCGGTAATTGCAGACCATATGTCTCTCCTTCCTTTCGATTGAGCAACTATCTCTTGACGAAGTACAGCGGTTATAACATCGCTGTGCACAGAGTCTATTTCGATCTTTTCGGTGTCTTCGACATGTGGGGTTCTGGTTGGATTAGTCAAGGGCCCGCCCCTGAGCACCGGATTAAGAGTCGAAAAGGAGAGTCGAGAAGGGCGTTGCGGAGGGAGAAATCGGGCAGAATTCGTGGCCAAGCCTGGGCGTCGTGTGTCATCGACAAACACGCTTTGGACGGATGTTCTCCTGCGTTGGGCCCGTACCGGCCCCAAGTCATTCCAGTCAAAGTTCCTATGTGGGACCGTGCGTGTATGGGTAACGCTGGGAACATCTCGTAAAGGAGGAGGCCCTTGTTCCATGTTGTGGGGGATGTTAACAACTGATATCCTATTTCTGCTGAACGGTCCTCGCTCCGTCTCTTCGAGTTTTCTTCTGTAGTCCGCTTGAATGATTTCTCCATTCTCCAGTACATAAACAAAATCATCCGCTTGCACTTGCGACATATCGTGGGTGATGATGATTGTAGTCTTGCCTTGACGCCATCTCCGAAGGGCCTCTACCACCATCGTCTTACTTGTTTGGTCCAAGGCACTGGTGGCTTCGTCGAGTATTAGGATCGGGGTATTTCGAAGACGGGCTCGAGCGATCACGATTCTTTGCTGTTGTCCGCTGCTGATTGCATTGCCACAATCGCCGACAATGGTATCGAGGCCTTGTGGTAGATCATTGATCACGTACTGCAGTAAGGCAGTCTCTATTGCTTCCTTCATTTCTTCTTTCCTCACTCTGCCGTGATCCCGGCGGCCGAAGGCGATGTTCTTAAATATGGTCTCGTTGAATAATACGGCTCGCTGCTGCACCAGCGTGACGTTATTCCGAATCCAGTTGACGTCCAAAGTCTGAACCGGGTGGCCGTCTATCAGTATGTACCCAGATACTGGGCTGTAGAACCCTAATAACAAATCCCCTAACGTACTCTTCCCAGAACCGCTCTCCCCAACGACGAAAGTGGTTCTTCCGGCGGGAAAGGAGAACGAAACCTTGTTCAATGCAAGCTCGTTTAGGCGCATAGGGTAGGAAAATGATAGCTGTCTTCTGTAAGCATAAGGTCTAAATATGTGAATTGAGGCTACCTACATTTCGGACCTCGACATCACCCTTGCACCGGGTCGGACTCTTCTTGCCAACCATAGGTATAATCATGCGGCCCCTTTCCATGTGGACTATACTCGCCTTGATTGTAGCACCAGCCACTTTGCCTTTCAGAAGATACGGGTACTCCGTTGAGATAGCCTGTGCAGTCTGAACAGCCATGAGGCAAGCCCAGAAGCAGGTCAAAATATCGCCAGGGCTTCTTTGGCCAGTGTCGACGAGGTGGCTGCCATACCAGAAACCCTGCACGAAGATGCTCAGGATAAAAAAACGAAGGAATCCGTTCTGTAGAGCTTGAACTCGTGCTTGGCCAAGGTAGTGGCTTGCAACTTTTCTAATGGCCATGGCGTATTGCCAAAGCTCGAAGTCCTGTCCATTGAAAATCTTCACAGTATCAATGGCTGAGATTGCCGTGCTTGCCATCTTTAAAGAATTCGTAAGTTCTTGCCGCTGCGCCTCGACGCTTGACATAATTTGGGCTGATATCCAAGCCAGAATAAACGCTGCGGCCGGCATGGTTGCAAGGGTGATGAGGGTCAGGCTCCATGAATAGTAGAGGGCCAGGCCCAGTGCCGCAACTGTGGTGACGGCATACTGTACTACACAGCCAAGAGGCTGAGACGTTCCTGTTTGAAGCTCTCGAACCAGCCTGGGACACTCTTTAGCATGGCCTGAGAAGGCTATAGGAAATAAACCCACTCACGATTGCAACCGCGACGAATGAGTACTAATACCAGCGTTGAGCCTATCATACCATTCCATCTCTTTCTCGATCATTCCATTGAAAAGTTTCTCCCGAGCGCCTTTTGCTTGTAGCTCCCCAAATATCATCCAAAGCATATAGAAGCATGCGTTGAGTAGACCACTTGCACAACCTAGCCCAACGAGGTAATAAGCGTAGTTGGAAACGTCTTGCTTGAGGTCAAGCCCATCGATTTGTCCTGCCCCAAATCTCGTGAAATAGTTGAAGATCTTGCCGAAGAAGAGCGCGAGCGCTGGTACGATGATGCCCGAGGCTACTGAGATGATGAGGGCCAACACAAGAATGACGCTATGCGTTTTCGAAGTGTAATTGAAGAGATCATGCCAACGAGCAAATTGTACCTGTTCGTTGTTGATGTCCTCTGCTTCCCGATCCCCGGCCCCGTCGAGACTCTCGTCCATAGAGCTTGAGTCTATGGCCTTCATATTGAGAATTAGAAGAAATGAAAGTCAATATAATGGTAGATGATCCAGAATACTCTTGAAACAGAAATGGACAAACAGGATACATTGTGGCAGACTTTACGACAAGCTTGATCAAGCAAGGAGGCGCAAAGACTGATAGCGACGACATGGGGATGTGTTATTGGAAGAACAATAGCTGCATGCGTACCTAACAATGCGATTTGCGTTGAGGTTGAATAGGAAGACTGCGTATTTCTTAGTATTGTTCTTTAGCGCGGAAGCTCAAACACCAGCAGAAGATTGCGATCAGTAGATCAACAGAACATCGCATTGCAATGATAATGAGAGGAAGAAGCAGACTAATTGATATCATGTAGATTTGGTGGAAGCTAATTAGGCGAAGCAAAAGTGATAAATCTCTGGCTGAGTGCACTTAGTTCAATGCGCACGTAAAAGTGGCTACACCGCCCCGGAGTGTTATTCCTGTCGATACACGTGCACTGAGATAGACTTAATCGGTGATGCGATCAAGTGCAGCTAATAGCTAAGGTGAGGCGAAGGAGAGATGTCGCCATGGCTCTGCTCTCCAAGAATGACAGAAATGCCAACTCTAGGCCAACAGAAGCTGAGGTAAGTAGCACATCCTGACGAGCTCCTCGGAAACGCTAGTGATGAGGGTGCTACTAATTAGGGCAGGAAGAGAATGAATTATTAATCTCTCTGCGTGGAGTCACGTTCCTCGCACCTGGTAGCCATGTGCCGATGATAGCCGTACACACCGCCCTTAATGTACATCATCAACCACGCGTTTGGACGTTAATGAAGAGCTTTATCAAGGCTTATCGGCTTCTTCGCTAGGATGGGCTTGCTCGTATACCCAATCATTCAGACCTGCGCGGTTTCTGGCCAAGGTCAGCTTCGGCCAGCAGGAAATTTCCTGGTAGTACAGACCTGGCGATCTCAACGGCGTAGAATTGCATTCTCATGGCTACGTTCAAGCAGTCAGGTAGAAGTCCTGTAAAGGGTGATGGAAGTCTGGGGCAAACCAAATATGGTATCTTCCTCTGTATATTCAGACTTTGGATTCGACCTCAACATCGTGCCAAAATTGTAGTCATCGACTGTCTTTTCATATGTCATCATCCAGTTCCGCCATTTCTCCTTGCCCTCCTTGCTCTTCATTTTATCCTCATCAAGAGTCTCCTTGGGGTCAAATTCCGGAAATTCTTTCTTGAAGTGCTCGTATATTTCGTCGTCCATTTTCGTAAGCCGCAATTGAGAGCCTTTCATCTTCTCTAATATTGCCCAGTATGTTGTCATGTGCTGCACAGCTATTGCAGTCTTTTCTCAGCCATATGAACTCGGCCTTTGGGTGACAGGCGGGAAAGCGAGAGGCGTGCTGGAAGGCGGACCTTTGACGGCAAACTGCTTCTCCATCTAGTTTAAGGTAAGAATAGTCTCGCAAGATCATCATGTGATTGCATACATCCTCAAAATTCTGCGTTTCCTCTGGATTCAGGCTGGCGCCTGCTGGACCCAGCGACATCGTTGCACAGGCTTCGTAGATTCCTAATTTGCATAGATTGCGGACAGTTCTAGGAATGAGCTTGTTTTGGGCTTTCAGCAAGGCAGGAGGATTTATCAAACTTTAGGCGCGTTTAGCGCCGATAAGATCACCCCACCAAGAACGGAGCAAGGCTGAATCTTGCATGGGTATACAAATATATAATATTTGACTATTCTCTGCGGAACCTGGGGCAATAGGGCCACTAAGCGTTTCAAAGGTGATTACATGATTGCGGCACTTGAAAAAGCTATGGTTACTTCGCTGGCTATCTTGGAACTTGACCGGCGTTACTTGAGACTGATCAGATCCGGGACAGTTGAAGACATTACGACCGTAAGCTTCGTAGAGCAGCTTCATTAGGAAGTGTTAGAGAATGGTACTAGCAATCCGAGCTGCTTCACCTAAAAGCTTCCAGCAGCTACATCTCAAACAAGTCGTGCACTTTTGACCTTTGGAATATCCTGACTAGCTCACATGACCATTGCATTCCTCTCGAGATCAGTTCCGCAGGAATAGATGCTCACAGCCTTTTCTGCGCCGGTGAGGCAGTCGTGTGCACAATTTCCATTGCATTCTCGTGGGCGTCAGTAGAAGGATAAGGCTACCCTAAGGACTCCAGGTACGATCAAGGAACGTCAGTCACGCACACACACTGTCATGTAACCTTAACAGTTCTAATGCTGTAAGTATACATGGTAGATTCAACAGTTTTGTAGGCGTTGATAGCAGGATGTCGACCCCAGTAGAACTAATATTCTAGAATGTAGATCGACTGATCAGGAAGTTTAGCCGAGAGCCAAACACGAGACTGCAGTATCCCAGGATCTAAAAGGTTCCTTGAAAAGTGCAGCTCAAGTGAAGACTTGCAGTGAAAGCATCTGAGCGTATAGAGACTCGTCCGTCATCCTTGAAACTCCAAAATGTCCACCTCGCCAACGCCTTCCGAGAAAGAGCAGAAGGACAAAGATGATCGTGCGAGAGAGGCAGAAGAACAAGCGAAGCTACCCTACAAATGGACGCAAACAATACAAGACCTGGACATCACAGTGGCTGTGCCGGGGAACCTACGCGGCAAGGATATAGTGGTGGAGATGAAGAAGGCCTATCTCAAGGTCGGCGTAAAAGGGCAAGATCCCGTAATAGACGTATGTACAGCTCCTCTCCTCAGTCCGCCCTTCCTCCCAAACCCCTCACAATCACAATACCAAGATACTAACATTCCCTCCCCCACAGGGTCCCCTCCCCCACGAAATCCACCCCTCCGAATCAACATGGACGCTCGAACCCACCACCACCGGCAAAGAAATATCCATCCACCTCGACAAAACCAACAAAATGCAATGGTGGGCCTCCGTAACCAGCAACGCCCCCTACTTCCTCGACACCTCCAAGATCCAGCCCGAGAATTCAAAATTGGGGGATCTAGATGGGGAGACGAGGGGCATGGTTGAGAAAATGATGTTTGACCAGCGGCAGAAGGAGATGGGGAAGCCGACGAGTGATGAGCAGAGTAAATTGGATATGTTGGAGAATTTTAAGAAACAGCATCCGGAGATGGATTTTAGTAATGCGAAGTTTGGTTGAGGGGGAGGGGGGGGGAGGGTTGCTGCATAGCGATGGTGGGCACGACTTTACGAGTGATGAAAGGAGTATGTGGAGAGCGTGGAGAGAGAAAGGCTGAGTGCGGAGGAAACACCAATTCATTCAGTCTAGTCAAGTATGTACAGCATCATCAGACAAAGCAGGTCACTCGTCGAGATATCCATGAGACAAAGAGAAAGCACAATCAACATTTAACTCCTCCCAACAATTTATCACCCACATCCATCCCTCAAGCATGAAACTCCTTCGCCCTCGTTCGCATCTCATCCAACCTTGCCGCCCCATTCCCCTCCCCCCTCGGACCCAACCCCACCTCCTCCGTCTCCGTCTCATTCCCCTCCCCATCCCTCTTCATCGGCGTACTAACGCCCGCAATCCACCAAAACGGTGCATTATACATATGCTGACACCCCATGCCTTGTCCACTCCAACTTTCCGCTGCCATCAAGATGCATTTATCCAGATCGCATGTACGTTCCGGACACGCATACATAGCCGGGAAAATTGTATTGAGGCCAGTATTGACAGCGGAGATTACGACGTCGTATTCGCCGGAGCGGGTGTTCATGGCGAGGCAGAAGCCGTTGGTTTCGGTCCAGTAATCTTCGTTGGTGGGTTCGTTGCGCCAGTTCTTGTTGCACCCGCTGTTGGGTTCGTAGAAGACGAAATTGATCATGGCTTGGGCTTTGATGGTTGAGGCGGTGGCGATGAGGCCGAGGAGGTAGACTTGGAGTTGCATTTTGTGTTTGAAGTTATCTTGTTGTTCGGTTAGTGGTGATATGTGTATGTGGGTGTGTGGAGGCGTACCCGATTTTATGGGTGATGAGGTGTCAGTTGAGAATTGTTCTGGAAGACAGCTCGATTGACTTCTTGGTAGTTGTAGAAGGTTGGAGGTTAGAAGTTATCTTCTTGTTTGGTTAGTTTGTACGTGAATTTGTGGAAGTGTACTCTTACCTCTGGATGATATGATATTGACTGAGAATTGTTCTGGAAGACACCTCGATCGATTTCTTGGGTAGTTGTAGACGGTTGGAGGAAGAGAAGAATTTGGGAAGAGGAGAAGACTTAAGTAGAAAATTTTCACATGCGACATTTGAGCAAATAATGCATGCCATGTGGATAAATCTCTGAAAAGCAATTTATACTTTGGAAAGCCACAGCTTGAGTATCGGAATTTGAGAACATTACAGCCAAGTTTGAGCGTTTTTTTGACGAGCAGCACGAATACCGTTCCACACCGACCATATATGCAATAACAGAATTTTGGATGAGCACCAACAGGAACAGCGATGAAGCAGCTCTCTCAAACAAAGACAGCATGCGCCTACGGAGCTCGCTGACAGATTGAAATAGTATGGCGATTCCTATTTCGCATGGGAGCAGATGTAACATAAGATACAAAGCTTGCATACCACAGCTACTTCTCCCTCGGACAAATACCACATCACAGCTGTTAAACGCCCCGGAATGTAACACTAGATTTCTTGTCACCACATCACTGGTAGTCAGAACCAGACAACAGCTCGGCATGGTGGGGGTTTAGAGTTTCTGGTGGGGAATCTGGCCAGGAATTCGTCCGCCAGATCTTACTTTGTGGTTTAACAATGCCAAGAAGGTTCTCCCAACTACGTTCCCTTTTGTTTTCTGGCGCAGAGTAATTTCAAGGAGCTTCTGTGGTCCGCTGTATCTGCTGAAAGGGTTTAATGCTTCTGAAGTTTCTTTCCAATTCGAATCAAAGATCCCATATTCCACGTCGATGGCCCGCTTCAGCACCCAGTGGGATGACACTCCCAAAGCGCAGGCTTAATGCTGTAACACGGACACCAGTGGTGTTATCTGATTTCTTGGGCTGACTTCAACCTATCTAAGGCGAACCTCAGGTGAGGGAGAGTTTCTTCAGCAGGAGTACACCTCCATAATGAGACTGCGAGTTGAGCGGATATTTGATTTCCTTTGTCTTTCAATCTACGCCTCACGTAGCTGAGAGTAGTTCCTAAATCCTAGAAGCTGCCTTCCTCAAGGCTAGCAAGGGCCTTGCTTCGACAAGCATCTCGATTTGGTTAGAGCTATTTGGGGTGCTTGCATTATGTTCGCCTTTTGGCTGACATTGCCAGTCATTCCGGGCTGTTCGTTCCTAAGCAGTCTGAAGCATGGTCTTGTTGATCTACTGTAACAAGCAGCACTCTACTCTTCATGGTATGTCCCACCTCCTAGCATACAAGAGTTGCTTGAGAAATTGACGAGAGATGCGTAAACACGTGGACATCTTGCTTGGAATGTCTCATGCCAAGGGCAATGGAGCCCGGGTGTATATATATCTGGCCATCGTCAGACCAAGCTACCTGCTTCTAATAGCTTATCGTTACTGTCCATCCGCGCCGGCGAAGGCTCAGGTGGTCAGAAGTTTCGAGACTCCTTAGTATTAATTAGACGAGCCATCCACGAGCCTATCTCAGCTAGCTCTATGCATCAAAAGAGCCGGCCAAGTGGACCTAGGAGGAGGATCTCGAATTCTGATCTACGAATCAACGTCACCGTGCGAGTTTCTTTTCTCTAATGAACCCTTGAGACAAGATGTCAGCGACTAGTCTGGCTTATCATTAGCGCTTCGACTTACAGCTACTTATCATTGCAAAAGAGACGAGCACCAGCATTAAGGCAAATCCATTCCTCGTTGCAATACCATAGCAGCTCCGGACTATGATCTGTATTTCAGGCTCCAGTGACTTGACATATTCTAAGCTCTCTCGGACTCTTTTCACTATTTGATCGGCGTCCTTGCCGCTCCTCAGCCTGTCCCGGAGCTGGGTACGCAATGATTGTTGAACAACTGTTGCCGATAATGACAGCCCAATTACGGAGCCAAGAGATCGGAATAAGTATGAGCATGCAGTGGCTACTGCCTGATCTTCCGTTGAAGCGTTGGCGATCAACCCGATCAATGACGTTGTTACGCCAATGCCGTTGGAGAAGCCACAGAGGACCAAGCCAACGGATATACCGTAGGTACTATTGACCACTATGCCAGAGCATAGTAGTATTGGAATTATTCCAACCGTCAGAGTCGTGTAGGCGATGACTGTAAGCCAATAATATCTTCCTGTCTTCTGCATCACCACACCACCAAATAGTGACCCAGAAACACCGGCGACGATACCGGGCAGAAGCCTCAACCCAGCTTGAGTGGCCGAAAGTTCGTCGACGGCTTGGAAGAAGAGTGGAAGGTAGAAGATGACACCCAACCAACCCGCGAAGCTGAAGAAGTTGCACAAGTAACAAGCAACTAAACTCCTCTCAAAGATGATGCGGCCAGGCGCGAAAGGATCTACCGCCACTTTGAGCTCAACGAACACAAATGCGATAAAAAGTGGGAGTGATAAGCAGAGCGAGACAATGGTGGTGGTCTGAGACCAACCGTGATTTGAGCCCCAGTCTAAGCCAAGGAGCATTGTAGAAACCGCAGCCACGAGTACGAAAGCACCAAGAAAGTCGATGCGGCGAAATTTGCTTCTCCAATCAGAAACTTCTTTCTTGGGAAGCTTTAGTATGACAGCAACGCTAAGGAATGCGATAGCACACATGGGAGCCTGTGCAAGAAACGCCCTGAAGGTCATCAGCTTAGACTTCCTCTGCGGCAAGAACGACCTTACCACCGCCAGCTAATGGTATCAGCTAGAAGACCGCCTGTGTCAAGTAAGCATTACAAGAGCTACACGGATACAGCTTGTACGAACCTAGGGGCGCGCCACAGCCAGCGCCAGTTGCGTATATTATGTTGATGATACCCTGCCATGTTCCTCGTTCACGAAGCGGCACTATGTCGCTCATAAGAATGGAGATAACTGTTGTCATACCACCACCACCAATTCCCGCAAAAGCCTGCAGGTTTGCGTTAGCCTCGTACAGTTCTGGCGTTCCTGGAATAGCTTACTCTTGCTGCTATGAGCTCATTCATATTTCTTGCAAGCCCACAGAATAAGCATCCAATACCAAATACCGTGTATGCGAAGAGGATGCAAGCTTTCCTTCCAAATATGTCACTCATCTTTCCGTACAGAGGCTGGAAAGAAGTCAAGGTTATGAAGTACCTGGCAGATATATCAGTCAGCTAACGAGTAGCTGTTATGGGTGCAGGCACTCACGCAGTAGCAACCCAAGATGTATTGTTCAATGCATTCAAATCACTACCTATGATGCCATAGCATGATACAATTATAGTCTGATCCGCTGCTGCCAGAAAGATCTAGAGGATTTGAGCATGGGCCATTGCCAGATTCAGAAGCGACATACACCGATACTTATTGCTGGTAAGATATATGCAAGCTTCGCCTTAACGTCAGGCATCCCCTGATATTGTGTAGCGTCTTCTCTACCATCCCTCTGGCTCTCCTCATCCTCGGTAGGCTTCACCAACCCACTTTGCGCGCCATTGACATCTCCAGAATTGGCGGTGGTACCGTTGCAGTCTTCTCCTGCAGCATTGGGAGCAGATTCGTGCTGCTCAAGCAGGGGAGAGGCTTCCGTTGCTTCACGATGGGCCATGGTGGGGCTGTTAGAGTTTTCAAAGAAGTTCTGAGCGTAATGGCTATATTCTGGACGTAAAGTGCGACCTCTGGACCATTCGAGCAAAAAAACCTTCTCTCTGCAATGTCTCCATCATATCTTATATGCAATTGACAGGTGGGAGGCCTGAGCAGTCAGCTTCGCTGTGTGACCTCAGTAATGCTGAAAAATCCTTGTCTGATAACGCGTCGGGCGTCGGTGGCTTGGCAAGCCGATCTCCGAGATAACGCCCGTTCTGTAGGGCGAGAGCCACGCCGTTGGCCTTCCGGTCAGACGCAGGTTCTGTCCGAAAAGCCTGCGCATGTACAATTTCGCGTGGTAAAGTCGTAAAGCTGTATCTATATCTGATACGGTCTTCCTTTCTCTACCTTATTTAGAGTACCATGCAGGATGGTCCATTCCAAATGGACCTCAATTAAAGAGCCATTAGCAATCCCAGCGCCAGGCCCTATCAAGACATCAAACCGCAACTCCCGGTACTTGTGTCCGTATACAAAAGCCACAATGGCCACTACTTACTCAAAGCACAGATCCCAAGTCATCAAAGGCCCAGGGTCCGGATTAAGCTGCATAATGTTCTTATAGGTCGTTCTGTCTTTATAAAAGACGATTGGCTCTTTCATGGGTAGCCCCGCTCTGGATGGAGCACAATTAACGTGCTTTCCTAAGAGAGTGGCCGCCTATAGTCATAAGTGTACAAAGTTTGAAGTGTCCTTGGAACATGTGTGTAGTAAAGGTCTGGCGGTAGGACACTGTAGGGTTGTAAGTAATAGCCATTTTCTTGCTGCGCATCCAAGACATCCTATCTATTTTGTTGATGGCGGTGTTAGTAAAAGGTTCAAAAGGGCAAAAATAGAGAGTCAGGTTCAGCAGAGCAGCAGGCAGTCCGCCAAACACTGTACAGCATAATAAGGCGGAAACGCAGATTACTAATATATTCGAACTTTTCATCTCTGTATAGCCATTGTTATCGACGGACGTGGAATCGATTGCCTTTTTATCTCATTATATGAACATGCGTAGCCGGTCGTTTGTGACAAAAGCTACGCCCACGTCTTAACATGGTACCAGTGAACTTTCCCGAGGTTTGATAACAAAGATTCTTTCCGCCGCTGTATAGACGCTGTGAATTATTCTATCTTTCTAAACCAAAGCCTCAAACTCCAGGTATTGTGCTTTGACAAAGAATGCTCCAGTTGCGCATTGAATATATGGCGGATTGAGTAAGGTATAATACGATTGGCTGCAGAGATTGGGATCATGCCTGTGGGGAAAAGAAAGGTACGGCCCGGGCCAGGCCCTTAACGTCTTGGCATCCACAATGCCTACTAGAAGTAATCTTCTCCAGTTTATTCAGCCCCTTAACTTCAATATCCGGGTCTATGGGCTATGCACTGACCCCATCAGGCTAGACCCTCACCGGATCCGTATAGGTCGCTTACCGTATGGAAGGCTCAACCGCTAATTACGGCCCAATCAGTTAAGCTCTAAATACCGTCACGTTAGTACCGAATCTTTTGATAACGTCCGTCTCTACTCTGTATACACCAGTAGTCTCAGGATATAAGAAAAAGCACGCCGCACGCGTCATCACATTAGAACCGTTAAAGATGATAGATGGTATGAATCTGCTACTGTATACCTATGATGTACCAAGCCAGCAATGCGTCAGCAGAGAATATGCGAGTACCTAGGCCTGGAATGCACGCATCGCAGATGCAGATACACCCATCCAAGATACACCCATGGCGCCTCCATTCTCTCTCTCCCTCCCAATGTCCGCCAACAGATCTACCAAGAAGCCGACATCATCAGCGGTCGCGATATAGACCTTGGCCGTCTTCCAGGCACCGATTCATACCCTTTTGCAGAAAACTTCGAAGACACATACGCCTTGCTTCAAACAAACCGCACCATCTACACTGAACTCACGTCCCGGATTTACTCCACCAACCGCTTCTTTATCCACTATCGCACCCACCGTAGCCTCAAAAGACTCCGTAACCTCTCCCCTACCGCTCTGGCCTCTCTCCGCCATCTCACTATCCACCTCAATGTCACCTCCTGCGAAGCTGGCAATTCCTGCTGCAATGCCTATCCTGGCCAACCCAAAAGCTGCAACGAGCATGATCGCGCCCTAGGCGTGTCCAGCGAGCGGGAACGGACCATCCTGAATGAATGGACGCTTACAGCCGCATGCATTTTCAATTATATCAAGCCTACGACACTCCACTTCCATTTCGTCTGTGACATTTCCACCCCCAGCATAGGACAGCGCGTACTCGCCCCTCTCTCCACCGTGCGCCCCCTTGCAAGCTGCGCTATCCGCCTCGCACGCAAACCCGACCCTATCCTTCAAGAACTCGCTCGAAGTACCGCTCTGCGCGCCATGGGTCGTGACGATCCGGCAAGCCCTACAGCACCCTTCCGCTTCCTCGACATTCCCCCCGAGCTCCAAAAGCACATCTTCTATTTTACAGACCTCGTCTCTCCCCTCTGCGAAATCCAATATTCGCCTACCCGCGCCTACCATCTGTACTACAGTAACTGGTGCTGCGGCGGCACCGATCCCATGGATTGCCCCCCCTCCATTCACCACGCGTGCGCATTCCGCAACTGTTGGGAGCGCGCCGTAGGAAATGTCGGCTGTTTCTGCAGCGTGGCGCATACGGCATTCTGGACGGAATGCCGATGCTGGAGGCCTCCTACGGCGCTATTCCTCGTGTCAAAGGCGTTGCTGGAGAATGCGCGGGACGTATTTCTGGGCGCGAATCGTTTTGTAATCGTGCCGGAGGGCGACTTCAAGCGTACTAGCAAAGAAATAGTGGATCGCACACCAGAACAGATGCCCGCCGCGAGATTCTTGACGCAGGTGGTGCCGCGGGGTGCGTTGCGCCATCTCCGCTTTTTGGAGGTGGTGTTCCCACCCTTTAAGACGCCGTGGATGCTTGCGCACGAGCCTGCATTCAAGCAGTGGCAGGAAGCCATTCAAATCGTGCGAGATCACCTCACCCTCCCTGCACTGACCATCCGCGTCTACTTCGCCGATAGATGCCACCACATCCCTGTTGATGCCTCACCGTTCCGTAATACGATGAATAAGGCGGGAGCAATGGAGATATGGGCGTCGTATATGCGTATTACGTTTCCACTACGAGGGCTCAAGGGTTTGAGCAAATTCTTTGTGCATGCGGCGTGGCCGTATGAGTGGACGGAGAGGGGAATTTGGAGGAGGAAAGTGCAGAATGATGCAGTGAAAAGGGAGGTTCGGGATGTGGAAGCGAGGCTGGAGAGGATGGTTATGGGAGAGGACTATGAAAGTGAGAGAGTGGGCAAGAGGGAGTTGGGGTACAGCCAGTGGGTGGATGATGGGTATTGAGGGTATTATCGAGATGTCCTTCTCCAAGATCACTTTGGCACGGGATTCCTGTACCTACCTTAGAGCGTCATCGTGTTTGCGGCATACCCTACTAAGTAGGTATACCTAAGGTACGGTAAAGCTGAACCTTCAATACTAGGACTTATCAGAACTCACCCATATCTCACGAACCACCTTCAAAATCACCAGCTACTCACCAGACTCACTAAGATCGACTACTAGCCCCTCCCATCAGAGCAAATGAAACCTAAAAATTTACAATAGCTCTACTGGAAGCTGGACGAGATAGTGATGAGATGGCAGTAGCCTTAAGTGGGAAGCAAATACTACCTAAGATATCATGGTCCTCAGGCCGGGTTGTGAGATACATTGCGAAAATTTTCCTTGCAAGAAGAATATCACACAGCTTACTATACGAGATGATATTGTCTTGGACCTATCAGCATCAGCATGCTAGCGTTACCACTCATCTTTGCCACTCATAAGTATTAATTGCATCATATATATCAGGAGTCTCAGTCAGACTATGCATACTCCTTCCTCCGTTCTCTCAGATTCAACAGATCCAACAGATTGTTGTCCTTGGAGTAGGATCACAGTTCTTGAGCGGTCCTTATACGTGTCAAGTGTAACAGATGGCAGCTGGAAGCGCCGGCATCAATGATGTTTCGTCATATGATATGTACCTAACCCACAATCAGGTTGAATAATTAGGAAAGTATCCACCTTCAAAGCCCCGCATGTCCAGATTAGTAGCGGTGAAATCCCAAAAGCTTTCATCCAATGTAACCTCGCTTCCGTCGGTCATCATATTCATTACAGCAGGCTCTCCATATCGAGAATCCATCGTATTGCTCTCCGTATAACAAGACTGTCGGATACGCATTGCTTTGTCTTTGAGTAGCTGTAGGACCTTCCATCTTGATCCTGGCTCACGCGAGATATTCCGATGATCAGCAACTTTGAAAGATTCATCAATAGCACTCCAGGCTCGGTCGACACCTGGACCCACCGGTTTCACGCGGAGGTGCCCGAGCAAGTATGTCAGAATGTGGTTTTGCGTATACGTTTCAAAGTACCAACGAAAGCCTCTCAAGAGATCCTCTGTCTGCAGCTGCAGATTTAGTTCTAGGATGTGGCAAGCCGCCGCTAGAGTATCATCGTTTGCCTGAGCCACACCCTGCTCAACGCCACGCCGGTTGAGCCATGGATCGGAGACGAGAAATTTCAGTTTTGCTACCATCAGGTTTGCACATAATAGGGTTGCGTTTTGGATTGGAATATTGGAATCGCAGTATTTCAAGTATACAGCTTCCAAGCGGGTTGTCAGCTCAGTCAACATCTGATCGCTAGGCGATCCACTTGATACAGAGCCGGAAGAACAAGCATCAGGCGTCTTGTATAGTTTCGATAGCGCACGGCTTATTTCCATCATTGTGAGTGAAAATGATATATCGGTCCACTTAGCTCTACCCACAGGCAATTCTTGCATGTCGGGGAATAGTTCGTTATCGTCGACATTGACTGGAAGACGGGTGTCGGAATCGCCATCGGAATTACTGAGAGCAATTCCATGATCTTCAGCGGCGCGAGAATCGACAGCACAGAGGTAACACCATAGTCGCCGTCGGATTTCTGATTCAAAGGGAGACAATTTGAAATTCGTACCATCTCTGTGCAATCCGATAGACTGTGCAGAGCGAATCGCAAGACCAGTCAGTGTCCAAACTGCACGGTCTCCGCTATAAGCGCGAAGACATGTCTGGTATGACATATCAGCTCCTGTCCCCTTTTCAAGTCAAGTATACTAACAAGATAGATGGTCATTGCCTGTAGTGACCTTATACTTGGTGTATCCAATATATTTGCAGCTGCAAGAGACTGCTCTAATCCTTGCTTGTACTTGTTGAGAGCGATGCATTTATCTTCCCCCAGTAGACTCTCCGCAGCGGCCGGGGTCAAGCTAGTGACGGCGGCAAAATATATAGAAAACAAAAGGGCATCAAGATCTTCTTTGAGATTGTGTGGGCTGTTTATCGCTGCATATACGGTAGCTTGAGTGGTCGGGATATGAAGAATCTTCGCGATGGGGTCAACATTGGTTACAAATGCTTGCCATAGTTGCATCGCATGCCAACGAGTTGGATAGTAGCTTCGAGTATTCGTCATGAATTGATTGAAGCCGGAGAAGATGCCTCTAATGTCAAATGACACAGGCTTTCCATTGAGATTGCTATCACCAGTTGGACTTCCCATGACCGACAGAAGCTCCCTTTCCTAAATGGATTGTGTTAGACTGCATTAATCACTCGAGTATAGTGAAAGACCTACTTCTTCCAAGACCCGCGAGAGAATAGTTTCATTGACATAGCGAGTAGAGAGGCCATCCTGTACAAGTATTTCTCCGGAGCCATCTCTTGGCATTGGTGTCTCGCTTACGTTTCCTTCAGCCGGGGGAGTCCTAGTCTCTGACATTGGGTCGAGGTTCGAGTCTGTGTGAGAAGGGTTCTTCGAGATTGCATTGATTGTTCGTTCAAGCCTCGTAACACGCGCTGAAACATCGGCAATGGTTGATTTTGGTAGCCGGCGACCAGACCGTTCATCAGGACCGGGATAGCAACACAAGATATCTGCACGCGCACAATTCGCACACGGTGATCTTTTGTCACAGCGAATCTTTCGTTGATGACACAATAGGCAAGATCGGTCCGCCCTCTTATGTCTTATCGACGCAGTCGGAGAAGGCGGAACTTGACTCTCGTCCATGGGATGTTGGTCAAAGAGCTCTCGTTGGTCTGCATACGGATTGGCCATACATGTACCTTTCCCTTATGGAGACAAACAATATTGTAAGATCACTATGGTTTGAGTGGATGTCCGCTGTCTCTGAAGGATGCTGTAAGCACTACTTAGTCATGAACCAAAACCAGGGCAAATCATATAACCAGAAAGTCCTTCAAATGTAGAGCAAGCCCGCACCGAATGATACTGACAAATGACTTTCGCTTAGAGGTTTGTTGGTCTGTTGACTCTAACCAATCTACTCTATCTATATAGTAGATTTTACTCTGGTGTCGTGAGAACTTTGAGCATATTTCAAGGGGTGGCTGTTCTTCAGGCCCCCCAAAGGCCAAGCTTGCGTTTTTGAAGGTCGGATAAACCCGTTGGTGCTAGGTAGTTATAGGCCTAGTGTGGACGATTGGAGAATCAAAAAACTGCAAGTGCTTGGCTTAAGCTCGCCAAGAACAACAAGACTCTGGCAATGGAGCTACCTCCTGTCAGGGTCTGGCCATAGCAGCCAACGGAGATACCTCCTGTCAGTGTCAGGGTCTGAGCAAGGGCCATAGCAGCCAACGGAGCTACCTCCTGTCACTATCAGGGTCTTAGCAAGGGCCATAGCAGCCTACATTAGTGCTATAGTATGCATGAGACGGGATACTAGCTACCTCATGGTGATTCCATCCAAGCTAGAAGTATGTGGGAGCGAGCTATGGAGCTGCCAAGCCTCAGAAGTCCCCGAGCCACCAAAGTTGAGGCTTGGACCCTGACACGGCGCCGTCCCCTAAGGTAGCCCTAAGGTAGCCTTAAGGTTGGTAGTCACCTTAAGGTAACGCCACGGGACTGATTGTTAGGGACAGGTTTAAGGGGTCGCCACCATTTTCCCTCATGTACCAAGCCGGGCTCCCTGGGCAACCCCGGAGCACAAAGAACAAATATCATATGGAAAAGATTGGATGTGCTGTGGATTCTTACCCTTTCCAACCACTACCTAATTTTCATCGTGTGCCTGTGAGCATGGACTGAGATTGTTGGGACAGAGATCTGGGATTGCTAGGTAAGCCTGAGATTATAATATACACATCTAAAGAGTGGCGCTATGCGGAGTCTATTTTTACAATATGATCATTAAGTCGAATGCGCAAAGGTCCTCCAATAACTTTTCGGTATCCACTCAAGTCTTCCCCATCTTCATCCCGCCAAGTTGAATTCTTGCCGCCACGAAAAGCGCGGTGCCAATTGCACAACTCACTCCGGAAAACACGATTGTGTACTTGAACGAACCCTCGCTATCAGCTACGATTCTCCCTCCCAGCGGTGACCCCGTTAACGCGGCAATTGACGCTATGGCATACACAGTCCCTGTGCGAACACCAATATCCTTGATAGGCGAAATACCTGCGCAAAGTGCGGGCGTGAGTCCAATGCCGGCACCGGAACCGATTCCGAAGAGAGCCGCGAACAGGAGAATGGGGGCGTTGCCCGTGGCCGGGAGCCAGAGGCCGAGGATCACGATAGTGGTGAATGTAGCCATGATGCTCATTATGTTGAAGCGTCCTACTTTGTCCGCAAGGGCATTTGGGACGGTACGGCCAAATATGCTATTAATTATTAGCGGAGGCGAGGGTGAGCGCGAGCCGGGGCTGGTCAAGGGCTCACCTTGCGCCGTTGAGGATTGGAACGAGGTAGTTTGCCAGCCGGTCAGACATGCCGTGAGAGCGGGCTTCTGATACTATGAAGGTAAAAGGGATGAACATACCCCCTAAATGAGTTAGCGCAGTTTCGGACGAAGGTTTCATGAAGATTACAGTAAAAAAAGAAGATTGCGGCAGTCAAGAGCACAAAGATTGGCTCCTTCAATGGACGAATGAAATCCATCACGCTGACTGGGCGTTTGGTTGGCGCGATTCGAGACCGCACAGTCAGATTGGCGAAAACAACCAACGCCAGTATCAGGAAAGCACAGATGCGCATTGCCCAACCAAAGCCCACCTCCGGGATCAGCTTAACGACCATGATTGGAAGGATGACGCCGCCTAAGGACGATCCGGCTGCGACCAGGCCAAGTGCAGCGCCTCTCTTTCTGAGGAACCAAGTTGATACACATGTAAATGCTGGGTAAAAAATCATGGAGGCTCCGATCGCGGAGCAAATGGCCTGGCTGAGGAGGAATTGGTAGTATTTATGTGAAATACTCGCCATCATCAAACCGAAGACGTGTAAGAAGCCACCAACGAGTAAGAGGTAATGAGGGCCGTAGTCATCGAAAATCTTGCCGACAAAGGGTCCGCCAAACAACATAAAAAAGACTGTTTACTAGTCAGCAGACTGAGTCTGGCAAGATGGTCAAAAAGAAAGCGTCTCATACGTTGCAAGGCTGGAATCCAGGCAACATCCGATGCAGAATACTCCTTCAGCTGATGTGTTTGATAATACTCCTGGAAAACACCGACGCAATTGACCCATCCAAACGACACAAACAGACAAGCGGAAGAGCCGGCGACAGTGAGCCATGCCTCAGCACCACCTTCGGGAAAGGCTTTGGGATCCATCCAGGAGTTCTCTGCTGGCTTTTGAACCAATACATCATCTAAAGAGCGTTGTGTAGTCTCGTGACGTCCGTCCGTATCGGAGATTTTCTCTGTTTCCTTCAAATCCCTCATAGCGTTTGGAGGGTGAGTCTCAGGCTCAGTCATCCTTGAGGCGAAGAGAGCGGAAATGCAGAAGCTGCGATATTCAATATGAGAAGATGATGCTGAAGGGAGGAAACATGATATGGCATTCAGATAGTCGCCAGAGTGAAAAGAAGGTCTTTTGCGGCTCCGGGTTGGACTGCTGTCCACCACTCTTCCAGACCCTCATTTCGGGCATGGGCTAAGCGACGGCGCCGCATCGATATATGTTGCTACATTTGTATGGTAGGATATATGTCCTGTTGATGCAGCTCACGCGGACTACTCGGCGCCTCGCCGAGGCCGCGCCGAGAAAAAGAAAGAAGTGGAAATGAAACGAGCTGAGTTGGCCAGAATTAGGCCAGCTCTTCGGGGTGGCGCCGGCGCCGAAGGTGTCAAACCTAAGGTACCTAAAGTACCTACACCGTACTTTTGGGGCCTATCACACACGGGAACTACCCGCAAGACTAAGGTAGGGTACCTTAAGATACTTTTGAGGTACTTAAATTTAGATATCTTATACCTACATTAGTATTTGTCTAGGTCCGTACTTGGTTGTATTAGGTATTAGGCTGGGTGCCTAATGGGGCCGGTACAATGTGTGTAGCTTGCCCGTTGGGTTCTTTCTCAGCTCAGGATAAGGTACCTCGGGTATTTCGAGTGCAGAGGAAGCTAGGACTAATGGGGGATAGCAAAGCTACGCTAGCACGCAAAGCTTTTCTACACCATACACCTATCCGGAAGGAGCATCACTGTGGCAATCACCACGTGCGTCAGCGCAATCACTTGTACTACACAGCAATCTTGATTGGAGCCAGGTATGTGGGTCCCAAGGAGCTAGTCAGCTGCCTTTGTAACCCTCTTTCCAATTTATTCCCCCGCCTTCTTCAAGGCCCCAACTTTTATCAACATGAAGCTTATCGCGGAAGTCAGAGCGATGAGTCCCTAGGACTGCTATCACAAAGGACCAAGCATGCGATACTGCACGTGCTTTCGCAGTAACATCGCGAACACTCGTCGGAATGAGGTGGGAACGTTAGTAGACGGCAGTAATTGGATCGCTGGTTGAACGAGCAACAACGTATATTTCTGATCAAGCTATTCAAACTATCTCATCGAATCCATGTCTCTATCAGGGGGGATACCTGCTCATAACTTGGCCCCAAGACCGACATCTCAGCGAACGATAAAGCTAAGGATCGGCATGGCACTTCCACGAGAGCTGCATTCCCTCTCAAACTCCAGCCTCGAATCACCAGCCTTGACCAGCTCTTTCCATTCCTCCAGCGTGCGATATCTACAGTTATAGTAGAGCAGCATTTGGAGGTCTACAGCTCGGTAGTATCTCTCCGTCGCCGTCGTCTCAACTGTTTTGTCCACTTGCACAAAATCCATAATCAAGAGCCTATTGCCAGGTTTCAAAGCCGGTGACAGGGCTCCAATGATGTTGGACGCATTCTTGTCCGTGTGGTTGAGCAGCGTTTTGCGATAGAAGTATGCGTCTGCAGATGTCTTCTGCGGTTGATAGAAATCGTGAACCTCAAATGTAACACGGCCTTGCACATCCTTGGGGACGATGGAGGACTCTCGAGCCATTTGAACCACCTCCGATCGATCTTGGACAATGACATGTAATTTGGGCGCGGCTTGAGCGATAGCCACAGCGCAGTAGCCAATATGGCCACCAACATCAATCACGGTACCATTGCCAAGGGAGGCCCAATCAAATCCGTTTTGGATGTGTGTGACAGATGAGGAAGGCTGCTCGGAGACTTGCTGAATCGTTGTGCCAAAGCGACGCTCTCGAATTGGATCTGAACGAATGAAGTCGTAGAAGGGCCCTTTTCCTCCATATGCATAGTTGACAGCAGTCTGGTTGGGCTCTTGTGATCCATGTCCCCATTTTTCAATGGCATCGATTTGATGAGCAATCATTGGGGCGCAGTCTTCAGTCAGCCATTGCACGAATGGCCGCATGGGTTTCCCCTCCATCAAGAGGAGGGAGCCGGCGGTGTGAGCAACGGTCTTCGGAGTCGGCTCATAAAAGACTCGATTGCTCATGGCAAATCGAAGATTTTGCTTCAACTGGCCTGGATCTACTCCGCAATATTGAGCCAACGAAAGATAGTCGATGACTCCTGCCTCAGGAACAAAGTCCGGGATCTTGAAGTGGCAGATATATCTCATGGAACCGATGAATTGAAGCTGATAAGCTGTGAGCTCATGTCTCCAACATGTTTCCATGATTCCTTTGGTGAGCTTACGGATGTCAAAGACGACTCCATCAGACATTCTTGCGGTCCCGTGACCAAGTCATATAACGTCTTCGCAGCGTTGCGTAAGTCATTTCTGGCTTTTTGTGTTGTTTCGTCGCCCTTAGGAAATGAAGGAAGGGCTTGCGTATCAAATGCAAGTTTGCTGGAGCAATTCGTGGCAAGGAACTTTTTGATTGTTTTGGCAGACTGGAGGCAGAGCTCAGCGAGCGCCTCGATGTCAGTTGTGGGCGTGTCCATGACGAAGAAAGAATGATAAAACTGAGATTTTGATAGGAATGATCTTGTCAGAAATTATGGAGGCTATCGATGTCTTAATATTCGTATAAATATACGGAGTCGGATTTTACATCTTACTCCGAGCGGCGTGGCTTCACGGATTTCGAAAAGCCATAGGGTCGTGCCAGATTGCTAACCGCCCACAAGTCCAAAGCTCCCGGACATGGAGCACTTCTGTCAGCATAATCAGGACTCCCTGTCTCCATCTCTCCGACATGTCCTCCGTAGGACGGTCATGCCGTATAAGCTTGCCAGTGATTAGTCCCCTAGCAGGGATCGAGCGTAGGTTTAGCTACAGGAGAAACGACCCTAAGCAAGTTTCAAACTAATCTAAACTTGTCTAGTGCTTATTTCGATATACATAGTACTCAAGGCGAATCAAGTATCCCACGTCCCAACTGTAATTGGCCTAGTTAGGTTTTGCTCGGGCACCGAACGGATCCTTTACCAGGGTCCAGATGATGGTGTACTGGTCGTGACTACCGCTTGGACATCATCCCACCCAACAAGGGTAGAATAATATTTCGACATCCTTCCGCCGCATATCATACCTGAACAGGTTACTTTGACAGATCCTCTACGACCCTCTATGAGAGCAACCGATCTATCTTGGTGATTGTAGATCCGTAGAAGCATGAGCCGTCTTCCATCGCCGCCAATCCGTCATCTTGGGACGATCGTTCAATTTGAGAGAATACAGTGAACAGCCATCAAGGGACCCTGTGAAGCTGAAGCTGGGATTGAACACGAGCTGGGCTAGATTGCATTTTTGTTGGTTCATAATTTTTTACTATTGCCATGCAAATCAAGATGGTTAAGAAACGAAGACTGAAGCATTTCTGCATTTATTCTATAACAAGGTGAGGAAGGCAACGACATGCTACCGTGAAGACCGCCGCTCAATGCGCTTGCGTTTGAGCCTCAGCAAGGGCTTTCCTGCTTTCCTCTTTTACGTTGTAAGTGTATATAAAGTCTCGAAAGGGTTTTGATACAGGCCTCGAACCCGGTGGTGGCAATGGCTTGGACCCATCCCAGAAAGGCTTTATTTTCTCGAGCATCCAGGAATAGCCATCGGGCCCCATTGGCATGTTCGAGAATACTTGCACAGGCCCACACCGGCCGAGGCGTAGCTTTTCGAAAAGCTTCAGTCTTGACTGAACGTCCTCCTTTCCGATCTCATGAAAAAGGACTTCAAGGCATCCAGTGGACTCAATTGCAATAGAAGCGCCTTGACCTTGTTGCTATACGGAGAAGTGAGCTCGGGGAGCGGGCATGGGCGAGTCAAATCAGAACGCACCGGTTTCATGACATGGGCAGCGTCGCCGATAACGACTACTTTGCCATTCACATACCTCGTGATCGGGTCTCGGATCAGGAGCGGGTACGAGAAGATTCCTTCTTCAGGCGCCTTTCTATCAGGTAATCAGTTAAAAGAACTTACAGGACGACATTCAAGACGGACTGCAAGATTGCCTTTATGCTCGGATGGAAGTCTCGCGCCATGTCTAAAAGATCGGACCGAGAGGCTCGGGCGCTTCGATCTTCCATGTGTCAGTTTCATAGAAACGATTCCGTCAACAGATTCCCCCTTACCTGACCTGGCCCCGTTACTCGGAGGTCGTCTTGCAAAGACGTTGATTGCACGGGCTCGGCCCCCTTCGCATCGGTAAGTGACGATAGACGTTCCTGCGGCAAAGTTATGGAAGAAGCATATTTCGTCATCCTGATTCTCAAATAAAGGCCGAATATTCGGGTCATCGTAGAACTCTTGAGCAGAAGTGACATATCGAAAAAAGGATAATTCGGTGTCCAGCAAAGGATGGTCGTTCCCGGTGATGTGTTTAAGGAAGCGACACTTGATGAACTTTCAGCTGAAATCAACAGAAAATTCAACAAGGCTAAGGTAATTACCCCCAGTCCGTTTGCTAGCACAATAGTATCTTTCTCTACTTCCGCGCCATCTGAAGTTCGTATGATGCCTTTCTCACAGTCTAGGTCGGCAATGTTGGTCTCAAGGTTGAGCTTGACCGGATGGCCCTCTGTTGCTTCGAGATGCTTAAGCAGCCCGGTGTGGAGATCGCCATGACGCAGAAAACGCAGGCTTGCGCCATATCTCTCTGGTAAGTCTTTCAATGAATCGTGCCATGTGGTCTGGGCCGTGACTCCGTCCAGATGCCGAATCTTTATGAACTCAGTAAGCGGGCCCCGTTCTCCATTCCAGACATACCTGGAGTGCTTCAACCCCACCAACGGACTTCAAGTCAAAACCCCAGTCGTCATATACTTTCCCAGCATTAGGTGCGACGGCCAAAGTAATACCTGCTTCTCTTCCAAAATCTGCTCTTTCAAAGATCTTCGGCAGCAGCAGTTAGAGACAATGAAGGTTTCCAGTCTCATCAAGAGCGATCTTTCCCAACTCACCTCGACGGCATGTCCTGCCCTTTTCAGCGCGATGGCTGCCGAGAGTCCTGCAATACCTGCACCAACAACACCTATTTCCAGTGGACTTTTGCTTGCCATCGTGGCAGTATCGTTTTATGTTTATTGGTTCGTTGAAGTTGACCGAATAACAACAAGGCGGCACGAGAGCTTGATACAATCAGTAGTATTGCTTTCATCTCAATACTTATCTTTATTAGCGTCAATGGCACCATACATCAAGATAAGCAGGAACGTGGCAGATCACTCCGCTGCCATGGACTCGGCTCAATGGCCATGCCTCCACCGAGTGGGGGTTACACTAGGATAAGGCAGCTAGGAGAATTATTGCAGATCCGCTGGCCGAATCCATCGTCTCACCGACGGAGAACGTCAAATAGCCTGCCGAAGCACCAAGACAGCGGGTAATTCAGTTGCTCAGGAATCCTTACCCGGAACTTGCCGATGGCTTCGAGTGGCGCAATTCCCTAGCGTAAGCCCGCCGAGACCGCGCGGAGTCGTCTTACATTACAAGCTAATGCAAGTAATGCATATAGCTCCATCCGTCTCACTAACGCTATCCCTTAGTGCCATTATCATGACTAGTCTTGGAGTAATGCCAAACATTTTCACTAAGCCATCTAGTTCGATATTCAAGGATTATTGATATGCCGATAGGAAAGAGAAAGAGGGTCTTGCATACCAGTGGTGGAGTTTGAACTTGTATCCACAATCCTCCGCCCTTGCCGGTAGTCGAACAGTTGAGGAGACTTTCGGCTGCGACAATAAAGGCTGACTAGTGGCTAACTGACCAGTTCGGCCCGTGCGTGACCAGGAAAGTACTGAATCTGTTATCATGGAAAGGCTCTAGTGCTCGCCAACAGTATCTAGAACAGCATGTCAGGTTGCGGCACAATGGACCTAGGTAAGAGGAATTGCTAATAGGAATAGTTGTGCTAGATTATCAAGCTCTTCTATTCGAGGAAGCCCTTGCCGATGTGGATCCAGGGCGATTTGCATGGGTTGTAATGTGCAAGGATGCTAAAGGAGAAGAATGGGGGATCAGCACAATGGAGCCTAGCCCGTACACCTCAGAGATATAAGGGTGCCTGCACTTTCGTCTTATGGAAAAAGATTAAAAGCTTTGCTCGAGGAACTCGTGAACATGGCTGCTCCACTATCATTATATCTTTTCGGAGACCAGGATAGCCAGTTCAGGGATGACCTAGGCGCACTCTTGTTAGTAGGAGGAAACCCTGTTTTGAACACTTTCTTTGACCAGGCAGCTCTATCGCTTCGGCAAGAAATACAAGCATTGCCATGGCCTCAACGGGACCAATTCCCATCCTTCTGCAACTTCTTGGATCTTTTGGCTATCGACTCCTCTAAGCCACTACATCCGGCATTGCAGTTGGCTCTATCTTCTGTACATCACTTTGCCGTATTCTTGTGGTAAGGATTCGATGGATAGGCTCGTGATGGCCGATATGCTTACCCTATACTAGTCGAAAACATTCGGAGATCGAAAGCTCTAAGTTTGCTGGGTCTTGGTATACCTCTGGTTTCGGTACTGGTCTGCTTGCGGCGGCCGCTGTGAGCTGTTTTTCGACGTTTGAACGATTTTTACCGCTTGCATTGGAAACAGTCCTTGTCAGTTTCCGTGTCGGACTTCTTGCGGCTGACATTCGAGACCAAATCGTGATCGACAAAGAGAACCTAGCATGTTGGCGTGTCAGGGTTGACACTGCCAGGCCAGAGGTGGTGCTGTCTCAGCTCGAGGAGCTATGCACTCAAAAGGTAGGAGCTCTCAGAACCTCCGCAAGTCCCAGCTAAATTCAAGAACAGCATTGGCGAACATGGTCAAGGCCATACGTTTGCTGCGTGTCGGATGATTCGGTACTGCTCGGCGGTTCGCCTACACTGCTCGAAGATTTCATCCAAAGTTACGACCTAGATGCATCTGAGTCTGCCGTGTATGCGCCCTTCCATGCATCCCAAATATATTCGCACAATGATGTTGAACGTATCATTCATTCGTTCTCACCGACACTAGCGTCTGTGACGTCGAAGCTTACCTTACTTTCCCACCGAGATGGAAAACCTTTACCACCTCAGACTCTGCACTCACTTCTTGCGGTGGCAGTATCCGCCGTCCTACGGGAACACGTCGCCTCGCATGATGTTCTTCGTGGTATCAAAGATATGATCCAGTCCCAACTTGTTCAACCCTGCAATCTCATATCAATCGGCACACCCAATGGGCCGAGACTGGCAGCCATGCTTGACAATACTAGCTTTAGCCTCGATGAGGTGATCCACGTGAATAATGAATCCATCGTGGGTGATGCTTCTACACCGCAGCAAACGAGACAGCCAAAGATCGCTATTACGGGGTTTTCCGGCAGATTTCCTGAAGCAGAGAATCTTCATCGCTTTTGGGATGTGCTTCATGAAGGTTTGGACACACATTCGGAAACACCGAAATCTCGATGGGATGTGGAAACGCACGTTGACTCGACTCTGAAACGCAAGAATACCAGTGGAACTCCATATGGGTGCTGGCTCAACAATCCGGGCCTATTTGATCGCTCATTCTTCAGCATATCACCACGTGAAGCTCCCCAAATGGATCCTGCACAAAGACAGGCTCTGATGTGCGCATACGAGGCGGTGGAGATGTCTGGCATTGTCCCAGACGCAACTCCATCAACAATGAAGAGCCGCGTTGGTGTTTTTATTGGTTCTACTAGCAATGATTGGTGCGAAACCAATAGTGCACAAGACGTAGATACCTACTTTATACCGGGTGGAAATCGTGCGTTCATACCAGGACGTATCAATTACTGTTTCAAGTTTAGTGGGCCAAGCTTTAGTATCGACACAGCCTGTTCGTCAAGTCTTGCCGCAACTCATTTGGCCTGCAATGCTCTTTGGAGGAACGATATCGATTGTGCAATTGTGGGAGGGACAAATGTTCTGACTAATCCTGACGTCACGGCTGGCCTTGATCGCGGTCATTTCTTGTCTCGTACTGGGAACTGCAAGACTTTCGATGATGGAGCTGATGGATACTGTCGCGGAGAAGGCGTTGGAGTAGTCGTTCTAAAGCGTCTGCACGATGCGCAGGCCGACAATGACCCTATCCATGGGTGTATACTTGCCGCAGTCACGAACCATTCCGCAGAGGCCGAGTCTATTACGCGGCCCCACGTAGGAGCACAGCAGGCATTGTTCTCCGATGTCCTAGCGAGGGGAGGTGTACACCCGAACGACATCAGCTATGTAGAGATGCACGGCACAGGTACCCAAGCTGGAGATGGCAGGGAAATGGCCTCGGTCTCGCAAACGTTTGCACCGTGGCCGCAGGGCGACCCTCGTAGCCGACAAACTGATCTGCACGTGGGCTCTGTGAAGGCAAATGTTGGCCATGGGGAATCTGCTGCTGGAGTCACAGCTTTGATCAAAGTCTTGTTGATGATGCAAAAGAATGAGATCCCACCCCACTGTGGCATAAAGACAATAATTAATCGGACGTTCCCTCCAGACCTAGAGGAGCGCCGCATACGAATCGCAAAGCAAGCTACCCCTTGGGTGAAGACCAATAGACCTCGGCGGGTCCTGCTCAACAATTTTTCTGCAGCTGGTGGGAACTCTTGTGTTTTAGTCGAAGATGGACCAGGAAAAGCTGCTGATACCCAGCACGCGCGCCCTGATACACGTCCTGCGCACGTATTAACTTTGTCCGGGAAAACAAAGACGGCACTGGAAGCCAACACTCGTGCAATGGCGCATTTACTCCAGACTTCCGAAGAAATGTTGCTCGCTGACTTGGCGTATACATCGACAGCGAGGCGGTTACACTACAATTTTCGCAGCTCCTACGACGCCCAAACGATTCAAGGCCTCACCAGAAGCCTCGAACACGATATCGCAAATCCCCCACAGCAGGTCCGGGGACCTCCAAAAATGATATTTGCCTTTTCTGGCCAAGGTTCTAACCATGCCGGTATGGGAAAGTACCTGTATGATACGAGTTCTAGGTTCAAAATGGCGATAGATCGGTTTGATGCCATCGTACAAGCGCAAGGAGCTAGCTCGATCCTGCCCTACATCCGAGGTATTGAGGACACGACCCATCAGGCATCCCCATTGATAGTACAGCTGGCCCAGGTTTCTCTTCAGATGGCACTAGCTCGTCTATGGGAAAGCTGGGGTATATCACCTGTGGGTGTGATTGGTCATAGCCTAGGCGAGTACGCCGCGCTCAACTATGCGGGTGTCCTTTCCGACTTCGACGTCTTGTGGATCTGTGGACAGCGAGTCAAGCTTCTCGATTCTCACTGTCAAACAGGGACGCATGCAATGCTTGCAGTGCGCAGTCCGCATCACGAAGTTACTTCCTGTCTAGATGGCATCCAGGTTGAGGTTGCCTGCATCAATAGCCCTCGGGACACGGTTGTCAGTGGAGCGAATACGGACGTTGATCTATCAACACTCCAGCTGGATTCTAAGGGAATCAATTACAGTCGAATGAAAGTCCCATATGCGTTCCACTCAAGTCAGCTCCAACCTATTATCGATGATTTTTCGAGGGTCTTAGACGGAATCACGATCAGATCTCCAAAGGTGCCAATTTTGAGTCCCTTGCTGTCCACGGTCATCCGACCTGGCGACCACATGGGGAAGGACTATCTCTTACGACAGTGCCGCGAAGCTGTCAATGTGGTTGGCGCCGTACAGGCTGGTGAAGCTGCATCCATCCTGAATGATCGCACCCACGTCATCGAGATAGGGCCAACTCTGGTTCTAGCGAGGCTCATGCAACGTACGATGGAGAACCCGCCTACGACAATCCCGTCCCTTGAACCGAGTCAAGACTCATGGTCAGTGCTCAGTCGCAGCATTGCATCTGCTTACCGTGTTGGATGCAATATCAATTGGCCTCAGTATCACAGAGATTACGACCATGCAGTCGTTCAACTCCCTTCCTATGGTTGGGACCTCAAGGACTACTGGATCCAATACGTGCATGACTGGTCTTTGCGCAAAGGCGAACCGTTGCCTATGATTGCGGAATCTGCCGCATCTCGGTTGGACTTGAATACAACTAGTTGCCAAAAGGTGGTTTCTGTAGAATCATTGGTTAGTAGTGCTACAATCCAATTCCTCTCTTCTAACTCCTGTACTCATCGGTGCGCAGGTAGATGGGTTTCTAGTGATTACCGAGTCCGACCTACAATCCAACGATCTTAGACCAGTTGTGGGAGGCCATAAAGTCAATGGTGTTGCTGTTTGCATTGGTGTAAGTGTCTTAGCAATAACTTCAACCATCGAAATTGCTCATCTGACATGCTGCAGGCTGTGTACGCTGACATGGCGTTCTCGTGTGCCGAAGCGATCTTGAAAACTTTCCAAAGCCAAGAAGATGTCACAAATACGGCAGTTTTGGTAAAGGATATGGACATGCAAGAGGCACTGATCATAAATGACAGCCCCGAGCCTCAGATTGTCAGAATTGAAGCAAAGTATTCTCAGAAGCAGAAGAAAGTCGATATTGAGATTAAATCGGCTAGCAATGGGGGACAGACCTATAAGGTCCATGCCAAGGCCACGGTGGTTTTCGATGATCGTCAACGAGAAAAAAAAAATCTCCACCTGCAAATGGGTTCGATTGGAACTCAGATAGAGACCCTCAAAAGTAACGCTACATCAGGTCTTACGGAACGGTTCACTACTTCAATGGCCTATAGAATGGTGGCTTCCCTTGCGCACTACGACGAATCTCACAAAGGGGTAAAGGAAGCGTACCTAAATTCACAAACTCAAGAAGCACATGCAGTGATTTCAACTGCTGCTCGAAATCGCCTTCCAGGCCGTTTTACAGCCCATCCATGTGTCTTCGACTCCATTCTACAGCTAGCAACCTTTGTCTTGAACGCCAATGAGAATTCCAGATTTGACTTGGAGGTCTACGTTGTTCGTGGCTGGAATAGTCTATTTATCGATCGTGTTCTGAGTCCTGAAGAGGAGTATGAGACATACGTAAAGATGACGGCACAGGACAAGGATGTTTCCCTTGGCGATATTGCCATCAGGCAAGGCGACACTCTGATCGGATGCATTAAGGGAGTTCGTGTACAGCGCGTACCACGCCGTCTAATGGACGTCATGTTCAAGCAGAAGACTGACGTCGCTACAACTCTCCAGTCCGCAAATGACAGCCTCGCAGTGCAAGCTGAAGCTAGTGGAATGCGCAAGAAGCTAGGTGGTCCCACAAAACTTGAAAAATCACTCTCCATTATTGCCGAAGAGTCCGGCATTTCCATACCGGAGATGAAGGACGAGGATTTCTTGGGAGACCTCGGGATCGACTCTCTTCTTGTATTGGTGATCGCCAGTCGCTTCCGCGAAGAATTGAACCTCGATCTTTCTCCATCGTTCCTGATGGAGGTGAACACGATCGGCGCTATCAGGGCTTATTTCAAGGATGTCGATTCTCCTCTTGCCGTGGACAGTGGTCTCGATACCGACACCTCTTCTTCCGATTCGGGAACACCAAGGAGCATGGACTCTAGCGTATCTGAGGACTCCGATTCAGCAACGGCTGACGTGGGTTTCAAAAGCGAGACTGCGGGTGGTAAGAAAATGGCTGTGTCCACCTCAATCCTCCTTCAAGGAACCATGGGTCCTAGCACTAGAACCATGTTCCTGTTTCCCGACGGATCAGGATCTGCTACCTCTTACATGCATCTGCCCCGCGTCCATGAGAACGTCGCAATCGTCGCCATGAATTGTCCATACATGACAAACCCTAAAGACATGGTGGGCAGCTTTGAAGATATTACAAAGATTCTCCTCGCAGAAGTACGCCGGCGGCAGCCCAAAGGCCCTTACTGGATCGGCGGGTGGTCCGCAGGTGGTGCTTTCGCTCACTACGCCGCACGACTCCTGGTCGAAGCAGGAGAGGAAGTGAAAGCCCTCCTCCTCATCGATGCCCCATGTCCTGTCGGGTTGGGCAAGCTACCAGAAGCGTTCTTCGATTACTGGCGGAAGATCCACCAACCTGGCGGCATGGTCGAGGACAGACCCTTGCCCTCGTGGCTCATGGACCATTTCAAAGCCGTGAACGAGAACTTGCGCTGGTATAATGCATCACCTCTGCCACGAGGCCATTCGCCAAAGACATATCTCGTGTGGGCCGCGAAGGGAACGGATAATTTGGCTGCCTTCCCGGACAGACATTTGATCACGCCGCAGGAGAGTGAGGATTTAGGGTTCTTGATGGATGATAAGATGGATTTTGGGCCGAAAGGGTGGGAGAAATTGGTAGAGGGCGGGATCGAGATTGAGAGAGCTATGACTTCGAATCATTTCACGATTACGAGGGGGGAGGGTGCGAAGTTGGTTAGTGAGATGATCAAGAAGGCTTGCGTGGGAGAATGAAATGAAACGATGGGGATACCATTAGGTGATCTATTTCGATCTTGTTTTTTTTTCTTTCAGATTTGATGATCTTAACGACGTTGTTTTAAGCATACATGTACCTAGGTAGGTGTCTAGACTATAGATTGAGAATTCTGATACACAATATATTGCCTTCATCACATACATCCATCTATTGAGCTACCCGACTCACTCACTCTCGTAGCATTCATCACAGGACAGATGAATCTAGATATTCGGATCTCCAACTTAAAACATGACATGCTAATAATCCTACTCCAGCCTCATGTATCAATAAAATCCGCAATGAGGCCCCTTGAGAGCTACAATAGGTATACGCTGCCGTACTAGTCTTGAAAAATCCCTGGAAAATCCTTGGTGCATCGTTAGAAATCAAACATCTATCTACATAATCTCCGCAAACACCCTATCTATCCATTTATCATACTCTAAAACCAATCTCTAACTAAGTCCGTAATAATCGAGCTGCAATTCCATGCTTAATATTCTACGTGGGAAAGGGGAAGGAGGATATGAATTGTAAGGTGATGATTATGCGTAGCGTTGTTATAGGGAGGTAGGTAGGATGGTGGGGTATGAGAGGGTTTGGAGGGGAGAGAGGGAGTTGGTGATGGTGGTGGTGGGTTAGGATATATATTGTTCAGTCAGTGTCTTCACCAGGTGGGTAGTGCATCACCCTTTTCCAGCCTCAAACCGCAAGAAGGTCTTTATTTAGCCTTTGAAAGCGCAATGCATAGGTATAGGTATCTGATGGGGGCGGTGAAGGTATATGTAATTGTGATAGTGCCCAGCGCAAAAGATCTATATACAGAGAAAAATATCATAACAATTTCCCCCATCGATATCCTGAAGCCAAACTCCGCCTCATAAGGCTCCGAAACTCCGCGTCATTAGTATGTACATTAGTCATCCAACACATGGAAAAAGGTCATTTGGACACAATCGGCTTCAAGACCTCATCACCCTTCCCCACTGCTCCGTGGCCAGCATCATGATCCACCACCGTCGCCATCTTATCGCCGTGGCTCGTCGCCGCCCAGGCTTTCTGCACAGCGCCACTTGCAACCCATACCCATCCACCAGCTGGTGCCTGTCTCATACCCACCTTGC
The DNA here is from genome assembly GCA_947623385.2 of Cladonia squamosa. Taxonomy (NCBI): domain Eukaryota; kingdom Fungi; phylum Ascomycota; class Lecanoromycetes; order Lecanorales; family Cladoniaceae; genus Cladonia; species Cladonia squamosa. The sequence continues at coordinate 522,212 of OX392372.1, read as the reverse complement.
TCGAGTCATGCGTGACATCCGGTCTGTGCTCGCCATAGAGCAGGTTGACGTCCTTCACGGCCTTTTCTTGATGGGCGCGAGGTTCGAAGAGACCAGCCGCTAGGCCGTCGACGGTGAGTCGTGCTTTGACTTCGTGGGCCTCCGAGGGACCTGTTAAAGTTGCTGCTAAGACGACGAGGAGGATGGAGGAAAGCGCGAAGAGCGCTTTTAGGCTGATGAGGAAGTAGAGCGGGACTAGGGGAACGCGGGTTAGGAGCTCAGTGTCGTTACGGGACTGTTCGAGTATAGAGGTTTCGGGGCTCATGATGCCCGCAGTCAAAGCAACTGCAGCGTAGGAAAATTGGTTGGCGAACTTGTCGGCAAGTCCTTGTGGGTTAGGGACGTACGCTGCGAGAGCTGCGGCGTTCTGTAGGGCCATGTGGCCCAGGGCAGCGTCGATGGCGAAAGGAGCGGTAAAAATAGCACCATAAGTGTCTGGCGCGAGTTCCGGATAGAAGCCATATTTCTGGTTAGCTTGAAGGACTGAACCATTGACCCAGGCATAGACGGTCTTGTATATTGTGGTAGTGCAATTCAGGATGAAGACATTATCACCGGATTGATCTAGCTGCAGGTACTTTCCTGCATACATTTCGTCAAAGGTTTGGCTTGTGGGGTCGACGGGAGGAAATCCTTTGGACCAGGTTAGGAAATGGACTGGGTTTTGAGCGCTGAAAAGCTCCGTCGATTGACTCCCATAACCGATGGGATTTTGAAGAGCGGCATCTTTGAAGAATTGAATGCCGACCATGGACATGTTGCCCGGTGCCGTCGCCGCTGATGGATCTACACCGACTTCGCCGGAATAGGTGAATGACGGCGATGAATAGCCGGGACACGAGAATGCTTCACTGGAGGAATTGACCTGGCAATTCTGCGTCACTGCCTGACATTGTGTCGTGACGGCTGTTGTGTTTGCAAGAAAGTCGAGGCCCCGTCCGACGTTGATATCACTAAGATAATAATACTGCTGGGCGCCATAATCTTGCTGATATTCCACGTAGGATGTGTTTTGGATGACGTTGACAGGGGAATTGCCTAGCAGGACTTCAGCGGCTTGCTGAGCTCCTTTTATACCTTCTTTCAGTAAGACCGCCCCTCCTGCTGTGACGTTCCAATCGGCGATACTGCAAGGGTAGCTACATGAGGACTGAGAGTTGGAGGGACAAGGTCGTTGCTCCCAGATGTTGTCGCTGCACATACTCGAGTTGAAACCACGTCCATAACTGTTTACTGGTGTGAGGTGGCGACTCAATAATGCAACGTTCTCGGGCTTCACTGTAGCTCCAAACCATGTGTCTGCCGCGCTGATGAGGAGTCTACAAATTAAATCGTCAGCTGAGTGCCCAGGTCATCATTGCAGGAATAGATCATTGCATCATGAAGGTTCTGCTTTTTTTGATAACGCTGATCACAGTGGATAATGGAAATAATTCAGCGCGGTTTTACTGGGACATCAGGACTTACGTGATAATGACAATATAGATCAACGCTCCAAAAACCATTGGGATAGGTTGGACAAGGCGGTCGTGGTTATACCATCTGAACACAATAGTATTCCACAAGGACTTGTAATTTGGAGTTATCAGATCAATCAAGATTGACAGCTGATGAGGCGTCGGCAGGTTGTCGGGCTTGCCGTCCGTGGAAGCATCCATAATGCGGCGTGCTGCGAAGAAGGCGACGACAGCCATCAAGAAGCCGGTAATGTAAGGAATAAGTTTGCTGGACCAAGCTGCAATCGTAGCTAAAATGGCTGGGTTAAAGCGAATATAGTAAGCAGCGTGGCCTCCTCCAGATACGAAACCCAGAGTTTGGTTCATGAAGCCGGTAACAGAGCTGTTGCTTGCAGGAACTTGAAGCTGCTGCCAGCCGGGATCCAGATGCACTCGATGGAGGAAGATCAGGGTGAGCAACAGTGTCGTCACCAGAACTACTGGTACACACGGTAGGAATCCACCCAATAGCAGGTCTCTCAGCGTGCCATCTATACTCTCTGTCGTCTCATGCGCCTCGGTTGGCGATTCTGGATCCTCCAGGCTTTTGATCGACGTATGAGGAGTGCTCGACGCCTTTTCTCCCATATTCGACGATTGTAGAGGCGCTGAGGAGGTTGAAGATGGTTGAGCCATGATGTGTCCTGTGGCGACCGCTTGGATGAAGGATGGAAGAGATAATGTAGCAGTTAAAGTTATTCAGATAAAGTTGTTAGAGAATAAGACCGGACTAGTGGAGTACGGAAAGGGCTGGAACTACAAGACATAGAGTTTGAACGAAAACACGCGACAACGGGATCTACTGGTCGTTATATATGGTGTAACTCCATTTCCAGGGAACTGCAGCTGCGAAGCCTGACCAGAGCACGACCAGCGACCTACTAAAGTACAACAGTTAATCCAGGCATTGCCCACATGATTGCCGAACGAGGTCGGAAAGTGGACGCCTCCATAGGGCAGTTCAATCTCGCGGGGCCAGCTCTCGGTGGCAGTGGCTTGCACGTCTTAGCTGAAAGCTCAAAGTTCGCTTGGGAGTAGGCTGATGGGCTTGTCCAGATTTGGCTGAGAGCTGGGATCATGCCACTGACTAGACGGATGGGCTTGTCCGGATCCAGCTGGAAACGTCGACCCGTGGACGAATGCCGATGAGTACCCTGATAGGGTCCTTGTCAAACCTCAGCTCTGACCTCGGCGTTACCGCATGATGCGACTGGCGGATGTTGGACACTCGTTGATGATTGGAGACGACACAGGCCACATCCATGTTTAGCTGTTTTAGAGCAGACGAGTCGATGACCATCTTGGGATGTCCAAACGAGCGTTGTAACATTTAGGGCGGAAACGGTCTTGCCCCTAGGCCAGTCCTTGGAGATCCAGACCGCATGGTCCGTTCCAGACCCCTAAACGCCAAGGCAACGGTCCCCGTCGTTTCGCCTGCACTGCTCTACTAAAGTACACCTACTAGAACTACCCCCATACCACAATCCCATCAACATGCCAATGATCATGATCATCAAATACCACAGTATTGCCATAGTTTATCTTATCACCTGACGTTCATGCAGAGCCATAAGGCGCACCCTCTCATTGGTCAACATTTGACCCTTGGACCAATATTTCGTATTACACTATATCCATCCCCTACACCGTATACTCTCCAGCTCAATTCTGCAACCTCTAGTACGCCCATCACCACTATAGGCCATCCAGCTCACCATCAAAGAAACCAATCTTTTGACGAAGACGCCCTCCCGACTGAAGGAGGCACACCTCCAAATGGAAGATTTCGAAACCACAGACAAAGAACGACCGAAATATAGAAAACATAGAATAAGAGCTGAGAAGTCCCGAAAATACGAATGACCTGTGACCTGAATTTCCAATCTCCTTATCCTATACCAGTAACTCTTCCCACGCATAGGTAGTCAACAAACCACATTCATATTTAAAAGACTGGTGATCTTCCCTTAACAAGAAGGCATTGACAAACCTGTCACAAGGCATTGATGAAGCCATCACAAAGCATTGAAGAACCTGTGACAAAGCATTGACACACCCACCACAACACGCTGACAGACCCAGCCCAACACACCGGCTCACCCACTACAAATCCCGCACGAAAACAAAAACCCTATCATAATTGGTATTGTCACATCAAAAACCCAGCCAGCAACACCTCTCCCAAGCCACACGCTACACCCACGTCACCAACCACCACCACCACCACCACCACCACCACCAGCTTGATATTCCTACGCGCAACCAAATCCCAGCGTTCACCAGAGAGGAAGTGACCCTGTCATTTTGGCAAAAACCAACATAGTGGAAAAAAAGGGAAAGAGGATAAATGAATACAATAAGAATGAATAACAGGGCTGAAAAGCATCATGAGCAAATCCCGGTGCACCAATCTCGATTGGATTGCCTAAGTAGATGCTCGCTGTCTTGCTCTGTCCGTATCCTCTACACGGTTCTAGAATCTGAATGCTGTGAACGAATGGGCGAATGGGGGTTGAGTTGGGCCGTGGTTCGGGGCAATAACGAGAAGGAGGTGTGGTGCAACAAGGTAAAGTCTCTAGTCGTTGCGTCCTTCATAAAAAATCACCTTGCTCTTCAAGTAGATACATAGTATATCAGATAGATAGATAGATAGATATTAAGTGGCACCTGGAGCGCATCCAAGCAGGTTCTATCTAGTCAAATTTACCTCAGGGATTTTCAAAGATAAGGTACATACGGTAGGTCTATATCTAAGAATCAATGCGCATATTCTTTTCTCCTCCGAGAAAGAATGCCATGGACTTCTATATGTACTGGTCTATAAACGGTCATGTACAACCAAGCTTTTCTAGTGGCTTCACAGTGGCGCACCCAGCACCCCCGGCCCCCATCAACCCCCCACGCCAGAACATCACATCACGAAGTCCCCACCAGCCCCGTCGTCTCCACGGCCCCCAAGCTCAACGCCATACTCTGCGCCACCCCCGTCACCGTAGCCGCCGCAACGCCTTGCAAAGTCCCATTCCCTCCATTCGCAACAGGATGTCCCTCCCACTTAACCCACCCAATACCCATCCCTCCCTCACTTTCAGTTCCTAACGTATATGAAATATCCTTCGTCCCCACAGCGCCCTCATCCCCCATCAAATCAATCAAGCCGACGACCCCAGCTTGCATGGTCAAGAGGTGAGGTCGATTGAAACTTCGCGAGGTGAACCCGACCGAGAGACTGTGTTGTTGATAGGACCATTCCATTGGGAGCAATGTGTCGCCGCCGGCCTTGCGGGCGTTGAACAGTTCGGTAGCGGCGCCCATGAGGAGGTTGATTGTTAGATCGTGCGGGAGCTCGTGACCGTAGGGCCGAATGACACTGACCTATAGTTCGCAGGAAATCAGGTCTTGTAAGTCAGAATGGTGGGCGAGAAACCTACGTAGACTGACGTTCCGGGTACTACGTAGTGATCCGGGATGATAGGCCTGGCACTGGATTAGAAAGTGGTTATTCATGCAACTTGTGGAAACACAGGAGTTACCCTGTGATATTGGCAGAGGTAGGGTTAGCGAGTGCGCCCGTCATACTGGTAGTAGCCCTGGCCGCAAGTATAGCTTCATTGTCCGCTCTGCCCGGTCCACTCGTAGTTGGTGCAGCTTCACTTGTCATCGCAGGAGCTTCATTCAACGTAGGTGCTGTCCCACTGGCATGTGCAGCCGACGATACCTCGATCCTGCCAATGATACCGTAGCCGTTGTCGTGAACGACAACGGTAATAGCTTGGACGCCAGGGCCCCCCGTTCCAACCATGAGGTCATATATCCCTCGTAGCGCTGATGCTGCCGTACTCATCACGAAGCCCTCTGTGTAAACGACTTGAATGAAGATTCTGATGTCATCTTCCACCTTCGTGAAACTGCCATGGAGAGGCCTATCTCCATGTTTGACGACCTCTTCATTAAACGCGGCTCTGGTATTGGTGATACAGAGGAGAGTTGCCACGGTCGGAAGAGAGGCACCGTAGGGCCGGAGAACCTGAAGCCATATGTCGGTTCCTGCTACGTTATAGTGGTCCGGGTTACTCCTGAGCCGGAAAATATCAGTATAAATTACGGTAGCCTTCCGAGCACGTACTCATTTGCTGTAAGAGTGGTGGAATTGGGCGTTGCTAAGGGTACGAGGGTGTTTTTAACCTGTAAAGGAGTACCAGAAGATCGTCTTAGGAGAAATACCGTCAGGATACCCCAGAGAAAGAGATGCATATTGGGCGAGCGCCGGACAGTAGCGGCCTCAAAGATACTTAAATGCATAGAAAGAAATCTTTAGAAAACGGTTAATTATAGTAAAAAGCATATTCACACCGGCTGCACTCAGTCGCTGTCGCAAGTTTAGAGGCGGAAGTCTCATTTCGCGAGTAAGCATTTTTGTAGCAACATGGGAGCGGGGCATCAAAATCTCAGGTGACTTGTTACAGCTCATAACCCCACATCCTGCTCTGCAAGATCTGCAAGACTACTTTATTGCGAAGAATAAAGTAGTATCCATCGGTTTTGGAGACTCTCTAATCCTATAATTGGCAGATCTCCATGTGCGCTTAAGGATATCCCCCGTATATCCGCGTCCATGTTTGGGTGTCGGCTCGGAGGCGAACCACCGTCAAGACCAGAGGTGGACTACTGTGGGTAGGATGTGTCATAAATGGCCATTCAAGCGCAGATCTGAGGATACTACGCGCCAGTGCTTGTAGAAAATCCTTCAGGCGACCTGTTTGGTGCTTATGCGACTTGCGCAAAGCGAAGCCTCGCGTTTCCCGTCCATCTCTCGCTCAAGCGGAGAATTTTCGGTGTAGAGTGATCCACTTACGATTATTCTATAGTCAGCTAGCATCGTGGTTCGCCAACACTTCAAATTACCGCGAAGGCACTAGCATAGCTAACGCTGCTATCACTCGCGTCCACCACTTCGCTGCTCCGTTCGTACCTTACGAATTGGAACTTGCCCTTATCTTTTTCGGTGACTCCCTCTTTTTTGAGAACTTCGATCGCCGCCATTATCACGCCAATTGGATGGCGGCCACATACCGTATTCCCCGTCTCTCGTAAAGTAGCAAGGAATGCGTCGTGTTCGCCCGATTCAATACCCTGCATAGCCAGTTTGTCAATTCGTGAAATGCTTTCGTATATTGGTGTATCCTTTGGTTGGTCTTTTCTTCTGAGTGACACGCCTTTCGAGGGATCAGAAGTACCCGAGGGAAGATAATAGGTGTAGCTAAAGCGAGAACCCCAATGGCAAAAGTCGCTGCTGACAACGAATATATTGGACGGATCCGCGAGATAAGGTGCCAACAAAGCTCCAAAGGCTTTCTCTGTCACAGGTTCCGTACTCCCAACCAAGATAGGTATCAAAGGCGGCAGGTTGGCGTGATTGAAAGACTTTTCTAGGAGATGGTAAATGTATGGGAGGTGCATTTCCAAGCTATGCTCTGCTGAGTCGGAAGAGGTGGACATGTCCTTGAATTGTGCGCTCGCACGTAATTCTGCTATTGTCGTCGCATCGAGCACAAGATTTCCCATGGGAGTACCGTATTCAGTGTGCTTGGAGAGAGCGCAGGTGGAGAGGTAAAGGTGATGAGAAGGCCCAAGAAGGAAGACTCGTTTACTATTCGCACGTCAATGAAATGTTATTCGGGTCAAGTCTCGGATTTCGAACCACTTGGAGAGGTCGAGGGATTTGTACGCCCAGGCAGCAGCGGGGCCAGAGTAGGCATACCCAGCATGCCTACAAAGTCCAATGATCAGTAGGTGCATCAAGGGCTATATATAAGATCTTTCGTGTAAAGACTTACGGAGCAATGATAACCCTTGCACCAGGCTGAGGAATCCTACCTATGCTAGCGATGTCATCATCGACTTGGTTTAGCCAACCATCAAGTTGTTTCGAGAGAGTTGGGCCATGGTCAGTATACCATGACCCAGCATGGCTAGCCTCCCTTGTAGTCATCGAAGGAATTGTGTTGTGGGTTTCTAGCTTCGATTAGGTGGATGTGGAGCTTCGAAGATGATTGGTTCGATACTCTGGAGTGAGGTACGCCGCAGTAAGGACAATTGAAGGCTCACTGGGGTGATGATGGATCGGTAGTAGCCGCAGAGTAGAGTAGGTTGTGAAGTAAAGAGCTGGTAGCAGAAGCCCAAGATAGTGGCAGCTATCTGTTCTGTTAGGGCAAGCGTAGCCGAAGGCCCCCGCTAGACGTCAGACCTAATTCTACGGGGAGGCAGAACGACTTGCGCGTGGATCGCGTCGCCGAAACATGCAGCCGTCATCCAACGGGTATCTCGTAATCCTCTTCAGCATTCAAAAGTCATTGTCCATTGTTATCCCAAGAGCCCGTAATTGCATTGGTAATCTGTCATGTCTCTCAAACGAAAACGCTCGAGCTCTGCTGTCTCTCCATCTACTTCCCCCAATGCCACAGCTTCTTCACGCGACCCATCTTCCAGCCCCAGCCCCGACATTTACATGCTCAACAGCACTTCCTTTTCTCCTCCGCCAGTTCGTCAACCTGATACAGGCTCATCGTATTTGCATTCGCGGACCAGGAAGAGGTTCCGGGATAACAGGCCCGACGAGAACACGATCCATGGTACACCGTCCAGTCGCTAGCCTTGTTACCCTTTGAATTTGTGCGCTGACTTTGCATTGACAGAAATAACTTATAGCAAGCTATTTGCAGCTGCTCGGTCTCCTCAATCTCAAGTACAATCTACCACTCCGTCCCCTCAACCGCAGAATTCACTGTCCCGGAGTCATCAGCCGTCTCAACGACAACATTCTCTTCATACTTATTGGTCAATTCCATCTTCAGCGCCTTGTCTTCCAAACCCGATGATAGTCGCCCCTGTTTCAGTTCTTAAGTGCGAAGACTGTGAAGCGTCACTAGACCAGCCGGATACTGATATATCGATGGGGGGTATGGAGGATGAGGATGTCAAAGGCGAGGAATTTGGGTGCCGTTGTTGTGGTAGGAGGGTATGTGGAATGTGTGCCGTTGTAGAAGTTGATGCTGGGAGGGAATGTCTACAATGTCGGACTTCGAATCGGAAGAAATGGGTTGGAGGTATTGGGTGGATGCTATGACGACTTCCAAACCGGATTATAGAGAAGGGGGAGAAACGAAGACTTCATGTCCAAGAGTCATCTGTGTCGGTCAATGTTCTGAGCTATTTGGCCGTCCATGCGAGGATTATGCGAGTTGTTTGTCTTAATGTACGTCGACCTCGACTGAGCACCTGCAGGTGAGTAACATGGCCTTCGAAATGGAGGGTCGGAGGCTTTATGCGCGGTTTTTCAACAGCCTGCAATTTGGTACTGTATCTGTCAATGACATCTTGTTGCTCCTTTTGGGTCTGTGAGCGCTTGGTTATTTCATGTGGTTTCAGTACATTGCTACATAGCTTAGGCCTGTAGGAAGCATCCAAATGCTTGATCAAAATGTAGTAATGCTCCAAATGTTGATGTTCGAACGGGACTAGATATTATCTGAGATGTTACAAATGCGTGGCGGCAAGGAATAGAATACGCCCCCCTGCGGCACACTACTGAAGGGCTCAGCCACTAAAGCTTGACGACACATTGAAGAAAGGCAATCACGCACGCCCACACCTACATTCCCAACATTAAAGGCTGCCAATCCAGCAATTTCAAGCCCCAACTGCTACCATGAGCCACTATGATACTGATACTGACCACAGCATGTTAAGTCTAATCTAGGTCTTCCTAGACTGATCGGCCAACAAAACACGCTCATTTCCAACCATCTCACCCCCGCACGCCTTTACTTTTGTAATTGCCTTAGTGTCCTTCACTACCAAATGTACTCACAAGGACACTCCCTCGACAATTCGATGCCCGGGTCCTCACCTGTGTGATATTGTCCTGTTCCGTCGCAATGATCGAAGACCGCAATGACCGCTCGATCAGCATTCCTTCCACCCCGGTCCCGCGATCCTTGTCTCGCTCAACCCCCCGCGCTCTAACCGTTAAGCCCCCACCACTCAAGCTGAGGTCGAAGAATCAGACAGAAGATGATATATCTGTGCAGCCTATATCTCAAGCAAATGATACCAGCGTCGAGACTGAGGATCCCTTTTTCGTACCCGCGGCCGAATCCGCGAAGCCGTCACAATGTCCCAGGTCGCACTTGGAAAATCTGCCCCCAGAGATATTGGAAGGAATAGTGAGCCACATCGTCGGTCATCTGGGTTCTGCAGCATCAGACTCAGCTGGCTCACAACACCCTGTCCGCAATTGGAATGCAATCATGCGACACCCGAGGAGAAAGAAATTGGCAGATCTGGCGATCGTGTCCTACACCTGGAGGGGACTCATCCAAGAAAGGATATACCGACACAGTAAGATAGCGCCTCCCTGTTCCTGAATCACATGTAGCTAATTGGACATCGCAGTCAAGATACAAGGTACAAAGGCAGCGCTCGAGGAGTGCAGGGACTGGTTCCAGAAGAATACTCACTTACAATCCTATGTTCGACATTTTGAAGTACTCGTACCAATATGGGAGATGAGGACCGGGCAGTGCCAGCCACGCTTCACGATAGAGCCTCGTCAGGATAGCCAGCCCCCACTGTTTCGCGCCTTTCAAGGACTGGCTCTTCAATCCGACTGGGCTGGCGAAGTATCAGAGCCCACCACGGCTTTCCAACCTGCTTCTAAGAATGCAACTATGGATGAAATATTTGGAAGCGCACAGGCTCTTTTCCCGCTTCTCTGCGCTGTCACTGTTGAAGGTGGTCACTGCAAGCGCCCTCCAAAGGTTCAATACTTCCGCGAAGAGGAACGCACTAGCCCTTCTCCCAATCCATCCTTGAGGCGGTTGATTGTTCCTTTCCTCGAGAAAGGAATTGACACAAAAAGCATTGCTCTCTCCATTCCTGATATATATCTAGCTACCGGCCACTCGCAACCAAGGCTACCTATACACCAGATACCCAACTCATTCTCTACTCCGCCATGCACACCCCACAATAAAGTGCAACTCCCAGCTCTCCCCAATACTACGACCCTCGTCCTCAAAGGTGCCTGGAATATTATCCGCTCATCCACCGATTTCTCTACTTTAGCCTCTGCTCTCCCCTCTCTTCGTGAATTTCATTGCACCTACCACAAGCCCAAAACAGGCGCGTACATAGCTATCTGCGACTCTCTCAAGACGGACTTTCCACCAACCATAACGAACCTCAACCTCTGCCTTGAAGGTCTATACACCAAGAGTTCTTCCTCCCTCAAAAAATGGCGCAAGCTATATCCGGAGTACCACATCTGTCGCAGCCTCGGCGCAGTCATTCCGCAGCTGGAGTCTTTGGCCTACACAGGCCGCGTCTGCGGCGCTTTGTTTTCCACCGCAGTTAAAGCGGTAGACCAGACATGCGGTAGCTGCAACCGTCTCAAATCAATCGATATAGTTGTCAGCAACGTCTGCCGCGAACCAGGCACCAACAATGACGGCACAGGCATCCACAACTGGCCCTTTATCCAGGCGTTCGAGGCATTAGTTCTACAAGCAGTTCGTTCTTTACATACATATCCTGCCCTCAAACATATTCGCATCCGCTTTGTCGACCTGGATAGTCCAGCGCCTCTACTGAACCCAACATTCCATCTCGAAGGCGACAAAGCGTGGGGTTTTTGGAGCGACGAAATACTCAGAGTTTTGCAAGAGGCAAGACCACAGGTGGCCTTTGGCAGGTTTCCATCTAGTTCCCGCGAAGACTCCTGGACGGGTTTGCAGGACGACCTTCTCGGGACTGGAAAATTCCGAAGTACCAGCGTGGAGTATTACAAAGCAATGGCGCAGGCCGGCGGCGGGTTCGGACTTTAGCGGGCGTTTCGCATTCATGCGTCAGGGTTGAATTGTAACGGTTGCGTGGATATGATACCCAGGTGTTCGAGAATGCTTAATGTGTAAAGATGGATGGGTCTTTTGATGGTGTATAAGGACGTGAATGAGGGTGGCAGGTTGCATGGTTGATCAAGTTATCTACGTCAATAGTTCTTTCAGCGTGCTCCTATGTGCTATTTGGGTGCTAAGAAGTCAGTCTAGACGGCATCTCCAGTAACGTAATAGAACATCATTGCTCAGTTATTGATTTTCTTCAGCTGCTGCATACATCTCACCGACCTTTACGTTTTTCTCCCACCGTCTTCTTCTCGCTACTACCACTTCTCTGCCCCCGCGCCAATCCCTTCTCCCCAATATCTCCAATCATAATCCCCAGGATCCAACAATTGACTACGAAGAACGCTAATCCTGCAACGAAGAGGCCAGGTATGAATGTGCTTTTACCGAGGAATTCCAATTGATATCCTTGTTGGAGCCAGAGAACCTAGATTCGTTGTCAGGTATAAGTAGCGGGTGAAAGGAGGGTGGGAGGAAGTGGATGGGGTAGACATACTTGTGTTCCTACCCACAAGGCTGCGGCTGTGAGGCCTAGGCGCGGAGAGCTGAGGAAGGAGGAGTAGGGGAGGTAGAACGGGAGGAGGACTAGGTACCAGAGGAAATACTGTTGCGGAGGCGATATTAGCGAGGGTCTTTTTCATTCAGTCTACCTGAACTTGAGGATAATAGATCAGGTTGCAACGACTATACTCTCTAGGAACAGAATTACACGTGATTACAACTCATATGGGTCATTGAAAATAGGAATGTGAGTAGCTCGTCCCCCACCCACCAGCTCTCTGGCTCGGCAAAAATAAAAAGTACAAAAACATACAGCAACCAGTATTCGCTGGTGGTCACCCACCCAACTACTAATTGGTCGATCTGAAGCTTGTCTTTGGCAGAGCGGACGGGATGCCGATTATTCTTCAGTCTGTGGCCGTATGTACTGATTGGAGACGTAAAATGGTATATATTGCCAATTTCTCGGATTGCGTCTACCAGAAAAATTGACACCAGTGCAGAACAACGCGCATAAACGATATTTCCAGACGCAATGTATGAAAGTCTGCGTACCTGGCTTGTGCATACTTTATTGAATGCTACAAAAGCAAAAGTTTGCGCGAGCATAGTGCCAGCGAGATCTTTCTTCGCTAATGCTAGAGGGATGAAAACTGCGCTAAGGGCGAGCTGGGGGATGAATGCTATGGACTCGAAACGCATTGAGCCCGATGCTGGTGGCACAGCTGAAGTGAGGTGCAGGAGGGTGTTGTATGGCGAGAAGTTGTGACGGTGGTCGATGCGTGTTAGGTGGTGTAGGTAGGTGTGGGTTAAGAAGGGAGTGGAATAGATGGCGTACATGACAGCGTTGAGAGCGGTAAATGTGGCTAGGGAAGAGAAAAGGATTGTGATGCGGGTTGGTGTAATGAATGCCCGTAGTCGTTGTAATATGGAAGATTGCATTGAATGCTGATTTTTGGACGTTTCCTCTGCTGATGGTTCCAGATACCAGATGATCGAGATCCCATAGATGAAAGGATAGATCTTGAAGTGCACGGACAATCCTAGCAATATACCCGCAAACAGTATTCTCCGAGTCAATACAGCCCACAGTATTGCAACCACCATGACACCCAGCAGCCCCTCGGAACTACCTCTCGTACTGATCGTAGCAACCATTGGATTAAGCAGCCATATACTCGCAAATTTCAGCGCTCGCGGAGTATCCATCTTTCCCCCCAATGGCGATCGCAGAACAAGAACGATAAGCCACCCTGCAACAATATCGGCGAGAGCAAATAGTACCTTTCCAAAAGAAAACCAAGCGGTCCCAGGCCACGCTGTTGGGATGAGAAGCCATGCTAATAAAGGTGTATAGCGGTATGTTTCTCGATTGTAGGGTGAATAGCCATGATAAACGTATCGGGCTGCGTCTGTGAAAACAAAGTAGTCGATGTCGGTGTAAGGAAGGGCCGAATATTGATCTTGGAGAAGGCCATAGAACGTGAGAATAACGCGAAGGACGATTGCGGAAAGGAATACATATGTACTAGTGAAGAACGTTGACATTTTATAAGGCACTCCAGAATGGTTGGCCCGACTTCTATTTGGGTTGTGGAGAAAAAGGTAGAGAGTTTTGCTGGAATCAGTTTTCTATTGCTATACCTGTTCTAGTCCATAAATAGCATTTATACATTTAAAGTGATCCCACCCCGCTCCGCCGCCGTGACATTGACGTAGACGTGAGAGGTGTGGATAGTACGGAGTAGAGGCGGCGGCGGCGTTAGCTGACAGCGAGGTCGTGCTTGGAAGTGGTGATTGCGCGGTATGTTATGTTCACCTACTTGGACTTCGTCGGAGCCGAGTTGCAGGGGTGTCTTATGCCCGGGCCGAGGCCTACTTTATGTGCGCTAACATTGAGCTTGCGAGTGCAGTTGTTCAACCATTGCGACAACATAACACGCTCCTTGATTACTGACGAGACAGGAAACTATGAGTGCTTCCGTACATCCCAATACGATAGTCCCGCCCTCTCAAAGATGCCATGTCTGGACAGTCTAGCAGCCAGACGACCCAAGCATCAACGCCGCTATACCTCCCGAATCCTTCCCCCTTGACCAACAATATCGATGCAGCTGTAGAGGCTGAACGTGGTGCCACCTCGAGAAAAAGCTATTCGAACTATCATGAAACCAGAGACCATCTGGGCGAGGATGTGGTGGTAGTTCATGATGAGGCGCCTCACAGAAGGCACAAGCCGAGGAACTCGGGAGGATTTCTTCTGCAGGGAACCCCTGCTTCTACCTCAAATCCAACGCGCTCAAGACATATAGAACCAGAGGTCAGTGAGAATGCGAGGGGTAAACGAAAGGTTGTGGAGGGTGATATACATGTACCGAAATGTGGGACCGCCCATCCTAGACACCGTCAGCAAACTTCGCTTGGAAGTTCTCCACTGGCCACAGAAGTTGTTAATGTCCAGTCCGCGGATCAGAAAGAGGGTAGTGGAGCTTCTGTGTCGAATCGGCAGTCCTCAGAACAATCCAGTAAGGCGCATAGCACAAGCTCTGGACTTACCAGTAATGGTACGTCTACACTATCAACATCGATGATGGGCGATACAGCGCAGAATAGTGGGCGAGGTACCATTGGGCTGGACACGGATCCTGCTCAGATCATCAATCTTGCGCTCAACCTAAGTGAAAGCCGGCGGAGAAATGTCAGCAGTGGCGGGTTATTCGCCCCTCGCGATATAATCGGAGCAAGACGTTTGGTTTCGCCGGTGCCGCCAACATTATCATTACCTAACAACACAGGAGCCGGTGGGAGTCTGCGGCAACATTTACAACAGCAACGACGAGCCTCAAGAAACCTCTCGCCAAGGTCAAGCGGTTCCATTGGTGTAAAGGGGTCGGATGCACCCGCAGCGCAGAAAGACAGGAGTGTTCGCCAGCAACCAACAACTTTTCTCGACTTCGAGACTGGGTTGAATGAGGACATAGTCTTTAAGGCTTCCAATGCCACCCTAGCCCGTGCCGAGAAAGCAAGAGTCACTTTTGAGCTGTGCTATGAATACAGAAGGTTGTTGCAGTATCTACCTGTGCTCCCTGTACCTGTCAAGAGTAGGACGACTACGGGCAAAGCTATGAGAACCCCAGCATACCCCACCCAAGGGCTGGGAAGGGTCTACAATCCGCTACAGTACATCCGCAATAGAAAGTTGCGCATCCGCGAACGAGAGCCACTAGATGCTGAGGGAAATGGATGGAACAATATTGAACATGTAAGGGCTTGGGTCGATGAAGTCATTAATCAACGAGAAGATGGCATATCTCGAGTAGACAAGCGATCTCCATTACCATCGTTTGAGCAGTCACCAAGTGGCCCTCCGCAGATCAACGACATACAAGCTCAGAATAATTCTCATCCCTTAGATCCTCAAGCGAAGCGACCTGGCCGGCCTCATATGGATTGGATTGTCACTCCTTGGGATTTGCTCGCCGATGCGAATTGGTTGCACCAAGACGACAATGTAAAGCGCATAGTCGATCGCGAGGGTCAGCCGTTGATACCAAGAGGAGATCTAGCCCATGAAGACCGAGCTAGCCCCAGCATGGATTCCACGAGAGGTTCTGCGCGCAAACCCGAAAGTCTTCTTAGGCATATCAATTCATCACCGGAAAGGCTTCGCGCCTCCCTGGAAAGCTTTCGTAGCGACTCCAAGGACAGGGGTCGCCGCCGGCCGGAAGTGCACGAACCCAAATCTCCAGTATCTGACAATGATAGCTTTCAGCGTAAAAGCAGGTGGCCCAAGAAATTGATGCGCTCTCGAAGCTCATCAAGCTCAGGCGAATCCCATCATGCTAGGAGACGCAGACATAAACGAGGTCGTGATCACCTTGGCAGTCGCGATGACTTCGATGATGCCGCACTAGAGAAACAAATGATGGGGCTATTGGCCAAGGAAGCCAAGGACAGACCTGAGGCCGTAGAGAGGGTAGATCATCTGGCTATTGATGACGTGGAAACCAAGCCCATCCAATCCGACCAGAGCAAAGCGGATGGAAAGGCTTCTCAGCCTGCCCAGCATCGCCCAAGCACGCCGCAAAGGATGAAAACTGATATGCCTACCACAGACAAATATGCAAGCCAAGCAAGGGCAAGCCTCGATGAACAAAGGCTTCATCATTATCGCATGTCCTCTGATGACTTCGACTCCACCGTACCTAATTCCCCTACGACACCTGGATTCATCCCGAGCATAGCCATCAACTTATCACCACCGGAAAGTCCACAAGCTGCCACCGAGTCACCTCTAAAAAGGACGCTGTCCGGTCGAATAGGCTCTTTCCGGAGGAATCGCTCTCAAAGCGTTAATAGGCGAGCGGTTAGCGAGAATACTGCGGTAACAGACTCAGGCACTTCCACCGATGTTTCACGACAGACCACCAATGACTCGCAGCCTCATAACATACTTCTAAAAGAACGATCAATGCATTTGGGCAATGGATTTCTCTCGCCAGCTAAGGCCGATCCTGTGCCAGGTAGGCATCGGCCATTAGAGAACAAGTCCGTTAGGAGCATCAGAGATACAGGCGGACTAGACTCGAGATTCAAAGGCTTCTTTAAAAGCGGTAGGATTGCTGAGATTGTTGGCAATGAAGTCTCTAGAGTGGGAGACATGCTCTGGAAAAAGGACAGCAACAATATCTCCGATATGCGCTCTGAAGTCTCAAGCTTGGCGCCCGAAGAATCTGATACTGATGAGGGAGACGTAAGCGGAATAGAAAACAGTCCAGTGGCTGACCTATCTCGGGTTACAACTACTACTGAAGGAACAAATAAGCTATCACGGGCGTCCACCAACAGTGAGAGGCCAAAATACCACATCAGCAACCTCCCGAGCTTCCGTTCACCATTCAACAAGGAAGAACAAAATCCAAGGCCTATAAAGTCCACTCCGGAACATGATCATATCACGCGTCAGCAGATAGCGCTTCGTGAGCGGGGGAGATCGAGCAGGTTTGATCGTCTCGCTCCACCAAAGATAGATATGAGGGGGATATCTCCTTCGCCTTCTCGATCGCCCTCTCCCAACAGACAACATCTACGACTGGCTCTTGATGACGACACGCGTGAAGGCAGCCGAAGTCGCTCGGCTAAACGTGTACGCAGCGCAGATAAAAGGCTCAATGCGATCCTAGCCATTCCTGCTAGCATCAGTGGTTCAGCCCCATCGGGATTGCCTGGATCAGAAAGCCGCCCAGGAAATATGAAGGAACGTCCGAGCATGGAAGGCAAGCGGCAGTGGAGTATCGCTGATCGGGGCGTTTCTACTGCGCAAAAGGCCATCACGAAGCGCGATATTGCTCGGGTCAGAGCTCTATTGCTATCATCTGGAGTGAAAGCCAATGAGATAGCTCGCCGCGCAGAAGAAATTCCAGAACAACCTTCTCCAATTCTTCTAGACCTCGTTGATCTTTTCAAAGGTTCAATTCCAGAAGTGTCTAAATCAAAGGAGCATGTCATCGCTGCACGACTCCTAGTCAGTACTATCGACACAACTACCCAGCGGCTGAGATACTCGGCGGAACAATTCTCCCGTAGGACGGTTGAGAGCCTTCATGATCAGGTCAAAGCAATCGACGAACGTGTAACATACAAGCTTACCCCTCTGGTGCGAGATTCCGCGGATGATGCGGATAACTTGAGCACAGAGCTTACGACTACTCATACCCTAGCGGTCAAACAATTAAACGATGGCATAGATGGCATCTTGAGACGACGAAGGCGCAGATTGAGATGGATCAGAAGAGGGGGCTGGGCCATGCTCGAATGGACACTCCTGGGTATCATGTGGATGATATGGTTCTGTGTGGTAATAGTGCGCCTAATACGATGCGTTGTTAGCGGCTTCGTGCGAGCAGTAAGGTGGTTTTTCTGGCTATAAATATCAAAGAGCCAGTTGATTCTGTCATTAGTCGAGCGTTTTAGCGAGCATAGCAGGCATTAAGGTACCAAGAATACTATAGAGAAGACAGTATATCATGCAATATCACAATAAGAACCATGTTGAATTGATCATGATGCTCGCCGGGTGCCATCTTGGCATTGCCTTGCCAGTCTAACCACTTCCGCTCTAGCAGGTCTGGCCGTTTGTCTCTCGAGAAGAGCCGGAAACTTTCCAACAGCTCCCAACCTGAGTTCCACTCCCTAATTTTGGAGCGCTGAGCGCACTATGTTGCGTCAAGCCTTGCCTCTTGCAAGGCAAAGTATAAGAAGATCAATTGGGTCCGCAGCCACGACTCAATGGCGGGCGTCGCGCCAGAATCCCAAGATTCCTGAGGTACGTGATCTGCTGCGAAAAGAGCTTCAACAGACTTTGACGAGAATTTGCAGAGATCCTACGCAGACTTCAAACCACCAGGTCCTAATACTAAACCCAGCATCCACGATTCGGACACCGTCGTTCTTCCAGGGACCGCAAGTACTACCGCGAAAAGCCCTCAACCGCCGCCTCCTGGCCCTGTCCAGTCTGCCTCACCGACAGCCCATCCCGTACGACCATCATCAGATAACCCTATACCCCCACAGAGCGCTCCGCTCATTCCCCCGACGCCTCCTGGAGGCAAAGTCCAGACTGCACCACCTACATCAATTCCTCCAACCCAGGGAGTACGTCCTGGCCCCGCAACAACTCCTCCGGATGGCACTACTCTGGATCAAAGCACCCCGCCTCCTCCAACTCCGCCACAGCCCCCCGCCAAACGCAAGTCTAGATGGTTCCGAAGGACGTTGCAGACTCTAGTTATCCTTACTATACTTGGCTACGCCGGTGGAACATACTATTCTCTGCTTTCGGACAATTTCCACGATTTTTTCACGGAATATGTTCCCTTCGGCGAAGATGCGGTATTATATTTTGAAGAGCGGGAGTTCCGAAAACGCTTTCCAAGCCTTACTAATCCTACCAACCGCCCGCCACTAGACACGAGCAACAAGATCACGATACCGAGCCGAAGTGGGGTGTCGTGGAAGGTTGCAGGGGACGAACATCAGGGCAGTGATTTGCAGACTAAAGGAAAACACATGAGCGCATTGGATGCCAATAAGGACGGACCTGCCAAGGCAGAGCATGCCCAGCAGACGCCTTCTGGTGCAACAGGAGTAGAGAAGACAAAAGCGGTGGAAGAGGCGAAGAAGGCAGCGCCTCCAGCACCGAAGCCGAAGCCTGTCGAGGAGAGCCCAAAGCCAGCCGCTCCACCGGCTCCTCCAAAGGAACCTGAGAAGCCCGCTCTAAAGTCAGAGCCCAAAACAGCGCAACGACCCAAGGAAGATGCAAATAAACCACCAGAGGTCAACGAACCCAGCAGAATCATGCCTATACAACCTATTGATCCACTGAAGATCAAGAATGCCGATGAGCCTCTGGTGCAAGACTTGGTGAAAATCGTCAATGATATCATTACCGTAGTGAACGAGGATAGTCCACATAAGTACTCTTCGACTATTGGCAAAGCCAAGTCGGAACTTGCCAATGTCGGCTCTAGAATAATATCACTCAAGCAAGCGGAGAAGGAGGCCGCTCAAGAGAAAATCAAGTCTACGCAACGTGAATTTGATACTGCTGCCAAAGAGCTTGTGAGGCGACTTGAAGAAGAGATGAAAGACCAGGAAGGAAGATGGAAGGACGAATTCGAGTCAGAACGCGAGAAACTTTCCAGCTCGTACCAAGAGCGCCTGCAGACCGAAACACAGCGTGCACAGCAAGTTTTCGAGCAACGTCGACGAAACGAGCTCCTTGAACAAGCTTTGGCAATGAAAAAACATTTCATCTCTGAAGTCACCGATCGCGTCGAAACCGAACGTAATGGCCGCCTCTCCAAACTTTCTGATCTCTCCGCCAGCGTCTCTGAGCTCGAAAAGCTGACTGCGGACTGGAACTCTGTCATCGACGCCAACCTCAAAACTCAACACCTGCAAGTCGCAGTCGAAGCGGTTCGCTCTACTTTAGAGAACACCGATCGCCCTCGACCTTTTATCAGGGAACTGGCTGCTCTCAAAGAAATCGCCTCTGACGATCCTGTCGTCAATGCTGCCATTGGCTCCATAAATCCCACTGCTTACCAGCGTGGCGTTCCCACCACTGCCCAACTCATCGACAGATTCCGCCGTGTAGCGGCCGAAGTCAGGAAGGCGAGTCTGCTACCCGAAGACGCCGGCGTAGCCAGCCATGCGGCAAGTTTCGTGCTCAGCAAATTTCTCTTCAGGAAGAAGGGCATGACAGTAGGTGACGATGTCGAAAGTGTCCTCACCCGGACTGAGACATTGCTCGAGGAGGGCAACTTAGATGAAGCTGCTAGAGAGATGAACACGCTGGAAGGTTGGGCCAAAACGTTGAGCTGGGATTGGCTTAACGAGTGCAGAAGGGTGCTTGAAGTAAGGCAGGCTATGGATGTCATTGCCACGGAAGCGAGGTTAGAGGGCCTGAAGGTCGACTAAAGGATGGGAATGGCGGTAGAAGCGTTCAGTGTACTACTATTATACATACATTATTCCAAAATGCCGAGAGATTGCCCGTCAGCTTGGCTTTAAGAACCGACAGAATCCGTCCTGGGTGCTTCTCGTGTCACTTCTTGGCGCATAAAATACGGGGATTACGTGATCGCTCATCCTCCCATTATCCTCTATTGCAGTGGCTCCATGCAAAGGAGGGAGCAGTGGAAGGTGGTAACGATTTTATGCGGTCATGGCCATAAGACAGTCACATACTGTTGCGTTCTGGAACTTTAGCTGACTCTTTTCGAATGTTGCAGATTCGATTGGAGATATAAAAATAGACCCCCCCCACACTGCATATGCGGCTCACGGCTGGGCAGGCAAGAGAGCCAATGGAATCAAAGGCACGGCCAGTGCACACACAAACGGAATTTGAAATCATGTTTGGGTTCCTCGGCTGTGCCACTTCATCGTCGTAGTATTTCTTCATCGCTCGGAACAATGGGCTCAGTCAAGTTAAGCAAACTCGAAAGCAAGCTTCTGATTTGTGGCTTTAAGAAAATCGTATCGTACCTTGCTTATGCATGGGACATGGTCCCTCGCAGCTGACTGCAGCTATCAAGAGTTTCTATGGAGTAGTCCTTCAAAGATTCCATCACCAGCAAATGAGCGACAGTGATTGAGCTTCTGGTGCCGTGGCTCCATCTGGCAGCTTTGACTTCTTGTGGGGTTCGGCATCCTGCCCCTTACGGAGGAGGAAAAGGGTGAGAAGCTGTGCGGGATGTGCTTGATGGCTATGCAATTCTCAGCTGATGCATCGGCATACTCAAATATTGCAAAATTTCTCCTATCCCTCGCCCTTCATGTAGGTTACAATTGACCGATAAGTCCCTATGCTTTATGCTCCCAGATCCAGCACTGCTCACTATTCTTTTCAATCATGGGTATCGTGGTTCCTTCACTCGCAATACTATACATCCTCTCCTCCCTTATTAGTAAGGAAGTGCTCTCGACATCTGTCTTCCCATACACAGTCCCTACGGGAGCTTCTAGCCACTTTCCGACGTCCGCACTGGGTACCTCAGCGGGGAACCTTTCCGCTCTGGCTTACGCTTCTACTAGAGACCAATACCAGAATAAGTCCGCGTTGCCTACCACCGCGTCAATTTCTGACCCATGCCGTTATCTTGAACAATCATACGCTGGTGGAGACTGCGTAGCTATTGCTGGTACTGTGGATGTTTATTACTGGCCAGAGCCGGACGTAGACACATCATGCCTGAGCATCATTGAGGAGGCTTCCATGCCACTCCTGCAGGACGCCACCATTTCAACAACGTCCGTCTCTGGCACTGGTTGGACCACAGTGACATACTGGGGCTGCACAGCTCAGACAGGTTTTTATCAAGGATCATACCTAACTACCGCCCAGATGGCTACTATAGACGGTCTTTCTTTCAAGTCATTCCTGATAAATCCCTGGTCAGCACCCTGTGGCGCGCCAGCTTCACCGTCAGCTTCGACGTCTTTCAGCTTTCATTCTTTACAAGGACGTGGACATACCTTAGCAGTCGCACCGAATGTGACTAAATATGGCGACCTGAATCCTATTACCGTAACTTCGGGAGGTTTTACTTTGTGAGTTATAAGTAACGCTCATTATACTGTCGCATGCTGATGATTTCAGCACCTCTCCCAGTATCTACGCCAATTTCCATGACGTAACGGTGGAAGTGGGCTCGGAGGATGCCAACACGGGATATGTTGTCTGTTCGATTATTCCAGTGTCAATGCTTACCTTCTCTCCGGGCGAGTTGTCGACTATCCAGGGTGGCATCCATGAGCGCATTGATGAGTTAGGTTATGGACCATATGCTAATCGACCGTTACCACCGCAACCCTATAACTTTTCGGATCTGCCGTGTCCGCCGCAGGATGTAATGGTACTACTTTTGGCGATTCATTAGAGGATCCTACTGATCAGCTTGCAGGAGGCGAACTGGTACGTGCCAGAACCTGGTGTGCCATACCAACCTAGCATTTTCATGCCTCAACAGCTGTCCAATATCAACTCTGTCTTCAGCACTTGTGAGGTCTTCCTGTTCACAGGCTATGACCCTCCGAGAACCTTAGCACCCGCTACTGCCATGGCTCCCATTGTTACTCCGCATAATCCCCAAATTACCGCACCCGCAGCAGCGCCCAGCCCTACGCAGGATCCTGGCCCCGCAAAAACTGCTGCTGATGATGATAAATCAGCCAGTACTGCAGTGGATGACCCATCACCTCCCCAAACTCAGGGCCCAATCCTGCCGGAACAGACAGACGCACCTGAAAAAGACCCTGAGCCGGCATCGTCTGTTGGCGATCCTGTTTGGAATGAGAATCCAAAGCCTTATCCTCCTAGCAATAACGAGGACCCCGGGCAAGGTCCGGTTCCGAGTCCCAGTGGGCAGGGTGATTTGAGCAGTGATCCTAACGGAGACCATGAGCCCCAAAGTGCTAACACTGGCGTGACGAGTATTGTAGACCCTATAGAGAGCTCAGACGACACTCTAAACGCACAGAACTACGCAATTGCCATTGGCAGCCAGAAGCCGGGCAGTGCCACTACTGTCAACGGCCAACTCGCTGAACCTCTTGTGAATGGTATCTCAATAGCGGGTTTTACTGTTACACCAGATGCAGCTCCAATTACTGCTGACGGTACCCGGATATTTATTGGCTCTAATGCCCTTGTTGTGGGCTCCATTTCAGTCGACATTGTTCTACCTCCCGTGTCTTTGACCCCCGGCCAAGCCACAGAAATGAATGGCCAAATCATTCAACCGCTCATGAATGGATATGTTTCCGTCGCTGGCCAGACTCTGATCCCAGGTGCAGCCCCAATTACTATTTCCGGTACCCCTATATCCTTAGGACCATCAAGTCTCATAATCGGATTCAGCTCGATTGCCATCAGTCTACCTCGCCAGACGTTAATCCCTGGGCAAGTAACAACCATCAACGGACAAGTTATCCAGCCGCTTGCGAATGGGTTGTCTATCGCACGCCAAACTCTGACCCCAGGTGCATCTCCAATTACTATTTCCGGTACCCCTATATCCTTAGGACCATCAAGTCTCATTATTGGGTCCAGCTCAATTGCTATCACTTTACCTTCCCTATCGTGGATCCCTGGGCAAGTGACAACCATCGATGGACAAGTTATCCAGCCACTCACGAATGGCGGTATTTCTATTGATGGCACAACCTTGACCCCAGGAGCTCTACCTATCACTGTATCGGGAACTCCAATTTCACTGGGGTCAGCTGCTCTCGTCATAGGGTCCAGTACAGTGTCTCTCGACTCCGAGGTTCCCGAACAATTTGTAACTACTGTCGCTGGTCAGGCTATTACTGCCGACCCGACGGCCGTGGAAGTTGGCAGCTTAACGCTGACACCTGGGGGCCCTGGAACAAGCCTCAGCGGAACGTTGGTGTCCTTAGACTCTGATGGCGAGCTAATCGTGGGTACTAGGACGATTCCGCTTGAGACTATGGCAGGAGGCTTAGGGGGATTGATAATGGGCGGTCTTGGGCCAGGAGGACCCTACGCTACGAGCTTGGCAGGCCCGGGGAACATTTCAGGCTCCGGGAATGGTACTACCATCGGTAATGGTGTGCAGGCTTTTGAGGGATCAGGAAAAACTTCGAAATGTTCCTCGCTTTGGAAGCTGACGACGGGAGTTTTATTCACAACACTGGTCTGCTTGTTGTGATTACAGGGTTGACGACCGTAAAAAAGGGTACAAGGATAAAAACCTGGATTAACATATGCTTCTCAACGCTGCTTCTGGTTCAATGATTGCCGAGAAGCCGTTAAGGCCACAGGCTACATCCCGTTTTGACGGGCGTAGCATGCTGAAAGTGGACTGTAAATTATGAGAGGAGGACCCTTGGGAATGTGTTCGATAAAATTATGCCTCGCCGAGGGAGTACAGTCTTAGGTTTCAGCGCCTATTCTTGCGGCTTCGAAATTTGACCTAAGGCGCAAGATCCTCTAAGGCCTGCACACATGGCGCCTATGCGGCTATATTACACTCATAACAGGAGAATAACTGTCAGCCCATCCAATCTACGAATGCTATTCTATCTAACGCCAAGAGACCCGCCATGGGACAACATCCTTTTCTGAATTGCGATATTGAATGCGCTTGTGATGCGCTAAATGCTTCGAAGGTAGCCCGAAAAGCGGATGCCAATTGATGACTTGGGCGGACGGCTTTGGCAGAGGAGGACTATTACAGCCAACGACGCCTACGAGCTAACTTATACGGTGAGAAATATTGTTCAAGGCCTTTGATTTAAGCGTTGTTCAGCTGGCTCTATGCAAGTGGGTCTAGAAATAAATAATCCGGTGAGACATTCTGCTACATGAACGCAGCCAAGGTATTAGTCGTCGCACAAGAGTGCTTGTATTGTAAGCTCAAAGATATATCCCCTTTAGGATGCTACCATTTTCTAAGTACCTCCCTGTTTTCTCGCCAGATTTTCTCTAATTCCAAAACCGCGTTTAGCGATAATGAGACCCGCGAGCATGTCGCATATTGCCACAACAAAGCCCGTGCGATTGCCAGGTCCGCTCGTTTTATCTTATATGCACAACGTCGGTCATCTTCTTGATAGTAGCTCCCCCAAATCAGCATTTTTTGTCAACATGGCAAGACATAACATAAAGCTACCTCTCCTTTTAAGGCTCCAAATACTACTCATCTTTCTCCTCAGCCATCTCACAACATGCCTTCCAACCAACCCGGCCGACAACCTTACAGTACCAGTTCCCCCCACATCCAACGACACCCTCACCTCCCCCGTCGCCTCCTGTGCCACACTCCCCGACTGGCCCGAATGGTTCCAACCCAGTGAGAAGTTCGACTCCCTCGACGTCGAACGAACCCTGGATCTGTTCTACAACGATTACGTCCGCGACCACGGCGACACAATATACGAGTTTCTCCGGTCAGGAGTGACACCTGTACGTCAAATACCCACTCAGCGGCTACCTTTGAAAGTAGCCTACGGTATGGCGAAAGATACTCCTCCGGGAAAAGACTAAAGCTGATATATAGTCTGATAGGGACGTGTTTCATCGTCATCGCCATGCGGAGTCAATTCAAAGAGGGAGAGCTGCCGGCAGAGATGCCATCGCCGTCTGCGGGGTCAGATGTCAGTTCGTTTGCACAGATTTTTAGAGGCTTGGCACTTATTGATGGCAAATGCGCACAAGATGGTAATCCAGGATGGTACCCTGCAGGTATGGCATTGTATAATGTTCAACTCTTTCCTGAAACACTACTGATATGGGAATGATACTAGGTGACTTGAATAGCATCGCGGTCTTCATTTGGCAAGCGGCTTCTCCGATCAACAAACGTATAAGCTTCAATAGTGAAGTTTTCGAAGAAGGTTTCAACATCTCGTCGCTCTTGGAAATCAATCCTGGGGGTTTGAGGAATATATCAACTTCTTAGGGCGCAATTATCCAGAAGGACGTCAACGGGCCTTATATGGCACCGATTTAGTTGGTGTGTGCGCTCGATGGTATCATCGCCGGCGGCAACTAGCAGCTCCGTCGGCATATTGGGGAAATTGGGGCCGATGCAGTCCTGTCGGTAGGGGCCACCACCCATTCCTGCTCCTCAGTCTTTTCTGCCTCGGCGCTATATCGCTGTACCATCTTTTCGGCACCTCGCTAGCGATTAGAGCTGCAGGCTCGCCACACCGAGCCTCGCCTGGTATATATGTAGATAGCTCAGCTCAGCCACTATGCGCTAGGTCCCCTGTCATCTGGACCGAAAGGGTCCGGTGATGGACCTCTGCTCCCTGCCGCGGCCGATGGCAGTGAGAAGCAGGGACCCAGAGCACAGGTTTCCGCGAACCAATCAATTCTTGTATAGCCTCGTCTGTTTCCGCTTTCCACCCTGACCAGAGGAGCATTATGAATTAGATTATCTTTCAAGGAATTAGGCGTGATATGCATAGACACCAGCGTTTTCTTGTACGACTGAGTTATGAAGGTCTCAAGTGCTCTCGGTAGTGTCCGCACTGTAATATGTGGTATGTGGTGTCAGGATTACCCGAGCGAAACTAGAGCACAATTATACTTCCTAATCACCATGTTTCTGAACTCAAACTCAAGATCTTGGGTCTTGATCTCCTCCACATAGTCGTCTGAAAACTTTCAGCTCTTTGCCAAAGAGAATACGCTCGGCGATTCCGATGTGTTCAGCTTGCTCCCTGTGTTTAAATTTTAGGCTCCGAAGTGATCTCGGTTGCTGGAGAGCGAGCTCCGTAACAAATTTGAGTCAACGGACTGTTGCCAGTGTATGTTATTTGACAATGCACGATATAGGACCCTTTGCGTGCACTTAGTCGCATTTTTTGACCACTAGTGCTAGAATTCTGTCTTCCCTCCTCCACAATCTCCGTGGCTGGGGATCGTAGAGAGTAGGTGAATTGTACTTCTGTGTGAGGTGGTACGATATCTACACTTTAGTCGTGGAATTGATATGAGATAGACGCTCCGAAGCTTTTGGCGATTTGAATTTGGAGTTGAAGCCCCGAGATTCTTCGGACCTGGAGGTCTTTGAACGGAGAATGTATCGATTCGCAACCTTTGGTGATGCTTCCTTCGCTGCTTGTTGGTATTAGGGATGGAGCATAAGTCGTGAAGACAGCGGTAAGGATTTTTCTAACCACAGCTGAAGAACTACCAACGGTTCTTATTTCAAAGGTTCAGCACCCCTTGCCTATACCAGTTGGGTGCTTAAAGAGCGCTTGGAACAACATACCTGCTATTTGTTGGAGTTCGACTAATCTAAGAGTCGCCGCGTGACAATTCGACCATAGGCATCAAATGCATTTCATTTAACTTCCAACGATGCATACAACAGTCGTAGGTGTCTTCATTTCTCGTATAGTAATAATGTATCCAACACCGATTGATCAAGCATTCCTCCTCGAACATCAAACCTGGCTATATCCACCGGCGTCAGGCCCCACTCATTGCACGCTGCGGCACTAGCCCCTCGGTTCAGCAGAATTCTCATTATTTCTATGTCCCCCCTTTCTACAGCCAGATGCAAAGGTTTATTTTCTCCCCAATTTTGTGCTTCGATATTTACGCCATGGTCAAGAAGTAACTTTACCATAGACTCATCTGCGTATCTCACAGCGCAAAATATGACAGTCTCTCCTGAAGCCCCATGGACCTCGGTTTTAGCCCCTTGTTGGAGTAGCAGCTGTACTGTGGCCAGATATCCTTGTCTAACAGCGAGATATAATACTGTTTCTTTATCCCCGTCCTCTGCCTCGATGTCCACGCCTGCTTCGATCAGACAACGGACAACCTTTTCGTCCGGCTCCGGACCATCACTCACGGCCGAGTGCAATGCGGTCTGACCTCTCCAATCCTGTGCGTTGACATCCACACCTGCTTCGACGAGACGGTGAATGATCTCATTTGTCTGCTCCGAACCTCGGTACATAGCTTCATGCAATGCTGTCTGGTGGAAGTCGGCGCTCTGGGCCCTAATATCCACGTTGTTGTCTAGTAATAACTCTAAACCCTCTAAATCTCCGTATCGAGCAGCCGATGGCAGTGGCAAACTCCAACCAGCACCGCTCTTATTGACATCTACCCCAATCGAGATTAGCCCACGAACCATCTCAGTCGCATGGATTCTGATTGCAATATGCAAAGACAGCTCGTGGTCGTATCGGGTCCAAAGCTCGGACTTGAACAGCAATGCATTAAGCAGAGAGCAACCGAGGATGGCGATTCGATAAAATATTGTCATATAGACAGTGGTCATAGACACGACGTTCAGATCCTTGACCCTTGCCAGAAAGAGGGTAAAAAGCCTGAAGAGATTCTCGGCTTCCCGCGAGATGATCGCATCCTCTGACCCGAGCTCAGCTCTCATTAAGCAAAGTAGACGGCATTGCTGGAGGTTCTCCGCTACTGGTAGATTCCCTAGCTTCTCGTAGATCAATACCATATCTGGTTGAGGCTTCAACAGACTATCATGAGAAGACTTAAGGGGCGCAGATACCGCCTCCATTTGACGATATAAATATTCTGCATCCTTATATCTTCCCTGGACCTGGTGAGTTCGAGCTTGGTTGGTAATCTCTTCCGTACATTCATTTATCAATTCGCGGATTCTGAATTCCTCATTGAAATAAATAATTGAGCGCAAGAAACTCAAATTTTGGGCCATTAGTAGCATTTGATGGCAATCTCCAAGCTTTTGCAGGCTAAAAGGGTATCTTTATCAACATTTCCTAACGCTAGCTATGTGTTTCAGACTCACCATTGAGCTTCGTATTCACCATTGTCTTGGGGTAAAGGCCGTATTTCTGGCGAATAATGAGGGACCCCAGGCAAATTAGTCAAATTCGGCTCGTTGAAAAGCCATGCAGTGAAGTCGTCAGCCATTGCAAAGGGAGAGCGGGTGTGACCATCCCGAGCTCTAGATTCAGTGTCATGTCGAGTAGAAGACGGTAAATTCGAGGACGCAATCTCTTCATTCTTCGTTCTATTGGCTGAGCAGGCATAACCGTAGCGCTGACATCTATCACATCGTGTTCCGGGCCATGACCTCCTCTCTGGCGAGCACTAAAGCAAAATCAATTCTTATGTATGGCAGTCATAGCTCATTCTTGCTGTACCTTCTGCCTATCCTTCCTACACTGCTGGCATTTTCGATAAGCTAGTATTTTGTTCACCTTAGGTTTCGGCATAATGTTTCCGTCTTCACGCCTCAAAGTATATTCTACTTGGTGCACTGGAGTGGAGGACGGTGAATAGGTGTATCTTTAAGCAAAGATGATTGAATTGGAAGAGTGACATCCCCTATGGATCACGGAGCTCGAGGTCGACAAGAGCAAAGTGGATGGGCATCAGAGGGTTCCATTTATCCCAAGCTGCCGGATATGGTCTCAATTCCGTGCGTGAACAGAAAGAGAATCAATCCAAGGAGGGCGAAGTCAGATGTGGTGTTCACTATTAAAAATTGTGACCAGAGGGATTCGAAAGTGCGAGGGCTGGTTGAGAATCGATCATTAGACGGATAACAAGTTGATATGTGAGATGTGAAATGTGGTCATGAACTGTAGTCGTGAAAAAGTGCGGGACGAAAATAAAGTAGTGTCAGTGGTTTCTTGCGCCTTATGCAGGTGCAGGGATGTGCCACAGCCACAATCCTCCCCACCTTCGCTCTTTGGTATTCGCACTACTACCTTGCAGTCCCTCTTGGGTCTTTCATTCCGTCAGCACTAGTACGGGTAGGATCCTGATTTGTTTTTATTCTCGCTTCCACCCGAAGCTGGGCTGTGTTGGCTGATGTACCTGCAGGTTCTTGCCCCCACCTCCTCACTTTTCACATTCGCTCTCCACCTTCGCTCTCTATCCTCCCGTCCCATTTTTCTTCTCCACCTTCCTTCTCTATTTTTATTCACCACCTTCGCTTTCCACCTTCGCTTTCCACATTCGCTCTTGAATCTCGCTCTCCATCTTCGCTCTCCATCTTCGCTCTCCTGTCACCACGAGAGAATTTTATCTACGGCACACGCCAGTGTCAGCTTTTCGTGATTATAAAATGTTCCCTCCCCATTCCTATGGATTCAAATTCTTAGTCCTTGGGTTGGAATTCCGCTTGCTGGCGAAAACTCACCTCAGCCTTGTTGAACCATTAGCTGGCTATGCCTGGATCCAAACCTCTTGATACGGAGCGGGGTGAGAGCCTTGTATCGTATGGGCCTGGGGCTTATCACGTGCGAGCTCGACAATCATCACAGAGCCGGCAGTTCACTTTCGCGATCCAACCTCTGAATAGTGCTTCGTATCTTATCGATGTTACACTCCAGGAAACCGCTCGAGGATACCTAATCTTTAACCATGCTAGGACAAGCATTGCTCGAGCCGCTGTTGAGCGTTGGTATAGGAGCTGCCTTACTAAGACCTTCACTAAGTCTAGTGTAGGCACGGCCAAAGTTCATCAGGTGTGTACAGGACCTTCAGCAATCTGTAGCGTTGGTGATTCTAACTAATCACTCCTTAATAAGGTCATGTTATGCGAGAACGAAAAATCTCGCGTCTACCTCCGCGACTTCACTAAAGACATAATCCTTACAGAGGCATTCAACAATCCAAAACTCGTTTTCCGTAGCACCGACACCGGGCACGAGAAAAGTCTCCTTGATACACCGTCAATCCGGGTCCATGAGGATCTGAGAGGCCAAGAGATCATCGTTATTCGACAGATCCTTGACAAAGCTAATGTAGCATGGGTCTTGATATTGCTGCTCATCGCCTCCCCCGGTCTCGGCATAGCGGTTGGTCTCTGTTCACATAGTGCAGACGTTGGTATTGCGGCGAGCGCTGGGATCTTTGCGTTGGCATCGTTCATCCAGGGACTTATTGCATGGCTGCAAGGATGAATTCGATTTTCGATTGTCATACGTACACGTGATTCTAGATGTAATGTGTCTGCAATTGAAGCCTAAGGTGGCGTTGGAGTTGTTGTTACATAAGTCACGCCTGACTGGCGCTAGTCGTGTACATGGAAAAGCTTCCTAGAATATCTCTATCTTCGCATTGGTTCAGGATAGTTCTCGATGGTTAGATATGCTCCAGGGCCCTTTTGGGTCAATTACAATACCAGATGTCAACTTCCATGCGTTCAAGTATAAAGATATGTTGGATGTTTATTACACAGCTTGAAAGCCCCAAAGCTAAACATAACTCCTTTACGACGGTTTCGACATGAAAGAATATCGTGGCAAGAGGCGAGTGTTCCAGCACACTTGTTATTGCTGCGCCAAGACCAGCATCATACTAAGATGAAACCGGCAGCTAACCCAAAACCCCTTAGCTGCAGTCCTGTTGCCACCCGATTGTTGCCCGTTGCAACGCTGATGACGGGAATTCATAATAACATACATCATAATCGCCTTCGCTGTAAAATGCTGCATGTTCGGTCGATATCAATTGTTCAACCATGCGACAACGCTTTGAAAGCATGGTACTAAAGTAAATATCACAGCGCTCACGGCAAGCCCAACCTCCGCGCTGTGCGACCGCAGACCGATGACGAGTCCAAGTCCAGGTGAAACAACCAAGAGCGGACTCAGAAGCCAAACAACTTTGAGCTTATCGAGCTCTCTATTAATGACGATAACACTCTGACCATACAGGTCTCTCGGGATAGTGGATACCACGGTGAAACCCTCATGGTGAGAGAGATAGTCGGCTTGTCTGGACAATAGGGCAGGCCGTTCAAGCGCTTGGGTAAACAACGTATCATGCTTGTACTCGCGCAAGCTAACTCGAAAACACGGAACGGACAAAATAGGATCACAAGGGGTGATCTGATGGTTTACCGTGATTAGCGCTAAGCATGGAGACGTGCGGGGCAGCGATCTTGAAGAGGGCACGAGAGGTGTCTTGAAAAAGGGGGATACCTGATGAATATCTGCAGTGCCTACAACATCTTTGGCGAACAGCGTTTCGAT
This sequence comes from Cladonia squamosa, assembly GCA_947623385.2. Lineage (NCBI taxonomy): Eukaryota > Fungi > Ascomycota > Lecanoromycetes > Lecanorales > Cladoniaceae > Cladonia > Cladonia squamosa. The sequence continues at coordinate 490,177 of OX392372.1, read as the reverse complement.
CCAGGTTCCCCGATGGTGTGTGGTTGAGACCCGCTTTAAAAAGTCGCCAATGTAAGACCAAGTCTGTTCGCCGTTGACTACTCTCTGAACAGGTATAAGGACAAGGATGGAATTTCCATTCAGACTGCGTATTGCCAAAGCCAATTGCGCTAAATCACTGACTGGATACTGCATTGTAGCTTTAAGTACAAACGCGGTGTAGATTAAATGTACAGATTTCGATATCGAGCGTTCCAGACAACGGTGAGAAGTATGGAAGCAACTGGCGGTGATATGAGTAGAGTAACGCCTGCCCCGCCATATTCTCAATTTGAAGACCTCGGAGTCCAACGATCGTTGCCGTGGAACCCTTGTAAGCGACGGCGATACAGGCAGGATTTTCAACACAAGCTAGTGAGTGTACCGCTGCTCCACCTCCTCGTCAGGAACGAGAAGGCTTGGCATGAAAGTTACGAATGATTGACAACCCCAAACTCCATGTAGCACTCTCAGAACGCAATTGGCTGAACCAAAGTAGGGCCAGATGTTCAGGATCCTCTCCACCCTAGCTAGGTTTTCTAGGATTGCAGAACCCAATTTGTGAGAGATGGAGAGAATGATCTCGAAGACTGTCGCGCTGAAAATTCATTAACAGCTTGAGTATCGACTCACTACTACCCAGACTGTCTTTTCCCCAGCATGTTCACCTCTGCGGATTCTACATATCTAAGCAACTCGTGAGTAGAAGCCTTTCAGTCCTTTCTTATTATTACTAGGAGTAATAGATAAGAGATCTGTTTGAATACTTTAATTCTTTATAGTTGTAGAGAACGACACAGCCCATGAATCGATACAAACTGGAAGTGGAGATTTCATAACCGAAGTGTGGCACAATAAAACCGTAATGAAAGTGTCACTGAGGACGAAACAGGTCACGACGGTGTACGCAATATTAGATCATTGGGATGCAGCTCCGAAAACGCCCCACTTTCCACTTCTGGCTGGCGGCGGGAGCTCGAGGGGCTGTGCCCTTGGGAGATTTGCCACTTCGTATTAAGTTCGCGGACGGGCAAGGCTGATTTAATTGGATTCTATTGCACCACTTGTTCTCACTTATTGGATCGTTGTTCTCGCCTAAATATCAACAACCAATGATCTGCGGACGTCAGCCTGACCTTCTTTTCTCAACTCACCCGGCTAAAGCTGCAATACCCATGAACTTAGCAGGTGAAAAACAACGCTAGGCATGGTACGAAACACCAGAAGTGCCTACCCTGTAGGGTCTAGAAAGATCTCATTGAGCACCATGCTCTTTCAGCCAGGCTATTCCTTGAGATACGGCCGCAAAAGCACAAATGCTTTGTTTTCATCCGGCATCGCACTGTTTAAGCACAATTGCGGAATCATGCAGATTATGATTGCAGGGAATGTGGCATTATCATTGAAGTTGAGGGATTGCAAGCACTGTAGGCACTTGAACATCTGCTAGACTACTGCGAGTAACGAGATCGGTTTGGTTTCTCCTGGTAGATGAAGGATTGTTGAGCGGATATTTTGTGCTGATAGAGTGTTCGTTCCCATGAGGTTCGACATGTTTGGAATAGTAGATAAGAAGAACACTCGCTTGGAAGCAGACGGATTCGAAATCCATTGCTAGTAGGTACATATGTACAAGAGAAACGTAACACTACCCGAATCTGATCATATTGCAGAAGAAACTCCCGTGTAAATGCCTCTATCCCCAATACCAGAGTGGATGTTATACAGGCTCATCACAGCCATTGCACACATGATTGAATGCATCCGGAATCACCACGCCACGATCTATTTCTTGTTTTTGTCTGCCATCATCTTTTCATGCTTAGCCACTAATTCCTTTCTGTACACACAGAGTCAGCAAAGTTTTCCTGCACCGCAAGAAAAGAATAAGATAGCAAAGGAATAACTTACTGCAACTGCATAGGCGCAGGGCTATAATGGCTAAACTCCATCCCAAACTCCCCCTTTCCCTGCGTTGCCGCCCTCAACTGCGTGCTAAACCCAAACATGGAGTTAAGGCTACAATCCGCATAGACCGTGAAATCCTCGGGGCCAATGTCTGTATCATTAATGACTGCATTTCGCTTATTCAGCAGCCCGACAATAGCTCCCTGGAACTCTGTCGGGGCTGTAATAGAAGTTTTCATCAAGGGTTCTAGAATCTGTGGACGGCCTTGACCAAAGGCCTTTCGGAAAGCTTGCTGCGTAGCGTTTTTGAAAGCCATTTCCGAGGAATCAGTCATGTGTGTCGCGCCGTCGTTAATGACCATACGCGTGCCGAGGACTTTGTGGCCGACTAGGGGCCCTTTGTTGCACGAGAGTTGGAAGCCTTTGTCGCAGGCGAAGATGAATTTCTCGGAAATGGCACCGCCAGTGACTTCATTTTCGAACTGATTCTTCTCGAGAGCGCCAGTTGGTTCAAGCCAGCCGACAACTCTAGCGAAATCACCAGCACCACCAGTCTGCTTCTTGAGGGTGTGGTCAAAGGCGACTTTCTCGGTGATGGTCTCGCGCCATGCTACTTGAGGCTGGCCGGTTTCGCAAGCAACTCTGTATTCACGACGCATGCGCTCAACGTAGATGTCTAGGTGCAATTCGCCCATACCGCTGATGATAGTCTCCTGGCTCTCGTTGTCAACATGGACTCGGAAGGTAGGATCTTCGCGCTGGAAACGGGCCATGGCTTTAGAGAAGTTGGGTAGGTCTTTGTTGTCTTTTGGCTTTATCGAAAGGGAAATGACAGGTTCTGGCACGAACATGGATGTCATGCTGTAGCCCAGCGCGCCATCGGTGAATGTATCACCGGAAGCACAATCGATGCCAAACACGGCGCAGATTTCCCCCGCGCCAATTTCGGGAGCATCCTCCATTTCATTGGAGTGCATGCGTACTATTCTAGGGACCTTGACCTTTTTGTTGGTGCGGGCATTGAATATGTAATTGCCTTTCTTTAGGGAGCCTTGGTATACCCGGATGTATGTTAATTGACCGAAATTGCTTTCTTCGAGCTTGAATGCCAAACCAACGAAAGGCAGTGAATTATAAGAGACGAGCTTGACAGGAGCTTCTTTCCGCCGTTGGTCCAATGCCAGATTCTCGACTTCTGATGGATTAGGTAGATAGTCGCAGACACCGTCCAGCATGGGCTGAACAGACTTATCCGCAAGTGCTGAGCCCATAAATACTGGCGTGAACTTCAGCGAAATCGTTGCTCGCCGAACTGCAGCTTTTATCTGCTCCACGGTTGGGGTCCTCTCATCAAGGAAGATCTCCGCGATCTCATCATCAACATCGGCTAGAGTCTCAATCAATTTCTTCCTCTTCTCTTCCGCAAGCGGTCGAACATTTGGTGGGATTTCATCTGTAATTCTTAAGGTCTCCCCTTTGAGTCCTTCACTGTATATGGCCTTCATATCAACCAAATCTACCACCCCCTTGAATTCGTCTTCCACCCCAATGGGAACTTGCATAGCCGCTGCTGGTACCCGAAGTTTGTGTGTGATTTGATCCACAGCCTTGAACGGATTTGCTCCTGCTCGATCCATCTTGTTGACGAATGATATTCTAGGAACGTTGTACCTCTTCATCTGCCTGTCTACCGTGATTGTCTGCGATTGGACCCCGGAAACAGCGCATAGAACCATGACAGCACCGTCCAGTACGCGCAGGGCTCGTTCTACCTCTATCGTAAAGTCGATATGCCCCGGCGTATCAATTAAATTGATATGATACTTCTCGTCTTTGCCATTGTCCTTTTTGACCCAGTCACAGTAAGTGGCGGCAGATTGAATAGTTATTCCCTTCTCTCGCTCGAGATCCATCGAGTCCATTTTGGCACCCACTGCATCTTTCCCACGGACTTCATGTATGGATTTTATTCGGCCAGTGTAGTAGAGTACTCGTTCGGTGACAGTAGTTTTACCGCTGTCGATATGGGCCTAAGGGTGTCAATAAGTCCCTTCCAGCACTGAGCAAGATCATTCTTACAGCTATACCGATATTTCGCACGCGAGATAGCCGTTGAGCTTCTTCAGGCGCGAGATTATCGATAATGGTTTCTTGGGCAAGATCCTCCGGCACTGCTGCTTGTTCGAGCCTAATTGAACAGTCAGATTAAGGATCTATTACGCCTCCAAATTGCTTACACGGCAGCAGCTGCCCCAGCCTGACCACGCCGTTGCTGCCATCGTCGATCTAATGGTAGTTGGTGTCTCTGAAGGGGCCGCAGAGAAGTCGAAGCACATCGAACCGCACAGGGCCTAGGCAAGCTATAGTTGACTTTTAATGACTTGGAGAGCTGCCTAGGCACGCTCAATGCACCATGCGACCGCATTGCTTCGCTGGACGTGGCCTGCGCGCCTTACGAGCAGGGGCAAAATGTAATTGAATCGCGAATCTTTTTCAGCCCTATCAAATTGCACGAAGTCTTGGCACGGAGATAGAGTTGCTTAAATCCTTATGCACACAGGCAGAGCACGACTTTTACTCTCTAAGACGCCATAACGTACTTCCAGAGACTGAGATGAGTACATATGGGACGCGAGGTGTGTAAATATTAAGAGTAGATACGCCCTGAATCGGAGCACTAAATCAGGTCTCAAAGTACGATATGTACAAGGATTTGAGATCTACACATTGACTTTTTTACATCGTAACCTCACCTTTGTTGACGATCCAGTATCTATGTCCTCAAGATCCTTGAAGAGGCTGGCCCATGCCACCTAATGTCACCATTTTCGTGATCTGGTACTCTGCGATACCGTACTTGCTACCCTCTCGTCCGAAGCCGCTGAATTTGACACCACCAAATCTACACGCCTTTAGTAACGAGCATATCACTCTGTAGAGGGTAGGAAAACAACTTACGGAGCAGCAGGATCACTGATCAATCCGGTATTGACGCCCACCATTCCCACTTCCAGCGCCTCTGCAACGCGATAGATTCTGTGAATGTCCCTACTGAAGAAGTAGCCAGCAAGTCCAACCTCAGCCTTATTCGCAAAGTCCACAACCTCCTTTTCTGTCTCAAATGGAAACAGCCCAGCCACAGGACCGAAAGTCTCCTCAGAAGCCAATTGCATATCGACGGTCATACCCGTAATGACTGTTGGCTCGAAGAAATTCGTCCCAAGGTGTGACATCTTATGCCCGCCCACGACGACCTTGCCCCCTTTCTTCTCCGCATCCCGAACATGTGCGTCGACTTTGCTGATGGCGCGTTCGTGGATCAATGGGCCATGGGTAACGCCCTCATCGTATCCACCACCAACTTTGAACCCCTTGACTTTCTCAGCGAAGGCGGCAGCGAACTTGTCGTAGATGCCTTTTTGGATGTAAATCCTGTTTGCGCACACGCAAGTCTGGCCTGAGCTGCGGAATTTCGAGGTGATGGCACCGGTGATCGCGGCGTCGAGGTCTGCGTCGTCAAAGACGATGAATGGGGCATTGCCGCCGAGCTCGAAGGAGAGTTTTTTGAGTGTGTCGGCGGATTGCTTCATGAGTAATTTGCCGACACCAGTGGAGCCAGTGAAGGACACTTTGCGGACTATTGGGCTTGACGTGAGTGCACCGCCAACCTCGGCTGTGTTGGCGAGGGCGCTGATGATGTTAACGACGCCCTTGGGGACACCGGCGCGGTGGGCGAGTTCGGCGACAGCGAGGGCTGTGAAAGGTGTTTCTCCTGGTGATTTTGCCACGACTGTGCAGCCTGCTGCAAGGGCAGGGCCAATCTTTCTTGTAACCATAGCAGCAGGAAAGTTCCATGGGGTGATGAGTCCGCACACGCCTACAGGTTCTTTGATGGTGAAGACTCGATTTCCTGGAATGCTCGGTGAAATAGTATCGCCCTCCACTCTTGGTGCTTCTTCGGCGAACCATTCGAAAAAGCTGGCTGCATATGCAACCTCTCCCTTCGCATCAGCCAATGGCTTGCCATTCTCCCATGTGATGAGCCTTGCTAGGTCTTCTTGGTTGTCCATCATCAATTGATACCATTTATGCAGCATGCGTGCTCGTTGACGGCCCGTGGTCTGCCGGAATGAGGGAAGGGCGGCTGCAGCAACGGCGATGGCATTGTCTGTGTCTGCTTTATCGAATTCCGGACACGTGCCTATTAATTTGCCGGTAGATGGATCTATGCACACCTATCAATGGTTGTTGGAGCGATTGTTGGGAAGTAAATATACCGTGGGCCTCGAATGTTTTACCTGACTTGGCCTTGATCCATTCGCCATTGACGTAGGCCACATTTTGCTTGAAGAGGGAAGGATCGTTAAGCTAGCAACAATTGTCAGCGGATAAAGGGAGAGCATCACTAACGGGCATACAGGTGGGATGCTGTGATTCGGCATTGCGTATGTCCTGGCAATTATCCTTGGTAGAGAGGACGGTTGAAAGTAGGATCTGAAAGGAGTTCGAGTAGTGAATTGAAAAGCTTGCATTGTAAGAGGTAGAAAGAAAGCGATGAAGGTTTATTATGTACCTCCACCATGCCGAATGGCAAAAGTCAACGGAACGTCATTCATTGCTTGTTTCCCGTCGACGGTTGGCTGCAAGGAGGGGCGGAGAGACCAGGCCGCGGTCCATCGTTGAATGATCGCGTGTGGGGTAAAATTTTGGGGTAATTGTCGGAGATCATGCCTTAGTCATCAAAATTAATACTCAGCGCTTGGGGTCGTAAGATATCAAAAGCCTCCGCCAATCTCCATTGTAATCTTATTACCGGTGTCCTATTCTAATTCTATTAATCTATGAGGCAATGTTTGCCTCAGGGAGAAATGCCCAATATAGGAAGCCAATTATCATCAGATACTCAAGTGCAAATGTGATACGCTTTGTTCTTCTTCCATGCCGGGAACAGCAACAACCCTGCGTAGATATATCCCCACACGCTTACCAGCTCTTTCCCTTGGAGCTTCGATCCCCTTCGCTAGGCGGCTTAGTACACATAGCCCCAGCTCCACAGTATTGTACCCGGGCAGTGGGTCAATGTTCATATTCTTCCAAAATCAGCTCTCGTAGATCTGGTCCAATTTGGAGAAAGTATCGATCGTCGGTAATCTGCTGAAACCCCAGTAGAAGTACCAGCCGCCAAGTCTTGATCTCATCTGCAACTTGCGTGGGTATCATATCGGTTCGTATCATATATATAACGTCTGTAGGCGTTTGCGGGTAATAATGGATATTCAATGTCCTAACTCCTGGTGATGCCATGCTGTAGCCTCAACGACCATATTGATCGTGCAGATGCAGACGAAGCGTTTTCGATGAGAAAGCCCGAAATTTATTGCTATGCATCCAAGGTACCAATTAGTCGGCGCTCTTGCGGTGTGTTGTATTAGTTGATATATGAGAGTGTCTGGTTTCATGCGATAATTGGGAGGAACCTTCATGTCCTTGGCAACTCATGAGCCAGACATCAGATAATGGAGGCTGCGCACAGCACACTCACAGTTCAGTCTTGCTGATGATATCTTGTGCGTGCTTATCGCCAATCGCCCTCTTGTCCGTGGACTTCTTGTCCATGTGCCCCTCTAATTCCATCCACTCAGCAGCAAAAGCTGTCACCAGCACCGTCCAGTCTTCGACCGTATCCATATCCAAGTGCTCACCATCATCGACCTCTTTGTGCCATACTGTTGGGAATGGCGCTGGTATAATATGTAAAACATCCACCCCTCTTGCCATGAATGGCAGGTGGTCATCTTCTATCATGCCGCCCATCCACCGATTGTTGCTTTTATCAAGGTCGTAGAACCACTTTGGTTCTTTGCGTTTCAGCTTGGCCTTGTTCTCTTTAGATGAGCCTTGGCTCAGTGTACCCCGTTTCGAGGGATGATTGGGAGATGATGTGAACAATGACTGTCCGCGAAAACGGTCTTCCAAAGTAGCCATCTTCTGGTATGCCCAATGCGTAGTCTTGAAGTAGGATGGAACCGTGGGAGGAGGAGATCCCTCACCCAGTAGATCCAGGAGCATGAATAAATGAATTGAGGATAAGGCATTGCGATAAGTAGATAGAGCTGGGTGGAACGTTGACTCCATTTCCGAAGCTAAGGACCTCGATCCATAGATGGAATCTGTAGCAGTCCAGGTTCCAAAAGCTTCCTCCCCATCAAGTAAGATGATCTGTATTCCTTTATGTTCTTCTAAGCCCATGCCGTAGTCGTCTTGCTTGATACCAGCTTCGTGCATAGCAGCCCACTTCCTCGTAAGAGCACCGTCTAAAGCCCGAGCTGCATGTATGAGCATAGCACATGGCGCTGCGCTGTCAGTGGCACCAATAAAACCCTCTGGTGAAATTTTACTGTCGTAATGTGCAACTAAGGTTAGGTATCCAACTTCTCCAGGGTTTGCCCAAGGCGGGTCTCTCGTTGCGATAACATTGATGAATGGTATCTGGTCGTCACCAGTCACGGGCGTCTTAGAGGTAGAGTTTTGGAAAGTGACCTTCCACTGTGGGAGATCATTGCTGAAAAAATCAATAAAGTGGTTACGTACGGCTGTAGAGCCTTCGCTGCCGGGAACTCGAGGGCGCAGGATAGGTGCTAGGATTTTGCCTTCCTTGATGTCGAAGTCTGGTCCCGGGCGAGGAATTGCCCTCAAGCTCTCGTCTGATATATCGGTATATGCTCGTGAGACACTGATAAGTAGGAGAATCGGCAGAGTGTAGAGCATAGATATCGGTCTGGGTCTCATATTGCCGCGAAACTTCGAGGGGCAGTATAGTGCTATCTGGGTAGAAGCATCATTGCATTGCAGAGCCTCTGAACGAAGAGACGCTCGACAATATCTGACAGTTCCAGTCCTGTGGTAACGCTTTACTCCGTATTCACGCTCGCTACGACAGACCCAATCCAGCGGTCGACATCTGTCAGCGCACCTACCCCTGACGTCGATCTCCCGCTCGCGCGCAGAGATCCCTGACTTCCCTTCCAAAACATGAAGCTTTGATTGCCTGGGGCAACCTAAAGCTGACAATGATACCACGACTACGATTACTTCACTCTTTGGGAGGAAGACAAGTTTGGCGGAGAGGAGCCATCAGGTCTGGTTTGATTATTCCACCCAGATCCTTTGCGTCCGCCTATCAAAACCCGTCCAAAACAGGTAAGTTTGGCCGAAATGAAAATGAATGTGTTAATGTGTTCATTGATTCTTCTAGTTATCCCGGAGCGCCTCCTGATCTTTCATGCTGGCACTGGACGTATTGTTTTTGTGGGTGCTCTTAAAGTCACTACAATCTTCCTCTTCTCCGCCACGCTTTTCTTCATTGCACCTGTCCTGTATAATGATCCAGAACAGCCTTCTTGGGTAACCCCCACAGGTAAGTCATTCAATAAAGCTTTATGTGCAGTGCTGAGGTTACTTGAAGTCGTTGGCGCTAGTGCTGTCCCATTGATGTATGTGATGTACTATGCCTCTCCCTTCGTGGCCTACGTTCACATCAAGCTGCCGATATTTGCGCGTCGGTCACGGGAGCAGCTCTTAAAGTGGGCGCAAAGCATCCCGTCAAACACAGAAGTTGAGATGACAACGATTAAATCGTATGGAAGTTTGCGTACTACAAGAATGCCTATTTCTGAACTGCGGCCTATCAAAGCTCGTTTCGGTATCGAAAATCTGGCGCGTGTGCCCAGATCTCTGGAAAGGACAAGTATTAATCCAAAAAGGCCGTGGTGGGCACCGAAGGAGCAAATTCTGTTCTTTGTTGGCAATGAGCGAAGGAAGAGTGTCGAGACTGCGGTATGGCAGAAAGCTTTGGAACAGATCCGAAGTTCCGCAAATTTACCCGTCAAAGTAAAACTTTCATAAATCACCAAGATACGAATGGGGAATGCTAGTGGCGATCCGACACTGGATTATCGGGATCGTACAGATCCACTAGTAACTATCAGGACCACCGCTTTGGCACAGGATTCCGGATATTACTGCCTATCAATAAGTGGTGTCGCTCATTGACCTACCTCTTTTATAGCGGGAAGCCTTCTATCCCAATCGTCCACAAGGGAAAGCTGGACAGCCGGCACCTATTCGAATGAATTTTTGGCGTCTTTTAGAAAGATGAGAGAGCTGTGAATCGCACTCATGATCGATCCCATCCCATCATATTCACGGGAGCGCTAAGCACCGTAATAAACCGGCTAAGCGCTCTGGAAAGCTCATCAGAATACTTGTCACTTCTGACCTCCACCTTCATCCGTCAACTCTCATCTACATAACTCACTGACACTCCGAATACCAATTGAGCTCCCATTCCCATATTTCACTCTATTACGTCCATAACCACAATTTGGAGGCTTGGATATGTCCGTTAAACCTTTCACAGACAGGGAAATTGAGCTTATAAAGCTCGCTTTACAATGCGTTGAGAATCCATAAGTAAGTCAAGACGAGTGAGGATCCAATAGCATACCTCCATTAAGATTACTCGAATATTGCTTTCGTCCTCTATGTATGTCTGATAATATGGAGCTGTCGGCCATGAGAGTGTATTGTCTGGCTTGGGACAGCTTAGTCCAACCTAGATAGAAGATAAGCTGATGCACATCTCTCAGCTTGATGTAGCGAAATATCAAGCACTAGGAGGGTTCGCGACCCTGGGTTCGGCACGCGCTGCATGGTGGAATCTGAAGGTCAAGCTCGGCGTCAACACCAGTAGAACTGCAGCGGCGAATGCGGAAGGTAAATGATTTTCTCTCTCATAGTCCTACGATATTACCCAAACTAACTCCATAAAGACACCACGAACAATCCTGCACCTGCCGCAGCTGGAACACCGAAGAGCAGGAAGCGCAAGCTTGCAACGTCACCCTCCGACGATAGTCCAACCCCTACTAAGAAACGTACAAAGCAAGTATCCAAGTCTGCTCGTGCGAAGGAGCCAGAAGAGACTCAGATCAAGCAAGAGGCGTCCCCGCAAGCCCCTTCTGAAGGCAGTGGTTCCCCTCAATGAGGTATGACCGACTCAAAATAACCCACGTTCGTCTTTCAGCTTGCCCTAACAGTCAATCCTAGCCCCCTCACCAATGCGTGGCTTTGGTCCTTGGATTTTGCGCGGTGGTATGGAAAAGCCTGACTCTCGTACCCGTGGTAATGTACGATTCGGCTGAATGGCTCTTCAGAGCAATGAGATCGCGATGTGATGATTAGGGAGGATAGTTCGGTGGTCGTTCGTGCTTAGCTAGTATCTTACTTCAGGCCTCGCAAAGATAGGTAGTGAGGACTCAATAGAAGTCTCGAAGAACTACTACTAGATTTCCACCCTGTCTCCAGACGAATGAAGATCTTTCCTTTCCAAACTATCACGCTACGTTTCTCATCTCGATAGATTCTTTACCCTGGCACAAACTCATACTACCAATACTTCATTACACTACCTTAAGAACCTCGAAATCGCACGACTCCGCAAACTAGTCAATCAATTGGCACGCTATACCCTAATAATCCTCCTGGATGCTTAGCTATCAAGAGCTAACTAAAGCTTTTGCTACTACTTTTTTGGTAATGGTACAAATACAAAGCTACTGAAATGCTCCGATCTATTGAAGAAAGCCCACAATGCCAACAGGTCCGCTCATAGAAAGACATACAAGCTCGCTGAAAAGCTTTTCAGAAGTGGAATCATGCATTTTACGTCCTCCTCACACCGCACAAGACCACGTCTGACATGCCGACTCGGAGCATCTCACCTCTCACGGTCTACAACTCCTCCACAGCCCTCCTTAAGACGTCCACCCCCCTCTCTCCAATCCCACCATCCCCAAGCGTCCCTTTCAACAACCAAGCAATATCACTCTGCCACCCCAGCGGAATCCAGCACCCCTTCCTCGCAACTTCAACCTTCTCCTTCAACCGACTCGTATGCTCCCACTCCCTCGCCGCCACCTCCGCCCGCTCCACTACCTTCCCTGGAATCCCGCACATACTCGCGCAATGCATACCAAAACTTCCCTCCGCGACGCCATCTTCGAGTTTGTATAAGAATGTAACCTTGCGATTCTCGTCATCAACGTGGATACGCATGCGGCGATTACGAATTTCAGGGTGAGAAGAGAATTCGGCGGCGAGGGAATGGTAGTGGGTAGCGAAGAAGCCGACGCAGCCGATGTGAGTGGCGACGTGGTGGAGGACGGCTTGGGCGACAGCTACGCCATCGTAACTGCTTGTGCCGCGGCCGAGCTCGTCAAGGATGACGAGGGATCGGGGAGTAGCTTCCGAAAGAATTTTCTTCGTTTCTGCAAGCTCGACAAAGAAGGTGGATTGTGCGGCAAAGATGTTATCGTTGGCGCCGAGGCGGGACATTATTCTATCGACTGGCGTCAGGCGGGCATGGTTGGCAGGGACAAAGCAGCCTATTTGGGCCATAATGACTGCGATACATGTCATACGGAGGACGGTGGATTTACCGGCTGCGTTGGCACCAGTGAGGAGGTTGATATTGGCGGTGTCGGCGCCGAGCTTAACGTCGTTAGGAATGAAGTCTGTGACGTTGGGGAGCATGCAGGGGTGGCGGAGGTCTTCGAATTCAATGACGGTTCGGGGGTCGTCGACGAAGATGGGACGGCAGGCCGGTTCGCCAAGGGCGGAGGAGGCACGGGAGAGACTGATGAGGCAGTCTAGGTGAGAGATGATTCTGACAGCTGCGAGCCAAATTTCATAGTGTTCGTCAAACTTATGGAAGAAGCGGCCGGACATTTCTTTGACAATCTGTTTATGCGTCTCTTGTGCTTCTTGATATCGGCGGACGAGGGCTCGAAGTTCGGGACAGTAGTATCTCTTGACTTTTTGGGTGGCGGACATCTGGTCCCAATCTTTTGGTATACCCTTGACCTTGACTGGCACCTCCAATTGGTAAATTTCCTTCCCATTATCTCTGTATTCGATTGCTGTTGACCCCAGTTGCTTCCTCGTCCTCTTCAGCAAGGATTCTAGCTCAGTTTGAATGCCTTCAATGCGATCCTGGCTAACATCAAAGTCTTCTTCCTGGCCCCGTTCCGGGATCAGAAGGCCTGCATCTTTTGCTTTGGCGTGATCAAAGGCAGCGTTCCAGTACTCCAGAATCTCTTTCATGTCTGGCATCTCCGAGATCAACTGGCCAACAATGCCTTGTCCCGAGCCCACTTCACGTACAAGACTCATGGTATAATCGATTTGCTCAAAGCCGTTAAGTACGCGAACGAAATCTTGAACCTTACAGGTGCCGGCATGGATACGAGATATCATCCTCTCGAGGTCTGGAATCTTGGTGAGATTTGAGATGAATTGATCACGCACAGTGACATCCGCATTTAGAGACTCAACAGCGTCGAGACGAGTATTGATCTGTCTCGCGTCCATCAGGGGGTGACAGACCCACTGCTGAAACATCCTCTTACCAAAAGGTGTGATGCACCGGTTTAGCACAGCAAACAGAGTGCCATCAGGGCCGCCATCGAATGAGTTAGCAAAAACTTCCAGATTGATCAAGGTCTTCCCGTCCAGAATCAGACTGCTCGCGTTCTTTATAGGATCGTACCAAGAAACGTTCTTCAGGGTCAAGAGCTCACGCTCGATTTGCAAGGTTCTGAGATACTGGACCAGAGCGCCAAATGCAGACATCACAAGCTCTTTTTCTCTAGCCTCCTGTAGAGCTTTTGGCCATGCTTCTACGTTATCACCTTCCTCATTGATAAAGTATTTACCCGCGTCAAGTTCTCTGCAGGCGGTGTCCGCTGTCCAGAACTCCTTCGTAGGCTTTAAATAGTTCCACAAAGTTGTTGGTGCGGAGCTATTCCTAAGTATCCTTAAGGCCTTGGTAGATATAAAGGACTTTTCCAGCAATATCTCTCGAGGTCTCATCTGAGCAACGAAGGTCTCGAACTTCGTCATTTCAACATCATCGACAAAATCGGTCAAGGAAAACTGTGCGCTAGCAGCGTCCACAAAGGCGATTCCGAAGGCAGGTCGTCCATCCAGCTCTGACTCCTTGATCGCCGCGCAGTAGGTGGACATATCATCTTGGAGCATGGTACTATCGACAAGAGTGCCGCTAGTGATGACGCTGGCAAGTTTCCGCTGGATAATCTTATCAGCTTTGGCAGCACCTGGCTCCTTGCCGTCTCGCTCTCGCATCTCTTTGCCCAATGCAGACTCCATTTGGTCTACCACGGCAATCTTATATCCCTTGGCTACGAACTGATTAACCCACGTGGATAGAGTAGCCTCCGGAACGCCAACCATTCGCATATTGACACGGTCAGTAAGCTTAAGGTCGAACACTTGGTGGCCGATGGTAGCATCATTCTCGTACAGCTCGTAGAACTTGCCCTTCTTAAAAAAGACGATCGTATCCCAAAGGTTTTGCTTGATCTCCCAATACTGCCTCTCGAAAGGTGAGAAGTTCTCCATAGCAAGCTTCGGCACATAAATGGTCCTAGGGTCATAGTCCGGGTGATCTGTTGGGTTTCTGTCCGCGTCACGGATGTCTGCTAGCCATGAATATCGCTGGGATGGCTCCGTCTTGTGGGCCTGTCCCCTGACTGCTTTGACCATAGAATTTACCGGTTTTCTTGGAACATTGGAAGGCTTCCGCTGCATTGGCGTGGGAGTATCTGGGTCGTAGATCCACTGTTGAGCCGTCGATGCCGATGGCAGCTCCATATCCAGATCACTATCCTTCTCTAGCTCGAGACCTTCAAGTGAAGGTTCTTCCAGAGACCTCGATTGCTTAGTGGAAGGTCTTTTTCGTTTCCTTTGGAAGGCTTTCGGGACGTCAGACTCGTCGTCATCCACAACGAAGTCATCTAACTGTGGCGTCAGCTAAAGGTGCTCAAGCCTATGCGCATCACAGTGATGGAACTTACCCTCATCAACAATTTCTTCCTCCATCTCAGCATCGCCGATGAAAACATCATCATCATCACTCTCGACGCTCGTCTTCCTGCGCTTCGAAGCCCTTCCTCGAGGCTTAGTCCCTGGTGTAGGATTGAACCCTTCGTCGTCATCTTCTTCTTCACCAGACTCGACGTCAACAGCGTAATTGACAACTTTTTTGGCCTATAGATACATGATTAATTTGAGTATTTTGTTGAGCGACCTCGGAAGCGGACCTTTCTCGAGGGACTATAGAAACCTTTGGATGCCCGAACATCTACTTGATTTTCAACAGCTGCCGCACTCGAAGGCGTGATGGGCGATGGCAGGCTGTTGGCAGAAGCCTTTCCATTGACCTCAACTGGTTCTGGATGCACAACTTCGTCCCCGAGTCCTTCGGCAGCATCACTACTAGGAGCAGGAGTCAAGCTCTGGCTCGAGCCTCTGAAAGTTTTCTTTGCACCATTCATCCTAGCGAGGCCATTGACGGGTAAAATCGCACTATTTGGTCTAGCAGTCCCGTTTGTGGAAGGTTGTATTGAAGCTTTCTTGAAAAATCCGGCAATCGAGGTTTGATTTTTGGAGCTCGATGTTGATTTTTTGAGCGAGGGTGGAGGTGCGGGCGTCCCATTGGGAGTTTGGGAAGAGCCAGCCATTGAGGGCAATGATGTGGCGAAATTATAGACTAGTATACCATTGTGCGTGTGATGAACATCAAAATTGTTGTTTCTTGACAAGCAGTGAATGGGGCAGGCTTGGCTGGAGGGTTTCTGCGTGAAGCAGACGTGACGCGCCTGGTGCTTTAACGCGGGTAAATCTTGGCACTGCTCGAGTCAATTTTCCATACGCTCATCAAGAACATGACTCATAATCCTTTCCGTACCATACCTATATGGTTCAGAAACCTGCAATGTCAAGGTGCCTTTAGATTAGAAGCCTAAGCCTTAGAAAATCTAGGAGTGGATCATTCGGCTTGTTCTCTCTCCCATGCGGCGCTTCACAATGATGATGCTGAAGCGTCTTGCGTAAATAGGAGGAGAATCAGGTATGGGTATCACAATACACTACACACTATGGGAGGCCTCATTGCGAGGACTGCGCTCTAACAACATCGGCATCCGGATCTGGGCCTCCTTGGTGTAATAACGCCTTCTTGATGTAATTCTTCTGACTCCACGTCTTCATGTTCTTGACATCCTCAGTCAAAGGCTCCTCCGCTTTTCTCTCCTTCCACTCCTCCCATCCCGGCGCGTTCAAGCCCCTTTCATCAAATTCTTCATCACTAACAATCTTGATAATCTTTACTTTCCACTTCCCGATCCTGAGGAGAAGAGTATCACCACCAATGATATATTTCTCCGTGTCTTTAGGTTGCCAATTGGTCGCTGGTGACCAATCAACTTGGTCTGACATGGTCCCCGAGCCGCCCGGCCTTGCGCCAACATACGCGCCTCCTTTAGCAACCATACGGTGACCTTCACTACGAGAGGCAACCATGCCTGCGAAGAAGAGTACCCGCTCCATTAGTTGATTATAAACGAGCGATCTGGGAAGTTTGATGCTGTGGAATGGTGCAGAGTTGGCGTCCACTATCGGCGCATTTTCGTTGAATGCCCTGTTCCCATGCGGAGTCCGTTTCCCATCTTCTTGAGCAGGCATTGGCGGGTAAGGAATGGGAGTCTTTCGGAATAAAGACCTATGCTGTTCCTCGGTCTCTTTGGCTACCTGATGTCCATGGACGATAATGAGCACCTCTTTTGCCAATTTGTGCTGAGCCACGCGTTTTGACGGATCTTTATTATGCTCCTCCATGAGCTCCTCGAGAACTCCGAGCGGTTCGAACGTGAATAATTTGAGATATCGATGCACATCAGCGTCAGCCATTCTGAGAAAGAACTACAGCTCCGTCAGCGAGAGGTGAAAGAAGATTCGATTCTCTTGTTAGTGTTACCTGATACAAATCGAACGCACTCGTCATTTCTCTATCGAGCCAAATGGCGCTGCCTGCACTCTTACTAAACTTCTCGCCAGAAGCCTTCGTCAACAACGGAACGGTAAATCCTATAGGCTTTTTGAGCAATGCTTCCCTCTCACTCATTTTCTTCTCATCCTGTAAAAGCTCTGGATCATAATGGTGGAACCTGATGTAATCGATCGTGTGGATTCCTGCAAGGATGTTGCCGAATTGATCCGATCCTCCAACTTGGATTTGGATGTCTTTCGTAGAGTACATATGCCACCAGTCCCAGGCCTGCAGTAGTGGATAGGTGAATTCGGCAAAGGACATGCCCTCTTTACTCTTTATCCTATCTTTCACCCTACACAGATCCCACTATCAGTCTCAATAACGTCATGACAGCCCAGAGCTTTGTACTCACGTGTCCCTTCCCAGCATCGGCCCCAGTCTGGTACCACGCCCCGCCAGCTTCAGAAACTCAATAGCAGGCAGCTTATTTAACCATGCATTATTATTGGTTAACTCTCTTCTCCAAGCCCACTCCCAATTGTATCCAAGTTCTCTTGCTCTGGCTTCCACATGCGCCCACATTCCCTTTAGTTGAAAGTGCATCTTCAACATGTTTGTTTTTCGCACTGAAGAATGCTGTACTTCTCGGCTAGTCGTTCTCCACGAAGGGTCTCCGATCTGTGCCGTCGCGCCTCCGAGCTACAAGCGATTAGCAACGCCGAGAGGGTAATGGTGAATATTAGCCAAGTTACCAAAGAACATGCATGAAAACCCTTAATATAGAACCAATAGAGTACCATCAATGGTAACAGATGACCAACATGCATAGAAGGTGCCGTGGGATCAACCCCACAGTATATGCCAACTCGCTTCTCGGTCAACAACTTGTCTAAGTCATCTCGTGAACCAACAATCTGATTGATATATCCTCTTTTCTCCAACATATCTAACATGCTTTCCTTCCTCCCTGCCTTGATCTCCGTAGCCTGCCGCGCCCATTGTAGCTTTGCCTCTAAAGTTTTGCGAAGATAATTCTCGGTGATGAATCGCTTCTGATTCGCTAAGCCTAAAAGGCGTATTCGACGTATACACGACGGGCAAATAAATGACGAGCTCTGTAATAGTGAGGGGGATAGTTTAGATATCATTGAAAGATTTGAGAAAGTTAGTAGTAAGGTAGTCAAACACCTCGGGGAGTAAGCAAATAGAGGCCTCAGGCGAGGCTTGATCGCGGAGTAGTTCCGCTACTTCAGGTCGGCACACTTACCTTGTTAGGATTACAACCAAAGATGGCCCTCGATCTCGATCGTGGAACAGTACGCGTACCCATAGGGGTTTGCCATTGACATACCTCTATGTAGTGGTGCGGAAGTTATATTGTTGTGAAAAGATAATCAGGAGCTCGGAGGGTACCATTGCTTCAATTTAGCCAGTCGCACAGTTTTCAATGAAGGAGGGCAGCGGGTAGCCCCTTCCCAATATTGCGTCATGGTCACGAACGATTTGTTCGGAAAGCCATTCCAGCTCAAGTTCGTCAGGCCAGCCCAGATGTTGTTGTTTGCCAATGCTGTCTGTGACCCACCCTTAGGCCAGGCTACAGTCATTCCTTCAGGTCAAACGGTGCGCTTTTCGTTCTGTCTCCATGTATTCGCAGCCACCCATCTACTGAACCCTGCTAGGTCAAATTCACTGTGCTACTAGAGTCCAGTAGATCTTTCCCGGAGCAATTATGGGAAGCTGTGGTTTGGCACAATGGTCATAAAGACCAAGAGTGGCGAGGACTGCCCCTCAAAGAGCAAGATGCGTCTCTCAATCCTGTAATGCTGAATCTACCATCCGTTCCGAGCTTCTCCCCACTTACGAAACATACAGCTAGCCATCAGCTCACCGAGCAGAGCTAGTATCTACAGGCGATGTTTTTCAGTGGGCTTACCAACTTCTGGTCATAGCCAGCATCCAATAAAATTCACCTTGAAATACCGCATTGCCAAAAGCGATAGTTGGAAATGGGTAAATGATCAACATTGTCTCACAGATGGCGTGCTGTACTTCCAACCTCAAAGCTTGCCATCCGCATTAAGAGATTACATCAAAGATTATAGTTCAGATCTAGCTATACATCCAGTTCGGAGTGATGCTCCGGACACGCAGCTCTGGTCTATAACTGCTCCAGTAGAAGGAGCACAAGGAGAGAATTCCGGATGGTCAAACACGAAGCTTGGCGTTCCACGCAGCTTTACCCGGTGGTTCTCCCTCGTAAGGATATGGTCTCCTTGGCTTGCTCCACGACATGGCAAAGACAAATACAATCCTCCCCAGGATGCTATATTGTCCTCCTTTCTTCGCTGGGACGGACTGCATCTAGTCCTTCTGGCTGTTAGTGGGGTTGACGATGTTTTGACAGTGTTCAAACCAGATGATGAGGGCAACGTCATCATATCTGCAAGGAACGATAGTCCAGAATCAAGCCAGGCGCATGTCATTGCTGCTGTGGGAACTACATTTGAGAATGCAAATGCTGCTGTTATGTACCATGCCCGGAAAATTGTTCGGGGGGATGAATACATGAGCAATCAAATTAAGGCTGAGATGAAGAATCGAATCGAAAATGAAGTCAAAACCGAATGGATGGAAAACTGGTACGATGGTCTGACCTATTGCACATGGAATGCACTTGGCCAGGATCTGAATGAGGGTAAAATCTACAATGCATTGAATATTTTGAAGGAGAACAACATCAAGAGTACGCAATGAGTGTCTTACTCTAGATCGTCCAACTTACACATTGTAGTCACGAATCTAATTATCGATGACAACTGGCAATCCATTGTATGTCCGCAGCTTCGCCATGCTAGGATTCTCTGTTGATATCCAATAGGAGAGAAGTACCCAGAACCAATTCGAAAGTGGCTGGACCGACTTTGAAGCCAACAAAGAGGGATTTCCCCATGGCTTGAAATATACCGTAACAAACATCAGAGATCAGCATCCGAATATCCAGCATGTCGCGGTTTGGCATGCCATAGTATGCGAGTCTACTTCGTAAACACACATCCACTAGCTAATTTCGCACTAGGCAGGATACTGGGGAGCAATTTCTCCCAATGGGAACATTGCGAAGACATACAAGACCGTGCAAATACAAAAGGAGACCAGTCTTATTCCCGGAACCCATATTACAATGGTAGATGCGGACGATGTCGGCAGAATGTACAATGACTTTTACAAGTAAGTCACTTACCTTGAGCAACGCGTTGCACAAAGAATAACGCTGTTATTATAGGTTTCTCCTCAACTCTGGTGTCGACTCCGTCAAAACAGACGCCCAATTCATCTTGGACCTCCTCGCAACCGCCCCTGATCGCCTACGGTTCATCAAAGCTTATCAGGACGCCTGGACTATAAATTCACTCCGTTACTTCAGCATAAAAGCCATATCTTGCATGTCACAGATCCCTCAAATCTTGTTTCACACCCAAATGCCCCTTGACAAACCTCGCATGATGGTGCGCAACTCGGATGACTTCTTTCCCGGGATACCTACCTCTCATCCCTGGCATATCTTCGTAAATGCTCACAATTCGCTTCTGACGTGTCACTTGAACATTCTCCCAGATTGGGACATGTTCCAGACCTCTCATCCCTATTCCGGGTTCCACGCTGCGGGACGTTGCGTTTCTGGTGGCCCCATCTACATTACTGATGAGCCGGGTCAGCACAACATCTCACTTATCAACGAGATGACTGCAAGCACGACCAAAGGTAAGACCATTGTATTACGTCCTCCCATCATTGGTAAGACCGTGGAAATGTACACTGCCTACGAGGAAGAGCGACTTCTCAAGGTTGGCACATTCACTGGAGGCAAAGGTGGTACTGGTATCCTTGCATTATTCAACATCAGTGAGCGTACTCTGTCGGAATTAGTGAACATCAACGCTTTCCCTGGTATAGAGAGCAATGAAGAGTACATTGTGCGCGCCCACAGCACAGGCGAGATATCCCGCTCCATGCGCCTCGATAGCGAGATACCTGTCGTTTCGCTTGAGATTGATATCAAAGGCTACGAGATTCTTTCTGCCTATCGTCTCAGTTCATTCGAACTCCACTCGGTGTCGACACAGACAAGTCCGTCCACAAAAGTGGCCATCCTTGGTCTGCTAGGGAAAATGACGGGAGCAGCGGCAGTGACATCATGTGACATGAAACTGGAAAATCGTGGCAAATTACAAATCGAGGTATCACTGAAGGCGTTGGGATTGCTGGGGATATATATTTCTTCGGTGCATAAAATGTCTGTCGAGAAGGACTTTCTGATTACGATCAGTGGAATGGTCATCCCGATGCATACTGTTCGGATCTGTGTGGAGAAACCAGTACTGGAGATTGACGTGGAGAAGGCCTGGGGTGAAATGAAAATTCAGCCGGGGTTCAGCAACGAACTTACGGTGAAGATCTTTCTGCTATGATCTATGGCTGGAGAACGCGGATGTTTCGGAGTATCCTAAAAGTAGCGTGATTTAGAAAAGCATAGTGAACAAGTATGTGATATTTGATGTACCTTATACACATGGTATCAAACCTTCCCCGCCAGAATTATATTCATCTGTCTTATGAGTATATCAGCCAATGGTATCTAGATAACAGTTGAGGGATACTTTACCTAGGCGCATTCTTCGCTCCTTCCGCTTTTGGAATGGGTTGACGCCGCTGCAAGCGATCCTACGCAACCGTGCCATTTCAGCCGTTTTGTGCTCCATAATGACTCAGTGTCACACCGCAACTTCCTCGGCAAATGTTCATTGTAGCTTACTTGCTGATAATGTGGGTGTTATAATCAATTCATGAATAGTATTATTATCTGTGACTCACTTCATTGGTAGGTGCTTCGCGCCTTAGAGTACACCAAAATTGCTCTTTTTTTCACAACCGAAATATTGAGGAAAGCTTCCGGCACAATCTCACAAGCATGTTCCACTATTTTACCATCAATTCAACCTCCTGTGCTTCAGCATGGACCAATACCCAAGCTCCCCCGGAATCGCTAGCTTAATAGCCTTGGTGTTGACAATTCTGTTTACCACCCCAGTTCTCCTTAGGATCTTCGACCGCGTGAGATTGAGATCAAAAGCCTATGGGTATGATGATGTTCACAAATTCTATGAAGATGAGGATGGCACTGCCACAGAGGAGACTCAGAAAGAGTTTTCTGTTGCACTACCCACTTACCTCGCTCTTTTCAGCGCTTTCATCGGCTTTCTGGCTTCTGTTACAAATGCGGTGATCATTACTGCCTTTTCAATAGTCGGCTTATGCACCGAGAGTTGGCTCATGTTTGGCTGCTGGGTACAAATACTCTCACTATGCGGCAGATCCATGCTGATAGATCGACAGTCGCTACTTATGATTATTATTGTGACCATTGCTACCGAACATAAATCTGCGACCAAATTTGACTATGGTAAATTAAGTGCTGTATCAAGCATTGCGATCTTCATAGCCCTCTGTGTCAGATGCTGGGTTTCTCTTTCCGACACAATTGACATCAAGGTGTACAACATACTAGTCGTGGTCCAGATTGTCGCGGCCATCTTCTGCTGTGTTCCTTCATTGTTACTACCCAGAAGGCCATTCGTACTTAACGCTGATCGAATAGTCGACGGCCAGTATACCGTTTCCGCACTGAGCAGATATACATTTAGCTGGGCTGGACGAATTCTTGCCCTTGCGAGACACAAGAAGACCCTGGACTCGGAGGACCTATCGAGATTACATCTCCGGGCACGCTCCGTACATCTCCAGAAAGATTTTGAGTCTAAGAAGAAGCGAGCTCATCTTTGGAGAGGCCTTTTAATAGCACACTATGCCGAGATCATCTTCCAGTTTATCTACGCTGGTGTTGAGTCCGCCGCGCAATATGTTCCTCAAGTCTCGATGTACTTATTGTTGAGTACTATAGAGAGACGATCCAAGGGTACCCCGAGCTCCAAGATGGCTTGGATATTCGTGGCTACACTTGGCTTATCTATAATTTTCGCATCATGGGCCCAGGCCTGGCTCTATTTCATCGGCTACGCCAGACTGGGCCAGCCAGTCAGAACCGAACTCTCCGCTATGATCTTTGTAAAAGCCACTCGGCGGAAAGACGTCAAAGCTGTGCAGAAAGCTAAAGACGTGGCCGTTCAAGGGGACTCGTTTAATTCGACCCCGGCTGAGCCGCAAGGCCCAATCCCACAGACGACAGTTGAACAGATCCCAGAGAGTGGCCTTGATCCAGCACTAATTCACGATGTTCAGACGCCTGATGATATCGAGGAAGATATACAGAAGACCCGCCAGAGTACTATAAACCTTGTTGTAAGCTTCCCACTATCATCTTAATCGCTTAGTTACTAAAATTGATATCTTCGAATCAAGGGCGTGGATGCAAAGCGCGTTTCTGATTTTATGAGCTTTGGGGCTATCATCCCAGAAGTGCTGACTGGGTTGGTCGTCAGTATTGCTTTTCTACTATATCTAATCGGCTGGCAAAGCCTACTTGCCGGGTTCGCACTGTTCATCGTCATTCTGCCAGCCAATATTTACGTATCGAAGAATTTTAGTGACGCTGAAGACGATCTCATGAAGGTACGAGACCAGAAAATGGTGGTTCTGACCGAGGCCTTGCAAGGAATACGGCAAATTAAATTTTCAGCGGAAGAGAAGCAATGGCAAGTGAAGATTGCCAAGAAGCGTGACGAAGAGCTCAAAACCCAATGGAGGGTGTTCTGCTTAGATACAGCTCTAATTTGTGTCTGGATTCTGGGTCCTTTGATGCTCAGTACTGTGTCTCTAGCGGTATATGCATTGCTTCATGGCAACCTGTCGGCTTCTGTGGCCTTCACGACGCTCGCTGTGATGAGTGAAATGGAAGCATCGTTGGCCGTTCTACCTGAAGTAATATCTGAAGGGTTGGAAGCTTGGGTATCCGTGAAGAGAATAGACGAATTTCTCAATGCTCCGGAGCGAGACTCCTATATTACCCCAGGTGATGCAATCAGTCTTCAGTCCCTATCGGTGGCGTGGCCATCCGACTCACATGGAGATGATCCGGCCCGTTTCGTTTTGCGTGACATTGACCTCAGATTTCCACCACAGGAGCTCAGTGTAATTACGGGGCAGACGGGATCGGGGAAGAGCTTGTTACTAGCTGCGATCATTGGCGAGGCTGAAAAGCTGTCTGGTACGATCAATGTGCCTAAACCTCCCCCAGTACATGAACGGTACGATGCCAAAGCTAATAAAAGCGACTGGATCATTGATGACGCTACTGCCTTCGTATCCCAGATTCCCTGGATCGAAAATGCTACTATCAAGGATAATATTCTGTTCAGTCTACCCTATGATTCTGGTAGATACAATAAAGTCGTCAGGTGCTGTGCTCTTGAAAAGGATCTTCAGATGCTTGCCGACGGAGACTTGACTGACATTGGCGCCAATGGTATCAACTTGTCTGGAGGTCAGCGATGGCGAGTATCATTTGCGCGTGCCATGTACTCAAGAGCTGGAATCCTGGTTCTCGATGACATTTTTAGGTAATGGCAGACTATCCTCCATTTCAAGGCAAAGCTTTACCTCTAACTTCGTATAGCGCTGTAGATGCACATGTTGGCCGACAGCTTTTCGAAGACGCTCTCACCGGTGAATTAGGAATTGGAAGAACGAGGATTCTGGTTACCCACCATATAGGTCTAGTTTTGCCAAGGTCAACGTACTGTGTTATCCTCGGAGGAGGTACGGTCCAACATGCAGGATCTACGGAAGAGTTACAGCGCATGGGTGTCCTAAAAGATGTGATGAGGCAACAGCAGAAAAGCTATGATGATGAGGCCGAAGTTGCCCAAGAAGTGATCGACGACACTTCCAACAGTACTCTTAATAGGATATTGTCAAACACCAAGGAAAGATCGGTCAAACTCGACAGCAGTGAAATGGACATTCAAGGCAAATCGCAACCTAAAAAGTTCACTGAAGACGAAAAGAAGGAGACAGGAGCAGTCAAGATCGGAATGTACAAAGAGTACTTCGGCACTAGTGGTGGCCCATGGTTGTGGCTACCGATCATAATCACCTTCGTCGCTCATCAGAGCATTGTCATGGGAAGGTCCTGGTTCGTCGGTTTGTGGACTAAGTCCTTCAAGACAGAATCGTTTAACATCCAGCTGCTTCTGTATCAACCTGTTGCGATAAGCAGTGACTATGTTAGTACTCAGACGCCAATTCATGGTCTCAGCTACTACTTGGGGATTTATTTTGGTCTTAGCTTCATCTTATGCATCTCTGGAACGTTGAGATACTTCTTGGTCTACATGAGAGCCATCAGAGCATCAAAGGAGCTATTCGAAAAGCTGACCTACGCTGTCCTTCGAGCCCCTCTACGATGGCTAGATACGACACCTGTTGGGCGTATCTTGAACAGATTCACAGCAGACTTCGCCGCAATCGATTCGAGGCTCGGCTCCGACTTGGGGTTCCTTATCTACGAAATGATGGTATTGGTCAGCATTATCGTCGCGGGATTGTTCGTTTCGGTCTGGATGTTGCTATTCGCAGTAACGCTTCTATTGCTCTGCACATACATCACATCGACCTTCCTGACTGGCGCTCGCGAGGTTAAGGTAAGATAATGCTAACCTCAATCAAAATGGTCTCCAGCTGACACTGGAAAAGCGATTAGAAAGCAATGCCAAGAGTCCAATATTCGAACAATTCGGTTCAGCTTTGGCGGGTATCGGAACCATACGGGCGTTCGACAAAGCTGACGCCTATATTGAAAGGTATGCTTCGACCCGAAAAGATGTAACGTTTATCACATTGATACTAATAATTAACTCTTAGGATGTTCGATAAGATCGATGCTCACGCTGGAGCCTATTGGCATATTTGGCTCTTTAATCGATGGCTCGCACTAAGGCTCAATTGGATGGGTGCTGTATTTGCCATCCTTGTGGCTGCTGTCATAGTTTTCTCCGGTATTGAACCTTCGTTAGCCGGATTTGCTTTAGGCTTTGCTCTTCAATACAGCACGGCGGTGACCTGGACAGCCAGAAACTATGCCAATGTTGAGCTTAGTATGAATGCTGTTGAGCGCGTTAACGAGTATTCGAATATACCAATAGAGGACCAGAGCTCGAGCGTCAAGGCCCCTGCCGCATGGCCTGCCGAAGGTCGCCTCGAGGTTTCAAACTTAGTTGCAGGCTATGCCCCCGAGCTACCTCCAGTTCTCAAAGGTCTCTCCTTCAACGTCGAGAAGAACCAACGAATTGGCGTTGTCGGCCGCACCGGGGCCGGCAAGTCATCACTCACACTTGCGCTCTTCCGGTTCCTGGAGGCACGCGAGGGATCAATTCACATAGACGGTATTGATATATCCAAGGTCAGCCTTTATGATCTCCGCAGTCGTCTGGCCATTATACCCCAGGATCCTGTCCTGTTCTCAGGCACCGTGCGCTCGAACCTCGACCCCTTCGATAATCACTCCAACTCGGAGCTCTTTGACGCCTTGTCCCGCGTCCACCTCATCAACAGCACGGGAGCAACGTCCCATGACGAACCCAACACCACAGAGTCCACATGCACCACGCCCACACCACCAACACCACCATACTCAAACACCAACATCTTTCAGTCCCTCACCTCCCGCATCAGTGAAGGCGGCCTCAACCTCTCCCAAGGCCAACGCCAACTCCTTTGCCTCGCTCGTGCCATCGTCTCCCGCCCCAAAATAATGGTCCTAGACGAAGCCACCAGCGCCGTCGATATGGATACCGATATCCTTATCCAACGCTCCATCCGTCAAGAGTTCCAGAATTCGACACTGATTGTTATAGCGCATCGGTTGAGTACAATCGTGGATTTTGATAGGATTCTGGTTATGAGTGATGGGAGACAGGTGGAATTTGATAGTCCGGGAACGTTGATGGAAAGGGAGGAGGGTATTTTTAGGGGGATGGTGGAACAGAGTGGTGAGAGGACGAGGTTGGAGAGTGTGATTAGGGCAGAGAAGGGGAAGGGGAAGGGAAAGGGAAAGGGGAGCGCGTGAGGGTCAAGGGCTCGGTTGGTTGGAGAATTGTGGCTGGAGCGGGCAGGAATCTTTGCTACTCATCGACCTGAGCGGCTAAATGCATGCTTGCGACTGCCCTGCCTTCTATCTGGATGGGAAGCACGTGTTGCTGGCCAGCAAATTATGATGCTAGAAATAGAGGTAAGTCAGTAAATCCTACCTACCTCTGTACTTGGTGTATTCTTGCTAAAGCTTTCACTGACGGAAAGAACTATGCATTTCTCAATACTAGAGATAGAAAAATCATAGACAATGTCATTGTCCTCTTTCCGTTTGACATGTCGGAGAGCCTTTGGACTCCAGCCATTTATCATGGTAGAATAGGGTTATATGCCGGAAAAGTCGCCGGCAGATGCCACTGATGGGAGCACTCGGGAAGACCTGAATACGACTTCTTATCAACACCAAACGTGATCAGATGAGCTAGGAATGTTCGGTGGGTAGTGGGGCTGTATCAAAGCCAACGCTAGCGATGTAATTTATCTAGATCCCGGTATCAGATCGCGCTTCATCGCGCTGTGGGAGGACTAGACCGTGGAGTAGGAGCCAACAGAGCTTCAAATTCAGCCCCATATCTTTCAATCAGCACACAACATTGTCTTAATTCAATCAATTGGCACCTTCTTTAGTCCATCCACGATAATCAGTGGGCGAAGGCATCTGCCCGCCCGTGAACCACCTAACACATTCCCTACATATTGGCCCGCCCCCTCACCGCTGCGAAGTGGACTACAAATCTAATGAAGACTATCTACCCTCATTTGGAGCACGCTGGTTGAGCAAAACCGGTTGCAAAGCCCGACATACTGTCTGCGACGACAAAATGAAAGCTTCACCACTACTTATATCCTGGCACAACGACAATACACCGATCTACTCCGCACATTTTGAGCCTCACGGCAAAGGCCGATTAGCAACGGCAGGAGGAGACAACAATGTCAGGATCTGGAAGGTAGAGCGGGAAGGGGAGGAGAGGACTGTAACGTATCTGACGACACTCATCAAGGTAGCTCTAATACATTTAGTCCTTCGTAGTAGAACTGATCGTCTGGTAGCACACCCAAGCAGTGAATGTTGTTCGATTCGCCCCACGAGGTATGTGGCTATATTAATGCTGTCAAGCGCTCTTACTGATGGTTGTAGTGGAAATGCTAGCCAGTGCCGGCGACGACGGCAATACGCTTCTCTGGATCCCTTCCGAGACCCACTCCCATGCCCAAGCATTCGGTGAAGATGCATTAGAAGATAAAGAGACATGGCGGATAAAACACATGTGCCGGTCCTCCGGCTCGGAGATATATGACTTAGCTTGGTCCCCAGATGGTGTCTTTTTCGTTACTGGCAGCATGGATAATATCGCTCGCATATACAATGCCCAATCAGGTAAGTAAAGGACATGGTAGCGTCTTTTAGCCCTTCTTTAGCTAACATTGCCAGGTCAAATGGTCAGACAAATTGCGGAGCATAACCACTATGTACAAGGTGTGGCTTGGGATCCATTAAACGAATATCTGGCAACGCAGTCATCAGATCGGTCGGTCCACGTCTACAGTTTGAAAACGAAGGACGGCCAGTTCACTCTTAACCAGCACAACAAGATCATGAAAATGGACCTCCCTGGCAGAAGAATATCCTCGAGCAGCCCGGCTCCACCAGATCCGGGGATGCGGTCTCACGTGGCAGCTGATACATCTTCTTTGGCCCCTGGGTCACCTGCGGCATCAATGCCTGGCACACCAACATCTCTTGCACTTCCAATGAACCCTCCAGCTATTTCTCATAGCCGACGATCATCCTTTGGCTCGTCACCTTCCATGCGTAGATCCGCGTCTCCGGCACCCTCGATGCCTCTGCCAGCTGTGCTTCCAATGGAGAAATCCCCAAACCCGTACCTGATGGGCACTATGGGCGTGAAGAATGCAGCCATCTATGCCAATGAGACCTATACTTCCTTCTTTCGACGACTAGCATTTGCGCCAGACGGGAGTTTGCTCCTTACACCAGCTGGCCAGTACAAAACCTCAAATCCAGCAGATGGAGCTAAGACCGCCGACGACGTGATCAACACGGTGTACATATACACACGGGCGGGCTTAAACAGGCCGCCTATTGCGCACCTTCCAGGCCACAAAAAAGCTTCAATTGCAGTGAAATGCTCTCCCATCTTCTATACGCTCCGTCCTACCCCAAGAACGACTGTCAACTTCACTATCGACACCTCATCTTCAGAAGAAGCCATAGCGCCTCTGCCTGATGCTGTGCTCTCCTCTAAACTATCTACCAGCAATTCTGCAATGGACCCTCCACCGCCTACTACAGCGCCTTCGCCAATGGACTCGACGAGGCCTACTTCGTCGCCAAGACCAACGGACATCGATTCCGGTGTTGGTGGTCCTGGTCCAAATCCTGTTTTTGCGCTACCTTACCGCATCGTCTACGCCGTCGCTACACAAGATGCAGTGCTTGTGTATGACACTCAGCAAATGACTCCTATTGTTGTAGTGAGCAATTTGCACTTTGCAACATTCACTGATCTGACTTGGTATTTTGACTTCATGGTACTCTGTTCTGCTCAAGCTGACCAATCCATTAGGTCCAATGATGGTCTTACATTACTCATGAGCTCCTCGGACGGCTTCTGCTCAAATCTGAGCTTCAGCCCAAGCGAACTCGGACAGGTATACACAGGCCATGTACCTACAGCTGCGCACCCATCACCCGCCATATCTACAGCATCATCCGCCCAGCCAACACCAATACCCACTCCTACCGCCGCTTCTGCACCTGCGTCCTTTGAAAGACAAACCACACCGATTTTGGCTCCTTCAGCGTCACCTGCGCCATTTCCACCCCCGAGTCCTACAAGATCTAATTCGACATCCTCGGTCGCTACGCAGTCGTCGCAAATGGTCAACAACCCTACGCCCACCCTTGGGAGTGTCCCAAGTGTTGCGGCTACGAATCCAGCTTTCAGCAATTTACCATGGACCACTCCTCCACAGACACCAATGTCTGGGATGGTCAGCAGCAGACCAAGTTCAGTGACTGGAAGCGTGCTTGGGAAGAGAGACACTAGCGAGTCAGAGAAGGAAGAAGCAACGACCGCGCCGAAGAAGAGAAGAATTGCTCCAACGCTAGTACGCAACGATGACCCACCTACAAGTGCTTCATGAATGGTCTACTGGTAGTGTCTCTTGTGGGGAGAATGATTTCCCAATGCAGACAAATGAATTTCGTTTAGCGTGGCGCTGGAGGTATGATTGGCTCGTCAACCCTTAGTGACTTGGCTTTGGATATTCGATTGAAGAGCGATGATGAAGGTACACAGAGATCTAGCCATGGCACCAAGGTAGGCGATATAGGTGTATGTAAAATTATGGGAGTTTACAAAGTAGTATCATCAACAAGTGAAGCAAGTGAAGTCCGGGAGTGCCTGACTAGATACACATCAGTGCTAGCATCAAATGGCAGCGGGTAGCTGTCACGAGTGCCTACCCTTCCCTCTTACCTTATCCCACAATCTTCAAGCTTGGGCTGAAATTGATCATCGATGACGATGAAGGACGGCGACGGTAGCTGGTCTCCCGGCCAACATCCCCTCTTTGGTGTTGACTAAAGTACTTTGATAGACCTCCGACGACTCCCTACTGGAGTATATAGCGGACTTGGACTTGACAAGTTCGAACTAAGCGCCACAGTTCCGATCGGGACACGGAAGTAAAGTTTGGTGGTGAATGGTAATTGTCGTAGGGAAAAATCAATAAACTTGGTCCCGCCAGCTTCCACACACCACACACCACACACCACACACCTCTTGCCAATCCTCCCATACCCTCTCTGCCCATTTTACGCCACGCTACAGGATCAACAGTGCCATCCATCATCAGCCAGTAAGTAGTAAGCTGTGCATCAATCTTCCCGAAGCCGAAAAAGAGTGTATGAACACAGCCCCATTTGTTTCGCGTCATCCGCAAACGCGAGCTGTTACAAGGGTCTGAAATTGGGGGCGTGCTACCTACGTCATCGCGGCGCCCAGGATCAAGCGCCGCCAACCTCATCCTTAGCCTAGCCAAACCTACCACATAAACAATCCGACCTTCTCTTTTCATACTACCGTATATTTACTTACCAAACGACTCTTCACAATAGAACAACCTATCTGTTACACATATATCATACAACTCGATAAACCTCATAACCTCGACTCATCATGCATCGCACCTATTCCATGCGCCAATCGCGCGCTCCGACAGCTTCTCAGATCCAGAACCCTCCTCCTCCCACGTCATCGACAAAGACAGGGCGTTTCTTTGGCAAGAGCAGTGTTGGTAAGTGCTTTCCATCATGAGATACGAATCAACCATGCGTTTAAACCTACTACGTGGGTGTGCTGTATTTACGGTGTGCCTTGCGTGGGCCAACGACCTGCGATCAGGCAACTGGCATCTGCACCAAATATTGTTCAGAAGAAGCTGCGAAGCTTTTGCTCCATGTCAAAATGTGCTCAAGTACACTGTTGTCTTCGAAAGTTCACTTGAACAATCTCTCCTAGCTGATTCCCTCGCAATCTGGCAATTGCTTCCCCATAATTTGGCACCGTGGCCGCTAGCATCCGTCTTGATATGTTTATCTTTTTCGAAATCATAGGCTGACCTTCGGACTCCGATATCTAGGCCATGCGCTACGTAAATCAACGGCTGGCGCCTTCGGCCCCGACCTTGCGAAGAAGCTCTCACAATTGGTGAAGATGGAGAAGAACGTTATGCGAAGCATGGAACTTGTCGGACGTGAGAGGATGGAGGTTGCTGTAAGCTTTCCTCGTGATTCAATATATTATAAAGCAACACTGACGGGTAATGACAGCAACAACTCTCAATTTGGGGTGAAGCATGTGACGATGATGTCTCGGATGTTACCGATAAGCTTGGTGTTTTGATCTACGAAATTGGCGAGCTTGAGGACCAAATGGTTGACCGCTACGACCAATACCGCGTGACAATCAAGAGTATCCGCAACATTGAAGCTTCTGTCCAACCCAGCAGAGACCGTAAGGCATCTATTCTCTCAATAAACAGAGGCACGCGATAATCGTTAATCTTCTACAGGAAAACAGAAAATCACCGATCAAATTGCCCAGCTCAAGTATAAGGAACCTAACAGCCCCCGCATTGTCGTCCTCGAGCAAGAGCTTGTCCGTGCTGAAGCGGAATCTCTCGTCGCAGAAGCTCAGCTTTCTAACATCACCCGCGAGAAACTAAAGGCAGCCTTTACCTATCAATTCGATGCTATCAAGGAACACAGCGAGAAGCTTGCCATCATTGCTGGGTTCGGAAAGCATCTTTTGGAGCTTGTTGATGATACCCCAGTCACCCCTGGCGAGACTCGTGAAGCCTATGACGGATATGAGGCCAGCAAGGCGTAAGTGTCACCGCATCCTCCTATCAACGTAATGGCCTCTAACTTAGTTACTATAGTATCATCCAAGATTGCGAAGACGCCCTCACAAACTGGGTGACTGCCAATGCAGCCATCAAACCATCCCTCAGCACCCGCGCCCGCAACCTTTCCCAACGCCGTCATAAGCAGATGGGCGAAGGCGTTGGACACGATCTCTCTGGCCAAGACAGCAGCTTGAAGGACCGCGAGAGCGGCCTTTGGGTGCCTGCTGGCGCACACCGAGAGTACCAGGGTGGCGAGGAAGAAGAAGAGGAGGAAGAGGAGGAGGAGGCTGCAAACGGCGAAAACCGAGGACGCGAGGAGGAGAGGCCCGCTGAGGCGTAGAGAGTACCACACCAGTCATACATAGCAATAGGAGTTGCAAGGGTGGAAGGAGGGAAGGTTCGAAATACCCAGCTCTGACGGTCCTGCCGTGGATAAGAAGAGCACCGCGTGTTTCCTTGCTTTCTTTTTGTTTTGGTTACGTGCGCTACGAAGGGGATGATCCATGGATGGTAATGGCCGTGGCAGGTGGTACGATAATAGTCGATCTGTTGTTCTGTCGCTATTTTCCCTGCTAGGTAGCATAAAGCGAGTTCTATGCGAGCTACGAAGCTGCTGCCACCGCACGTTCTTGTGATGTAGAGGTTATCGTCCCATTGTCAATAGTCCGAAAGGCTTGTGGTCCATTACTCGAGCCTAGTTCAGTCCCAGCTCAGAGTTTGAAGCTGATGCATGAAAAGTAGCTGTCGAACCTAGAACTACTCAAGCCGCATCACCCACTGGTTACCTTCATGTTGTAACAACCATGCACAACCGTCATGCCTGTATACTCGTCTCCGGAACCTGCAACCCTAGACGACCGATCCTCTGATCAAATAAGCTCCCCTAGAAATACAACTCCTCCCACATCTCTACGCACATCGATATCGCCCCCGCCTTCAAGGGCCAGGAGGAGCAAGGAAAAGTTCAATAATGAAAAGAATCATCAGTCACAGCGTACCCAGAAAGCCGTGCACGAGCTTGCGGCCATCGAAGCAGGCGAAGTCCAGATACGTAATCACCTCGAATACTTTTCGCACCACCTCTCCCACTATGCCAAACCTACTAGTCCCCTGTCAATACCCTCCTTCGTGGATCTGTACAAGCGGAATCAGCACCCCCACGGCCGCCATTGGGTCATACATCAACATGACCACCCTGTAGCTGGCGTGCATTACGATTTGCGTTTACAGATCAACGAGACTAGCTCGGTTAGTTGGGCGATTATGTATGGGATGCCTGGAAATGCGAATAGTATGAGGTTGAATAGGAATGCTACGGAGACGAGGATACATAATGTTTGGGTAGGTGGTTGAGGGGATTCGTGTGTTTGGCATCGTTGATACGTATGCTTCGCTTTCCTTCTTTCTTCCTCCAGAGGTGCTGTCGAATGGCTTTGTAGCCTCGTCCGAGTGAGTGCAAAAGCTGATTTCCTCACAGAATCATCTCATTGAGACCGCTTCTTCAGATACAGGCAGTCTACTCATCTGGGACACTGGAGAATACGAAATGCTTCCATACCGCGAGCCAACCCAGCGAGAGACGGACGACGAGCTTTCCCCTGCCGCCGATGAAGACATAGAATCGTCTCCGGGACTGTCAGACAGCCAAAAGCTACATCAAGCTTTCCAAAACGTGATAATTCCATTACCTAATCCAATCTATCCCTCCACTAACACCTCACCAGCGCAGAATCCGCATCCGCCTTCACGGCACCCATCTCCCCAAGAACTACACCCTCTCCATCCGCCTCCTCACCTCCGAAAACCGCCACACACAACCCCCTAAACCATCCAGAAAGCGGCGCCGAAAAGCCTCAGCTCCATCCATCTCCTCTGTCCGCAGCACACCGCCTACATCTGACATCGACGATGATGATGTAGTCGCGGACGCTCACCCCGCATCCCTAGACCCCTCAGCCTCTGCCCTTGAGCGCGAAATGGCCGAGCAAGAAGACGAGCAGGTCAGATTAACGAATGCCTATCCGGGCGCTACGAATACTATAGGCTCTATACATCAAAGGCGGTGGTACCTGAGTATGGATCGCTACGCGTCTGGGTTCCGGCCCTTACCTAGGGAGGGGGAGAATCGAGGGGGCAGGAGGGAGTGGGTGCGCAGGTGGGAAGATGGGAAGGTGCTGGGCTTTGAACCTTTCTTTGTGAGGGGGAGGGATGTGGAGAGGAGTGTTGTTACGGGGAGGAGGGCGGGGGAGGTTATGGTTGATGAAGGGGTTGAGGGGGGGTGGGTTGGGAGGAGGGGTTGGAGGGCTGTGGTGGAGTGAGGGATGAGAGATGTGGTAGGTGATTGGAAAGTAATTTGGGGTTTCTTTACGTGCATGCAGTTTGCGCGAATAACCAAGCCTCCGCATCTCAAGGCGACTAGAAATCTGCCCCCGCCTCAGTCGAAGCTCGCTGGGTGAACAGTGTTGATGCGGCACTCCACCAATATCCTGTAATTAATACTTTATGTTCACCTTTATGACAGTGTGAAAGTGTGCTTTTTCACATGAAGGATTTCATTTTTATCCCTATGGATAGTATGAGGACATCCACACCTCTTTGAGACTCTATCTACCGGCCCGATCAAGTCGTGAAGAATGAAAATCTATGATACAAAGGCGCGCAGTGGGCTGCCTGAAGAAGAGAAAGAGGCACCAGCCTAAAGAAGAGAATGAGGGAACTCTCAGTCCCGCAACTCGCGCTCCACGCAAGTACTCCAATCCTAAATAATATCGCGAGCCTAAAATCCCATCCGCTTACACTCAGTAGGTATGACACTACCCAAGATTCCACAACTGATACGTCCCATTATCCCAAGGCGACTGCGTCAACGGATACCCGTCCACCTTACTCGAAGAGCTATCCAAAGCCAACTGACTAGCCTGATTCCAGATCTTATAAGAGCTATTACCCTGCTGCTCGACCCACCAACGCTGATTCGGATGCCGGCTCGATTGCCACTGGATCATGGTAAGATTACTGGCATTACTTCCACCAGGGCAGTCTAGCGACTTCCACGTAGCTAGATTTACTATGTTCCAGGAATTATCTGAGTTTTGGGTGAAGAGCCAGCGCTGGTTCTGTTGACTGCTGTTGTAGGAGCGTTGGAGGACGCTGGAGCCGTTTATGGAGGTTCCGGTGCTGTCGAGGGCTTGGCCGGTTTGTATGTTGGTGATGGTGTGGATGCCGCCGATTTCAGAGGGGATTTCGGAGGGTGTCCAGAGGAGCCAGGTTGGTGCGTCTGAAGCTTGAGTTGGCCATAGGTTAACGCTTTCTGGCGTGGGTTTGTCCCATGCGTTCCATGTGATGCCGAGATCGGAACGGCGGTTCGCTAGAATGGAGTCTGCGTTGGCTACCATGTTCGAATGGTATGTGTCCCAAAGACGATTGTTGTGAATAGTCCGCCCTGCGCCACGGGAGAAATCGTCTACCCAGCCGGTTCCGTTGGGGTTCCATGAGGTGAAGATTCCGTTCTTGGTAACATTGGAGAATGCATAGCTAATTGCCATTTTCGCGTCACGGAGATAATCTTCGTTGAAGGTGATTAGCCAGAGCATATTTGCCATGTCAGCCATCAGTCCTTGATTATACGCATCATCCCCATATTGCAGTACCCCGGTCTGAATAACACAACCAATCACTTGACCGGTGTGAGGGACAAACATAGTCCACCAGACCCAGTTGTAGATCTCCATACACATATTCAGATAATTCTGGTCATGCGTGGCCTGGTAGATCATGCAAGCAACTCGTCCGAGGCTAAAGTTCGAGAGAACACACTTGGTTGCTGGTGGGGCACCCGGCTCAGGTTGACATTCCCAGATACCACCATTGTTATATTCGGTGTTCCAGCCGCGAGCATAGGCCATGTCATACCCGGATTTCGCTTTGTTGTACCAGTCCATGTTACCAGTAAATTGGTAACCACGCATAAGAGCTAGCGTGTACCAGCCGATATCGTCGTTCCAGCCATCGCCGTCCCACGGTGGGGGGTTATAGTACAGCCAAGTGTTCAACATGTTGGTCATCAAGCTTAACTTATCACCCTCACCGGTCAACTCATAGGCATCCTGGAGCATGAAAATATCTTGATCAAGTGTCCAGGATCCGTCTTCGGCATCGCTGGTCAAGTTTCGTTTGTAATAGGCCGTACCGTTGTCATGTGTTACTAGAAATGCATTGTTGAACGCGTCATACATAGTGGCTGCATCAGTCGATGAGAGAGCAGTGACCCGGGGTGTGGCGAGAAACGCTCCTACTACAACTGCCAATAGCGCCGTGAGCCCCATGACAGCTAGCTATTGGTTGGTTCAGGGGAAGCGGTAAGGGGAAGGGATAATAAAGCCAAGTCGTAAAGAATGTGTTAAAGAGAGACAATGGAGCCAATTTGTAAAGAACAATGTTATAAAGAGAGACAATGGAGCCAATCTGTAAAGAATCAATGATTTGCCAGAAACCAAGGATCAAGTTGTAAAAATGTGTTGACGAAATATGTACACAATAATGGCGCGCCCAAAGGTAATGACTGACAGGAGGGGGTCGGAAGGAACTGGGAAGAAGTCAGTGAAACAGTATGATCTAAGGAGGATACAGGAAGATATATGTATTGCTAGCGCCAGCCATATCGCCGTGTATTCACTGTCCACGCAGATTAGCTCAAATCTTTCCAAGGCCTACCCCTCGACATAATTAGAGGGGCTAAAGAAAAGAGGGGGGATATCCTGAACCGCCATAGCGCAACTCTGCGAGCCAGTAGCAATGCATTTCGATACGATGAATCATGTTCTAGCTGATGGTGTTCATGAGCTCTTCACTACGTCCGCACTGTAGT
This sequence comes from Cladonia squamosa, assembly GCA_947623385.2. Lineage (NCBI taxonomy): Eukaryota > Fungi > Ascomycota > Lecanoromycetes > Lecanorales > Cladoniaceae > Cladonia > Cladonia squamosa. The sequence continues at coordinate 452,930 of OX392372.1, read as the reverse complement.
ACTGTGTGATAGGGTAGAACGGGTATCAGAAAGTGAGGATGCGCGCGCTAGGCTAGCTATCATTGGCTTCCGCACCGGTGGTATTGTTTCGGGTATTTGTTTCATCCCTTTTTGCCACTCCTTAGTCGTAACGGTGTGAGCATTTCAGGAATTAGCCATGGCAGAAATCAGGGGTGGCGATTTGCTTGCCGCGAGGAGGCTTTTTGCACGGATTAGGGGTTAATGTTACGTTTTTCCGTCAATACTTTACGGGTTTTGCAAGGTATGCCGGGGAGAATAGGTGATTATGCTGATGCTTTTGCAGATTTGAAACATGGGTTCTTTGCAGGGTAGGGGTGATACCTTTGCAGGTTGATCTTGCTAATGCTACCTATGTATGGTTGGTAATGTAATAAGTGGGGTGTTGAGCTTGCGGGCGTAACCCCCTAGTAACTGTGCGGAGCTAGCTACTAAGCGATGGCTAGCGCTAGCTAGTTCCCCTAGGTAGCATTAGCATTTGATCGAGAGTGGATTACTCTATACACGTAAACTTCTCCTCTACCTCATTATTGATTAGGGCTCTACTATGTCCTGTTATATATTGTAGTATACATGTAAGACATAATCTCTTAATATACTCTATCACCCAGGTGGAGGGCGGATGTCTGTCACCTTCGCCATCCACTCACCCCACCTTCTCACCCTCATCCCACATACCCAGAACCCGAATTCGTCCCCCCTCGGAACCCTATATTCCCCTCCCAACCTCTCACCAAGCCCTCACACCCATCCAATCAAGCCACTACCCTTCCCGTTCTCACTTTCTCACCCTCTCCCCTCCCCTCCTTTCCTTCCATGCTCTGCCCTCTCCTGCAGTCACATGATGAAAATCCTCATCTCAATCCCCTCCAACACTAAACACTAAAATCAAACACTTAATAAACGCCTATATCTCCGTTATACCAATCTCGAAAGCATGGGGGATTGTAGAGTGGATGGAGCGGAAGAGGAGAAGGCAAGGTGGATGAGAGAGACTCATGTGGGAGGAATGGGTGGACGGCGTGGAACGGGGGTTGTTTTTATGGTAATATGGAACTGATATTTATTGTCAATATGATACTCTTTGTTTTCATAATCGGAGGCAGTGGACGAGCATTATGCAGCTGCAAAAGAGATTTCATTGAAAATGCAAATTTAATAGACATATGCCGCAACAGCTCATGAACAACGGTCTCATAGCCTTGGTCAAATGACTGGATCTGCATAGCCCAAGACTATCTCAGCTTAGCACCTTTGCCCAAGCTGAATACTTTTGCAATGACATTTTCATTCTCCCCGCTCCACGTGCCGGAAGTATAGTATCCCATTTTTCTGGTTAGGGGTTTCAGTCTCATAGCCCTTCTCTACTGCGAATTGGCCTGATATATTGTGTTCCTAGGTCCAATGCTCAATATTGTCGCGCCGCTTTGCTTCTGTAGACGACGCGGTGGTACTGCTGTGGATTTATTTCGCATCAAATGCTCCAGATCTTTTCCATCCATTGCCACCCCGATTTCTTGAACCAGTCTTAGTCAATTGTCATTAGATTTGCTTGTAATGACTTGCTGATTCCCGTTCCGCTCTGGGTTATAAAGGTGCTAGCTGGTCACGTGTGTAGATAAGGTAGTGCTTGGAGTGCCAGTGTACAGCCTCCTCGAGCTTTTGGCTCCTAAATCTAATACCAATCAAGCGCGCGTCCACCATGCAATTTCCCTGAAAACCTGAGACGGCCGATTGGTACCATGAGGTCGTAGATACTGTCCGAGTTGCTTCCTTTGCCAGCACCCAGGAATTCCGGATACTGTATAACTAGCCTTTCCCGGGTCTCTTCGGCGATTCGCTCAATCCTGTCGGCTTCCATGAAGTCGCCGCGGGATCGGAGAAGCTTTGCGAAATAGTATTGTGCTCGGGCTTCTTGTTCTTCGGACCAGAGACTTTGTTTATCTTCTTGTAGGCACGCTTTGATATTTTGTCTAGATGCGACTTTGATTAGCAATATTAATAATCAGGGAAAGCAGAGCATACTCCGCTTCATTAGGGTTGCCATTGATCCACTGGAGCATGCCGTAGGCAAAATGAGATGTCTGTGTCAGATGATTATAGTCTCCGAGCAACTGAACGCAGGAGTCATACACCGTTTTGAAATGCTTAAGCGCCTGCGGGTAGTCCCTTGCATGGTAAACGAAATGTGCTAAAGCGAAGCGATAAATTTGAGTTAAAGAGCTAGCGTTCCCCGTAGCCATTTCTTGCAATTCAGTCGCACGATGTGCCCATGTTACAGCCTCAACGTATTCGCCTCGGTACGTTTTGACATAGGCCATGTGCTGGTACCAACGCGACCAGTGCCATGGTTCTTGTTCTTCGGTGCCCCATTTCTGATAATAACTTTTGCATTTTTCCATCAATTCTTCGGCGCCATCGAATTGCTCGTCCTCCAGATATGCTCGTGCAAGATCTGCCCAGGCACAAACTGTTTCTACTTCAACAGCCAGGGGTATCTCTTCATAATCGTTTTGGATCCGCTTTCGAACCTCTGATGCTTCACGGCAGCGTTGCAAGCCTTCAGCACGACGAGATACTCCCACGGACGTACACAGAATTCCCAGGGTTGAGTGAATGTCCGCGCACTCCCAGTCGAGCGATGTTGAGTCAATTTGATGCAGGATCTGCTCGGCCCTCTCCATGACGCGTCGACAGTCTTTGAGGTAACCATTCTCCCACATAAAGGTCCCGGCTTCACTAAGAAGAGTGACAAATTCGACTGTCTCACCCAAAGGTGGCTCTGGTTTCTGAGTACTATCGAAGAGCCCTAGGACCTGTGGTAGGTACTTCTTGAAAGCAGTGGAGGCTTGATACGAGAACAGTTCAAGTGGTGATTTGCGTGGTATTAGGTTGCGTATTAAGACGAGTGCACGATTGAACGACACGTTCCGTTTTTGTTCGTCCATACGCAAGCGATGCAAGAGGAACCATTGTAGAGATCGATGCATGGATAGATAAGGCTGCTTATGTGTGTCCAAGCGTCGAGCTACCAGCTCACGCTTTGACAGTTGCCTTATCACGTGGATGATGCTCGATCTAAGTCAGCTACAATGTCCAGCCTTCACCAGAGGTGCTATTACGACAACCTACCTAGATCCGGCTTCGCCCTCCAGGAAGCACATTTTATGCTCGGAGTCCTCGAAAAAGACGTGCAAGATATCTTCAGGTACACCGTCGGGATTTAAGAACGCGAGCACCTCTAACAATTTTCGTGCATCATCATCGAGCTCATCCAAAGCAATGTCGAATACTGTAGCAAGCGACCTTTCGTAAGCTCTGACTGTGCTCACGTCCTCGCAGTTCCAAAAGAGAGATTTTTTGTTAAAATCTTTCAGAAAATCCGTAAGTGAATAATTGCTAAGAGGGCCTACATAACCCCCGACTGTTGCCAAAGCCAATGGGGAGCCACCCACGAGGCGATTTAATGCCTTAGCACTATTGCTTTCGTTGACACCGAGAGGATCTCTCTCTAGGTACTTGAAAAGACACATCGAACCTTCGTCAGATGTGAAAGAGGGGACCTCAACTTTCTTAAAGGACTCCGATATGGGCGAAAACCCAGCGATTTGAGTGGTAATGATGACAGAACCACGATGTTTGAGATTGACCGGCCAGTATGGAACCAAATCTTGCGCATCATCTGCGTTGTCAAAGACGAGGAGCCACCTCTGGTCTATAGATGGTCAAGCAAGTCTAAAAACCGAGAGGTAACCACTCACTAGTACCCTCGAGCCACTCTTTGACCTCCTCAGTTATGTGTGTCTTGTTCTCGCTTTGAACACTGAGCTTTAGTTTCCTTGCAATAGCGCAATAGCTCTCGCCCAAGGCGACGCTAGATTCCGCTCGAAGCCAAAAGATAGCGTCGTAATCATTCTCATAGACATACGTGTATTCTAGAGCTATGGATGTCTTTCCCATTCCTCCTATCCCGAATAGCACAAAGCAAGCAGGGCCGGTGTACGGAGGTTTGGCCTCAGAATCGAGCGCATCGTGGATTTCACCAAGTAGATCTTTTCGACCATGGAATGAAAAATTGCGGAAGCTGGGAACGATTTTTACCGGAAATGTTACATCAGAAGTTGACCTCTCACGGCACGGACTGATTGAGGACAAAGTCATCTGGGGTATACGCAAGGCATTTGCACACAACACCTGGTGATGCTTGGCTTCCGAGTGATGGATGTACCCAACTTCGTCGAGGAATAGTTGACGATGTTTTTCGACGCCCTGCTTTGCACGAGATAGCAACTTGTGTTGAGGTGAGGGCAAGATTGAGCGGATCAACGCCTCTGAGATGTGTATAAGCGATACAAAAAGCTACAGACGATGTCACTTCAGGACTTACTGAAAGTGCTCCCTCTAAAATATTTGAGGACATGGATGCAATAGTCAAGATAATCGGTGTATAGGCCTTGTAATATATATTGCAAGCTGTCGTTCCGAGGAAACAGATCAAGGTACTTACCAACTAAGGGAAGAGATGAATTGAACTCGGCGAAGTACCCTACAATGTCGGAGAAGGTCTCGTGGAATCTGCAAGCGCACTACTTTGTGTCAATTATCGTAGCAATGCTCGCCAAGTATCGAACGGGATAGGGACGCACTTCTAGTAACATAAGCCCGGCCCCCCAGACCAAGGAAGCTGCTCCATTGGCCTGGGTACATGCTGTAATAGCCTGTGTGAAAGACTTAACGTGATCAAGGCTTGGATATATGCGACTGATGGTTTTGTTGACCCTTCCATCTGAAACTCGCCGGATAAGAGTGGCCAATGAGGCCCGGAATTGGGCCAAATCACCCACGCTAAGATTAGCGGTGGCATTACCGGCGTTATCTTGGAGGACCCGCGTCTTTTCCTTGATAATTTGCGTCCAAGTCTCTTGCACCAAAGACATTTTTTTCGTTGTCGAGGCCCATTGCACATCTTTTCGACTGTGACCAATGCGATTCTTATCATAAAGGTTGTCACACTAATTGACTCGCCAGTGGGCGCTAGAGAATGCAAAGATGCCAGCACGTAGCCTGATGGAGCACCATTGCCTAACTAGATAGATAAGGGTTTACGATCTGCAGCCATGCACCTCGTTGCTGGGACAGCTATAAAAGCGGCGAAATTGGGCGCTGGTTCTAGAATCCATTCCGGTACGAATCGGTTCCCGATGTACAAGGTTCTCATCCAGTCGCTCGGTTGTCTTCTTCCTGGTTTCCCGACTGTGGTTGATGGGGCGCAACATTCCTCAGATCTGAAATAGCTGCTCTCGCGGTGTTGAAATCCTCGACAGTTCCTACGTTAGCTACCTCTGAGCTCCACAACATCCTGTTTCAGTGAAGATAACCTAATGGTTTACTACAAAGCATGCAGCCACTATTCGATAGTCTAAGGGGTCTCTTCCCACTTCTCACTTGGACATTCAGGTCAACACCTGGCCACAAGGCCGCTGCCGAACCGATCCCACACAATGGATCACAACAACGGTTCAAAGACCTCTCCCCCACAATCGATGAAATACTACGTATTTCGGGTACTGCTGGGGCATCTGTTGGCATACTCCATTCGAATGAAGTAATCTACACCGCGAATTTTGGTTACCGAGACGTGGAGGAGAAGACGCCTCCTGATCAGGACACAATATACTACATTGCATCTCTCAGCAAGTTCATGACGGCAGCCGGGATTGGCAAACTTGTAGAGGATGGGAATCTGCAGTGGACCGATTTGGTCTCTACGGTCCTGCCTGAATTTCAACACCGCGACCCCCAAATCCGCGACTATGCCACCATCATCGACATTCTAAGTCATAGAACAGGCTTGGCACAGAAAATGCATCTTTGGATGGGGGAGCATTCTCGGCCTCAAATGACAGGGCACGATTTCACAAAAACGACAACGTACTTGGAGTGTGTCTCCAGATTTCGTTCGACATTCATCAGCAACAATTGGTTGTACGGACTCGCTGCACAGATTATCGAAAGGAGTAGTGGACAGAAGTTCAGCGAATTCATAGAGAGCAACTTTTTCGAACCCTTGGGTATGAATCGTACGCGGATACACGGCGGAGCTGCTGATTTGGACAATGTCGCCGAGGCTTACATGTATGACGAGGGTTCTCCATACCCAGTCAATAAGCCGCCCATTGACTTCGATAGTGCTATGGAAGGCGCTGTTGGCGTGAAGAGTTCAGTTCGTGATCTGCTGAAGTATTACAAAGATTTCCTGAACGCGAGGGAACAACAACAGGGTTGTGAATGTACTTCAACCGATGGCTCCCCCTTCAAACAAGTTCAAGAATTATTGACGGAACGTGTGACGATGGACGATCTACCTGCACACATTGACAAAACTTCATATGCTCTTGGTTGGGCTATGGTTCAACTTCCTGCCGCCTTGGGCTCTCTCGGTGGCAATGCAGATCTAGTCAAGAAGATGCCACAAATTGGGCAGGGCTTGTCTGTAAAGCCAACTGTTCTATATCACGCTGGATCTCTTGTGGGGTACCTGTCGTCCATTCTGTTGCTTCCAGAAACCAACTCCGCCATCATTGTGCTAGTAAATACGCTCGCTAATCAAGACTCCGCGGACTGGATCGGACAAGCCTTTCTGGAAGCTCTCCTGGACGTGCCTAGTCCCCACGATTTCGTCCTTCTGGCGAATGAGGCTCGTGATACCTACACAGGTCTCTTTCCCAAAATGCACCGTGCCCTTACCGAAGGGCACCGAAGGGGACCTTTCACAAGAAGCCTTCATTGCTACGAGGGGCAATTTGAAAACGCAGTTGGAACCTTTATCATGGACGTTTATGTATTTGGGGATGAGCTCTATCTCTCTTTAAATGGGTATCGGAAAGAAAAGCATAAGCTTTATCACCATCACGGTGATACCTTGTCATTTGAAATGGGGTACTTGGATTGTCTCAAGCGAGAAATGTGGCCAAAAACGTATATGGGGTATTACCTTCTAGAATTCGTTTCGGACAAAAACGGAGATATCACGGGTATTAAATGGCGTCCTGATTGGGCTGTTCCCCAAGGCGAGCTTTTCGTAAGACTAGCAAGAACACATGTCGCAGGGAAGGTGATGTGCGAGAAGACACCGTCAGAATTGTAGCCAGCATCGTCCAAGTCATATTTTCTTCGTCGGATCCAAGTGGAGGTCGCACAGTTTGCTTATTCCTTTACGCAGACCAGGTGGTTGCTTTTGTTGTAAGACCTAGCAGGGCTACCCTGAATCCTTTTTGCGCTAATTCGAGCGGTCACTGAGCAACCCGATGAGCTTCCATTGGCCCGCAATGAATGGGCATAAATGTAGCAAATGTTATCGTCCGTCCAAGATTTCCAAGGTATCGTATGAGAGCCAAGTAAGTGAGGCTTGGAATTGTCTAGATCTCGATGAGGACGACTTTGGGGGCGCACATGCGATAGGATTAGTATTGAATAATGGGACGCGGGACCGCAAGTCTTGGCGGAGGGATCCGGTTACACGCGTCCCATTATTGAATACTAATTCGATAGTAGCGTAAATGAACAGCTGATCACTGAATCTCCGACTGGACGCTAGAACGCGGCAGTGTTAGGTGGGGTCAGAGAGCTCTGCCTTAAAACGCCTTACTGAACCGTTTGTCTAGCCTATCATTGAGGAATGCTGATTTGCCAAAGCACAAATCGTACAGGGATTACATGCAATACGATTTCAAATCAAATATTTGGTCTAATTTCTAGCATTATGTGGCGTCGGAAACACAAGAAAGAATGCATGCAAGTTTTCGTTGTTAAATTAAGCGAGCCAAAGACCTTTGGTCTGCGATGATCTCCAGAGTCCTTGCGAACATCTCTCATTCAGTAAGAATTGATTGGTACTACGGTAATCAGTACATCCTGCTGCCCATCGGCGGCTCTTCTTGCTATTCCGTGTGTTCAATCGAAGTTATCGTTGCGATAGCGTCCTAATAACGCATCTCAGTGTTACCGAATTGAAGTACGGAGACCACCAACCTTAGGAATCCTACGGAGCCCGACCGTTTTCCTGAACATTGTTCTCAAGCGTCAGAACAATGTACTCTGGTTCTTCAGTTGCCAGATCGATCGGAGCAGTGTTCGGGAACAATTTCTTCCATGGTTGATCACGTCTATCCTTGGTGGCACTCCCTTTTGCTTGCTTCAGCCAATTTGGAGCCTCCGTTCGGCCACTATTAGGAGGCGACATGGTTTCTTGAACCGGTTCACTAAGAAATCATTGTCAATGAGCGATGCAATCTTTTTGGACTTGTCCACTCACATGTTGTCCATTCTTCTGTAGATCAGCTTGGAAGGAGAAGGCTAGTGTCTATTGTTGAACAAAGAAACACAGCAGGCGCCTGATCTTTTAACTTGCTGACGATACAACTACGGATCATGTCTCCCGCCGCTTTACAGAATGTAGCATGCAAGGATACCTAACCGCAAGACACGTGAGGACTTTGCGCCGGGACTCGTTATCGAGCGATGAAGAGCCAGTAAGCGGTAGAGGTCTCTATCAGCACATCCGTCGGGCGCTTCCCGAGTATCTGGTATCAAATCCTCTGCCATAGCCATACCCTACTATCTTGAGCACGAAGATGCAATGGAAAGAGTAGTTTTCTTGACATGATAAGCTTAAGACGCGGATAGGGGCAGCTGAGGATCCTCAGCCTTGTCAGCGCCAGGGCCGCGCGAAGCAGCCGCCTTATGGAAGTCCGATTTGAGCAGCTGAGTTCCAGGGCAATTCAGCTGCAAGTTTGTCAGTATCGTCTCCGCATCATAGAAATGCTCAGTTATGTCCTCTATGACAGCCATGAATGACGAGACTTTGCAGACCGTGAATGAGCGAGCACGTCTGGCTTTTTTGAAATGGATTCCCCTTTACGAAAAGCAGAAGCCCTTTCAAGTCTTCACTAGTCTGCCTCTCGGCGTTCCTTCGACTAACCTAGTCTTCGAAGACGAAGAGCTTGACATCCGAAACATGAGGGGTCAAGAACACCATTTCAAGCTAGATGAGCACGCTTTCCAGCTCTGCAAAGCTGATACGCATTTTACCGCTTTCAACGATGCTGCACAGATTGAGGAGGTATACTTACCTGCGGTGAGGGTGTTGATCAAGGAGCACGTCCAAGGTGCTGACAAGATCGTTTTCTTCGACTGGCGAGTAGGTTTACGCTTGGTCTCATGCTTTATATGCACAGGCTTCGCCCTTCTGGAGCCGGAATCAGCTTGAAATTTAGCCATGGCTGACAAAAGCTCGCCATAGATCCGCCGCAACGAAGGCGGCTTGCCAATCGGTCAATCAATAAACTTAAGCGACAAGCTACAACATCTCCTTCCCGCATCCCAAGTCCACATCGACACCAGCCCACTATCAGTAGCACACCGAATCTGCCACCAACTCACCTCCGAAGCCGATGCCCTCCTGACTGGTCGAGTCAGGGTGGTCAAGTAAGTGGCTTACTCCAGTCACTTTCAAACGAATCACTGATATCTCAACATTGTCTGGCGCCCGTTTGGCCACCCAATCGAAGACCGTCCCCTTGCGCTCTGCGACGGAAGCACTATTGATGACGCAGACCTGGTCACTTGCGATCACGTCACCCAGCGCTACACCGCTGAGACAACATACGTACTCCGCAACCCACGACAGAGATGGTACTATCTCGGTGATCAAAGACCAGACGAAGTGCTTCTTTTCAAGAACTTCGATTCCGACCCGGATATTAGAGCGAAACGTGGGTTTACATATTATAATTCACGAGGAGAAAAAGTGCTAAGCAGAGATAGATGCGCCACATACATCCTTTATCCAACGAAATATTAGGGTAGGTGCACCGGTAAGACAGAGCATAGAGGTGCGCGCTTTAGTCTTTACGGAGAAGCATGTTGGTGCTTAATTCGCTCTCGATACCGGTTCCTTATTAGTTCGGTTCGCAACTACGGAGGCCTATCTCAAGAAATTTTCTCTATCTTAGAATCAAGCTTATGACGGGGCACACGGTGGCTAGGCGACCCTCTTGCGGGCAGCGTAAGGTTTAGGTCTACGTAGACAACTGCGATTCAATTTGATGGAAGGAGACGGGAATCTGCACAACCCAATGTACAACATTAAAGAAGTGGGTCCACATTGTTTACATGGCGCTAATATGATATACCTTCAAGCGCGGACATTGGCCTCTGCCATCCTATCGTTGTCGAGTCCTGCCCTTCTGGAAGTCAAGGGGGAAACAGGCAAAGGGAAATGGTCGAGTATGTCATTATACATGAAACAACCATGAGCAATATATTAGGTCGAAATAGTTTCTGCCCTGCCTAAATTATCGAAAAGCTGATGGTTGCTGGGGAGCTCAGGGGTCCCGTGCCGCGGATGTATATGGCCTTGCCCTATGGAATTTTTGTCCGGCTGAGGATACAAACCGGTTCGAATCGGATGGAGTATATTGCATACATTATCGCGCAGATGCGGTCAGTAGGAGTTTAGATGAATGATTTCAGTATAAAACTATGAACGTCCATCCATGGCTACATGTCACCGCAAGGCTGAGTACGCATCGTCGTACCTATGGACGTCTAATTTAGAAGCTTAGGAGTGTACCACCAAATTGCACATCAACGTATCTTGATGCCTCGTAACCCATCCACTAATGTTAGATGAATGGTCGCACATCAGGACCATCTGTGGGCCTGAGGGATGACTAGGGTGCTCTGCTTTCTTGGAGCAGATATCTGCTCTATGATAGCTCACAGTGACAGGTTGCATTCAAATTTATCACGCTAGAACTTGAAGGAACTAATAATACCTCAAGTGAAAGGTAGACCACAAAATTTGCCTGAATTGCCGATGTCGAGTCCCCGCCGTCATGATATTATACATTTTGCCCGCAACATAAAAGTACGCTCTACCATGCCGTTGAATAAGGACTAAATTTCACTATAAGGCTTTAAGATATTAGCAACGGTGTTCTAAAAACCGGTCACATTCGTGACGTTCGCCTCATTGATTCCCAGCAGTTCTATATGATACCCTACATCCTGGAGGTGGGCGCGTTTTCAAGGGAGGCAATGAGAGCATCACAGATGGGTTCTTGTGCCTGGGCAAGCGTCCACCCTACCCACTGATCGTTGTGCCCACAACAGATATTGGTGTTTCGGTATTAGACACCCACTCACTGAGGGGCGACTTTTTAACATGCAATCGTTGGGTTGCGAAAAGAAGACGTACCTGGAGCGACTATGATATGATAATGACCAGAAAATATACATTTCGTTATCTTTAAGGTAAGAATAAGCCAGTCAATGCGATTTAACAGCATCCGCATTGGTCAATTGTAGACTTTAACTTTCCAGAGTTCTACCCTCGTTGACCGCCTTCATTAATCTTAGTTGAGTCTAATATCGCGCTCTTATACCGACCATACCATCACAGCACGATTATTGACGAAAATATTGCGTCTTCGCAACTGAACATAGGCCATTCGCACATGTTCCCCCACGTGCATATGTGGCTAATGGAAACATGTAATCAGGTGTATCAATAGTAAAAAAGCATGTAGAAGCCTTCTCGAAATTCCATAAGTAAAGGCGCTTTTGCGAGGAGTCTTTACATTTAGATTTGAAAGTACTTAAGCAATAACGATCAACCTAGGCTCGCGGTAGATATGCCGGTCTAGACTCGAGCCATTCCTTAATTTTTCCATATAACCAGCGTTAAATTTGGTGACTAGTGAACGATTCAACACGAATGGCTTGGAAGGCTCTCTGTGTCTCTCAGAAGCTTCCGTGCGATCATGGAATGAGATAACAGAGCCAGTGATGGACGATGAGTGGTGCGCCGTGCACGGCGATTCTATCACCGCTTGTGCCATCGATAAAGTGACCTTCAAATCTTTCAAAATATCCCAAGATATTTCCAGCCTGTCGCTTCTTGAGCCGATTCCTAGATTAATTCTGTCTGTAAATGCGCCAGCTTGTAGGAGCAAAGCCCGCTTCTACCTTATTGAGACATGCAGTGAGCGTCTCGGACTTGATGCAGTAAGGATTGAGATCATCAAGTCCAGTGTTGTGTTTCTCGAAAGCTATCCAGGTGAGTGGCCCTAGAGGAACCGCCTTGATATGCCGTGATACTCCTCTAATAGGCTCCCACACTTCGTTGCGCTTCATACCGTTTTCAGCACAATTAATATCGAGATATATTGAGTTGCTAGCACTCGCGATTATGGATAAGCCTTTGATTATGTTAACATAAAGTCGGACCATGTCTCTGTACGCTGAAGACGCTCTTCGCCGCAGATGGTCAGAATTGCTTCTGAGGTGCCACTAGTCTCGTATACAGTTTAGCGTGATCCAGTGACCTTTTTGCTCGCCATCTGCATCAAGCTGAGCGAAAAGCTGACCCAAACCCATCATCCACACATCTAGTCAGTTGAGTATTCCTCAGAGTGTAGGCCCCAGGCTTTGAATATGGAAACGCAACCCCCCGAAAAGGTTATAAAAGATAGCACATCTATCAGTATCGTCCATATTTGAAAACATACAATTTCGACTGACTCTTCCGTAAGGGACTCTGTTTTAGGAAAGAAGTTGCCAAGTATTGCGAGCCAAGGTCCATATGTCTCACTATGGAGATTAAATAAAGAGATTACTAGATCTTCGGCTGAGTACATCTTAAAGTCGATGCTTCCAGCCATATGACGGACCGGTGGGGACAAGTTGGGAGTTCGTTCAAGCGATAGGAGATAGAGTTGGTTGGTCCCCTGGTGTGCCGATACTAAACATTGCGTAGATTTAGTCGCCTGGTTGATACTGCAACGGCCTTATCTTGCTAGAGACACGTCACTTGGAATGACTCGAACATTTCTATGATACTTGTCATAGTCGTTGACTACTAATCGCAGCTTTGGCGTCGAGATTCGAGCTTGCAAGAGACAAGTCATAATGTTAGTGCGCCTTTTTCAGTCAGTACCATTTAAGCCGCCCTCATGATTATCCAACTGCTTTCCAAATCCGTAAAGAGTCCCAGTCATGGGCGTCACTGGTCTCTGGACAGTGGTTCAACCCTGTGCCCGCCCAATAAAGATCGAAACACTCAACAAGAAGCGTCTGGCTGTCGATGCTTCAATCTGGATCTACCAGTTCCTTAAAGCAGTCCGCGACAAAGAAGGGAATGCTCTGCGCAACTCCCATGTTGTGGGCTTTTTCCGACGCATATGCAAGCTTCTATTCATTGGGATTAAGCCGGTATTTGTGTTTGATGGTGGAGCACCAGCTCTTAAGAGGCAGACTATCAGCGGGCGGAAGGCGAGGCGGGAGGGACGACGAGAAGATGCAGTCCGCACAGCGGGAAAACTGTTGGCGGTGCAGATGCAGAGGAGGGCCGAAGAAGACGATAGAAAAAGGCGTGAAGAGAGGGACAGGCCTGCTGTGGAAGAGGAGGAAGTACCAGATAATCTAGTCTACGTGGACGAACTACAGATGACTCCGCAGGAGCGCCAGCAAAATCGGACCTTCAAAAAGAAAGATGCGTATCATCTGCCGAATTTAGACGTCGATCTCGCAGACATGGGCGCTCCGAACGATCCTAGAATTATGAGCCATGAAGAGCTGGAAGAATATGCTCGGCAATTTCATACGGGCGAGGATGTCAACGTCTATGACTTCAGCAAGATTGACTTCAACAGCCCATTTTTCTTGAGCTTACCGGCTAGTGATCGTTACAATATCTTGAACGCGGCTAGACTTAGGTCAAGATTGAGGATGGGATACAGTAAGGAACAGCTGGACACCATGTTCCCGGACCGAATGGCATTTTCAAGATTTCAGATTGACCGAGTCAGAGAGCGGAATGAACTTACGCAACGACTGATGAATCTCAATGGGATGAACGGGGAAGATGCAATGTTCGGGAATAACGATGGTGGGCGTGTGGCAGGCGAAAAGGGAAAAGAATATGTGCTCGTAAAAAATGATGGGGTCGAGGGCGGCTGGGCGCTGGGGGTTGTTAGCAATAAGGGCGAGGGGAATCGGAGCAAGCCAATAGACATTGAAAGAATTGGGAAAGAAGAAGAAACGCTGGATGACGAGGATGACTGGGAGGACGAGGGTTTCGAAGACGTGCCTATTGAGGGTCTCAATCGATTGCCCAAGCGCGCTCAGCGGACGATGCCTGATTACGAAGATGTGCCCTTTCAATCAGAAGAAGCGAGGAAGCGAAGGCATGCGCTTTATCAAGCGAGAAGTCAGGCAGCAGGTCTAAGAGAAGCCGAAGCGGAAGGAGACACGGAGACGGCACAGGAAGAGGTCGACTCGCTTTTTCTACCACAGCAAAACAATGACGGGGAAGAAGAGGTGGATGACCTGTTTGAAGATGTCGTACCACTAGCGGAAGAGGAGCATGATGAAGAATTGGATCGCGCTATTGCCATGTCACTCGAGGATCCGGGGAGAGACTCGCCTGATAATGCTTCACCTCTTCCATCTTTCAAGGCCTTAGCTTCTGCAGGACCACATATCGATCAGCCTCTTGAATTTAATCGGGAGAACGCCAAAGCTGGACGTGAATTCGCCCATCTGGCCAATGCAAGAGCTGAAGGTGCAGTAGCGAGACCCTTCGTCGATGACAGCGATGACGAAAATTCCCTGGACCTTCAAGCTGCGTTAGCAGAATCCAGACAATCCAAGCATAAACCTCAGAGTGGACCAAAGGTCTACGGTCCAAAGCAAACAAGTCAAAGTCCCAATAAGGCGACGCAGATTGCATCTGCACAAGCACCTTCGGCTGACGCTGCGTCAGCATTACAGCCTACTGGAGAAGTATCCATGTTCAATGGACCACTTCCGTTCGAGTCACTCAATCTTGGCAAATCGATTCTGAGTAAGAAAAAAAAGAAAATCGAACAAGAGCATGCTGGAGGCTTTGAGAGAGTAGCAGAAAAAGTGCAATCTGCCCAACCATTGCCGCCATGGTTCTCGGGCGACATCCGCGAAGCTTCGGCTGCACAAAAAGCAATTGAGGAGAAGCAGAATGAAGGCAGAGACTTAGACAAGAGACCGCAAAAAGGACCGGCCCAGAGATTATTAAAGCGACATGAGACAGGGGAGATCATCGATTTAGATGCGCCAAAAGAAGCAAGCAGCGAAATCATCCATGTTGAATCATCAGATGATGGAGAAGATGATGATGTGATAATGGAGGAGAACGAGCCAGTGGATGCTAGGCTCACCAGGAGGGTTGTTGCGAACCTTAGCAGAGCTGAAAGCCCAGCTTCTGAGACTTTGGATATCGTTGCCAGACAGGAGCAGGCTTTTGATGAGGGCACGGAGACTACCAAGCAACTCTTGCCGCAGGACGACGTCGACGGCGAAGGCCCTATAGACTGGTCTGAGAGTGAGCCAGAAGAGGACCATACAAATAAATCGGCCACGAATGTAGTACAAGAGCCGTTGGGTGCCAGGCTGCAGACCCAGACATCTAAATCCCCGTCAACCAATTCTCAAGATGTTTACAATGTGGGAACGTCAGCCCAGCCCAAGTCGCCTATTGATCTATGGGAGGATGAAACCATGCCACCGCCAGCTCTACCGCAAGGTGAGTCCACTAGCGGTGACATACTCGAGAACACCTTGGCAGACGAGGAGGACGTGTACTCTGATCCGGAAGACGCAGAGTTAATGCGGCAGCTTGCAGTTGAAGCAGAGGAGCATGCTCGATTCGCTTCGACACTCAATTCTAAGTCGCAGTTGCAAAATGCGGAAGACTATGAGAAGGAGCTAAGGCAGTTGCGCAATCAACAGAAGAAAGACCGCCGCGATGCGGACGAGGTCACGCACATTATGGTCACTGAATGCCAGCAACTGCTCAAACTATTTGGTCTACCCTACATCACTGCTCCGATGGAAGCTGAGGCCCAATGCGCAGAGCTTGTCAATCTAGGCCTTGTAGATGGTATCGTGACAGACGATTCCGATATCTTTCTGTTTGGTGGTACACGTGTGTACAAAAATATGTTTAATCAAGCCAAATTCGTGGAGTGCTACCTCTCCTCTGATCTGGAAAAGGAATACTCCCTTGACCGACAGAAGCTCATTCGATTTGCACACCTTCTTGGCAGCGACTATACCGAAGGCCTTCCGAACGTTGGCCCTGTCACGGCGCTCGAGATTTTGTCCGAGTTCGAAAGGCTTGAGGACTTTGCAGAGTGGTGGCAGACGGTGCAAATGGGTCAGAAGCTATCCGCCGAAGACGCCGCTAACGCATTCCGCCGGAAGTTCAGGAAAAATGCAACCAAGCTCTTTCTACCCGCCGTCTTTCCAGATCTTCGAGTTGACCATGCCTATTTGCATCCTGAAGTTGACTCAGACCCTTCGCCTTTTCAGTGGGGCGTACCGGATTTGGATGCTCTGCGATCGTTCCTCATGGCGACTATAGGGTGGTCGCAGGATAGAACGGATGAGGTTCTTGTGCCAGTGATTAAGGATATGAATCGAAGGGAGAACGAAGGCACACAGGCAAACATTACACAGTTCTTTGGTGGCGCTGTTGGCGTGGGCAGTAAGCCAAATGGTGCTGGAGGCAATGCTTTTGCGCCAAGAAGGAGGATTGAGGGAAAGAGTAAGAGGATGGAGACTGCGCTAGAAAGGCTACATAAGCAAGCCAGGAATAGGACCGGAGGGGAGGGGGAAACAAATCCTGCGCCTGACGTGTCGTCGGCCCCTTCTGATGGGGATCCTGAAGATATTGAAGGCTCAAAGGACAAGACACAGGCACTTCGGCCATCACGAAAGCCAAAGTCAAAAAAGCGAGCGGCTCCCGAAGACGCACTTGGCTCGAGCTCTGAAGCTTCAGCCGACGATGAATACAAGGCTACACCGAAGTCACGAAAGAAGGGTAAGGTCGCATCAAAAACAGGCAGAAAGGCAAAAGCCAAGCATTAAAGGTTAGGGAAATAGACCATATACGAGCATCTAGAGGGCAAGGCTTAGAGCATAGCGCTGGCGTATATGATATCTCAATTTACTGTGAGCTTTGAGATTAGAGACATGGCAGCGGAGGCTGATCCTCACTTCATGTACATTCTCAATTTCAATTGTGGTTACATTGTAGTTTTACTGGTAATCACCTAGGCGAGATGCTGCCTGAGGGGAGATCTTTTCGCCTATGAGACAGGGCAGGAGTATACTATGCCACGTAATCAGCCGTGCTTATTCGGGTCGTCAGCACAATGAAGTAAAATAAAGACAGAGGCAGTGACAGTAATCTCCAAGCTATGAAACGTAAGCTGAAGCCTTCCTAGGAGAAAACGTAATGGGGGAAAATAGTAGTTCCTTTACCGAAGGACCCTCTTACTGCGCAAGCATCTATTTATAGCAACCGTAGTCGATCTCGTTACTCAGCCACCTCGTTAAACGACGCCTCCACCCATTGGCACTAAGAGACAATCATGGAATACAAACACTCCCAACGACTCAGCCTTTGACATCTTCCTACATATCATACTCTTCCCTATTAAATACTTACATCACCCATCTACGCAGTACCGACTCTACATTCACTCGTTTATCCCATCAACCTGACCACGGCCATCGACACCCATACCATCAACCAATTCTAACCCCCATCCCCTGCATCGTTTGATCGAACAACGCAAACCACCCACCGTCAAGATGGGCAAACTCGGTCGTTTCGCCTGTATCTTCACTCCCATGGTCCTAACCATCGCTTCCTTAGTTTGTCTTATAATAGTCGCTCTCGGGGGGACGAACAAAAACAACTCATCCTTCAACAACCTCTACTTCTTCCAAGCCAACACCTCCGACATAAATATTGACCCCTCACTCATCTCCCTCCCCTCCTCCGTCTCAAATGTCATAAATGAGACAACAGGCGTGTCTCTCGGGGCGAACAGCGCCGTGAAATCAGCCCTCAATATAGCCGACTTCTACCATATCTCCCTCTGGAACTACTGCTCAGGGGAATATTCCCACAACTCAACCGGCGGCGTCACAGAAGACGTAACATTCTGCTCCCCGCATGAAAACGAATTCTGGTTCAACCCCGTCGCAGTCTGGGGTCTCAACAACAGCAACATCGAACAACTCTTCCCCACCGCCCTCCGCGACGGCCTCAACACCTACCGCGTCGTCGCCAAATGGATGTTCATCGCCTACCTCGTCGCCCTCATCTCCACCATCGTCGAAA
The DNA here is from genome assembly GCA_947623385.2 of Cladonia squamosa. Classification (NCBI taxonomy): domain Eukaryota; kingdom Fungi; phylum Ascomycota; class Lecanoromycetes; order Lecanorales; family Cladoniaceae; genus Cladonia; species Cladonia squamosa. The sequence continues at coordinate 434,680 of OX392372.1, read as the reverse complement.
TCTGCATCGGCTTCTTCGCGCTCTTCTCCCGCCTAGGAAGCGTAGCCACCACCATCGTCTCCGCCGTCTCAACCTTCTTTGTCATCGCCTTCGCCCTCACAAGCACAATCCTCTACGCCACCCTCGTCGGCACATTCAACACCGCCCTCGAGAAATATGACATCCACGGCTCTCTCGGCCACGGCATCTACGTCGCCACCTGGCTCGCCGTCGCTTTCTCCCTTGGCTCCGGCCTCTTCTGGTCGTTCAGCTCGTGCTGCTGTTCTGGCCGCTCGGATCGCATCAAGTACGCCGATGGCCCGACGAGGAGCAAGTTCCGCGATGCACAGGGACCATATGGGTATGAACAGGTTGGCGAGCCGCATAATGGGTATAAAACAGGCCCGGGGTATCAAGTCCCATTACAGAATCGGGGGCCGATGTCCGGGACGACGAGTACGGCTTATGAACCTTTTAGACACGAGGAGGAGCAGTATTATGGGGATAATCATAGAAATGGCGGGTATTAGATGAGCTGCTGTGCGAACTGGCTTCGTTCAGGACTTGTGAATGCGTTTGAAGTGCGTTAAGCGGATTGACGAATTGCATTTTATTGGTACTTTAGCGGCATTGCAGGCGTTTTTTTCTGGGAGATTTGACGGGCTCTATGGGGCCTTTTATATGATGTATATATCTAGAATTTCTCAACGATATTTCATTTACGCTCTTTACTTGTGCTCCCACTGGCAGATACTGCTGAAAGCAAAAGCCCGAGGTTCATCGCTCGCTCTTATATATGGCTTGTGGGTGCGCAAGCCCAGATCTGGACCGTCAAAAACAGGAATATTCTTTGCGAAGCCGTTGCAATTTTTCATTATCTGTCCATTTGTCCCAGGCTATAACAAACCCTGCGCATGCCATCAAAAATATTCGACAAAATTATCCACTACTTCGTACCTATATGCAATCCAAAGTAACTCCTCCTCCGCGGGCCAGACAGAATACCTGCCATGAGCTACATTCTCAGCGCCATCTCAACGCTCATGGCCGCTTCAAGGTTTTATTTTATTTAAATAGTAAGTTTCCTGGCCTACGACTAGAGTCACCAGCATCTCAGCTCCTTGTCGGCTCCTCCGGACATATACTACTTCAGTCGTTCCATACCATCTCTGTAGATCCAGACACAAAACCCGTGTTCGCTTCCCTATGATCTCTGTAGCGTCAACAGCGCCTAGCCCCGAGCCATTACCCGTATATACAACAGCAAACGCCTCATCCCATCATAACGTCATGCCTTCATACACATATCTCACAATGCCTGCCTCACAGCCTAGCCTTCACCTTCTCCACATCGACCACAACCTCCACCCCCTCCTCTATCTCCACCTCCTGACAATCCTCCCCACCCCGTCCACTAACCCACTGCGTAACCACAAAATCCACCCTCCCATCCCCAACCACAACCATCGGTGCATGCCATGTCCCCACCCCATACGTAACACCCATCCCCGGCTCCGCCACAAAAGCCTTCAGATGTTCCAGATCAGGCGGCCCGCCTTGTTTTGCTTGCGGGAAATACGGCGTCCCGGACGAAGTCTCCGGCGGTGGTGGCGATGGTAGCGTTGGAGCTACAATGATGAGGAGTTTCGTATTCGAGGGCGAGGCGGAGAGTGGGACAAATGTTTGCGTAGTGTAAGGATGTCGTTCTAGTATTCGTACATCAAAGATCTTCCCCGAGCGCAGCTGGCGGGGGAAGCAGGAGAAGAGACTCATAGTTGGGTGGGCGGGGGCGCCACTGGGCGCGAGGCGGTAGGTGGATGTTAGGGGGGAGATGTTTGAGTATTTGAGGGCTGTGCCTTGGTTTGCGGGGACGGAGCCTAGGGGTGGGGTTGGGGGGAGGGTTGTGGTGGAGGGGGGGAGGGGGGAGGTTATGATGGTGCCGAAGGGGGAGAACGATGAGGAGGTGAGGGGGAGGGCGTGGATGGTGGTGCTGAGGGAGGGGAGGGAGGGTGCCATTGTTGGGGATGGGGTGGGATGGATGTGGAGTGTGGTGGGGGAGGTGTGGTGAGAGGGTGACGAGGGCAATAAAATAGAAGGGTTCACCCAACCGTACAGCCCTACAGGGCTGATTTATAGAGGGTGCGAAAACCCCCCACAGCTGGTCCCCTAGGGAATAAGATATGGGGCAGAGAGGCCCTTTTTCGGGGACGAACTCTAGCGCCCACGCAATCAACTCTAGGGTGTCTCCAGGGGGCTATACGGTTGCTAGGTGCATACGGTTGGGGGGGGGGGGGGGGGGGGGGGTGAACTCTTCTACCCGTAGTTCTGGCTATACCACAACACGATACAAGTGTCAATGACTGCACTTAACTCGCAAGGACCGAAATATCTCGAAGTTGGATTGCGCAACTACTGGTACGTGCAGGATCATACTGAATCGATTGATCGGTTTTCATGAATTGAGGCTGGACGGTGTCTGGAGAATTGGTACCGTAATGAAAAAAAACCACTGGAAACAATGCTTGAGTACCAAAATATGATAAACCCGCCTCGTTATAAGAAAACGCCGTCTCGCCTGTGTCATGTTAGGCATGCCGGCTGGAAAACCAGCAGAGATACCCTTTTCAACTGAGGCATCCTCCAAATCAAGAGCAATTGTCATTAGTGGTGGGCGGGCGTCGCTGAGGAGCTGCCTCATCTTCTTGGACCGGCTCTGAACCGCTTCCGTTGCCATCTGCCCTCTCTTGGATGGCCCCAGTGGCCGCAGATCCCTCATTGTGGAGGTGAAGTCTTTCAGCTTCCATGTCTTGGGCCTGTAGAGCTTCCATCAAATCGTTATCCTGTTGTTTCGCAAGCGATGCTAATCCAAGAATTAGTGGCAATTTCGAGGCGTTTGAGATCATACTGGGGTGACTTACCCTGCTTTTGCATCTGACCCTTTCTCCCATGGGCGCTCTTGAGCTTACGTGCGAGAAATTCGCTTACTTTTCCAAGATCCACGAGTACGCTCAATTCTAAATGCCGTTCTCCAGCGAAAACATCGACGAATGAGTCTCTGTGAGATGTGAAAGCGTTGATCTCCTGCAAGGTAAATTGACCTAGAAGAACTTCTGAGGTCAAATTCGGAAGAACGTCGAACACTTTGAGGTACGTGCTACCGTCACCTAAGGTCAGTGTTGCTTGCACCTGCCCAATGGTTTCGGCAACGGTTTTATCAGCAAATCTGACTCGCTTTCGACATCTGCGGCGTCTATCCAGCTGGTAGCCATGAGCGCGAACATACGTCGATGACATAAGGTCAAGATCAGAACCTGTGTCCGCGTTGATTAGGGTAAGGCGATGATCGATGTGGGCAGTAAAACGCCTTTTCGCGTGCTGAGTAGATCCAATGAGATTGACCATAGGCAAGGTACCAGGGCTGGGTATACAATCTTCAAGGCGATGAACATGATCTGACAAAGTTTTTGTCTTTTCAAGAAATTGTGAACCCATAATCAATGGCGATGCTAATTTATCGAAGACGTAGAACCAGCATTCCATCTTTGTTTGTGCTTCTTTAGCGAAGGCGCAAATAGCTTTCACTCTGCCAAGGGCCTTTACGATCTTGCCATTACTCATGCAGAAGCGTTTGCAGTCACCCTTCTTGTTCCGGAGCCGCAGACTGAGTTGAGAGGCGAGATCATAGTCTATGAAGTTGGTACGTTCCGCCCCAGAATCATGCTGCGCCTTGATTTCTTTGCCTCCGATGATCATAGGTAGTTGCTTCCGTTTAGAGACCATATTGGTGCGAGGTCGGTCGGTGGCACCTACACGTCCTCCATGATAGCTGTAAGGTTGTGTGCCGTTTTTCGAGAACAGGGAGCTGACTAGGTGCAATCTGAGTAGACGTATTGTGCCCTTCATGCAGGTAGCAGGACATGTTTCCGAAGTCCGAGAGGGGTTCCAAAACGCACGTGAACCATCGGGCCAAATATCTGGTACCCGATTTTCCAGGGATTTGATCCAATTGTGAAGCAAAGAGCGCTGTGAAGATCTATCTACTATTAGATTCTCAGTCATGGGCGTCAAGCACAAATCACCCAAGGCGTGGAGACACCTCAGCCAGAGAACTTCGAAATTGGGCACGCTCTCGCAGAGTAGGCTTAGAAGCGCTTCTGCTCCTATTAATAGATACTCTAAACCTCCTGACCCACTATCGCAGATGTTCAGCAGCCAACCATACGATAATCTCCATCTGCCACTCCAAGTGGTAGTAGAATTGCAGTTCTGTGCCATGGAAGTCAATGGGAACTGTGCTGTATATTTCTCTGCCGTGGAAGTCCGTGGGAACTGTGCTGTATATCTAATCCCACTGGAAATGAGTCCATCGCGATATTTATCCATAGCGTAAGGTAACTCAGTCAAGATCTCACCAAGCGCTTCATACTGGTCGTGTCTGAGATATACTGTCACTTGACATCCTATGTTAGACGTGTAGTTCTCTTTTTTAGCTGTGTATCCTGGGACAGAAGTATGACGCTTATCATCGGAGTCGATGCATCTGCTTCGTAGCATAAATAAACTGGCGTGGAATTTCTTAACCTCCATACCCTGGACTCGAAATTGTTCATCACGAAATTCATTTGCGTACTTGCGGGCGAACTCCTTGTACGCGTACATTCTAGAAACATCAAGAATCTCAGCCAATTTCCCCAATTTGGCATGTGGAACTTACTCCATCGGAGAAAGCCACGCAACGAGAGCTAGACCTTCAAGACCCTTCAGATGAGCAACCGAATGACGTGGATGCTAGTTCTCCACTAGTGTTCTGAGCTTATAGATCCGATAAAATTTGAGCGTGATGACGCCTATGCTCGAAAGGAAGAACGAAAAGAGAGGTTTTCCTTTCCCTTGGGGGCCTGCTGCTCCGCCTCGCTCTACCCAAGCTAAACCTGCAGGCGGGAAATGCCTTTTTCAGAGCGACCAATCAAGAAAAGCACTGCCGCAAGCCGCCCCTCACTCCAGCCTTGAACCTCCGGAACCATTTCAGCAGTCTTGCACAGCACAAAGAATTCTGCGAACTGCAATGCATTAGGATGCCGCATTCCTTCGATGTGGAGCTTGCAGTATTGGATAAAGAGTATCCCAACGGCTTCGCGTCAGTAGCAGCCTTCATCGCAAAGGACCCAGATAACACATCCACGATCTACCGGCGTTTCGACCGGCTGACCGCTCGAAACTTGCTATATCTACAAAGTAAATTGCAGAACCTTGAGGCTACGTTGGATGAGCTCGACAACGAGGATTTACGGACAGATGACGTTGAGAGCAAGAAGGCGGCGACGTCATGGGAAGACTTCGAACGACTCGCTGAGAGCCAAGGTAGGAGAAGAGAAAAGAAGCGCATGGAAGTAGCTGAACAGATAGAGATAGCTATCAAGAAGTACCGTCAGTAGCCTAACATATGTAAAAGATTGAGCGGTGATTGAATTATACATATAGATGAAGCATTACTGCTCCACAGCGAAGTCCTACGGTTAAGCCGACCCGCCGACAACACACTGAAAGCATTCAAACAATGGTTCGAACCAAAGCCTACAAGAAGACGGCTCCGTGGCCATAGCAGACATATCCTTGATGATGCCAGCGACTTGGTAGCACTCCGCGTCCCAGCGGAGCAAGACCGCTTGACGAAAATCGTGCAGATCTACTTTCCATGGCTCTTCATCGTAGGCCCTCCAACCTCTATATAGCACGTATTACTAACACTTGAATCAGACCGAAACACCAGAAGGCCCCATTGCCCACATTTCCGAGCGCAAGATCGCCCGCTTCGTCGCCGTTGTAAGCACTCTTCTAGCGGCTGTGCTTCTGATAGGCGCAATTGTAGCCCTCAACTATGTCCAATCGCAAGATTGGAAGATGGCGCTCGTTGCAATATTCACGGTCATGTTCGCTGGCAGTGTGGGCCTACTCACGAATGCGAGGAGGCAAGAAGTCTTCGCTACGACAGCTGCATACGCGGCTGTACTTGTCGTCTTTGTGAGTGGAAGGCCTGGTTTGGGATGAGGAACTACGGGACTCTCAATCACTGAGCTTCAAATGATATGTCCTGAGAACTTCATCGCTTATCGGCCCGGGACTTTTCATCATTAGGTCTTCTCCTCTACCGCTTTTGGGGAAAGCTATAACATCTCTCAAAGACATCTTCGTCTCAAATTTGCTGCTGCAGATCATTGCGACTAGCCTGTCCAACCCAAGTGCAATGCCTGCATGGGGAGGGCACCCGGCTCTTAAGGCTTCGAGGAGATGAGAGAACTCGCTAATGCGCTCGTCGTCCATCTTGAGAATGTCGCGAAAGACGAATTCCTGCATTGCAGCGTGGTGGATACGGCGACTTCCCCCACCTATTTCTTCTCCGTTGATTACAAGGTCGTAGTGATCCGCGATGGCTTTCGTTGGATCCTTCAGCAGCAAATCTACGTCTTCGGTTGTTTTGGGCGACGTAAAAGGATGATGAGTAGATGCTAAGCCTGCATTGCCTCCTTGACCAGGCTCCGAATAGTCGTGAGATTTGAAGAGCGGGAAGTCGATCACCCACAGTGGACGAAAATCTCGCCAGTCAATGGGCTCAAGGTAGAGCTGGTCCACGGCGGCACGATGAATGCTTGTGCGAAGGTCGCCCAAAGGCGTTGATCCGCCACTTGAAGGGCCTTTTTTTCGAGCTTGGAGGACGATGAGGTGGCCATCTTCCAAGTCTATGCTGCTTTCAATTTGCTCAACCGCCTCGAATCCGAAGGCTGATAGACCCTGTAGCGGCTTGCTTGAGTCATAGACGAAGACGCCTGGTCCTCCATCGGGGTTTTCGAGAAAGAATTTGTGCTCCGGCAAGTCTAGAAAGTTACTGATAAAATGACGGGCTTCTTTCGGCGACGTCATCAATGGGACGACCATCGCTTCTACATGGGGATCTTTTAGAGGCGTTATCTTGCTGATAAGGTCAGCGGGAAGCAAGACGTCAATTCTTGTGAACGAGGGTATAGGGTTGCGTAAGTCCGGTTTGTCTGAGCCGTATCTGGACATAGCCTCCTCATATGTCAATCGCGGAAATTCGGGTTGGAGGTCGTCGACTCCCAATCCTAGCGTATTATAGAATAATTTGCAGATGAGGTTCTCAACCACCTCCATGACTTCTTTCCCTTGAGCAAATGACATTTCTAGGTCCAGCTGCGAGGAAAAGTGATTAGTCCAGAACAAGCTTTAAGTGGATGATACGCGGCTGTACCTGAGCAAATTCCGGCTGTCTATCAGCCCGCAGATCTTCGTCACGAAAACATTTGGCAAACTGGAAGTATTTAGAAACGGGAGTTGCCATGAGTATCTGTTTGAATTGTTGTGGGCTTTGCGGTAACGAGTACGCCATATTCTTCCTTCGCGTGGGAACAATAAACTCCCTTGCACCTTCAGAAGTAGATTTGAAGAGCAGCGGTGTTTCAATCTCTACAAACGAATATCGATCATTAAGCTCGGTCCTCAGAATCTTAGTAATCTCATTACGCAGAACTAATGCTTGATAAAGGTACTTGCTTGTGCGGATCTGAAGATGACGTTGACTTGGGGGAAACTCTGTGCTCTCTGTCATGATGATATCCATTGGGAAATCATTCAAGCTCTGTATGTCTCGAAGTACGAACTCAAAGTCCTGAAGCGTTCTGGCTGATTTTGCGTCTGTGACCATACCCTTAGAACCGGACTCAGGTCTATGCCTTAGCAAACCTTTGACGGCAACTGGGGTGTGTGGTCGTAAAGATCTCAACTGCTCATGAGCAGTTCGATCTGCTTCTCTGGACGCGTTGATGGAAGAAATGATTTGAATCTTGTCAGTAGAGTTTGGGCCAAATAGAGGCGCAAAGGTAAGTTTCTTTGACAGATCATGGCGGGCTCCAAGGTAGCCATGGAGGACCGTTTCTATTTCAGATTGCTCCGATACGTATAAGTTGGGAATATCAGCTATTTCGAAGCTCTTCTTGGGGAAGGCGACTTGAAAGATATTAGACCGAAGTTGATTTAAGGTATCTATTGGACGGGGAACGGAGGAACGCACGCGAACTTTTGTATTGGTCAAGGATTGCCAGCTTGTCTCCATTAACCAATTTCTCTTGATTGAAACGAATAGAAAGATGCAGGCTGCGGCATCCTTTTCTACCAGATTCCTTATATCCCCGAATACTTGAGCGTGAAGAACTTCTTGAAGCAACGCCTGTTGCTCCATGCAAGAATCCAGAGATCTCTACATAGTGAAGATATGCTCGTAGGTAAGCCGGGCCGGACATATATCACTGGTTACAACCAGATAATGTGCACTCAACGCGGCCAATGGCTTGTCTTCAGCTACACAGCCGCTCGTTGTATAGTTCTTTGCAAGTAGAGAATGTTGAAAATGTTCGCGTGTATCTTGTGCTCAATTGGAAGGGTCTCTGGTCAATGATATATAGTCTTGGTATCTAGAATTGTAATACTTTGACTTAGATGTCGTGGAAGAGTCTTAAAGGGGTACAGATGATGACTGGTGTGGAAGGTGTACTCGTAGAACGTAGCTCACAATGATATGGGAACCTTAGCCTAGAAGCTAATTTCCCCATGCAGTTAGCTCAAAATTACTACAGAGGACTAAAATTCTCAACACACGCGATTTTCTTTCTTCATCCTTCCAAGTTTTGAACAAGTGAGTCCATTCTTCACAGATATAGTGTGCCAAGCTGACCACCGCCGCAGATGATGAAAGCCTAGAGTGTACCATATGACAATACTTCTTTCTCATCCGGCCTGTGGCTCTCCCTTCACCGGGCTCAAGTGGCTTGCTCGTTGGTGATGAAGAAAGGTTGAAATAGGCGTTCGGCACACACATCTTGTTACTTCAACGGACGCGATGAAGGCATCTCTGATCTCATATACTTGGAAGGAGTTCTGTCCCTTATTCATATTGGCGGTCTCGGGCGATTGTTGAAAGTCATCAAAGGAGGGCATTCGGCAAGAGATCGCTATAAAAATGTACATAGAGCAAGCACTACCTGTGATCAGCTCGCGAACAGCTATGCACGGTTTACATTGTCTAAGTTCTGGTTCCCAGCCTAACACATGACGGCCGCCGGCGAATTAGACGCTCAGCTCATGCAGATACTGAGGGTCACGACCAAGCGGCAGATTGAGCAAGGCATCATCAACGATCTATCACTTCCCAGTCACGGCTGCTCTGCAATTTAGTGACCAGATGTAACAATGGCGCAACATGACCTTGCCTAGCGTACCGTAGCTTGAGCGGGTCTTTTACTGATGGCAAATGCAGGAACAATACCTCGTTGCAGAGAAAGCTATAGGTTCTCCTTCCCTCGTGCAATCCCCTTAACATGATACTGCATAGCATATAGGAACTGTTCTCAACCTCTTAGGTGTTTGTAGGCTTCTTAGCTAAATACCTAAATAGACATAACGGTTTGCCAAGCATCGTCATCGCCGGCGAGCTACAGTGCCGATCCCCAAAAAGGTGTACAGCCGCATATTCTTGTTCCGACGTCCAACATGAACGCAATTGACACGCCAGGACAAGGCCTATCGAAAGAGGTACAAGTCAGCTAGATTTCGCATCTTTGCTCCGATTCATAGCAGACTAGGTGTCACATTTAACGCGTGCGGCCTGAGCCGACCTCACTGGAGGCACACCAAGAGCTCCTCCGTAAGAGCAGGATGACCCAATTGCTGGGGCTTTCACGATAGCATAAAGGATCGGCTCGCCCATCTCACCTGCTTCCCTCCCAGGTCCCAGCTGAAGCCGGCTTTATAAGGCTGACTCGATCTTAAAGCTCATGTCTCGCCAACGCCCAGCTGGGATGTCAGGATCCTTCGAGAAGTCCGTTAAAGGTGGTACAAAGATCAAGGCAAGTATTCGGTGGTCTCCGGTCGGAGCAACTCTGCTGATGGCATGTGAATAGCTTGCCCCACCTAAGGCCAAATACGTAGAGCATATACTTGTTGCAACCCACGCTGGAGAAGCAGGAGTAGCGGAGATTTTTCGAACCCTACAAAATCGCTTGAGGGACTCGACATGGACAATCGTGTTCAAAGCACTTATCATAGTGCACTTGATGATAAGAGAAGGCGAACCGAATGTAACGCTCAAGTATGTCGCGGATTCGCCGTCAAAGCTGGCTATAAGCAATTTCTCAGACGGTACGTCAAAGGAGTATAGTATGGCGTCGGCCCGAGGGCCGACTGAAAGTGGGTCTACACATCTGCACAGGACTGGGGGGCTGTCGTCCCACATGGGCTAATGTAGAGAGCCGTGCTGATTACGCGTGGGGACTTAGTACAGGTCCAAGGAACCAATATCAGGCATTACTATACCTACTTGTTAGCACGAGCCAAGGCGTACAAAGACACCAGGATTGACTGGGTTCGAGAAGGCGTCGGACGTTTGAAAAGACAAACAGTAGACAAAGGTCTCCTGAGGGAAACGGAGGCAGTACAGAGTCAAATTACGAAATTGTTGCAGTGTGATGTTAGTAGTTCCCAGTTAGATGACATCAGTAAGCTCTTGACGGCTCGCTGATCGGTTATGCTAGCTTTTGAGTACTGAAGCGGAAAACGAGATCACAGTGTGCGCGTTTCGTTTGCTGACCATGGACCTTCTGGTTCTTTATGGCGTCATGAATGAAGGCACGATTAATGTCCTAGGTAATGGTATCTTGTATATGCTTTTCCAGCTGATCGCTAATGTTGACTCTCAGAACACTACTTTGAGATGTCAAAGTACGATGCCCAGAGAGCGCTCGGCATTTACAAAACATTTACGAAGCAGACAAATTCCGTTGTTGAATTCCTAAGCACCGCTAGACAGTATGAGAACGCTACACGCCTTGAGATCCCAAAGCTTAAGCATGCACCAACAAGTCTGACCTCGTCTCTCGAAGAATACCTGAATGACCCTGACTTTGAGATCAATCGCCGACAATATCTAGCGCAGCAGGACGCAAAAAAGGGCAAAAAGAACACGAGCAACGGCACCGCGGAGTCGTCGAATAATTTCACAAAGAACCCAGTAAATAAAGGTGGATCAAATAAGGACTTTCCGGATTCCAAGCCCACGCAGGCAGTAGCCCCTAAACCAGAGCCGAAGGGTCCTGCTCCAGACTTGATAGATTTCTTTGACTCTATCGAGCAGAACCAGCAACCCATGGCTGCGCCGCCGCCACAGCAACAAGTACCTAAATTTGGTGTCGGGCCTCACTATCAACAACAACAGCAGCTGCAACAAACCGGAGTACTACCGCAACAAACCAATCTGTTCACGCAGAATGGGCAGCAGCAGCAAATCCAGAACGGTAGTGGTTTTGGTAATGGGAACCCTTTTGGCCAATCTCAAGTGCAACAGCCTGTGCAGCAGAATTTCACTGGAGCTGGTTTTGGCGGCTATACGCAACAGCCGTTCGGCCAACAACAAGATGCTTTCTCTAGCCCGTCTCATAACAGCGCCTCTCAGTTTCCGCAACCCCAGCAGCCTTTTAGTGCAGGCCAGCAGTCATTCGCTACTAGTCAACAGCCGTTCAACACAAGTCAGCAGCCGATGAATACAGGTCAATCAAGCAATCCTTTCCGACAATCTATGATGCCTCAAGCTACAGGGCCTTCTCTCACTTCATACACTAACAGCCCACCTTTACCTTCCTCTCCGCAATCTTATCAGTCGACCAATCCATTTGCCCGCCAAAACACCGGGCATATCCAGAATAGCCCCTTTTCCTCACAGCCCACTGGACAAGCAACACCGTTTACCTCACCACCACCTCCACAACCGCAACAGACTGCTGCTCCACCCCTGACACCACACCGAACAGGCACCAACCCTTTTGCACGATCTACTCCTACTACACAATCTACATCACCATTTACATCAGCTTCACCACTGGTCGCCACTCCAACCGGTAGCACCAATCCCTTCCGCCAATCCACATTCGTGAACCAGCAAAATGGCCAAGGTTGGCAAGCCGGCCAGGGCACCATGGGTGGATTCGAGCAGCTAGACACCGTACCAATCTTTCCCCGGCCCGGGCAGCTACCGCAGCAGCAACAACAAGGAGCATGGCCTTGATTCTTTTTCTTGTCTATTATTTATATGCGGCATAGTGCATTTGAGCGGGCGTTTTTCGCAGAAAAGAGGGGGGGGGAGACGTAATTTGATTTGAACATAGGCTCGGAGTCTTGATAAGTAGAGCCCCTGGCGCCGAAGAGCACACATACACATATAATTGATGATACATTTCCCGGTGCTATATATTTACATTACTTGTTTTGGAACCCCAACGCCTTGCTGATGATGTACCCAAAGATCAACCATCCTCACCATCCAAACCATCCACTAATCGTATCCCCAATCGACGCATTCCCCTCCTCCCTTCTCCTCTTCCTCCCTTCCTCCACCTGCCTCACCCTCTCTCCTATCTCCTGCGACGCCCTCGCTTCCATCTGTACGCTCCGTTCCTCCACTTCTCGTTCCGAAGGCGGCATTTCCTTCAACTTCTTCAACAGTTTCTCCTGACTCTCTGGTCGCAGTAATGCTTTTGTTGTCGCTGAAAGCTCCACCTCTGCATCCGCGGCTTCCTCTGATGTCATATTTATAGTAGCAGGAGTAGCGGATTCTTGTTGTTGTTGTTGTAGTGATGTGGATGAGGGCTTCTCAGGGGATAGGATTGGTGCGAAAGTTGGGGTGGGTAGACCGGTGGCTTTGGCTTCTTGAATAGCGGCTTCTTGCGCGAGCATTCGGTGGTAGAGCGTGTCGGCGTGCATTTGGATTGCTTCGTCGACGCTGGGGGGGCGGTCGTAGGTCGAGAGGTAGCCGAGGGCTTTTAGGAAGCGCTGAATGTGTAGATGGTGATTAGCAACACATTACTGTTGCCGAATTCTGTAAATCTAAAATTTGATTACAGTGTCTAAGGACTCACCGATTGCATGATATAACACCTCTCAAACGCCTTATTCTTACTCCTACACAACGTCATTGTATCCCCCCACCCCCCATGCTCTAAACAATCATTATAGGCGATCTGCTCCTCCACGCAATTCTCCACTGCTGCTCGTCCGATCTGTGCTTTGCGATCTTTATATGCATCTAGCACGTCCGCGAGCCGTTCCTGATCTGATTTTGTTTCGTCTTCGATCTGCGAGAGGGGCTTGTATGTGGCCCAGAGGCTGGCGAAACGGCCATCTGGGTAGAGGGATTCGGCGGGAGCTTTGGCTTCTGGGGAAGGGGTTTGGGATTGGGGGGTTTGGCTGGAGGTTAGTTGGTCGAGAGCTGAGGGTGGAGGCGGTGGGGGGGCTGGAGTGGGTTGGTATTTTACGGGGGATTCTTTGGAGAGGAAGTCTCGGAGGGAAGGGTCGAGATTGCGGAGAGGATCGGTGGATGAATCTTTTGGGGTTGAAGATTTCTCCCAGAACCAGCCCATTGTGGGAGCAATTGCTAGGTAAGCAATGGACGGTCTTCTTGGTCGACAATGGGCGTTGTAGCGGAGACCGAGCGGAGGACATGCCAAGACATTTTACTAGCGTGATTGCCCTAGAGTTCAATTGTCGCCGCGATGGAGTTAAGGTAGGTACTCCCCGGAGCTGGGTCTCTTTACCCCACATCTTGTTTCCTGGGGGACCAGCTCCTGCCTTAGGTAGGTCCTAAGAAGTAGGGAGCCTTTGCAGTCCTCCACCCACATTGCATGGTAAGACACTAATGAGCCATGCCTCAGTGCTGTGGCCGTTCCTTCACCTACAATGGCATGCGTAATCACCTCGACAATAGTGCAAACCACTACAACGAGATCGAATGCCGTTGGTGCTATGCTCGATGGCCTACACACGCGGGGAAGCTCCGTCTGAAGCATGAACAGGCCGAACATTGGTACTCCTGTGACAATTGCAATTCAATATTCGAGACCGAAGATGCTCTCAAAGAACACGTTGCCGGAGAACATCCTCCCAATTACTGCTACGGGTGCAAGCGGCAATTTCAGAATTTGAACAACTTGAATCAGGTACGTCCATGGCTAGTAGAGACATTCTGATACTCCTTCTGACACATCTTTCTTTAACCAGCATCTGAAATCTTCTGTCCATGCCGGGAAAAACGTCAAATGCCCTTGGTGCCCGGCCAAATTTGTAAACCTCACGGGCGTATGTCTGCACCTCGAGTCCGGCGTCTGTCCGTCTAGGATCGACCGCCAGAAAATCAATCGATACTGTCGCGAGGTCGACCCAAATCACGTCTTCACCACAAAGCAAATCGGATGGCATGATACCAACGACGCCCCCGATATTGCCACCAGCGCTGCTTGGGATGGTTCATGTTATCGATGCTACCTTTGCCCGAGCGGCTTTAGTAATTTACGAAGCCTGAACCAGCATCTTGGTAGCCCGGCTCATCAAGGGAAGATTTACCATTGTCCACGCTGTCGTAGAGAGTATATCTCACTGAGTGGACTTGTCAATCATCTGGAGAGCGAGAGCTGTGGTGCTTTCCGCTTCGGAGGTAATCCAGTCGGCCTTGGATTTGTCAATCAGTTAAGGATCACAGGATGAGGTGGATTCGAGGTTCACTTCGGTCTATATAGTAAGATGTTACTCAAAACAAAGGAACTTTACCGTCATTCCTTCATGCTTCGTATTCTCAATGACGATCCTGACTTTGAATTATCGATCCTAACTGCTTGTGCCAACAAACACTATCAGCACAGCCGCATACGTTGCCGTTGCTACTAATGTCTCCGTGTTGCTTGCCCGCATTGCTAAGGACATCATTGCTGCAAACAGTGTGACTGCAAGGGAAACAGTTACCAAAATCTTGGTCTTGTCTATTGAGGGAAGGCTCATTATCAGCATTGGGACCACCAGAGCAGCTCCACCCGTGAAGGCTATGATGAATCGAGCCAACTTGTCCACGAATGGTGAGACATTCTGCGGAGGCAAACCGCCCAGATACTCATCTATCCGGGTGTCCATCTCTTCTTTAGTGTACGTGAGACGACGAGATAAGCGAGCCTTGAAAAAATTGCGAATAGGATCTGGCATTCTAGGATCCGCTGATAGATTGCGATACCGAGAACCGAATGGTCCACCGGTTAATTCTGCAATTTCCGGAAAGGCTTGGGAGAGGTCTCGACCTAGCTTCGATGCTTGCGAGTCTCCCATTCCTGTTAATGATCGGACATACGAGTAGTCTTGGATCGCAGTTGCTATTTATATGTGTTCAGCTTAGGTAATTCCTACACAGGTAAAGTGGGGTCATAAAGAGAGAGAGTCTATTATACAATGTCGCTTTAATGGGCAATGTGTGCCAAATTAATTCCATCGAACGTCAGCATGTCAACATTGAGGTAAGAGAATAGGGCAAAAGTCATGCATATTGAGTGAACATCTTCTAAGCCACCCTCGATGAACACCCAAGAATTTTTGAGTCCAGAGGTTTCTAACCCTAATCATAGCCTTCACTGACTTAAAGGATGTGTGATAAAAGACATATGCAGCTTTAGAGGGCTTCTAAAAGTGTTATATCTAACTTAAAAAGCCTTCTATACGCATGACTTATGCCTCAATATCTTACTTACTATAGTCGTGGAGAGTATTCTTCAGATCCCTCAAATCCTCGTCGGTGACATCGCGCTTGGTCCGACTGAATCATTTCAGCTTGGCTAGCTGATTCTGTAAGTGGAAAATATTATACCGATGGAGAGTGCGGTATTCTAGGAAATGGACGTCATCATGTCGAGTGGCGTAGGTATAATGGAACAGTCGCTCTCCATAATTCATAGGATCTTCGATAACGCCTAGCTTGGGGTTCTGTCGAAGGCTGTTCAACGAACCATAATGGTTTAGAAACAGCTACGGCCATTTCCTACTGACTGTGGTGATGCTGCGCTTACGTATATATATGGATGCTCGCAATTTGCTGATGTTCTGATGTTTTTGTCAGTCTGCTGGAAGCATGCAAGATGCAGGGGTACCTAATGTCTTAGTCAGTGTGGGCCCCACGTGGGGATACGATCTAACATCTTGCTTTAAGCCACGGCGCTTATAGCGCTGATACAGCCCCGTATCCCACTTCCCATTTCCTACTCTGTAATTGACCTTGCTGGGCACCTGCTAGTCAACTTTTCTCTCTACGCACATCTTATTACATTTCAATAATGCCCAACCTTATCGAGATTGATGAAAGCGGAATAGTCCCACGTGATGGATTATTTTTCGATGATGGACAAGAGAACCGCCTTCCTGAGTATAAATTATCCGAAAAATGGACATTAGACTTGACCGATTGCCATGCGGCATTCTTATCCACTGTACGCAAAGCACGCCTTATTGGAGTCGAAATAGCCTCCAGGAAGGAGCCGTTCTAGAGGCGCAAATTCAAGAATGTTACACTCGAAGACGCTCCTATGGAATTTGATAAGCTACTATTCGTGGTCAGTCGTCAATTCCGTATTATCTAGACGTAAAACCCGCTAAGGCTGTGAGAGGACGCCTGGAGCACGTGCTGAGAATCCTTGTAGGAGTAGATAAAGACTTCAACGAAAGTTCAGGTACTTATCTCGCTGGAGTCGAAGATGGCTAAGTTTTTAATGCACTCTAGCAAAACTAAAAAGGTCATTGCTTCTCATCGAGAAGAATTTCGTACAGACTGTAGTCGAGCCCCTTAAGAAGGCTCTCATCGACAGTAGCACACCTGACTACCCAAATCTTAAGGAGCACGCGACTCGCTAGAGGGGGCAGATGACGCCAACGGTAGAACTGTGGAAAGAAGAGGTGGGAGGAGTACTCTCCAGAATTATGAGTGAATTGTTGTGACTGTGCATGGTTTGAATTGATGCTCATACATTTATAGTATCAAAATCTTGGGTAGAGGCAACAGAGCTCAACAACAAGATCGGAAATTTGCTAAAGCAAGCGGGGGAAGCAGATTGGGAATGGTATTACGATGAGAAGTTCAAGGAGCTAGACCACATCAACGCTTTTCAACGTCCTGACGGGCCAAGCTCAATCATCACGTATTTGGAAAGTGTGCGAGACAGCGACGAATATTGGTCACAGATAATGCAAAAGAGGCTAATTGATGAAGAGGAGTTTCAAAAGATATTGAGAGGCCCCGAGGAAGAGGAGTTTTAAAAGATATTGAGAGGCCCCCAGAAAAAGAATTTGCGCAGCTTTGCCGAGCCTAGGCCATCTAAATTGCAAAGGCCATGGCGATGAGGAAGGTAAAGAGACCGGTTTCGAGATCTGGTATTCGCTGTAACTAAGAACGGCGTAAAAGCCTATCATTTGTTGTTCGACTTGGTACTCAGCCGGTCTATGTTTCGCATTCTGTAATTAAGAATGTTCACTTGATCAACATCTCCACCACATAGTCTACACTTTCATAGGCTGGTCGTACATCAACTTATACATCAGATCCGTGAACTGCCCATCAGGCTTCATCAACTGCGCCTCCGGACTAACATACCCATCCGCTACCTGCCGCATGCACCCAAAGAATCCGTATTCTTCAACCCACTCCATCCTATCCATCCAGTTGGCAATCTCCATCGTGAAAGTAAGAACATCCCGGTAGTTACGCGAGATCGAAGCAATCTCAGTAACAAATAACGGCTGTCTCGGATGCTTGGCATGCATTTCCTCGAAATACTTTATGGCTTCATTGTGGTCCGTGCCATAGTAGTGCAAACCTAGAAAGTCAGGCGGAGCGCTTTCCACACGACGCATGAAGTCTGTGATCCATGCCTGGCCCTTGGGATTGCTCGCACACGATGGACTGACGAGCTTGTTACCCTTCTCCTTCCGAAGTGGAACGATCTGCTTGAACCAGATATCTGCGGCTTCCTCGGCGGAGATTCCAGCGACTTCGGGTTCGTTGAAGAAGAGAATGATCCCGTGTTTGGTGTTTTCGATACGTTTCCAGTCGTCACCGGAGAGCTTCCCCATGTCGTGGATCATGGGACGGAAGGGAGCACGACCTTTGAGCTCGGGAGGTGTCCAGGTGTTCCAATTGCTTACGGATTTCATGGGTCCTTCGAAGGTGACTTTGTCCATTTCTGCTGGTACGCCTTGGTGGCCTGGGCCTTCGGTGTTGGTCCAGTCCCAGAGGAGACATCTCTTCTTAATGACCATGGTTGAAGGACTCTGGAAAGTTGTGGGAGAAGATCTTTCAATATTTTAGATAAGACGGCGGCGAGAATTTGATCTTGAAAAGTTAGGGTACTGAGCACTGGGTACTGACTTTATAGCTCTGAGATCCTTGCTAGATAAAGGGTGGCTGGGAGAGGGGCTAAGGACGGGATGAAGTAATTTGTTGGGATACACATGAGGAACTCAGGCTTCCTTCAAGCAGTACATGTACCAATGTACAGGATTCGTGGCTCGGGTATTTAGGGCATCAACCGAGCAAGTACAGCCACCTTATATCCTGCAAAATTACAACGTTGTGGGATTATTGGGTTCTTTTTCGGGCAGCTGACATGCAGGATGCGAATAAACTCGATGTCAGAATGCTGCCTTCCAATCCTTTAGCAGGCGATCCCAGAAACTTCGTAAGCCTGTACCTAGTTACTCCAATATCCCTCAATCGGTGTCTGTCAGGGCGGCGGTGAGGTTTCGAACGACATACGTGGACTACACCTACATAAGCGAGATCGACTGTAAATTTCGCCTCTGATCTTTGACTGCTATTCTGCAGTAAGACGGCATTTGAGGTGTGTTCAGCTTCCAGCGCTTAAGAGACATTTGGAGCTTAGGGATGATATCCTTCGCTGGATGAATGGGAGCGCCGGGCGATGCGCGCCGCACAGAACTTGCGAGTCCAGCCTCAGTATCAAAGGTGTGGAATGTCGCGGCTCAGTTGCGAGATTTATCAAGCGAGAGGTAAGAAATCCTTCGAAATGTTCTGCCCCGCTGTGGTGTTACATCATCCTCCAGCTGTGCCGTCTCCTAAAAATCCTGATAGCCTTATCATGTGCCAGAACACCAGGCAACAAGTCGAATCGTTTACTCGTCGGACGCCACGTAACACGATTAACCACATCGTATGATTGATAGTCCTTTGCACCATGGATTCGTCGAAACCAGATCCTCAAGCGTCAATAAGTGTCATTGGAGGTCATCTGTCTTCTTGATGACTTCTTTCTATTTTTATCAACGGAAGGATCATTACTTCTGCACAAATTGTGTAAGTTGAAGGGAAGGCCCCTGCCTACTACTTTTGAAAGAAACTCCTCCAATGACTTGATATTGAAAGATCCTTACCAAAAACCGAGTGCCCCGTAGAACGTGCGCGTAGGGGTTGAAAGTCAGCCTCAGATTGCGACATAATCGGCTTCGCCACTTCCCGTAGATCTCAGCTGCAGTCGCCAAGACCTCGAGATGGAGGATGGTGCTGATGAAAGTATCTCGGCTGTGGTCATTTATGCCATTTCAAGGCCGAAGACTGCGGAAGACCCAACCGATGTAGATGGAAGTCCTCTACGCATGCTTGGGCTTCGCCTCCTGGCGTAACCGCCGAGAAAAGGGGTGAGTGACTTGACAACTAGTATTGCACGAGAGACTGCTGCCTGAGAGCCTACTCGTGTATAAGAGCGACAAAGCCTGTATCAATGTGTAGCTCCTTGTCTACAATTCGTTCACTTAATTTGACGAAATGCTCAATACATTTCTTTGAATAAGAACAATTATCAAGTCACCATGCATTACATCAATATCCACAATAAGTCCGAACATGATCAGGAATTTGAAATCCATGGCTTCAACGACAACAGAAATCTCATTGTCAAGCCAGGCGCGACGGCCGTTTTCCCTGCTCCTGACAAAGCCTCAGGAGCTGTTATTGCTCTCCACGATGGCCACGAAGGCGAGCAAGCCGAGATCACAAAAGACGGGTATATGGGTATGCTTGAACGCAGGCTTGTCTAGTCTCAGTCACAAACTAACTGCAGATCCAGGCAACGACTTTATAGACCTCAGCAACATTGTCGGCGCCGGGGGCAACATGACGGTTCAACAAGTCGGCGAACCTTCGACGCGCAAAGGCGATCCTCTCTTCATGCAGCAATTGAACGAATCATGGCATAAAGCCAGCGCCAGAGAGAGAGACTCGCTTAAAAGCAGCGTTCATACCAATGCCAAAGGGGATGTTGTCAGGATAGATTCCATCAAAGACCATCCCGAATTGGAAAAGTTTATTCGCTCTTTCGCTGATGGCAAGACTTACATTGGTGTCGGCGCTTGGGGTGGTAGCCCAGGAGTCGGAAGTGACAATGCCCAGGTATGACCCTTACTTTGTGACGGAGTCCACTGATTCAAAATCTGACCTATATCTAGAGCTCGGGTGCACACGGCGACAAAGACATTCTCATTACCTATTCGGACGGGGATGCAACCCCATCTAATCCTCCACATCTGGCTCATCGGCCTGAGGAGAAGTTGGTTGTGCACACCACGGGTAGTAACAACCATGGTGGACCGGGCATCATCTTGAGCAACAAATCTGCAAGGTCATGTACCTATTACTTCTTTGAGAACTCTTGGTAGGTTTTAGACCCATGCTAGTAGGCCATGGCGCAGGCTTACAATTACAGGAACGGTAATGGTACTGCCGGTGCCAACTTCACTCATCCTCTCAAATCAATTACGGTCTCTCCTAACGGTAGAACCTTCGTTAGCCTACCCGCGAGCTTTAAAGGCCGTGTCCAGCGTGGCACTACCATCCCAGCCACGTGGGCGGAATTCCAGCTTGATGCCAGCAACGACCATGCCGCACACGGGGACATTAGCCTCGAACAGGGTTGCGATGGCGCTGCTACGATCAGCTCGACTGATGGAAGCAAAAGGAGCAATGGCTTCACAGAGGACATATTGAAGGATGCACCTGCGGCAGCCATTTTCAAGAAGCCAGACGGAGAGAAGGTACTGGCCAGTACGATGGGAAACTGGATGGGACGTGCGAATCAGGCTGCTATTGAATATGAGAAGAAAGTCGTGGGACAGGAGAAGGTGTACATTACTGGTGGAACGGGCGTGCCAGATGTGGCAAGCCATAACCAGGTGCTGGCTATCGACTTCTATTGATGAAGCAGGTGTAGATTTCTGCGAACGTGGGGATATAGATTAAGAGCAGACCTCGGATGCTGAGCGGTTGTCGCTATTGTTTGATGATGCGCTTCGCCCCGCCTGTATAATAGCCGTTTTGTCGAGTTCCATCTCATGCGACTATGCGTCGCTACCAGCAGGTCAGACGCTTTTAAAACGCCAAAGCCGCCTCCATGCATCGAATTGATCACAACTCGCCTGATTTTCCTAGATTTCAATACCCCACTGTGGATTTCTCTTCGCCCAATCCATTCTTTCTCTTGCCGGCCTCACTTCTGCTCATCCCCTATGTTACCATACCACGGCACACTCCCGCTGTTGGTGCATGCTCTCGGAGCATTATCCCTTTCAATTGATCCTCCCTCCACCAACTTCGCTGTCCAGTATAACAACCTGTTCAATTACACTTCACCTATCAACCAAACCAATCGCTCCCACGACATCGAATGCCAATATGTAAGCGGCCCAGATCTTCCGGCCCCAGATACAGAAGTATGCAGAGAAGTCATAGTCGCGGCATGCTACAAGCTCAGCCCTTGGTTCCCCTTTAGGGTAAAGCGGAACGAGTGGGTTTGGACGTCGTTGGAGGGCTGCTCGCTAGCGTACTACATGCCGGAACAGGCACCTAGGTCTCAATTCCCGTCAGTAAACGAGTGTAAGGAGCAAATCTACGGTGCAATTATAGAAAAGTGCACTCCGATGACTGGTCGGTACAACGTGGGAACTATCAATGTGTTTGTCCCACCCGACCCACACGGGACAGGATCACCGATGTTATTCGATTACCCGAGATATCTGATAGCTTCCAAGGAGCTGGACGAATAAGTCGCTACCGTATTACGAAGGTTTCGCGAGGTTGACCTCGATCTGGATCACCAGCTGTAGAGGAACAGCTCTAACAATATATGGAAGAAGCTCTTGATGTTAAAGACAGGGTCAATTCTGGACTGTAGAGTGAAACCTGCACTTGCAATTTTCATCGACATTTGTATAGGTGGTCAATCTTATCCGCCACCTGCATCCAAGGTTGAAAGATTGTCGAGCATAGAGATACGAAACGGTGTTATCCAAATGAATTGGCATCGCTGAATGACATTGAGAATGATAACTTTAAGAGAGAGACATTCTAGGGCATCGGTATACTGAGAGACTTATGTACTTGAATCCTCAGGTAGGGATTATTGACATAAACCCGGGTTGCCTTAGTTTATATGCATATTGCGTGTTTCGTTGTTTAATGTTTGCGTAGGGTGCTCTAGTACCTCCCAAGTACCTAGCCGGTGTAATATATCATCTATGTATTTTATTCTAGAACGCCAAGTCAAGATACAGACGCGCTTTCATTACGCTGTTAGCTTGTAACGGAATCCAGTGTCAAGCTGCGCTCGAGAGACGAGGAGCTGGTTTAAACCTCCCTCGCCAGCATGGCTCCTAGTAAGACGCGTTGCAGAAACAACTAATCGCAATCGCTAATGTATTGTAGGAAGAGAAGACCGCTTGTTGATGCGCCAGCGAGGTGCAGCGTAAGCACTCCACCCTTCCCTCCACAGCATTACACTTATCCAATCTCTGCAATAGTACGCGCCAAGTCAAGAATGCTGGCTTTGATCTCGTCTTACCGGGTCAAGAGCAAGATCCACACGAGCCGCTACAACCTCGAAGGTCTGGTCGGGTTCGCAAGACCCCACAACCGGAGCTTGTGCCTCGGCGTTCTACGAGGAGAAGCCCTGCACCTGAAGAGCTACGACTCCAACTCCCTACGACACGGACCGCGGACCCCGATGCGCTGCTCCCACAGAGTTCTTTACGGCACACGCTTGCTACGGGAGCTGCATCGAAGCAGGGACAAGTTGCGAAACTTTCAGTTACAAAGGTAGAAGAAGGCGCAGATTTGCCAGACGCTGCCGCTTACCAAGATGACGGGGAAGGAGTTGTCACGAAGAAAAGGAAACTGAATAAGGGCAAGGAGTTGGGGAATGATTCAACCCCACCAGAGGTGCAGGTTCAGGATTCGCAACCAGTCGAACCGGACCTCAGCGTACAACCCAGCAGCGGAGGGAAAAGGCGAAAGAAGCGGAAATCCATTGGACAGCAGTCGATGAAGCCAAAGCCGAGAAAGAGAGTGTCTATCTTAAAGGGTGGACGCCAACCTCAGAAGAGAGTACCTAAATCCAAGCTTCACCTGCCTGCAGAGCCGTCGGATACTCTGGGTACACACATGCAGCGAGAAGTCCAAGAAACACTTGAAACACCAGACCAGGCATCTCGGCCTCAGCAGCGAAGGTCGAAGAGAAGACCTGATGCTGCAGGTGGTCGAACCATCTACGCCGAGGAGCAAGGTAAGACGGAATTGGGAAAGAGGAAGAGGAAGAGTGTCATAGCCCAGGCAAAGAAGCGCCTCAAGTCCGGTAAAGCCAACGAAGAAGACATTCGACACGCCCAGGAAGAGGACCAGTACCCAGAGCCGGAAGCGCCACCAATTCTGGACAGGAACGCTGAAGTTGTACCGGATTCAACTGGTGTTGTGGTAGAAGAGCAAAATATGTCACTTATACATGGAGAGCCACGGGCGAAGCCTAAGCCAAAAAGGAGAAAGCGAAGGTCAATCGGCCAGCAATCAATTTCTCGTCAAAAAGGGAAAAAGAAATCTACAGGCCTTGATATTCCCGTTAGACCAGCGAGCAAGAAGCAACCCGAACCGAAATCTGCTACCCAGCTCACAACCAAGAACGTAGGAACAGCTACAGCCTCACGTGCGACTGCTAGATCAAGACGACGCCCCCAAACCGTTGACGACGAATCTTCGATCGAAGACGAGGACGAACCCATACCCAAAGCAACAGCTGCCTCCAACCCCTCCAGGCCCCGACCCCAAAAGCCAAAAGCATCCTCGCGGACCCCCCGGCCCCCACCCAAAAATACCATCCCAATAACGATATACCGTCCCGCCTCCCCCAACTCCACCACAAGCACCTCGACCCCTACCTCCGACGTCTTCTCCGACCCTCTAACCGACCTTCCCCAACCTCCCCCAACTCAAGCAATCCTAACAGGCCCCTCCATCCTCTCCCAAATGACCCGAGAACTCCTCTCCAAAACAACCACCTCTCTCACCTCCCTCGCCTCCGCCAATCCTACCCAGCGCAGCGCCTTACAACGCCGCAAGAAAACTGTAGAAGCGTATGGAGCAGAGTTGGAAGCGAGATTGATACAATTAACGCGAGCGGTGGGGGAAAATCAGGTGCTGAGTGGAAGGGTAAGGGAGTCTGGAAAGGAGGAGAGGGAGCTGAGGAGGGCGGTGGCAGATGTGGAAGAGGAGAGGGAGAGGATTAGGTTGAGGAGGGAGGAGGCGCTTAGGGGCAGTGAGAAAGGGAGGCTGGAACGGTTGTTGAAGGGGATCGAGGGGGTGGTGTTGAGGGGGTGGGAGATGCAATGGAGTGGAAAGGAGGCGGCGCCGGGGGGTTGACGTGTGTAGAAAGCTGGGCTTTGAGCCTGAGCCGCCGCCTTGGCTGGTACTCTCAGGGAGAGGGGTATTGCCTTGCGGCTTATGACTGATTACAGCAGTTGGAGATGATACTGGAAGATACCCTCACTCCTTATGATGTTAAGTATGATGAGCAATGACATTGGAACTTGATACAGCAGTCATGGCACAGGTCTCATTAACATTAAGATATCTGCTGGAGATTGCTTGCGAGTTTCCTCGCCTTATTCTGTCAAATACAATTCAATCATACACAAATGCCGCGCCACTGGTATCATAATGCGTCACTCAAATCCTGATGCAAATGCAAAATGCTGCCAAATCACTTATGCCCTGAACCCGTAAATGCTACGCTAACGTGCAGTCATGCGAATCACAACCCTTCCACCTGAACCTCCTTTTCGTCTGCTAGATCATCCCCAGCCAATGGCCTATTTTGATGTGCTTTGAATTGATGCCAACAACTGTCCATACCATTAGCATCTGCATTCTTGTCAAAATAAGGTTGAAGAAGGTAATTCTTACTTCGGAGCCTGCAAAACATACCGCCCCATCGCCTCCCTAAACCGCGCCTTATACTCCTTCGGACTCGTTACCGTTGGCTTATTCTTCCCACGATCTTTGATCCACGTCTCTAATTTCTTATCCCAGGTATAAGTGCGTATACAATCGATTATCCCTACCACAAGCTCCTTCCTGTTCTCATCAATAGCGATCATGAGGGAGTAATCCATTACGTTTTGTCGGGACAAGAAGAGGGTGTCATTCCAGACGCTGGCCCGTAGGAGCTTTTTGGAATGTTCACGCGCAAAGAGAGGAGACTCGTAAATGAATTCAACCATGTTCTCGTCGAGAAGGACCTCGTTTTGTTCGCCTGTGGATTGGATGCGCCGGTTACGCATGGATCCTTTGAGATCAAAGATGCGCGTGGGGGAACGGTCATAGAAGAGGTTCTCCATTACGAGCAAGAACCAGTTGAATTCGATGCCTGTTGTAGGGTTCTTAATGATGATCTGATAGAAGCCTAACATCTTCGCTATGACGGAGGGGAGTTCGTGGAAAAGGGATTCCGACATAATGCGGAAGTAGGCAGGGGCAAAACGCAGGAAGGCTTGAGTTTCAATTGGCGCTAAAGATTTGAGGACGAAGCGGTCATCGAGGGTCTTGAGAAATACGGATTTTGTCTTGCCGCCTTTGCTGTCCCATTTCATACAGCGCGAAAGCGATTCCACAATGCGTTCGGAAACGCCACATTTTCTGCGAACTGCATCGAATTGCTCGGCGTAAAACACCTTGCAAAGCATCTTGGCAGAACCTTCTGCAAATTGGTATTTGACATGAGTGCCGGTGGGCCTCAACAATGACTCTTCTACCCCAGCTTGTTCTGGGTATGACGCAGGGCTCTGAGGACGACTGTCTTCATTACCACCAGAGCATCCTTCACTTCGTGAGATGCTTCGTAATTTCTCCTGGTAACTTCTAGACCCTAACGCGAAGGCTATCAAAGAGCTTGGCTCATCTTCCCGCACAATAATGTCCGAGTCCGCAAATATGTGATCGGTCGTGTTCAAAGGGTAGTCCAACGGCTGCCAACCGCTTGCGGACCTTTCGGCCCAGAAGTTGGTGAGCATCTTCATGATCGAATTTTTCTCGTGCTTTGGCAAATCAAGCTTGATGTCCAGCTGAGCTTCCTCGGGTGATAGTGCATGATGTTCGTCGGCCGTCCCTGAGGTTTGAGTATCGTCCAGGACTGACTGCTCTTCATCGCTCCGATTTTCATCCCCATCGACATCAGATCCAACATGGCTATCAAGAGTCTTGTCGTCCGTTTCGGTATTCTCTGCAGTAACCTCCTCTGCATGAAAGCCTTCGCCGGGGGTTTGATCGTGCGTACTTTCAACCATGTGGTCGATCGTACTCGGAGATTTGTCTTGTTCTAGATGGGATGGATCTGAAGAGAGAATATCCTCATCGGATGGCTCTCTTTCCTCAACCGCCTCGTGCACATTGCGATAGACTTGAACAATTGGTTTCGATGCGGCCATGGGGTAAGCTCTAGCTTGACGGCTCTTGGCGGCACGTTGCCTCCGCTCTCTAATACGCTCTTTCTCAAACTCACGGCTTAATTGTTCAAAGTGTTTGGCTAGGTTGGATACCTTCGAGTCATTCCTCCTACTGGCGATGGATCGGGGTATCATTGACTGGGCTGTCATGGTGGTTTGCTTCAGCGCATTGAACCCCAGACGATCAGAGAGCTTCTTGTCTACTGATTTGCTGACACTCGTATTCAGAGGTGTTTGGGTGGCGCCTGGAGTAGAAAATTGGCTACTTGAAGTCGAAGGTGGCGGTGTTGCCACTGATGAGTGACTACTGCTAGTGCTCGGATTGTTCCTAAGATGCGCCGGCTGGGACTGAGTGCGAGCAAGAGGTGGAGACACGTTGGCCCTCGTGTTGCGCTGGTGGACATCAACGGGGCGGGGAATGCTAGACATCTGGCTAGTCTCGATCGTCCTGGCAGGCCCCACAGCTACTTGGTTGGCCACTGTACTGCCATGCTCGGCACTGGACCCGTTCACATACACATGATGGTTTGTTTCAGGCTGCGTACTTGGTAGACCAGTGCTTTTGTCCACATCTCGGACAGCTTTGGGCTGCTGTTCATTGTTCGGTGCTGATTCGCTATGCTGAAGCCTTTCGCTTGACATAGCCAGATCTAAATGACGAATTGCTTCTTCCGTTGGGATTTGAGGTATAGTCTCGACCTCCGGTTCAAGCACCGGCACAGCTGTAGCTGGCGCACTTTGATGTTTGCTGGGCTGGCGATCTGCGGCAACGTTATTCTCCACGACAGCGGCAAGCATATCCTGGGCCTTCTCTGGTGACATCTGCCTTGTTTGAGGGGCTAATGTAGGAACAGAGTCGATGCAACTTTTTTCAGTGAGTGCTTCATCGGGCGATGTGGTTACTGTGCTGTCTTCCGTAGAGGTCACCGTCGTAGCTGAAGCGTCACGGTCCATGAAGATTTTCTTCAGCTGAAGCGCTGTCAAGCGACGAATATCGTTATCAGAAGGAAAAAAGTTTTGATCAAAATCGGCAAACGCATTGTCCCACTCAGCAACTTTTTCCTGCATTGCTCTTATTACTCGATTCAAAGGAATGATCTCGTAATATTTCGAGTCCATATATTTTTCTCGGAGCTTCTGAATGAGTGCATGATGTTCGTCCGAGGCCCTTTTGGACAGCTTTTCGACCTCTAGCTTGCAGCTTTCGGTCTTCTCTGGCACAACGCTTTCTATATTTATGCTCTTAATGCGATTTTTCACTGATACGAGGTACCTGTTCAGACGATCTTCGATTTTAGTGAAGACATCATTCCTAAAACGCAAATCATTGTCGACTTTCCACGTAATTCTGGCTCTGGGTACAATGATTTCGAGCAGCGTGATTGGATCATAATGAACACGAAGTGCCATGTCCTTGAAACCAAAGTACCGAAGATGGTCTCGATGGAGATCGTGAGGACAGACATCGGCCCTAGCATGCAACTCGCTGCTCCAGAATGATAATTCCAAATATTTGCCGAATGAATACTTCCAAGTGTTTTCAGACATGGGTAAGACTTGGGTCTCCTTGTTACATATTCGGCATGTACTCCACATCAATATTGTGCCCTGCAGTCCACGAAGTTTGCAAGGATAGCGTTCCACAAAGACGCTAAGCTGAGCTTCACCGTGCACGTACTGCCGATGGTGATCAAGCATCTTCCTTTCACAGCCATTGGCAGTACAAACGGTATTCGCTCCAAGGCATAAGTCTTCTACGTACTGGCCAAGAGTACAATCTGCTTCGAAATCCGCATCGGTCTCATGTTCATTGTAGAAACCTAAAGCTAATAAGTCGGGGCCCGAGCATGGTACAGTTGTGACAGTACAGACCACGCTGTACAAGACAGCGATGTTCTGATGCGCGAAAGGATCGAAAAGATTGTTGTTACCGGCTATATAGGTTTCCCACTGCTTGCTTTGAGTTTGGTAGTTATGTAGGGCCTTATCGTACTCTGCGTCATGGACTGCGTGAAGCACTTCACGTACTTTTCTTGAGGCTGTATGCACTCTTTCGTGCACCATTTCTGGTGTAATGAGGTCGAATTTTTGGGGCTTTGCCTTCTCGTCCATATGCTGTTCTTCCACAACGTCCTGGTCCCGAAGCCTTTTAAGATATGCTAGGCGTCGTTCCTGCTCCCTAGCACGCATAAGGAGGTACGGCTGCATGAATTTCACGAAAGGAGAAGCAGAAAGGATCTTTGTTTTATGTTCCTCAACCATATCACCATAGAAAGTGGGCATTGGAACATCCTCTGGCACAGAATCCTCGTCCGGTAGACTGGGTTTTGCCTTCTCTTCGCCTGTTCTGTCTACCTGTTGGATTCGAGTAATACCCGTACTAGAACCTTTTGATTCATGTGCTACATCTCCTCCCAAGGCGTTCTGCGCCACCATGGAAAGAGGAGCATCCGTACCAGGCTGGTGGCCCAACTCATTGGCTTTGAATGCTTTTGGATGAGTATCTGTGCCTGGCGATAGTGAACCAATCTCAGTATTTGCCGGTATAGCTGCAAACTCATCTCTCATTAGACAAGTTTCTAATTTGAGGTTGTAGACAACGTATATCATAAACTCGGTAATGCGCTTCATTTTCGCCAAGGTCGCATCCTCAGCACCTCGAAGTACTATCGTGCACCCAAGTTCTTTCGCACAACCAGAGAGAAACATATACGTCTTTTTCCTTCCATTATTGACATACGTCTTGAGATAAAAGGCTGCACATTTACCTGCCTGCGCAGGTTTGACGGTCAGTTTGTCGATGGAAGATATGATCCTTGTCTGACAGCAGCGGGAGACAGCCTCAAGCACGGAGGCTTTTACGTTGTACGCCGTTGCGATATTGGCCTGTTCCAAGTATTGAAGTGCTAGTCCGGAAACGCTGCGCTCTACCAGCAGGAGCTGGGGTCGTAGAGCGGCGATCCTGTTGACAAGATTTTGAAGAAATTCGCGTTCTTGTTTGATAACAGGTTCCAAACTCATAAAATGCTGTTGATGCCGAGCATACTCAAGCGGAAATGTGAGGATCAATATGTTTGGATGAGCTATGCTTCTTGGCATGCCTTTCAAGGCGAGATTTTTGGTAAAAACCAATCCTGAGACATACGACGTATCTCCAGGTCGACCTCCTGGTATTTTTTTGAGCTTCACATAGTGCCGTATGTCAATATCGTCGCCATTCTGAACATCCGGATTAACATCATCTGTAGCTCTGAGTAGGATAGGCACAAGAGCCTTTTCCCAGCTGGCAACATTTGAGACCTTCGAATCTTGCAAAAGCTGATGAAGCAACTTCCGGACATGCCGGAGACTTGCACTATTCAACTCGACCGCTGGGGCAGCGGCGCCTCTCATCGACGAACTTCTAATCATTCTAGTCCCTCCACCTTGGGCTACCGAAACCCCAGCTTGAGCAAGGGCGGAGCTGCTAGCACTTTCACGTATGTCGAAGCTATATGTGGGCGCCCCTGGGCTTGCGCGGTA
The DNA here is from genome assembly GCA_947623385.2 of Cladonia squamosa. Classification (NCBI taxonomy): domain Eukaryota; kingdom Fungi; phylum Ascomycota; class Lecanoromycetes; order Lecanorales; family Cladoniaceae; genus Cladonia; species Cladonia squamosa. The sequence goes on along the minus strand of OX392372.1, from coordinate 404,488 downwards.
ACTCCGTGGCGACGGCCGTAAATGCACGTTGCCTGTAACACTCAAGTTACGTCTCTTTGATGAACGAGGAACATTGGTCGTGGTGGAGCTGTTCAGACTATGATTATCCGCGTCCCGACTAGCAAACGTGACTCCGCTTATACTTTTATCACCCATCTTTGACCGAGCTTTCTTGAGAGACGCCAATCCGCTGAAAGCATGTCTCTCGGTCTCAAAGCTTCTTGAGAGCCCTTCGCCATTCAATGCAGCCATTATGCTCACCTGCTCGTCACCTGTGGACGCTTCATCGGAAAGATAAGGAGCAAGATCGGGGTCGATGATATTGTCATCATGAAAGGTAGGTAGCCGACGGGAGCGTGTCTTATCATCCACGGGGTTTTGGTGGAACGGGGCGTCGTCCTCATTGACAGGCTTGAAACCGCGTTGCAAAAGGTTACGAGAGTTTTGCCGGCGGTGGCCAGAATGGTATGACTTGCCAACGAAAGAAGATTTGAGCGATCTAGACGAAGATGGTCTGGTAAGAGTCCGAGGTACGTCAATCTCCAAGACAGTAGGCTTCCGGCTTGACTCATTGCCTGCCTTCCTGGTTGCAGGAATGGACATTGTGGGAACGGACAAGTCTAGGGCTTTCGAGCCTCGAAGGGGCCCTCTGGCACGTGTTGGGCTTGGAGAGGCAAGAGGACTTCCAAGCACATCACTTGCGCCTGTGGAACCATGCCTCGGCCTGATTCCTCGAGCTGACACACTACCGTCATCTGAAAATTCAGACGAGTCATCCTCTCCATTGATGATACCCTCGCAAGGCTTGCACACACGAAGTCTACCTGGTTGCCCAAAGTGCTGACCAGAGATGATGGATGTGCATTTAGCATCGAAAATCTGACCGCACGTCCCTTAATTCTAATTTAGCATTTCCCCATCGTGATTTGTTGTTTAGCAGCTGACTTACTACAGTGGTGCTTCCTTCTGACCATCGTGAATGAATCGCCACAATAGAAACAATCTCTGGCGTTCTCGTCTTTCATCCAATACTCCTTATTCAAAACCTTATTCTTTACTTGAGAGAAGACATTCATAGTCCTAAGATCTTGATGGGAAGCAGACGGATCTGCGGATCGAGGAGCAATGATATTACCCTTGGGTGTCTCTAGAGCTTCATCGAACTTGGCATTTGGTGACAGCCGAAGCACAGGATCAATTACACTATCGGTGTTGGTCTCATAAGAAGATGCCCGAGAAAGGCTGGGATTTGTTGAGTCCGTTCTGGTGACCATTGGTGGCGCCATGGTCTTTCGAAGTGGCAATTCTAGATGCTGATATCCGCCCTTCTTAGTCAACATCTGAGCTTTCCCACTCTCTTGTTTCCTTTCGGCAACTTCGACAGTATCGTCTTGCCCTTTGCTGTAGCGCGTAATCATTTCTGGAAGAGCTACGCGGTCGTCATCCGTGTCTGACGAAGCCTCAGTTACAGCGTATGTATCTTTAGCATACCCGTCATCTTCTAAGCCAGGAAAAGGCTGCGCATGATCTTTCGAATGTATTCTATCCGCTTTTTCTCTACTCCTATCACTGGTCGGTTCGTAAAGACTCGGAGCAGAGCTTTTGAGATGATCAGAGTCCGACCGTACAGCCTGTTGATCACCATTGCTTCGGGTAGACGTGCTCGAAAGTAGAGTATCAGAGGAGGTAATAGCAGAGCTATTCGAAGCTATGTTCGGACTGTGTTTATGTATACCATTTTGTGCTCTTGCATTTCCATCAGAGAGATAATGATCGTTGGGTAATTTGCCTGCTGAATGGGACGGCAGCTCCGCAGCGATTGATCCCTGCTTCACAGCACTAATGTTTATCTCTGCCAGAGCTGGATTAACTGTAGAGGTCTGTGCGGCTTGAGTCAATGTTGTAGGAGCAGACTTTAGTGTCCCAAAGGACCCAGAGGCTGACTTGGAACTCAAACTTCCCAATGAGATCTTCGAAGACTTGACTTGCCGGACAACTTCATTGTTCAGTGCTTCAGCGTCAGCAGTACGAGCAACGGAGTGCAGCCCTAGACTAGAAGTAGAGTTATCTTGTAGAGCCGTACTAGAGGAACTTGTAACTGGACCAGGCTGCGCGAAATTCTTGGTAGATGATGCCGGACTTTTTGTGTTACCCTTGTGGTTTGCGGAGGAAACTCGGTCTCCCACCGGTTCTTCGCTTCCAAGCTGCACGATCTCCTTGACATTTCCAACAGACGCCCTAAACCTGGTATAAAGTCCACTCAAACCTCCGTGGAGCTCGCTTGTGATACCCTTAGAGTCAGGGCCAGAGGAAGAGGAGGGAGGCGACGTATACTCGTTGAAGGTGGTTAGTGTCTCAGTCTGACTGGCTGAGCTGTGAATCTGATCGAGTGCCTGTGACAAGGCGTCTTTATCAAGCTGACTTGTACTAGAAAGTGAAGCCAGAGACCCTCGGCGTGATTGCCGAAGCTGAGGAATGAGAAAGGTAGAGGAGGCAGAAGGACTTTGGCGGTCCCTCATCGGTTGAGAACCCATTCTTCTCATGTGTTCTTAAACGTCTCATGATAGTCGCGCCAGTTGTCGCTTGCTCTGATGGAATGCTCGCATCTTTTGTGTAGAACCTGCCGGCCTAATCACTTGATCTGTCCATGAAACCCTTATCGATAGACATATATGTCTGTGAGAATCAGTGGCACTGTAGCATTTGTAAGCGTATGCATAGCTAAATGCTTAAAAAGCACCCTTATTTTGTGTGACCCAATTATACACGAAGGCCAGGGAGTTATGGAAGAGCTTGGGCAGGGTCGCCGCTGGATGCAACAACCAGTATCCGCATGCGTCCCGTACTTTGTACTTTGTACATCTCCACTAGCTCTGCTGGAAGGCTTGGCGTGCTCCGGAAAAACCTTCCCCGCCGGTTTTTAGCGCACCGTGCATGACATGTCAATCAATCCTTGACACCCTGCTCACGCGCGTCCAACTATGCAGTGAACTTTCTAGACGTGCAGAAAGTCCTTACCGACTATTTCGAGCCTTTATGTTTGAAGTGTCCGCGAGGAAAACTTGAGGGTCTGTCTCAATGAGGAGTCTGTGACTCCGCTACTTTTAGAACATGTTATTGAACCGCAAGCTACACCCTGAACACAATGTCGGCTCTCTTGGATGAATGGATAGGAAAGACCGTAGAGCAGGAGCTTGGTGAAGCCATAAGATGGAGACAAGATACGGCCAACTCCTCCCTGAATGTGGGAAAGGTTGGAGACCTCACCATTGAGGACGATGGAAGCAATTTGAGATTAAAATCCTCGAAGCGTAGGATCGTCCAAATCATCAAGGTAGCGGTCTCAACTTATCTCACATCTACCTCAATCTAACTACTTGTGTACATAGTTCGAAACGTTCGACGAGCCGCACAAAGCCACGGTCTCCGATGGAATCTCACGAATCAAGGTGAAGATCAGCTCTGATGCCTCACAACGTTACCAAGCGAAGAATAAGAGGAGCTTGACTCATGGTACCCCGGGTGGGCTGATTCAATTACTCGATTTCGAAATCGTGGCGACACATCTGGGTCCAAGACCGGAAAGAGTCACTGTAGATGTCAACGACTTCAAGAGCCTTGGGTCGAATGGCTCAGGCAACTTTGGATTTGCAACACCATATTCAGTCGAGAGTCGTCTAGAGATCAAGCAACTACTTCAAAACCTCGAAAATATACGAAATCGGAACTCTCAGGGTGATCATTTATCCCCCAATCCTTCTATCAGGTCTCAATTCAGTACCGCGTCTTCAGTCGAAGAGTCTGACTCAGTCAGCCAAGCAGTATTTGCAACTCAAGCTCCCTTTGCCGCTACGGCAGCCGCGCGCAAACCGAATTCTTGGGTTGCTGGTAAGCAATCCAGGTTCGGCTTTCCTGCCGGGATTGACGATAGAGACACCGCCACACATTCCAATGGTGGGCTTTCCAAGAGCAGCGCGCCCAAAAATTCACTGGCAGACTCTGAGCATATTCATTCCGGGAAGCCAACTGTAAATGGGAAAAAGGACATAAGCCACGCTAGTGCTGCGCTCTTAGGCCTTGTGCAACAAGCAGCACAGCCAATGGCAAAAGTCAAGCCAGTCTTGCAGGCCACTAACATGACCCCGACGGCTGTTCCCAATGTAGGAGACAAAGTGGCGGTAACAGGCGGGCAAGGCGGAATAGGGAATGCTAAAGCGTCTCCGGTAGCATTCACTGTTCCTTCTCAGGATTTACGTTTTAATGAAGCTGCAACTACCTTACCGGAGCCAGTCACCAATTACGATTTAGCCCAGCCTGCAATGACCAGAGAACATGTTCAACACCCGATACGTAATAGAATCAGCAACAGAGACGTGAGAATTCCGAAGGACCAAGCACTTCTGCTAGACAGCGAAGATTGTGAGTAATCTAAGCACAGAATCGATCGGACAAAGGACCTATCTTTCTGAAGCTAACCGTCCTTCTAGCTTGGGTACCCGCATTACCTGGCCACCGAGCGCCAGTAGCAAACATTCCCATCTCTATATTGGATTCGCTGAATCGAGAAGCTGACCTTAGTGTGCTACGAGCGAAAAACCCTCTCAAGCGTAAGCGTGGAGCGACGGCTACAAGTGAAGCTCAGGGCGTCCATAGCGGAGCCTCCTACGAGTCAGAATCTGAAATCCCAATGTCTTCTGGACAGTGGCCATCTTCCCCTGATCGTAATCAATTACCACCAGATAGCAGTATGGGAAGTGCAAACATTCCAGAGGTTCATGACAAAGCACGGTCAGTAGCACCCAGTACCCCGGGTAGCCTCACTAGGAAATTACCGAATCTATCACCTAGTTCAAGTGTTATGACCATAATGCCGCCAGGCGTCGCGAACAGGCAAGCATCAACGAGAAGTTCAAAGGAGCCGTCCCTAGGTGTCATCTCTAACTCGGCTGCTGAAGACAAACACATGTTCAAATGCAATATAGTTAATTGTGGAAGATCATATAAGAGCGCAGTAGCCCTGAATTATCATACGGAGCGCTACCACAGTTCTAGAGAATCACGTGAGAAATTCAAGTGTACTGAGGAAAACTGCAATAAATCTTATACAACATCTGGTGGCCTCAATCATCATGTCAAACACCACCACAATGGCAAGAAGTCAGAACTCGACACGCCCAAAACGCCTAATTCGGTAATAATGAAATCTTCTGCTGATAAGGAGATCTCCGCTACTTCACGTGTGGTCTCTCAGTCTTCGGAGTCAGATTTGGAAATGAAGGTACCAGATGCTTTACAAAAGGAGGGAAACACGAATACAGCTTCTCTGCGAATGCAACAGTTTCCGTCTACTGCATCGCAACCAGAGCTACCTTTCACGCAAGTCAAGCGAACTCCGTATCCGAATGGCCAGATAGGATCGGCTAAACTCCTTTCGCCCTCGCGGTCCGAATCTCACGGTCGTCCGACTGCCAGCTTACCAGATAGTACCAGCCAGATGAATATGTCGGTATCTGAACATCCGGCTAGCCCTGGCGCTAAAATCCAGGCTCCCATAATAGATGGGGAATCTCAAATTTCCGAGGGTCCCGAGATGGGCAAGACCACAGACAATATCAATGTATCGAACGATGTGATTGACGGTGATATGGATAAGCCAGATCAACACCATGAAACCCAGGTATCGTTAGAGAAACGTCTCCCGAGGGCGGACAGTGTGGATCAACTACCGCGGGGAACCGGTATTAATGGATTTAATACATCTTACCGAAGAGCTGGGACAGAGCAGCTTATCGATAGCGTCCACGAGAGTGAGAAAGCCAAGCGCAAACCTGAGGATGCAACATTTCTGTCTCCTAATGTATCGAAACGCAGAAAGAGGCTTGAATTCCCTGCTACGTTTGAACCCTCAGAGGAGTTCGAGGACCGGCAGGATCCGTCAGCGGGAGCGCGACGAATACGTAAAGAATTCTTGGCCTCCAGAAAAGGTAGCGAAAGCAGTACGCCAATACAAAGCCCTACGAAGCTTCTCCCTGATCGCTTCAATGAAACACTACGACCTGCTGAAGTTCCGTCAGCTGGCCACGAGGCCACGCAAACGAGCATCAATGTCCGCGGCAAGGCCGAAACAAAAGATGTCAATGGCCAGCAGACCGCGATAGTAGATGGAATATTGCCGGCCAATTTAGAGAAGTCACCATCTCCTGGTATCGATTTAGACAGCACTGAATCTGCAGCGGATGGTCCTCACTCTACTACAGTAACCACAACGCACCTCGATCAAACGATTCAATCAGTGGAGCATGATGTTGATCTCGAAAAACCCACAAGTCAACAGGAAGGCCAGCTGACTGGGTCCGATGACGGCCAGGCCAGACCAGGCGCTCAAGACCAACAACATGAAATTACCGAGATTGACCAGGGTTCAGAACCTATAGTCAAAGATCATATGTTTCAAAATACCGCAGTGTCTGTTCCCGACCAGGAAGCTCAATCGGCACCCGCGAGTATCTTCGACATGTTTAAAGCGACCTACCCTAGTTACACTGGAGACGTTAAGCATTTCGTCACCATGTGTACGAAGATAAGTACTCTTCTAAGAGCAGGCCGAATGGAGTATCAATCTTTGTGGGACGATTTCATTATCAGACAAAGAACCGAATATGCGACCTATGTCATCGGCTGCGCCGAAGGTGGAGAGGATCCCATGGCATATGAGGACTACTACAGCAATGTAATCATGGAAACGAAATACCACAACCTCGTACTGACGCGTCGTAATTTAGAAGAAGCCTTGTCCCTCATTCCTCAAGGCGGCGAGGTGGCAGGGACGACACACGAGATCAAGGGGAAAGACAACACCAACCGCACGGCTAGGGCTTATCCTCAGATCGGTCCATCGTCACCTTCTGCTAGCTCAGTTGTAGCCAGCGGACGGAGGCCCGGTTCTGTCATTGACCTGACGGGAGGCGATGAAAGAGCTCATAAAGATAGCTCGCCCACGGATAAGCAAACACCAAATCGGCGGTCTATTCCTTGGAAAGAACACGGTTCACCTCTTGGATCTGATGCCTCGCAACCTTCCCCAGGGTCCTCGCAACATGCGCGATTTAAAGAGTTCATGAACACTTCTAAAATCTCTCGTAGCCCCGGCCACAAGCCGACAGCCCGAAATAGACATGACCGCCCCGTTTCTCGCGGTGCAATGATCATATCGGATTGGGGAGTAAGTCCGAACGAGATCATAAAGACGAAGTACTTTGATAGTATAACGCAAAAGCAGGTAAACATGATGAGGGATATTGCGCATGATGTGGATCTTGCAGAAGGACGGCGTCTAATCGAAGAGCAAATTCGTTCCCGCACACAGCCCATGTCTGGGATTTCTACGCCTAAATTGACAGATGAGGATTTGGAGGCGGTGAAGGAGGCAATTGCTCAAAAGAAGCCAGCGTTAGCTGAGTTTCAGACTCAAGGGTCTCGAGTTAGTGACGATTCGAGTATGACCACCTCGGACCCAATGTCTACGTCTCAAGCTAATGCATCAGAGGGGCTTCGTGACCCGAAAGGGTCTGATCAATGGTGGCGAGATGATTCCAGTCCTTTCAACATCTTTGCCAGAACCTATGCTTCGATCAAACCAGGACATGGCAATGCCTTCGCCAAAGCTGATGAAGTCGACGCTAAAAGAGGTCATACAGACGGTGGCGAAAGGGGTAGAAGCAAAAGGCGACCAAGGAGAATCGACGTCTTGAAATGGGAGCTGTGATGGCTTAGCGCTATAGGACTCAGGCTTCAAAGACAGAATCAATTGAGCTTCATGCGTGGCGGATCGAGAACACTCCGAACATTGATTTAGCGTATGCATAGCAACAATCGATACCCATTTATAGCGTTCTGTAATAGCATCGAGCGGTAGAGAATCTATAGAAAATCGCTAGTGGCTGTCACTTGCTGACACAGCGCTATCAACTAGACTAGGTAGATTCCCCCCTAGAACTTATGTACAGAGTACAATTTCGAGCCTGGAAAATTATTAATTCATTACTTCCCACCTCATTAATAGGGTGCTGTGTGCTTCCTTTGGACGATATGAAGCGTCATGTTTCGGCAGGATATTGTGGTCTCAAGGCCCCTGAGGCCATAGGCCCCCCATAGAAGGGCTCACCCCCCAACCGTATGTACCTAGCAACCCCATAGGCCCCCAAAGATACCCTTGAGTGAGTCCCCTAGCGATAGATTTAGCCCTTGGAGCCAGGTCATTTTACCCCTATATCTTGTTTCCTGGGGAACCAGCTTTAGGGATCTCTTGCTCCCTCCAGGTGTCAGCCCTACAGAGCTGTACGGTTGGGGGCCGAACCCTTCTTGAATAGCAATTCCTTCCAACTCTCGATATTTCTTGTATATTATATTCAAAAATAATATCGTCTACATTACACTGGCCGTGTAGTATAGTGGTCATTATGTCTCCTTTACAGTATCGTCTGTGATACGGAGAAGGTCGCATGTTCGAGCCATGCCACGGTCAAATTTTTGCCCAAAATTCTCACTACTCCGAGCATTGCCCACCATTTCTCCATCGTCACTGTTCATGGTAGAGGAAGCTGTTGTGCGAGGTCTTTTACCACCTTTGTGGGCAAGCGCGGGCACTAGGCCATGTGCGACCCGAAAAGCCAAAATTTTCTCCGGTCCGGTCGTTAAATATTGCCTCTACGTTGCATCCCCAAAAGACTAAATGCATACTTCTTTTGCGAATTCGTCAAGAGTTGGGCTTTTCTCTGCTTAGTTGTACTATCGTCTGTAAGAAATCAACTGTCCCCATTTGGTTTTAGAGGATAATTGATCTTTCCATCCACTCACTTCTTCATAACATCATCGGAAAACTTACAGCATGGAAACGGTAGCTTAACAGCCTTTACCATGAATACGCTTCTAGCGTTGCCAGAAGAGCAATTGATAGATGAGGGTTCGATGGCAGAGCGATTGACAGCAGAAAATTTGCCAGCACGGCAGTCAAAATTAGAGGCATCGACAATTGAACAAGACTCTGACCTAATTCGCGAACCAAGCCACATGGCGGCTGACCTCCTACAGGTCGGTCTCCCATCCTTTTGGCTGTGTGGACGGGACTTACACTCCACGCGCATAGATCCAGAATCTGCTCAATCCAGTCACCTCATTAGCATTTTTGAGCTTAGATCGACTCTACTTGCTCTGTGGCGAGGGCCAGTCTCTGAAGGTCATTGACCATGGAACCAAAGAGCTTCTCAAGTCTTTGAAGGTTTTTGCTGAACAGACAATCCATGGCATAGTCTGTCACCCATATAACCAGGGTTATGATACAACACGCTCTTGGGTAAATCTGCTCGTGTGGGGTGGCAGATATGTCTCTATGATTGAACTTACCGTTAGCCGTGATTCAGAAAGCACAGAGGAAGTGCAAATGAACGCATTGCTTCATCCGATTGACACTGGTGATTGGATCCTTGACGCTTGCTTTGTCAACCCGGACACTGACGGGTCACCTGGCGGATCGATGAGTACATGGGCATTCCTTGTCAATGCCCACAACAATGTACTTAGGTTGGAGGTAAATATGCTCGCAAGTCTAGGGGAAAGCACGAAACCCATAATTGAAGCCGTGACATCTGGTCCGCCATCAATGCTCTATTCAGCTCATTTATTTGCCACAGACACGGGCTGTGTTCTCGTCGCGGCGGGGACGTTCTTCGGAGAGGTTATTCTATGGTCTTTTATTCCTAGTTCTTACGATGTGTCACGGTCTGTGCTACACCGTAGATTCTGTGGCCACGAGGGTTCTATATTTGGTGTGCAAATTTCCGAACAATCAGAAGACGGCGCATATCAACGTTTTCTCGCCAGTTGCAGCGACGATAGAACAATTAGAATATGGGATATATCAAATCTGGACTCTTGCTTAAGAGCGGACGACGCTGAGCCTGATTTGGAAACAGGCTTGAATGCTGAGACCTCCGAAGCTAGTTCTGTGTACTGTGTTGCTATTGGGATGGGTCATGCTTCTCGTATATGGGGTTTACGCTTCTTGGGACAGAGAAGTGGGTATTGGGGGCTGATTTCGTATGGAGAAGACGCCACTACTCAGACTTGGTTGTTGTGTCCAAAGCCTAGTGATGGAGCTGTAAAGCCAAAATCGGGCAAATCGAAGTATGAGTTACAACATCTTAAGACATATGGTTATCACTCAGGAAAGAACATACATGCTATAACGATTTTCAAAGACTCAATAAACAGTTGTTTAGTTGCCGATGGAGGCGCTGATGGACAGATCACATCCTACTACGTTGCAGTCAAAGAGCTTGGCTTGGAAGCTGGTGAGCGATTGCATCATCACAGGATCGGAGATGTTTACGCGGCATTGCCGATTGAATATATGGGCGCCAAAGGCATCGAGAACTCCGATCTAAGACAGCCTCGGCCAGACGTAGGAGACATCTTCAATACCCTTAGTGGTTGTTGGCAATTATCAAGAAAGTTTTTGTGCGAAAGCGGATCCGGAAATTCTGGCAACCTCGAAGGGACTGCGACCTTTACCTCCAGACATCCAAGTGATAACCCACGCAGCAGTGAGGAGCTATACTCGGAGGTTGGCGATTTCGTTACCACTGAAGGCTTGAAGTTCGAAACGTATCGCCAATACGTTTGGCGTTTTGACACTATCACAAAATCCATCGATGTCTGGTTTGTGAAGGCTGATGACCAAAAGTCTGTGGACTATCTCTACCATACTTTGAGGTTTTCGGATAGTAATAGCGAAGAACCGGGGAACGGAAATATCTTCGAATTGACAGCAAGCGGAGATCACCTTTGTGATAAGGATAACTATCAAGTCAAATATACCTTCCACGTAGAAGATCGGTCAGTGACACAATGGACATCAAGGACCACAGTCTGTGGGCCTACCAAAGATTATGTGCTCGAATCCACATACACCCGGAAAGTAAAGGCCGAATCTCACTATGATAATAAGGGCACCCACACACAGTTACTAAACTCAGAGCCGACACCTGACCGACGAAGAATCCCCTCGCAGGCCCAGTCTTTTAGGGACCATTCCGAAATGCCTAAAGGTGATGCTTTCAAAACATTTTGTTGGCTTAACAAGAGCGAATTTTTAACCTCCACGGAGAAGGGTACCTTGTTACTCGGCCAACTACAGCAGGGCCATAACAACGTTCCGTCTATTTCTTATCATTTTGTCGCTCGCCAAAAGAGCTTAGAGTCTTCGTGCATTGCAATTAGTATTCCATCTCTCGCAGTGGCCTGGCTGACCGGCACCGAAGGCTCAATATATCTTTATCATCATTCGACAAGGACTCTCAAGTTCATGTTCAAGCTTCCCGGTAAGATAATACAGCTTCATGCACAAGTCCTGTCCGTAGAGTTGGGACTCGACGCAAGCGCCGACTACCCATATTCGAAGGACAAGCCAGAGCCTCCCTTTCAAATTGCCCCATGGAAAAGAAAGAAATTTGTCATTGTCGCGACACTTTTGTCGTCTTCCTCGCCATTGGTGATATTCTTCGAACTGATAGGGGCGAGTCCGCCAGTGGATGTGAGATTTGTTGAAATCAAGCTGCCCGCAGATTTTGTTGTGACGAGTTCCCATATTGTGGAGAGGAACGGTCGATACTTGGTTTTGGGATCTCGACAGGGAGATTTGGGCGTCTGGGATATTTCAACGTACTTGGATGCTAAGATAGAACCTCTGGTCCTTCGTGTTTTCGTACATAATGAGTCGGTAACATCCATCGTGGCTCTTCGGAACGACTCTGTAGGGCCCAAAAACAGCATGATAAGTCTTATTACAACTGGTAGAGATGGACGATATAAAGTACATGAATTGACTATGGTTTATTATGGCGGATGCAAGGGGAATGATTTTCCGCGGTTGGAGACAGTACACGACTGCAGGCTCTCGTTCGGGCCATTCATCGAGGGTGCATATTTCAATCCTATCAATAAAGAGCTTGTTTTTTGGGGCTTCCGCAGCAAAGCATTTGTTGTCTGGAATGAATCGCTAAAAGCAGAAGTACTAAGTGTTGAGTGTGGGAATGCGCACAGGAGTTGGGACTTTGCACCTCATGAAAGTGGGAACTGTGGTGGTAGCTTCATCTGGACGCAGGCTAAATTATGCCATGTCCATTTTCCTGGGGATTCCTCGCATCGTATCATCTACTCCGGGGGTCATGGACGCGAAATAAAGGCAATTGCTTTGTCGCCCGTAATCCAAGATGAGGATAATTCACGAATCAGGTTGCTTGCTACAGGTGCGGAGGATACTGTTATCCGTTTATTTGACTGTAAGCCGGTGGAAAATTCCAGATTGAAATGCTCGAGTATCGTGAAAGGACATACGACAGGCATCCAACAACTCCGCTGGTCCGAAGAGGGACGTCGGCTTTTCAGTGCGGCTGGCTACGAGGAGTTTATTGTCTGGCGTATCAGGCCAGTTCCATGCGTTGGTCTTGGCGTGGTCTGCGAAGCTGTATGCCCCAAGGTTACCGAATTATCGGACCTTCGCGTCATGGACTTTGATGTGGTTGCGATGTCACACGCGGAGAAGGATCCTGAAGCGAGTGCTTACCTCCTGACCATGGCGTACTCAGACTCATCGTTACGACTTTTTTTGTACCAGTCTTGGCGAAAACAGAAGTTTACCAATATTTTCAACGGATCTTGTGGAGCAAACTGTCTGACTCAGGCAAAATTTCTCGGGCCTATCCAACGAAATGAGTTACGTGTATGCACTGCGAGTACCAATGGTGGGGTAGATCTTTGGCTGCTCGGTACAAAGCAATTTCTGCACAATGAGCCTCTCGTATTTGAAGAGACACGGCAACGGAAGAGGCCACTTGTCAGTCATGCAGGCAGTGTCAAATCTTCAGATGTCTTGGATCTGTCATCTACTGAGAGCCTCATGATAAGTGGTGGTGACGGGGGATCTGTTGCCTTCACATATATGAGATATTCACAGCAGGCATCTCAAAGCATCCTCGCGGAATGCACCTCAACGATGATACGACACCATCATGCTTCCGCGATCACTGGACTCAAGTGTATCCGCCTCAAGCAAGAGCACACTGAGGCTACCTTATTAGTTGCAAGTGTGGGAAATGATCAGCGTCTAAAGCTCGGCAAAGTGCGTATCGACGAAAGGACGGATGGTCCGCCGGAAATCGGATACGTCACCTTGGCGGATGTGTACACGAATGTTGGTGATGCAGCTGCATTGGAACAGTTCGATGACGAAGATGGACGATGGTTAATCGTTTCAGGCATTGGTATCGAGACCTGGCGAGTAGTAGGAGCCTAGAAGGTATTTCCAAAGCCTTCCAATTATTGGCTGTCAAACAAATGCCCATTATAGTTGGTCAAAAATATTCGATAGGGAGGTGGCGTCATATGCGCATAGCCCAGGGATGCCTTCGAAGACACAACACAGCTGTCATGAAAAGCAGTTTTATTGAGATAAATTACCATTATTAGGCCATGATAAGAATTTCAGAGTTTTACATGAAGTTCTTGTATCAGCCTTCTATATTGACGTTACAATGTTACTCAATTGCAGCACTTCCTTCTGATATGGGGAATTTTGGGTCCTCGCACCAAAACTTGCCTTGAAGCCCTCACATCCTTCCTGAGCATTCGCTTGTTGAGGAATACGTATGATGGACATTGCATTCGCACATTGCCAGTACCGACTTTGCGTCTTCCAAATTCTTTGCCCTCAAGCCTCCAAATGAGACCATTGTTCTATCTAGCCGGACTGGGGCGATCTATATAATTACTATTAATAGTATTTTAATTAAATTTATTCTTTTCTAAATAATTGATTTATTTGGGTTAAACCATCAACTGCGTAGCCCTCCAGGGCTGGTGCCTAGAGGCCCCTAAAGCTAGTCCCCCAGGGAGCAAGTTTCAGGCTAAAGAAACATAGCTTCGGGGACGAAGCCTAGGTAGGTCTCGCTTGGGACACTAGATCTTTAGGGGGCTATACATCCTGTTAGTCATACACCTGCAGATTATTAAGGTACTCCAAGCTCAATCAGGCAGGTCCCCTGATTACCTTACAAGGCCGAGATGGGCCTGCCCATTTCATAGGGCACAAGTGCATGAAAGATCGAAGTAAATAATCTAGTGATTCATTCTATAACTAGGTAGATAACTCGCCAAAGCTTCCTTCCTTCCTCACCTCAACAATGCTTCCCTCACCAAAACCCCCACCCATGCTCATTAGCATCCTCCTCCTCTCCCTCATCATTCCCCCAACAACCCTCGCCGTCATCGCAGAGCCCTCTCCAGCAACCACTCCGACCACCATCCCCCTTTACTCCCTGCCAACAGCATTTCCCAATTCCCCAACCACCCAAAATCCCGCCCTCGACCTCCAAATCCGCAACACCCTCTCACACTACCCTCTCGCCGTCGACGGCAAGAACTTCCCTGCCCTTTCTCTCGTCTTCACCCAGGACGTCATCGCAAACTACTCCGCGCCCCTTGGCGTGCTGACAGGATTGGCCTCCGTGATTTCGACGCTGGAGGCGACTTTGGCGCTCGTCAGGACGCAGCATGCGTTGAGTACTGCGGTGGTTGAGATCTTGGAAGGGGAGGCGGCGGCAAGAACCGTAACCTATGTAACTGCGACGCATTTTGGGGTGGGGGTGTATTATGGGGAGGTATGTTGATTGAAGAGTGTTTTGTTTGTTTGTTTCTTTCTTCCTTTGCTGTGATTTGGCTTCGTCCATCGGCTGCCTAGGGTCCTGTGCAAGTCTCTTTCTGGTAAAGAGAATGACGATAGCACGATAGGTTGTCTATGCCTATGCCCAGTACCAGGATGACTGGGTCCAGATCTGCTGTCCCGAGAAGTGGAGGATCAAGGCTCGGACGGAGTTTTACATGGTAAAATGCTCTTCCTCACACCAAAATTGGCTGCCCTTCATCGCGATTGAAGCGGCTTCAATATTAATACTCGTATCGTTTGTAGGGCCCGTTGCTCGGCAACTTGTCAATATTCACATAGATGGTCGACAGGGGACTGCTGCCGTCACAGATGGCGAATGGGTTAGGGTGTTCAAATGGGGTTCGACATGCTTGCCACATGATTCTCAAGATAGCAAGGAGTTAAAGAAACTCCTATTAATGCTGTTAATGCAACTCTGGTGTTCGCTTCTTGCCTTGTTTTCCAACACGCGCTTTACATCTCTACTTCTCAACACACTGTAGATATTCCTGCTTTGTATGGGCCATCTCGTACATACAGAGCTTTCTGGGAGGAAGGCCGACGATCATCCGCATATCGGAGGGCGACACGCCCAGCAGTGGGCGGACACGCACCCGTCTCAAGTTGGAGTCCCAAAATCCCGCAATATAAGGAAAGGACCAACTGGAAATGATCTCAATGGGGAATTTTGGACCGAGCACTCTCGTGGGAGCCACACAGTTACAGTTCGTCCAGTTCGTCCAGTTCGTCAAGGTGGAAGCACCGGAAGGGCTCGCCCTTCAGCTGTAGAAGGATTCACCTATCAAGTGGTCACACCCCTCAAGTGGTCAGCCCTATAGGGCTGGACCTAAAGCTATCAAAACGGGCCCTAGAAGAACCCCCGAAAACCCCCTTAGAATAGTCCCTGAGCGTCTTAACTTTAGGGTATCTCCGGGGGGTATCTTCGCCGGCTCTAAGTCCAGCCCTATAGGGCTGATCACTTGAGGGGTGTGACCACTTGATAGGTGAATCCTTCTAAACCCCTCAATTGTGCGCCCTTCGGGGCTGGGCCTAGAAGGGTTCACCCTCTTACTGTACAGCCCTGTGGGGCTGGACCCAAAGCTCGCGAAAAGGGCCTCGAAAGACTCCCTAGAGTGATCAAGTCCGGGGCTTGATTCTGTTGCTTCGACGACCAGTTTTAGGCCCTTTACACCTGCTTTAGGACAAGCCCCACAGGGCTGTACAGTAAGGGGGTGAACCCTTCTAAAGCTGGTGAAGTCGACCCTAAAGCCGGGACGCTCCGGGGATCATTCTGCGCAGCCGTATCAATCAGGACTACTACTACAGTTTTCATCTAGATCGACACCAGGATTCCACAACCAAGAAGACAGGCTGACTTCCCGGTTGATACATATCAGAACCTGATGCGATAACACAGATACTTTCATGCATATAAGTAGCAAATGCAAGGTATGGCGCGGCGATGCCGTGTTATTGGTAGCTAATGATAGATTGCTATAGGTTTTCATGATGCAGACATCTTCGGTGCTTATATTCTTCAACAAGATCATCATCTTCTACTTTTCCAAACAGACTCTTCACTTCTCCGCCTTCAAACTAGCTACAACACTCAATGGCAAAATATCGTTGTCGATACCCCCGGTGCTCTTTCTTAGGTTTGGATATGCCCAGAAGGGTGTTGCATATGCAAAAAAAAGAAGAACCCAGAGAAACCCTAGGGCCTTGGCCCACGACCGGCCTCTTACACCTCCTCCCATCAGCAAATCATAAAACACCCATTGCGTGGCATCTTCAATCATGACGCCTACTGCCATCATAACAAAGAAGGTTGCTGCTCCACTCTCAGTCCAAGCCATACCTTGCGCAACCTCCATCGCGTGGTGAAGAAGACCGGAGACAAGGAATACGAAGAAGAGCTCAGTATATCGTGCCAGGAGCCTTTGAAGTTTAGAGTCGACGGAATGGCCCCGCGACAGATTGAAGATGTGAAAAGTGATATATCGGGCGGGTTTGGTAAATCTTTTGCGCATGAATTGGTGCCAAAAGAGGCTTTTTATTTGCACAAAGAGACAAAGTCAGCCTGGAGGGAATCTTTGGGGGACATTGATGTTCACTATGGATGATGATGATGGAAGATGAGACTAGCGAAGGGTTTCAGACTCACCCCCAGAACCCTCGAATGGTGTATGCTTCACTTAACGGTCCGAAGAAAGGCCTCCACAGCTCAGGACGATCGAGGCCAGTTGACACCGAAAGTACGGCTAAGCCTGAATGATACCCTTGTATGATTACATAGAATCCAAACCAAAAAAATATGCTGGTACAGATTCTTATCACAGATTCTTCTATTGTCACTTCGGCTAACCTCGAGAAGAATGGCACGTAGCCCTCCGCATAATTGATTGGGTTTTTCTCAGGATGGTTAGCCTGAGTCAGGACATCGACGATCAGGTAGCAGACGATGAACTTGGTTGACCACACCAGGAGGAATTCGAGGCGAGTAGGCACGAAGGAAGGGTTAAGTTTCGAGTAGGGTGGGACATTACGCGTCTGGTAAGGAGAGCCAATATAACGGGTTGAGGTGGCTACCCAAGCTCCAAATTTCATGCGCTCCCAGATATCTCTTCCTATATCCGTCTGTTCATCTGGTACCGGCCTTTTGACGGACCTCTTATCCGCTTTCTTCGCTGTGCTAGCCGCGACGCTGGGCCCGTAAGTCTTGAAACTCCATTGACTCAAAAGTAACTTTTCGAGATAATCCAATAGCTCACACAGTATTTCTCCAGATACAAAAGCAATCCAAGGTGGCCGTGGAATGTACGAAACGTATGTTGGGAGAAGGTAATAGTTGTAAAGCACTAGGAAAGGGAAGATTACAGGCCGAAGGATGGACCCTTGAGGGCTAAACGCTACTAAGAGAGCAATCAAGGATTTCTGAAAAACGAGAAAGATAACGGGAAAGGGAGGCAGTAGACTGGCTATCATTTTGGTGTCGATGATTGATGGTGTAAGTGTTTGAATCCGGGGGCAGATTTGTGGGAAAGGTTCCGAGTGGGTTGTGGTCCTGCGCACAGTGTGGTGCGCGTAAGTAACCCCTATTTTGTCAGAATATTGTAGGAGTGTTCATTAGATTGCTAAGTCTAAGTTGAATCGCTGCAAGATATCTCAGCCTGCTTAGTCAGCAACGACTAAGCGCTGACTAAACAGCTGACTAAGTGATTGTTCTATCCCGTTGACTGGTGGTAAGTCAACCCCTCGGGCACTAAACCTATTCGGGTATGAATCTCTGCCAAGCTTCATTATCCGGCGCTAGTCCTCGATTCTCAAGCTAGTAAACTAAAATTCCTATATATCCAAACCTCTACATCTTCTTTATACTCGGTATTCAGATTACTAAATTTTATAGATAGTAGTATTAGTATCTTAATTATATGCCTACAGATTATCTATGTATCAAAAAAATATTTGGCCTGCGGGCACTCGTGCCAAGAATGTATACATTGGGCCCTGTACGTCCCTAAAGGCCACGCCCGGAGCAGCCCTAAAAATAACAGCTTAGGGGCGCTATAGGCATGTTCCCTAAGGACCCCCCCCTAAACAACCATGATGGACCTCACAGCCCTACAGGGCTTAGCTCCCGAAGGGGTTGACTTACCACCAGTCAACGGGATACCCTTGGTGAGACCACCAGAACAACTCTGTGCCCCTCTACAGGGTCCATAATACCAAGCGTGGGCTTAGTTTCATCCATCCTAGGGAATGACTGGTTTGGATCTCGCAGAAGTAGATTATACCGGTGCACTGCCAAAGCGACAAAGGCCATGACTTCTCGTCTCGCAATGAAACGCCCTGAGCAGTACGTGGAGCCACCACCAAAAGGTTTAAAGCTAGGACTGCGGCTGAGATCTGGATTTACCAGGAAACGGTACGCGTTGAAGCTTTTGGTTTCGGGGCCGAAGACACTCTCCTTAAGGTGAAGTTGTCGGTAAGGCATCATGATCTTACCATCAGTTTCAAGACGTTTGTTACCAACAATTACCGGGGCTTCAATGTTGCGGGCAGACGAATTGACACTGGTCATACGAAGTGTCTCGTTGAATGCAGCGTTCAGAAGCGGCGAGTGTTCGAGTAAATTGTGAATATTTACCGTGCCATCGCTTCTTATACTAGGGGCAACTTCTTCTCGAAGAGCTTGTAAGAGCTTGGGGTCGTAAAGCATATAAGATAGAAGCCAGAAGCAGACCTTGAATGGGTTGGCGTTCGCACTTCATGAACAAATAAGCAATGAGCCCGTTTTGGAAATTGCATGGGTACTAACCCCCAAAAAAACATCTGGGCTGCTATACCAATGTCTCTGTTAGTCATTCCAGCCTCTCTTTGTTTTGTTTCAACCGTTCGGAGGTAATAGCATGCGTCCGATCTCCAACTTAATTCCAGACAGTCCCCTGTTTTTCTTAGTGGCAGTCCCCTATTTTACCGCTTATCACCGCTTAGGGCTAGGCTCTATATCAGCCTAAGTAGATTATCTAATAAATTATTTATCTACTTACCACTATTATAAAATATACTACTACTATTACCTTACTATTAATAATAAAGTATACCTACTACTTATAAATAATACTACTACCTCTACTATTAACAGCTCTTATATCTATATCACTATTACTATAAAGGAGTAGGGTAGGAGTACTAAAAAATATAATTATATTAGTAAGTAGTAAGGTTTTTAGTTTTTATAAAAATAAGCTATAAAGATAATCTATTAATTATAAAATATTATCTTTTCTAGGTAATAGCACTTTTTTTTTCTTCTTAAACTTCTACTTTATTATCTATTCCTTCTATTTTATCTTATTTTTTACTTAATATTAATCCTAGGATTCCTTTTTTATCTAAGCTTTTATTTTTTTTTACTTAATACTTTAAGCCCTATATATTACTATTATCACTAAAGAGATAGGAGCTCTTAATTAAGAAGATAACTAAAATTCCAACTTTATACCCTATAAAAAAGATATAAGTAGAGTAAGTTTCTTAGGGGCCTCTATTATAGTTTTATTAACATCTATAAAGCTAGTCTATAAAGATAAGGAAGAAAATAAGAAAGAAGATAAAGCTTAACCTTTATCTTTATTAATAGGATTAGTAGAGGGTGGGTTATTTTTAAAGACTTATTAATAAGGCCCCTATATATTATTATCTCCTAGAATTTTAATATTATCATTACTATTATTAATAGGGAAAATAATATCTTTAATTATATAATCCTATATATAAGTAATTTTTGCTATCTTATCCTATTTTAAGATTTCCTTATATTAAGCTATTTTCTTTACCTTATTTAATATATAGTAATATTATTACTATATCTCTATTTTTTTTACTTCTACTACTTCTTACTCTATATATACTTATTATTAGCTACCTCCCTTCTTATATTTTAAGTCTTTTAGTTTTTTATTTTATAAGAAGACCCTAGACAAGGGCTATTCTAAATTATATTTTTTTAAAAAAGTCTTATTAAATTATTTTATATTACTTATAAATTCTTTAGTATAGAGCTCTTTCTTAGCTATATTAGGTAGCTAATTATAGATATTATATATATTAATTATATTTTCTTCTATTATTATCGCCCTCTATCTTTTAAAATAGTTATCTAAATAGATAGGATGATTAGCTTCTAAAATTAACCCCTTAAAAGTTACTCTAAGGGCTATTTTAGGGGCTATTTTTTATAATTATATCCTAAAGCCTCTAAAGCTATCCCTATTATTACTTTCTCTATTTTCTTTATCTTCTTTACTTTCTTTACTTTCTTTATTACTATTATCTTTATCTTACTTATTATCCTACTTTATAAAAAAGTATTAATTATCCTCTATAATAATAGATAGCTTAATACTTATTTCCTATCTCTCTACTAGCTTAAGGGCCTTAAATAGCTACTAAAGGTAGATAAGAAAAAGCGGGATAGAAATATTTTAGGGTATTAAGTTAAATATCTAATAAGTATATAATAAACTATATTATAATAGTAAATTATATTCTTTTATATAATAGAACCCCTATAAAGGTTCTACTTTATTATTAATAAAGTCCTTATATTATTTCTTTACTTTATTTTATTATTATAAAATAAGATCAATCACTTAATAAGTTATATAAGGTAAGATTTTTTTAAAAGCCTTTCTACTACCTTTAATTAAGCGAGGTAGATTCTTTTTTTATTTTTTAATCTTATATATATAGATAAATACTAGTACCTCTATTACCTCTATTATCTTTTTAATTAATTAGCTAATAGGGGTATGTCTATTATATACTTTCTTAATTATAGGGTAAAGACTCTTACTTTATTAGAAAGAAAAATACCCTAAATTAGAATACTTTCTTATATATACTTTAATAAATTACAGCTCCTTTAGCATATAATAGCTTATAATATAGTTATTATCTTTAACCTATATATTATTAATAAGGCTTTAATAATTTATTATAATATCTATAATAATAGGGGATATAATCTATTTCTAAATCTTCCTAGTAAGCTTATCCCTAATATTCTTAAGATAACCCTCCTTAATAAGTTAATACTTAATAGCCTTAGTAGTATACTAATTATAAAGCTAAAAAAATAAGCTACTACTAGCTTTATCTAGCCTTATAGTAAGCTAGTAAGTAATCTCTATTCCTATTTTATTAAGAGTATATTTCTACCTTACTACTATTACTACTATTAATTTTATAATAAAATCTCTAAGAATTACTATAAGACCTAGGTAAGAATTATAGAAAAATAACTCCCTTATATACTTATTTATAAATATAAATATATTTATAAATTCTAATATAATAAAATAGTAAGCTATTAGAAAGCTCCTTAGGGTATTAGTAATATAGATAATAACTAATAAAAATAGCTTATTTATATTAGTAATAAACATTATATTAGTAATAATAATATATTATAAAATAAATTATCTTATAAATAGAATCTAGTTGCTATTATAGAAAAAGAAAAACTAAATCTTTTATATATACCTTATATTTTACTCTACTAGGTATTTTTCTTTCACCCTTATATAATAACCCCTTATTATAAGTATATATAAGGTATATTAGGTCTCTTATATAAGAATCCTAGCCTTACTAAATTTAATTAAATTATAGTATTCCTACTAATCTAAATATAAACCTTTTACCTTTATAATTTAATGCGTAATAAAGTATAGTTAATAAATTTTATATAGAGCTATACCTTTTAAATAAATAGTAATATAATTAAAATCCTTAGCCTAATATTTTATAAATTAGAATAGATCTTCTAATATAATATAGTTATACTTAATATTAGTAATAATAAGTTATTAATTAGATATCTTAAATTAATAATAGAACTTTACTTTATAGGGGTATTCTAGTTATAAAGTATAAGTAGTATATTACTACTAATCTACTTTACTAAGACCTTATATATTCTAAGTCTTCTTACTATAATAAGTATATTATATAGTAAGTATCTATCTAGTACTTTTATTTTTATAAGTTTTAACTACTATAAAGCCTTAAGTAAAGGTATAATTTTAAATTTACTTTAAGCTAGTATACTTATCTATAAAGAGTTCTCTATTTTATAGCTATTTCTTATAGGTAATAGTAATAGCCTAATAGGCCTATTAAACCTTATTTATTATAGAATAGAGGTTTAAAGCTATATTTAAAGCTTAGAATAGTAGGTAATAGGTAGTTAATAATAAGGATAAGAATAATATAGGATAGAAAAAATAAAGAATTTAAAAAAAATCCTTTATATAATAAGGCCTTACTTTACTTACTAAGCTAAGTTTTATTAATAATTATATAAAGCTATACGGGGTTTTAAGGTAGTAATAATATACTACTAATACTATTTATTATAAGTAATAAAGTAATAGTAATATCTATAAGTATTAGTAATATACTATTAGTAATAGTAAGGTACTAGTAGTAAGGTACTTATAGTTAATAGTAATAATAGTATTATTATATATAATAACCCCGTCTAAAAACTAAAATAGGGGACTACTACTAAGAAAAATAGGGGACTGTCCGGAATCAAGTTGTCTGATCTCTTCTCGGCTGGTAGTTAAAAATAGCGAATGAAAGCTTCTCTGCCCTTATCTTTAATAGCATGCATACGCCGGGCAAGCAAAGGCGGTAATTGGAAAGTCAATTTCCAGCTCTCTGAATCGAACATATAAGAGTAGTCTAGGAGCCGAGGTTCAAGTTCGAGAAGTACGTTTCTAAAAAGAGCTTGCATTGTTGCATTTCCCAGTATCGTGGCGCACCATTGCCACAAATCTATCACCTGGCCTTTTCCGGTAGGCTCGGTCATCGATACATCTGCCATTGTTTTCTAGAGAAGTCGATGCTCGATTTGATCAATATACTTGGCGGTTATATCTTCTAGTTGATCACCCGGGTGCAGTTGTTGCCGGTGGACGCCTTGCCCTAGGTAGACCTGGCGGCTGTTGGGTTCGCTCGTACCATGTCTAGCTTGAAAACCATTTACTTGCCACATCAGCCAAACACCCTCCTTGGACATTCCAAAAGTGGTATATAGATCTCGGATAAAGCCGTCAAATGTCAAGGAAGTCGTATTTTTGTAGACCGTGGACATATCCTTAGGTGATATAATGATGTAAAAATTTTGACCGGCAACGGTGAGGATGAAAGGCTCGCGCGTATTTCCAAAATATTGGCTATAGAGAAATTAGAAGGCTCTAGTGCAGTATGCTTTGTAACTTGATTAGAGAAATCAGGGATAAGTAGAGCCCTCCAACATACCGTGCATAAGCCATCGTAGCTTCAGAATTTTTAAAGAAAGATATTGCGTGCCCTGTTATGTGAATAAATACTATTCTTAGTTTTTATCAAGCAATGCATTATTCGCACAAGTAGCAGCAGGGTTGATTACCTATGACTGCCAAGACGTGTTAGGACGAAGCGTTAAAAGTTGCTTGGAGCAGAAGCTATCATGTTTAAAGGGACCTATATAGAATCCAGTAAGAAAGCCTTCTGGGCTTATCCGGCTTTATTGCTGGGCTGATGGTAAATCTCCATAACCGCCATAGTAAAAGAAGTCTAGCTGCGACGAAGAGAATTTGGATTATAGAGAACAGGTGTTAATAAAGGCTGCCTAGGGCCTAACTTAATTCTAGACAGTCCCCTGTTTTTCTTAGTAGCAGTCCCCTATTTTAGTTTTTAGATAGGGTTACTATATATAATAATACTATTATTACTACTAACTATAAGCACCTTACTACTAATACCTTACTATTACTAATAGTATATTACTAATACTTATAGATATTACTACTACTTTATTACTTATAATAAATAGTACTAGTAGTATATTATTACTACCTTAAAACCTTATATAGCTTTATATAATTATTAGTAGGACTTAGCTTAGTAAACTAAATAGGATCTTACTATATAAAAGATTTTTTTTAAATCCTCTATTTCTTTTATTCTATATTATTTTTATTTTTACTATTAACTATCTATTATCTATTATTTTAAGTTTTAAATATAGCTTTAAACCTCTATTCTATAATAAATAAGGTTTAATAAGCTTATTAGGCTATTACTACTACCTATAAGAAATAGCTATAAGATAGGGAACTTTTTATAAATAAATATACTAGTTTAGAGTAAATTTAGGATTATACCTTTATTTAAAGCTTTATAGTAGTTAAAATCTATAAAGATAAAAATATTAAATAGATATTTACTATATAATATACTTACTATAGTAAGAAGACTTAGAATATATAAGATCTTAATAAAGTAAATTAGTAGTAATATATTATTTATACTTTATAACTAGAATATCCTTATAAAATAAAGCTCTATTATTAATCTAAAATATTTAATTAATAACTTATTATTACTAGTACTAAGTATAATTATATTATATTAGAAGATCTATTCTAATTTATAAAATATTAGACTAAGGACCCTAACTATACTATTATTTATTTAGAAGATATAGTTTTATATAAAATCTATTAACTATATTCTACTATATATTAAATTATAAGGGTGAAAGGCCTATATCTAAATTAATAGAAATATTATAATTTAGTTAAACTTAATAAGGCTAGGACCCTTATATAAGAGGCTTAATATACCTTATATATACTTATAATAAGGGGTTATTATATAAGAGTGAAAAAAAAATACCTAGTAGAATAAAATATAAGGTATATATAAAAAATTTAGTTCTTCTTTTTCTATAATAGCGACTAGATTCTATTTATAAGATAATTTATCTTATAATATATTATTATTACTAATATAATATTTACTACTAATATAAATAAGCTACCTCTATTAGTTATTATCTATATTACTAATACCTTAAGAAGCTTTCTAATAGCTTATTATTTTATTATATTAGAGTCTATAAATATATTTATATTTATAAATAAATATATAAAGGAGTTATTTTTCTATAATTTTTACCTAAATCTTATAGTAATTCTTAAAGATTTTACTATAGGATTAATAGTAGTAATAGTAATAAGGTAGAAATATACTCTTAATAAAATAAGAATAGAGGTTGCTTACTAGTTTACTATAAAACTAAATAAAGCTAATAGTAGCTTATTTTTTTAATTTTATAATTAGTATACTACTAAAACTATTAAATATTAACTTATTAAGGAGGGTTATCCTAAGGATATTAAGGATAAGCTTACTAGAAAGATTTAGAAATAGATTATATCCCCTACTATTATAAATATTATAATAAATTGTCAAAGCCTTATTAATAATATATAGGTTAAAGATAATAATTATATTATAAGCTATTATATACTAAAGGAGCTATAATTTATTAAAGTATATATAAGAAAGTACTTTAATCTAGGGTATTTTTCTTCCTAGTAAAGTAAGAGTTTTTACCCTATAATTAAGAAAGTATATAATAGATATACCTCTATTAGCTAATTAATTAAAAAAATAATAAAGGTAATAAAGATACTAGTACTTACCTATATATATAAGATTAAAAAATAAAAAAAGAATCTATCTTACTTAATTAAAGGTAGTAGGAAGGCTTTTAAAAAAATCTTACCTTATATAACTTATTAAGTGATTGATCTTATTTTATAGTAATAAAATAAAGTAAAAAAATAATATAAGGACTTTATTAATAGTAAAGTAAAACCCTTATAAGGGTTCTATTATATAAAAGAATATAATTTACTATTATAATATAGTTTACTATATACTTACTAGATATTTAATTTAATATTTTAAGATATTTTTATCCTACTCTTCTTTATTTACTCCTAGTAGCTATTTAAGGCCTTTAAGCTAATAGAGGGGTAGGAAATAGGTATTAAATTATCTATTACTATAAAGGATAATTAATACCTCCTTATAAAGTAGGATAATAAGTAGGATAAAAATAATAGTAGTAGAGAAAATAGAGAAAGTAAAGAAGATAAAAAAGATAGAGAAAGTAATAATAGGGATAGCTTTAAGGGCCCTAGGATATAATTATAAAAAATAGCCCTTAAAATAGCCTTTAGAGTAATCCTTAAGAGGCTAACTTTAAAAGTTAACTACTCTATCTATCTAAGCGACTATTTTAAAAGATAGGGGGTAATAATAATAGAAGAAAATATAATTAATATATATAATATCTATAATTAGCTATCTAATATAGCTAAGAAAGAGCTCTATATTAAAGAATTTATAAGTAATATAAAGCGATTTAATAAGACTTTTTTAAAAAAATATAATTTAGAATAGCTCTTACCTAGGGTCTTCCTATAAAATAAAAAACTAAAGGACTTAAAGTATAAGAAGGGAGGTAGTTAATAATAAGTATATATAGAGTAAGAAGTAGTAGAAGTAAAAGAAATAGAGGTATAGTAATAATATTGCTATATATTAAATAAGGTAAAAAAAATAGCTTAATATAAGGAAATCTTAAAGTAAGATAAAGTAGTAAAAATCGCTTATATATAGGATTATATAGCTAGGGATATTATTTTCCTTATTAATAATAATAATAATAATATTAAAATTCTAGAAAATAATAATATATAGGGGCCTTACTAATAAGTCCTTAAAAATAACCTGCCCTCTACTAATCCTATTAATAAAGGTAAAGGTTAAGTTTTATCTTCTTTCTTATCCTTTTTCTTATCTTTATAGGCTAGCTTTATAGATATTAATAAAATTATAATAGAGGCCCCTAAGAAACCCGCTCCGCTTATATCCCTTTTATAGGGTATAAAGTTAGAATCTTAGTTATCTTCTTAATTAAAAGCTTCTATCTTTTTAGTAGTAACAGCGATATATAGGGCCTAGGGTATTAAGTAGAAAAAAATAAAAGTTTAAATAAAAAAGAAATCCTAGGATTAGTATTAAATAAAGGATAAAATAAAGTAGAAGGAATAGGTAGTAGAGTAGAAGCTTAAAAAAAAAAAAAAGCGCTATTACCTAAAAAAGATAATATTTTATAATTAGTAGATTATCTTTACAGCTTATTTTTATAAAAACTAAAGACCTTACTACTTATTAATATAATTATATTTTTTAGTATTCCTACCCTATTCCTCTATAGTAATAGTGATATAGATATAAAAGCTATTAATAATAGAGATAGTAGTATTATTTATAAATAATAGGTATACCTTATTATTAATAGTAAGGTAGTGGTAGTGGTATATTTTATAATAATAATAAGTAGGTAAATAATTTACTAGATAATCTGCTTAGGCCGATATAGGGCCTAGCCCTAAGCAGCGGTAAGTGGTAAAATAGGAGACTGCCACTAAGAAAAACAGGGGACTGTCCGGAATCAAGTTGCCTAGGGCGGAGGCCATATATAGAAGTATTGGATCTAGGTTGTTCACGCTGACGGGAAGAGACTAAGCTGACACTTTGCGGGTCGGGAGGTATTGAAGGTGCGTACATGTTGCTCCATTTTGGTTGGGGGTTAGCGCTCGATGGCATCGTCGCCGACGGCAACTAGCAGCCCCGCCGGCGAGCTGGGATATTAGTCCTGCAGCATAAGGCGGGCCCACAGATACTGGCGTAGAAATTTGTTTTCAGGCGTCCCAGGCGTCCCAGGCGTCCCAATATTTGATACCACTTTAGTACCTCGATAGTACCGTATGAATGATGAAGCTACGGTGCGCATGGTGTCGGTCATCTATTTCTAATGAAAGACGATGTATAGGTACCAGCGTGGCGTGCCTAAGGCGCGCCATTAGAAGGGTTCGCCCCCTCCACCGTCTAGCCCTGTAGGGCTTCTACCTTAAAGGTGTTGAGATATCCCTAAAGCTAAGGCCCTAGGAAAGAAGTATGGCGGACGACGGCTGACAGTAGGACAAAACCAAACCACCAAATCAATTTTCCTAAATTTTAATAAATTTC
This sequence comes from Cladonia squamosa, assembly GCA_947623385.2. NCBI lineage: Eukaryota > Fungi > Ascomycota > Lecanoromycetes > Lecanorales > Cladoniaceae > Cladonia > Cladonia squamosa. The sequence continues at coordinate 376,284 of OX392372.1, read as the reverse complement.
GCGTTGAAAACCTTTAACTAACATACAATTATTATGCCCCTGAATATTACCCCGTATCTATCCCCGAACTACCCCCTAAGCAACCCCCCAAGTATTCCCCCAGGCACCCCTAAGCACCCCCCTAAGCACCCCCTAGAGCAGCCCCTAAACACCCCCCCGAGCACCCCCCCGTACATGCCCCTAAATGTCCCATCGAACAACTTAGTCAGCGCTTAGTCGGCATATATACGGGGGTTGTTTTGGGGGATGTTTAGGGGCATGTATGGGGGGATCCTTAGGGGGGTAACTTAGGGGGGTGCTCGGGGGGTTGCTTTGGGAGGGTGTTTAGAGGGTACTCCAGGGGCTGCTTAGGGGGTAGTTTGGGGGGTAACTTAGGGGGGTGCTTAGGGGGTTATTCGGCTGAGTATTTAAGGCTAGGTAGTATAGTAGTATATTTATGGTATTTAATACGAAATTTATTGAAAATTGATTTAGTGGTTTGGTTTTGTCCTACTGTTAGCCGTCGTCCGCCATGAAAAGACATGGGCTAGAGAGATTCCGGGGACTAACTCTATCACCCAGGCGGTCAGTTCTAGGGCATCTCTAAGGGACCTATATCAGCCCTCCAATTCTTCCTGAGCATTCGTCTGTTAAGTAGTACGCTCGGTGAACATTGTATTAGCACCTTTCTAGTATCGGTTTGCCATCTTCGAAGTACTTATCCTCAAGCCTCCATTAATAGGAAATATCATTTGTTGCCTGTCACATGCCGTCCACTGCTGATTTTTCCACCTTGAGTGATGTAGCAACGCCTCTCCGATTTCCCTTTTTCCGGCACTGGGAAGAAATCACGGAGCTACATACCACTTAGTCTAAGTGTTCTTGTCAAATGGCGTTGTGATTTAGATTGCTTATGACGGGGGTATACATTTGATGTACGCCATTTTGGTATATATTGTGGGATGATGCTGTATTGCTTATGATCCCAAGCTCTTTTGGTGTGCTCTTAATGGTGGATATGACATAGCTGGCATTGTGTACTGCATGAGGACACTGTGTGAACGACTTCGAGAAGATCTAGGATGCAATACCAACCTGATAGTCTCATGGAGTGACATTCACCATATACGTCATACGGGCCTTCCTCACCAGACTCCCTCTCACTCACAATCCTATAAAGCAGCCAGCAATATCGGCAAAACATAACTTTCCGTATACTCCCAAATCGCATTCGAGTCCTGCGCCTGCCACGCCGCGCCATTATAAAACGTATTCCGCTGCCCATTCAGCGCGTATAATCTCTCATAAAACCCGTTTGCAATCGCCTCATTCGACACCTCCAGATTAAAGGGCGTGTGGGCCGTGAAGGCGACAAAATTCGGCTTGACGGACGTGCTGTTAATTCCTTGTGATATAGCAAGCCGCTTGATTTCGGTAAGGATATTGGCTTGCACGTCGGCTGCTGATAATGGTATGAACGAGCCGTAGAAGACTTGTACTAGGTCTGAAGCGCCGGTGGGACCGATGGAGTAGATGCCTGGGAGTGGGGGAATGTCGTACGGTGGATTACGCGGGTCGGCGGATGAGTAGGTTATGTTCGGGGAAAGTCCGGTGTTGTTAAGGACGCCGGAGTAGTAGCCGTTCGCGAAGAATTGGGAGAAGATTTCTGTTTCGTTTGCGGAGAGGTCGTAGCCTGTCAACTGGTCGACCATGGGTGGTGGGGTGGAGAGCAGCTTTCTTGCAATTATCAGTTTGGGCGGAGTGTTGTTGGTTCGAACTACGATCTTGACGTTTGAGGGTGAGGAGCGATCCATTGCTTGGACGGTGGTATTGAGGAGGACGCTGGAGCCGAGGTGTGCAAGTATGTTCTTGTACAGGTCGCCAACGTTGTGGGATGCTGGCGTAAGGCCACCACCTGTCGCGAATTCGTTGAGCGTATTGTTATTGAGGTATTTGAATAAGTAGATGGTGCTAATGTTCAAAATAGGCGAGTAGCCTTGATTTACAGTGAACACCGTAGGTATCAGTGCTGAGAGATTGTACTTATCCAAGAACTTGCCGAAGGGAAGAAGGAGGTCCCGAGCCACTGGGTATGTAAGGTTGAAGCCCGCTTCTAAGGCTGGGTACTTCTCGAGTTGGACAGCGTAGCCTTGGAGTGCCGCAGCAACATCCGCTCCAGCGGGTGGATCGTAGTTGACAGTATTTCCCGTGGAGAAGTCAATGTATGTTGCTGCCGTAGGGGCGAAGCTCAATGGTACCAACGGGACCCCAAAGCGGGCAAAATAGTTTTGGGCAACCTGGGTTGGGGGGAAGACAATGACGCCGAGATTTATGGGAACATTGCTCTGTGGATCGATGTAGGTCTCGGCATGGCCTCCAATATAATCGTTCTTTTCGATAATGACTATGCTTTTGTTGTTATCTTGAAGTCTAACGGCAGTATACACGCCTGCAGAGCCTCCGCCAACAACTGCAACGTCTGTTGTGATTACATCTTGAGGATCATACAGAGTAGGGTCGAAGCTATAGTCTGCAAGGCCCCAATGAGGAAAGCAACATAAGGCGACAAGCGCTTGGGACAGCAATGGAATATTCATCACGGGAACAGACTCGAGCAAATCGTTTAAAGCTCTAAGCATGCAGGAGAAGCGCTCGCACAAATCAAAGTATTCTAGGAATTTCGAAACGGAAAAACAAATCTTTTTAATGGTATTGTTTCATTGAGATATCTATAAGGAATAGAGAAGACGTCGTCATAGATCCTTTGGATTTGTACGCAGATTTGGTGTGAAATCATCACAAGCGGGGGTGGCTTTCTTTTTCAATATTACGCCAAGCAATACTATAGCGATTTTTGGAAGGGATTTACATGGATATCCTCGCGGGTTCTTCTCTACCAATGGGGCTTGCCATCCATGAATGGACCACTTGGTTCCTAAAAGCGACCGCGTAGCTTGATAGAGGCTATGGCCCCCGGAGTTCCCCGGTTAACGCTAATTTTAGGGGCTCCTCTAGGGGCTATTTCTACCGTCTGGGCCCTATCATTCCTAAGCGAGAGGTCTTATAGACGGTCGTGATGTTGATATACTCTAATAGGGCGACAATATTGACAAGCACCAGCGAGATATCATCGGCGACAGTGAGGTGCTAGCAATGAGGTGCTTGGTCGTGGTGATAAATAGTGCCTACCATCTTTGAATGGTGTTGCCGTCCTGGTTGGCAGGCCCCATTGGTGGTAAAAGCGAGCGACGAGATGTGTGGTAGGATATTATGCGAGTTCCTACCATCCATGGGGAAACACCGCATTTGCAAACTCTACTATAAGCGGCATGCTTTGCGGCTAACTCTCGTGCATTCAATTGCATAAATTCCGAAGGGCTCCGTTCCTCACCCGACCAATCGGTTGGGAGCTGAGTCACTGGATTTGGTAATCTTGCAGGACCTTCTGACGCGTCCCCTCAGCTTCTAGTAACGCTCATTTTGGGGTGGTGCTGCCAAAGCTCTGCTCGTACCTTTCGTAGCACCTCCCCGCCAGGAACTCACATTACCTGCTAATCGAGACATATACAAGAAGCGAGAAATGGAAATTTCTAAGCTTCGAAGATATGGCGAGGAGCAAACCGGTTCGGAGGAACATTCTAGGCAATTTCATCTCACCACCACGACTACCGCCAATAGCATTGCGGTAGACCATTTTACAGTGGTTACGGAGATCGGGGAAATTCCAGCTTCTTTGTACCCAGCAAGCCTCAATATCCAGCTTTTGTAGCTTCATCTACCGTAGATATGAGACCCACACGGACACCCTTGCGACCATGATAACATAAACCATGGAGATAAAAACAGCCAGATAGTCAAAACCTCCGACTTCTAGCAAGCTCTACTGTCTACCACGATCCCTCGACCAATCAGTTACATCGAGGCTCCCTCTCCCACCCCCCCATAATTGGACCTTTTAGACCATACTATCCGCCTCATGCATCCTCAGCTTCGATGCCGTGCGTGGAAAACCTATAGTCTTCACTTCACTGCCCACCATCAACTCCTTTATTGGCCTCGGTGGCAATGGTGGCGGCTCTCAATACGCCTGAATCGGGTATGCCTACTTCCTATCCTCGACCCTCATCCGGCATTTCATTGATCAAGCGTGGAATATTTTCGTGCTGAAGACACCAGCTTTGCTCTCCGTCTCACTCTTCGCTTTGGGCAGTGAGATCGCTGGAGAAGCGCATGATATCGCTATGCTTATCGCGGCCGGGCTGTCCAAGGACTTGGTGCTGGTAAGATCTTCTTCTGATGAATTGATAGTGTCCAATTTGCAGCTACAGCGTGAGAGTGTGAAGTATTTGGGTGTTGTGCTGGCAAAAGATCCGGGCATACTGGCCAAGCAATCTAGATATATATAGGCCTAGGTGGATGGTGAGAGTTTGCAGCTTAGAAAGCTAGCAAGTTACTGAGCAGAAGTTGCCGAGACGTTGGCTCACAGAGACAGGGAATGTCTAGGAGCAAACATGGGTGGTGGCCCCTAGTAACAGAATTGCATCGATCGAAATCTTCCCAGCATGCAGGCGGTGCTGCTAGCTGCGGCCGGCGACGATGCCATCGAGCACTAACAACCAACTAAATTGGTGCTATGATCTGCACTTGGACCAATTAACATTACAGTTTTCGAGCCTTACTACCAACCATCATAATGTAATGACCAATTCATAACCTTACAAATGCCTCCCTCAAAATCAGCCACAGGTGCATAACCAAGTTTTTCCTTTGCCTTTTCGATACGGTTGATGTGCGTAAAGCAGGAGTACTTGATCTGCTGCTTGCTAAGCAAGCCCGGTCTCCTGTTTCCCAGTGTGAATATCATGAAGAGCCATTCTAGGACAATTGCTGCTGTCATGGCGAGCGCCGTGGGAAGTGTGCGTACGTGCATTCGGATGAGGTTCACGGCTAGCGGCTTCCCTTGATGTTCGAGGGATGCCCTTAAAGCGATCGCATTCATTTTGGTTTCATTGGATTTCCTCCGCCAACCTTTCACCTTGAAATCCATCTTACTGACACACTGTCCGGATTTCGCATTTGCAGCAATAGTTCCACATTACTATCCTTAACCACATTCAATACTCTTTTCCTTGCAGCTGCCAGCGTTGCCCCAGCTTTCGAGACGGGCTCAGCACGATGTTTCCGGAACAGAGCCGCCATTGTTGCCACAAATTCCACTTGCGCAAACTTCTTGCCAGGGCAGTTCCTCGCGCCTTCGGACCATGCAATAAAGGTCCCTTTCTCGGGTTTCAGCAGCGTTTCGTAGTCAAAATGGTTGCTAAGTTCGCCTCGCCCCGCCTTGTCAGAGCTGAGGATCCATCTAGAAGGGCGCCAGGTCAATGAATCTTGGCCCCAATACCGAGGATGTGTTTGCAGTGCCATCAGATTGGCCACAACAAGCGTATTCGGAGGAATGATAATTTCCTGATTCCCCCCTTGAAGGACGCGAGACTGACTGCCTGTATATTTAGGCACACCAGGAAGCGGATTGTATAGCCGCAGGGTCTCAAGCTAGCCTGAGAGTTAGCTTTGACGAGGAATCGAAGTTCGACGCTGTGAAGACGTACTAATACAGCAAGGCATCTTTTGAGTCGAGGGAAAACAACTTCATATCTCCATGTCTCGCTTTTATCGGTTTGGAGGTAGAAGTCTAGCTCCTCTCCTATCCAATCTTGGACTTCTGGGTGAGCAACAAGAAGTAACACGCTGTACGCCAATGAAATGGCTGTCGTATCATGTCCTGCAAAATTGAAGACAAAGACGTTACCCAGTATCTCATCGACGCTCAGAGGTCTCATCTCATGCGATTTGCCATCCATGTAGGTTCTTTCACTTCGGCCCACCCCAGTAACTTCATATTGCACTTCCGATGCTCGCACAAGGTTACTCATCAACGTCCCGGATCCAGGTTTTCCTTCCGCAATTAGCCGCTTTTCCTGTGTAAGCTGTTCCAGCATGTATTCTCGAAAATCAGTGATGGCCCAGCCGATCTGTCGCCACTTTGTAGGCAGAAATGGAATCTGAAACGCTATCGATGGTAAGACGAGGACTACTAAGACATTCTGGAGGATGATTGACAAAGAATCTCTGTAGGTGGATCGTTGTCGAATCCCAGTGGTCTTTGCAACACTCGTGAACGGGTACGATTTCTGAAACCCTACATACGCCAGGACGTGTAGAGCTAGAGTCCGTAAGTCTTCTGGCGTGTTCTTTGAACCATCTCTACTTTCTAAAAGCCATGAATTGACCATATCAGATGTCTGGCGTATCGACTCTTCCCACACAAGACAGCTCTTTTGTTCATTGAAAGGTGCCGCTGTAAGTTTTCGTTGCCGCTGCCAATCTGATCCTTCGGCCTGCAAGCAGAAATGAGCATTATATTATCCAGGGGTATTAGTTGTTTCTTACCGTGGCAACATTGGGCCCGAAAACATTGAGCATATCTGGAACATAATTAGCCATAGCTTGGCCAAGAACTTGGGTAGCCTATTTTCCTACCACTCATCCACACAGGTCTTCCAAAATCCCGACTTCGCGAGAAGATGTCGCATGCGGCTTCTGCATGACATGTGTCGAACCAATTCTTGTCTGGCGTGACCAAAATCCAAGCATCGCCCAACCTCTGATGGGTCTTGTATCTATCATGGAATTCCCACCCGAGTCGACAGTATCGGGTCACTGAAAAGTGGTCGAAAGGAAGATGTTTGAAAATGGACGAGAATGAAGTCTGGAGGGCAATCCAAAAAGGGTTGTCAGGACTAATTAGAACGCACACAATAGGTATATTAAGCTGAGAAGCGCGATGGTAGTTGAGTAGAAGGCAATACGCGTTGTAGATGCACCAGAGTGCTGGAATAGCGGCTAGCAATAGAAGAGCTGCCATGGGGAAATGATGGGCAAAGCTTGTATAGGTCAACAAGTTATCGTAGACTGCTGCGCGTTGCGAGCGAGCATGAATTCTGGGGACATGTACCGATAGCTCACTAGAAGTAGTCGCTCCACTTTAATTGGGGGTTAGTGCTCGATGGCGTCCTCGCCGGCGGACGCCGCAGCGATACTAGTAGGGGGCCTTACCCACTTCTGCTCCTGATTCCCTTTCAATTCTGCCATCTTCGCTTCTACTCAGCATCTCGATGGCATTCCACTACATATTCTTTGTAAGCTTGCACCACCTTTCGCACCGGTATATATCAATATAGCTAGCCATCGCGCCCCAAGTATCTTGTCGTTTAGACGGTGGGGGTCATGGTGATGAGTCTCCGCTCCCGGTCGCGGCCATTGGCAGCAGCGCCAGCATGGGCCGATGGCAGCGAGGAGTGGGCGCCTAGAGTTGGGTTCAGTCATCCAATAAAGATTATGTACAACCTCACTTTGCTAGCTTCCACCCTGACCAGAAGAGCACTAAGCAAAAATTCGCGTATCAAAAACCGAGTTATACCAGCGTTACCAACCACTTTTATGATGACTGTATCAAGATAGGCTGCACAGACAAATAAGGCGTCCAAGTGTGCTTATCTGCAGGAGTCTAGAGGATTCGGGAAAGGATGACTGTCTAACGTATATTTCCCATAATGCAAGAGCATAGCACCCTAGATGTTCGGAACAACTGCATCTCGTCTCATCTAGCTGATATGTGCAGAGGTAGCAGTGACGGCTGTTCTATTCCCCTACAGCTTTTGATAGGGGTATCTCCAGTGCCTCGGATTGCACCTCCACTTTGAGGACGGGAAGCAGACTCGCTACGACTGGACCCAACGGGTGATCACTGGTTGTAATATACTAAAATTTATGTTAAACCACCAGAGGCTTCCTGCAGCGTATTACCGTTGCTTATCACCCCTCGCAAAGCCTGTCGCCTCAAGCTTAGCTAACGGGACGTACCTACTAAGGTACCTACCAAGTAATTTACCTAGTGCCCGCCGGCTATTGGCGTATGTATAAAGCTTTCGAATCCTTCGAATCCTTGACGCTTAAAATCAAGGGAAGGAAATCCCCGCGCACGAGCGATTTGGGATTTGGAAGGATTCGAAGCTTTCGAATCCTTTGGCGCGTAAAATCCGAAAAAGACGACTTGGAAGAATTCGAAAGCTTTAGAAGTGTTCACCCACTCACACTGTACAAACCCTCTTACTGTACAGTCCTGTCGGGTTTGACCTAAAGCAGGTGCAAAGGGCCCGAAAAAACGCCCTAAAATTGGTCGCTGAAGCAACAGAATTAAGCCCCAAACTCGATTACTTTAGGGAGTCTTTCACGGCCCTTTCCGCGAGCCTTGGGTCCAGCCCCAGAGGGCTGTATAGTAAGAGGGCTGTATATTAAGAGGGTTTGTACAGTATAGGGGCGAATCCTTCTATGCATACGCCAATAGTTGTGCAAGAGCTCAACCCCTCGCTGTACAAACCCTCAACTTCTAACACCTCCTTCGGAAGTAAACGACATTCGTTATAATATTCCAGCATTTAAGCAACTGTAACAGATAGACATGATCGTACAGATTTTGCAGTTGTTACAGCACATCGGTTACGATAAAAATGGGAATATTGACTACCTCCGCCTGACTCTCCCTACTCTCGCTCTAGGATGGTTATCATGGCGCATATGGGCTTTCACTATAAAGCCCACTTTCCAACCCAGAGAGCCTCGAGAGCTACCATATTTGATTCCCAGTAAGCGCGACATTCCCAGTGCGTAGGGTCCTTATAGCTAACTAATTGTACCAAAGTCTTAGGTGCGTCCGCAAAGTTCTTGCTATGAGCTGAAAAAAATCGATTCATTCGTGCCCCCAGGCCACGCTATCAGTTTCTTTAAGGACACAGAGGGTACAATAACAAGAGCTAGGTATATTGAAGCCTCAGCGAATCCTTAGTATCTGGTTCCTCTGTCTAAGAAGCTTGCAGACTTTATTTTGGCGACTCTCGAGAACCTTTCGCGCTCACATTAGCCGGGGCACGACTTTACATCATAACAGCCCCTGAGGATGTGACAGAGATCTATAAGAACACCAAAACACTTACCTTCGACGAGTATGTTCGCGATGTCATGAAGTCTATTGGCATCAGTGATGATGGTATTGAAAAGTTATGGAAACCTCCCACTGGGATTGGGAAAGATCGTCTTCACAAAGCTGTAGCCCATGCAGGCGAAGACTACTACAGAGAGCAATTGCTTCCAGGCCCTCAGCTCGATATCCTATGGGAGCAAGTCTTGAGTGACATCGCTTCATCCATCCATTGGGACAATTTACCCGGGTCCATATTCAACAGAGCAGAGACTTCGAGATCATTGTCGCTTCTTGAATGGACTAGTGAGGTGCTTTTGAGGTCAGTAGTCAAGGGATTTTTCGGTGATAGACTGTTGCAAATGGACCCACAGCTGCTGCAAAACTTTGCAGCATTCGACAAAGAAAGCTGGAAGCTTACTTACAAGCTTCCACGCGGTGTGGCGAAAGACATGTATGACGCGAAGGACAAGATGGTAAGGTCCGTTAAGGCTTATCTCCAATTACCCCAGGATCAACGGTCCGAGGCAACATGGCTTATCAAGAAACTCGAAGTTGAGGCTGGTAAAGTGAACATTGATGTCCAAGATCTTGCTGCAATGATCACTTCACTTGCATGGGTGTAGGTCTAAGCAATACTCCGAGGCTCCCACATAATGTCCGCATCATTTCTCGAAGCTGATTAGCTATAGAATTCTGAGCAATGCCTACAAACTCTGTTTCTGGGTCATGGCTTACCTCGTCTACGACCCTTCACTCTACGCAGTTATCAAGGCAGAAGTTACAGTGGCTGTCCGTGATGGCCTTCCTGGCCTTGAAACCAGGTTGGAAGAATGCCCGCGTCTTGCGGCACTATATGATGAAGTCCTACGCCTGACTGCGAGTTCAGCGTCAATTCGCACCGTCGAGTCCGATACACCTCTAAGGAATGTGGTTCTCTCCGCAGGTGGTAAGGTATTGATGCCTTTCCGCCAGTTGCATTTCAATAAGGAGGTTTTCGGCATCAATGTCGACGAGTTCGACGCTGAGAGGTTTTTGAGAGATAAAAGCCTGGGTAAAAGCTCAAGCTTTCGGCCATTCGGTGGCGGAGCTACATATTGCCCTGGCCGGTACGTGGCCAAACGAGAGGTGATGGTCTTCATCGCTCTGGCCATGTCTCAATTCGATGATATCAGGTTGGCAGAAAAAGAGCAGTCTGCGTTCCCGAAGCTTGACACTAGAACTCCGAGCCTTGGGATCATGATGCCAATGGCGGGAGAAGACGTACAAGTGCTGGTCCGGAAGCGTGGGCCCGCTTGATTGGAAGAAACTTGCTGACCGCAGCCCAGTCAATGGAGCTATAGAGTATATCTAGATTTCGGTGTACAACCGCTGTCAAGCAAACGGGTCTGCATACCCAAGCATAATCAACCAATCAGTCATACTGACACTTCCCCTGCTACCCACTATAACTGGACCTTCTGCACCATACTATCCGCCTTCTGCATCCTCGACTCCGCTGTCGCGCTAAATTAGTAGTGCTCTACTGTTCTGAATGGTAGACAGGCCATACGAGGTTATACAGACATTGATCGGCCGAATACTCAGCTCTAGGCCCCTACTCAAACCAACAGTGGGCTATATGATGTCATGCCGGCTTTCCTTAACCGCATTCCAAAGATCATCAGCTGCTTTGAGTACCGTTTCCGGCAAAGGCCCCTTTTTCATGATATTGACCGCCTCCCAAACTTGCTCTGCCTTACTCGCACCTACAATGACACCATCTTCATCCCCTAGTGCTGAGTGATACATAATCCAGCGGATCGCAACCTCGATTGGTGTTACATTGTATACCTTCATGTCTTCATCAAACTTCTTCATAGCAGAACGTAGGTCTTCTGCCCCAAAGAGCTTCTGTGCGAACTTGCCGAGAGGGTTCTCGTCTCCAAAGCGGGTACCTTTATGCTCATTGTTGACGAATTTACCAGTTAAGAACCCGGCAGCGAGGGGTCTAAAAGCGTTGAAGGTCATATCGTAAGAGCGTAACATAGGCAAGAGTTTTGTTTCTACACCGCGCGTGATGAGATTGTATTCGCCTTGATAGCAGCTTGGCTTCTGTAGACTTTTCTCCTCGCATATACGAAGAATCTGTTCCAGCATTTCCGGGGACATATTTGATACTCCCCACTGTCGACGCAAGCGTGTTAGCTAATTTCCAAGTGGCCAAGCACATTCCACCTACAGCCTGGCAACGACCTTTCTTGATCTGTTGATTGAATGCTATGACCTGCTCTTCAAGTGGGGTAGATGGGTCTGCTCTATGTGTATATAAGACGTTCACCTACAAGTACTTTTAGTCAAGGATATTGTTTCAAAGCCTGGGCTATTAGTGGGAGAGACAGTTATACTCTGTCGGTATGCTTCAGACGCTGCAAACTTGCAAGCAAAGACTTCTCTACTGCTTCACTAGTCAAGTCTCCGCTCCCATCCGTCTTTGTGTCGGTATAGACCTTAGTGTCGACAAGGAAACTTCCACTTATATCTTGTGTCTCGCCGATCAGCTCCTCCGCCCTTCCTGGTTTCATTGGCGGGTAACGAGCGGCTGAATCTAGACGATAGATCCCCAAGTCTGGAAGCTTCTCGAGAAGCCTTTTGACAGTTGCAGGGTCTTGAAATTCAGTCAAATCCATACCAAAGGAGGCGGTCCCAAATATAACCTGAGGAGCCATTATATGAATATCGTATCCGCTGGCTGCTTGATATGTCGAAGTGTGCACGAAGGTTTCAATGTTGGCACAGTTGAGCGAAAATTCTTAAGGGGGACAAGCGCTGACTCTCGTCGCTAGAGAAGGTGTTGGACCAATCGGTACAGAGATAAGGTAGACACGAAAAGTCTTGATTTGCGCTAATGGTTTTAGCGCGCAAAGAGCTAAGCCCCATGAGCTGGCCTAGAAGGGTGCCTAAACAACACCCTCATGGGGCCCCCTAACACGGGGCTCCTAGCACCCAAGTAAGGGGCTCCTGGCACCACGAATTAGGGGTCCTTCGCCTAATCTCCCTCAAAGTCTAGGCCTCGCAGCCCCTAAAATATCGACACGCTCCAGGGGCTACGTTTGGAGCTAGGGTTAGGGCTTCAACGAAAACAGTTAGCGTAAATCAAGACATTCCGTGTTACCCCCCGTATGCCAGCGTCACTATTCTAGGGTTCTCTACCGCTATCCATTGCCCCCTATATTTGTTGAGTATTATCACGGGAAGATAGATAGATTAGGTCTTCTTTAGACTACCATACCTTATCCACGTAGACAAGTGTTTCTACAGCCGTAGTGGCCGAAGACGTATAGATCAAATCCTTGACGGAAGGAGCATCAGCGGCGATGGTCAGAAGATCTTGGGTACCTCTTACTACGGTCTTCGGGTAGGTCTTTGCACTAGCGGAAATCATTGGCGGACATGCTACATGTACAATGACGGTAGACTGGATAGCTTGTACACTATTGCGAATGCTCATTAAGTTCGAGACATCACCAACGTGGTGAGATACATCAGGAAGTGCGGCTTACTACAGAAGTTGATGTGCCAGGCTCTTGAAGGTGATGGCGTATGATGTGAAAGCCGACAAAGCCAGAGCTTCCGATTGCTAGGACTGATGCTAATTTCATAGCTTCATGAGTTCCATAACGGTGTTTTGACGATGATGGTCGTAATTGAACAGGAAAGAACGGAAGTTTAGTAGTACGGAGAGTGAAAAATGTCTTGATTTACGCTAACGGTATTAGCGTGCCAAGAATACATCCTTGTTAGACTACTCCTAGAGCGGTGCCTAGGTACCTAGACAGCACCCGCTACTGGGCTTCTAGTAGGGGATCCTCAAGATTTTATAGGGGCCCTTCGCCTAAAAACACCCACCAAAAAGCCAAAGTCTGAGCCCCAAAGCGCCCCGAAGATGCAGGCGTGCCCCAGGGGCCTCCTCTTATATCAGGGTTAGGGCTTTTACGACAATGGTTAGCGGGCCCGCAAGTCATCGCATAGTATGTCCCGTTATATAATACTAGATCGATAGCAAACTTCGTAGCAGGGTTAAATTGAGTACCCTTAGCTTGATTGTACCACTTCTAGCCTATTAAGGCCCGCAGGGTGCTCAGCAAATCTTCAAATAGCGCGAAACTAAGTGTCTCGATAACGCCTCACACCTTCGAAATCTAGATCGGCCTGAATCTTTCCGTCGTATACATTATGCAGACACGGAGGTCGTGGATTGAGGAGCTTTGAGCTCTGGTAAAACAATGCTCTGTGCCGCTGATCGTCGCTCCGTTTCTGACTAGAACTCGGCTTGAGTCAGGTCGCCAGAATCTTGTTGACAGAAGAAAGGAGCGCTTGTAGCTTGCATTGGGTACCGGTTGCGTTATCATCAAAGAATCAAAATCGGGGAATCGGGCCCGCAGAGTACATAACTCAGCCGCCCACAGTATACACCGAATTTCGTCAGTGAGGGAGCCAACCTGCAGAATAGCTTTTCGGACTCGCAGTTCAGCATCAACCATGTTGTTTCTGTGCGTCTGCGGCGAGTCAATGAAGGGCATGTACGAAAGATTGACACTCTTCTACGCGGACGGTAGGCAACTTGCATGAAGAATTGGTCAGGAATTATTGCGCAGGCTTAGACCGTCCCTCGCTCTTAATCCCCAGTTACCTGCTTGTAGGCTTTGCGACCTAGTTTTGGCACATCCTTCTCCTCCCTCGTCCTCTATCTTGCCATCTTTTTTCAGTCCCTGTGTTTCTCATCCGTCCATTCCCGCTGCAGTCAATTGCCACCTTCCTACAGACATTTGGGAACCCAAGCCAGCATGGGTACAGCAAATTCCGTGAATCTTGATCCTCAAGAGTTGTATAGCCTCTCGCATACTCCCGCAATCCAACCGCCTCCTGGTGTCGAGCCCAACTTTGTCAATCCGGCGGACAACAGGGAGCCTTTGATAGTGGTGGCATCTTTATTCCTGGGCCTCGCCTCGATTTTCGCCTTGACTCGAGCATACGTAAAGACGTTCATTATTCGCAAATATTCTTGGGATGACTGTGAGCTTGAACAAAGTCACCTTTAAAGATGAACGGTACAATTGACAGGCAATATAGTGACCCTATTTATCGGTCTTGTCAGTAGCTAGGATCTAAACCCGACCTAAATGCATAGAGCCAAGAACCAACTAACACATGCTTAGGTTGGGACTGTCTCCTATTCTGTGGCTTGTTTCTGGGGTAAGAGGCCAATGCCGCGCTCTAACAGAATCACCAACTCATATAGCAACTATAGGCGCGCAGAAGGGTAAGATTGGATTACACGAATGGGATCTTAGTGTCATTGATGTCACTAGCCGAAATCTGATTATTGTAAGTTGAAGCATCCACTCTGCCGAATCTCAAAATCAAGACTGATGCATGTACACGTTCAGCCGCTCTATCTCCAGGCCGTCCTATGGCCTCCAACAATGTTGTTTACGAAAGTATCGTTTTTTATTATGTATCTTGACGTCTTTCACTTGATGCGGTGGCTTAAGATATCTGCATACATAGGCGGCATACTAACAGCTCTCTTCTACGGTGCCATGACGGTGTTTTCATTCATGATCGCACCTGCACCGTACCACAAAGAGACGGCCCACGACGTGGCATTAAGTCTGGACTTCACAGTACCTCAATCATGCGTTGGTCTGGTCATCGATCTGTACATATTGATATTACCAATAATGGGTGTCCTTAGACTACAGATGTCAACACGACGCAAGGTCGGCGTTATATTGGTTTTTTTGAGTGCTATTATGTACTGAACCCCTCTGTTCTCTCATTCGGTCGTCTCTTCGGACTGACTAGCTGTAAAGGGCTTGCATCGGGTCACTACTCAGCATCTACTACAAAAGAAAGCTTGAGCAAACAAGGGATACAACTTGGGCCCTTATACCCATGAAGACTGCTAGGTAAGAACAAATTGCTGTCAACTTGTTAGCCCGGCTACGTAGGTTATAACAAATTTCTAGTCTATTGGAGGCGTGTATCGGTATTATAGTCGCCTGCATGCCGTCCACCTCTCGCGCCTTCCGCTACCTATCGCCGGTTTACGAAAAGATAAAAGCCAGCTTCCTCAGCTCGCGCTTCGCCAGCATCGGCCCAAAACTCAACCGCAGTGCGCAAGCCTTATCGAAGAATAGGTCAAGCGAGCATACGTCTTGCAAGAATGACGGCAATCCCAATATTCGCATCAAGCGCCCCTACAAATATCTCGACGACTACAGGCATCATTTCCCCAGCAGCAAAACGTTCATAAATGGCGAGAGATATCATGGGATTGAAAGTGATGGTATCCACTTAACGTACGAGATGCAGCAGTCGGACTACCGACTTGATACGGAGGCGGATTCGAGCACATTCAATGCCACCGATTAGACGGTGGTTAACTGCTCTATGTAGGGTGGTCTAGGAAGTGGTGGATGCCATAAGCCTTAATGAATAACACTAAGCGTTCCTTTAAGACTCAATTCCCCGTATAAACACTCTGCAGGGATAATGATTCACCGGATGCGCCGCACCCTCTTCAATCTGATATGCCCGCTCACCTCTGTAAGTGCGTAGACCTTTGCTGGGATGGAGTCTATCCCACTCATCATAAGCAGGTGCGAAGTCGAACTGCCGTACTATGCAGGCTAGTATTACACGCAATTCAGTCATCACAAACCCCTGAGCGACACAATTCCGAGGTCCAATTTCGAAGGCCCGGTAAGCACCTTTCGGTGGTTGAAGCTCAATGCTGCACTCGCTCAGCCAACGCTCCGGGATGAAATCGTCAGGTCGATTCCAGTAGGCGGGTGCCCGGTGCATTTCTGAATGGACTATAACTACTGCCTCAGTATCTTTCGTTGGGCAACGGTTTCCTTGGTCGTCGATGAGATCCACATCTGGGCTGCCGGCTCGGCTACTGCCTCCGGGAGGAAACAGGCGTAATGATTCCTTGACAACGGCCGTTGTGTATGGTAAAATGTTAGCGAGATGAGCCTGCTCTTTCAGCATCGAAGGGGCTGCCGATGGGTCCGCCCCGAACACTTCATCATGCTCGGCGCGAATCCGGGCAAGTGCAGCGGGACTTTTGGCAAGCAGATAGAGAATATAGCAGATTGTGCTACTAGTAGAGTCGTGACCCACGAAGACAAAGAGGCGAATTTGGCTGATGGCAAATGCCCGGAATTCTGAGTCAAGTTTCTCGGGACTCGATTTTCCATTCCCGAGGAGATATGCTTGCAAGACCAGGTCGATGATTGATCTGGTGGAGTTGCCATCAGGATCCCTCTTGTATGAGTTATACCTCTTGTCGAGCTCCTTTCCGATATAGTCATCCATTTTCCGACCATTCCACCAATGCACAGTAAGTCGTACGACGTTCAAGTACTCGAGAGGGTTTGTCTGCGCGTTGGCCTGATGCCATCGGATCTGGCTCAGCATACAATCCGCTAAGGTGTTATAACCTCTTTGAGCGTTTAATGAAGCGTTCCTGCTGATATATGAGTACTGATACCATCTGTATAAGAGTGTTCACAACTCACAATATGGCCTTTCCGATAGCATCAATAGTGAATCGCAGCGTTATCAAGTCGAGATGGCACATGTTCTTTCTCAGAGCAAGATCTCGCAGAGTATCGCAGTAGACCAAGGTATCATCAACTATTCCAGGCACCAGCGATAGGATATGATCAGGGCTAAATGCCTTGGTGAAGACCGCGCGCCATGGCCTCCACATGTGTTCGGGCAAGTCAAACAAGCTGGGTCCACCACAGATAGGCTTGAAGAACCGAGGCAACAGCTTCGGTCTATGTACAGAAGTGGCCGGGTTGGTGTGTATCTGTGTAGCGACGTCCGGGGACACGGTCACAAGGAAAAGGCCGCTCACAGGCCATAAGTCGAGATAGAAGACTCCTCCTTGGGAGAAATGTTGACGAGCTATATCGCTGAAAGCACTCTGATAGTGCGCATTGCTAGGCAGCTTGTCCAGCATGGACTTTAGGTAAAGCAAGTGCCCGAAGAAGAAATTGTGACCAGGGGCAACAGGCTACAGAATATCAGCGGTACATCCTTGTCGATTATCTACCGTTGCTCACCAATCCCATTTTCTGCCTTTCATATATCAAGTTTCGTGCGTGGTAGAGCTGAGTGAAGAAGTATGCGGCTGATATTGCGCCAGTAGTTACAACCAAAGCCACGACGATCTGGACTGAGCTTTGAATAGCCATGACGCAGGTGATCAGTGAGTCTCTAACATTTGGTCCTCAGCATCCAGTGCAAAGGAGATGGCAAATGTTGGCTTTGGGTACAGGAAGACATCGCGTACGGAAGGATCATTAAGGTACATTATGTTTCAGTCCGTTGGTACCGTAACAATGAAAGCTTGGTTTTCATTTTGGCTAGCAAGGAAGCAGTTTTTCGATATTGGATTGGAAGGGCGAAATTGCAGCTTCAAGAATGGGCATTCAAAGCTTTGATTTTTACAGTCACAATTTGGAAGTTGCCCCTCACCCTCAAGATACAACACTTCTTCGATCATCGATGATAGGAATTCTTCAGAAGTTGTATATCGAATGTTCCAGCTGTAGAGCCACTAGCATGAAACCTATAGTCCATCCCCCGTCACACCTGAACTCGCCCTTCTACCTTTTCCCATAGCTCCTCATTCGGAATACCTTCGTCGTCATCTTTTGCGAAGAGGGAATAAAAGATATGCGGAATGAGTATGGGAAACAACAGAGCCCCAAAACGAATAAATAGTCGAGCAACACGTTCAATGTTTTGTGCAGATATGGGTTGAGATTGCATTATAAGGCAACGATCGTGGCCCCATTAGTTGATGATTCGTACTGGGCGTCAAACGTGCAGTCCAGCTGAAAGTTTCCGGCACAGCGCATGCAACTAGTAGGTAAACCCAGAATGTAACCGTGCCACATGTATCCACATTTATGTCAATGATTGGTTGTTGACATGCACAACCAGCCACTCTGGCACAGTCGGTTGCTAGAAGTAGTAAGAATGCCACGTTTTAGAAGTATGCCAAGCCACTAGGCGACCAAACAGCGTGTGTACTTCCATTAGTCGCATCCTAAGGCATACACCTAACAGAGCTTAGCGCGCACAAAACGCTAGTGTTTTTTACAGGCCACTAGAAGTTTCCATTGCCCAGCAAGGATAGATGGCTGCATCTCTTACTACGCTCTAGACTTAGACCATTTAGCGGGTACTTTAGGCGAAGGGCCCCTAATTAATAAAAAATACTCGGGGTGGAGGCTCTATTATCAGCCCCTAAAGCGGGTGTTGTCTAGGTAGAAGAGTTCACCCCCTTACTGTATAAACCCTCTTACTGTATAGCCCTATAGGGCCGGACCTAAAACTGGCGAAGCGGGCCTTAAAGATGCGCTAAATCCGGGACGCTTCAGGGACTCTTCTCATCACCCGGGGGGCCTGATTTAGGGGTCCTTAGGGAGTCCGTTCCGGGTCCCTTTAGGTCCAGCCCTATAGGGTTATACAGTAAGAGGGTTTATACAGTAAGGGGGTGAACTCTTCTAGGCACCTCTTTAGGGCTAGGGCTGTAGGGCTAGAAATCTTGACACGCCAAGATAATTTGCGCAAATTAAGACTTACATTTTCACTCTCCGTACGGTTGATAGGTGAGTTCTTCTATTTATGGCTTTAGATACCAGACAAGAAAGGTTCGGCAACGGGCTTCTGCTCCCTGTCGCGGCCGATGGTAGCGAGGACTAGAGGCCTAGAGCTAAGGATTCGTGTCGGACAAATCCTGCAACATGGTCACGTTGCTTAAGCCGTGCGTACATCAAAGTATTTAGGGAAGTGTCATGTTTGTGAGCACGGGAAGACGGGCGGCATGCTACATCAGTCCATTGAGCAACCCCAAAAGGGAAGGTTAATCGACACGTAATTCGTGCGCTTTGTGCATACTTTCACCGCAACACTGTGCCATTTTAGCTGGTCCTCTGATTCTGTGTGAGGCTGAAGTCTCTCATTTCAGATTTGGTCAGTAGGCAATGATGTTGGTATACATGTGCCCCTGTTAGAAACATGTGCATATGTCGAGGTATTTGGGGGCGTTCCAGGAAGTGCAAAGCAAAGAGATATGATTGCACTAGCTGAGAAAATTTCTTACACTTTGCAACGCGCAGCCACAAGAAGAATACATTGAGTTATCCCAAAAGCCGGCCAACAATGCCATCATACAAAATAACAGACTCCTGAGTCGCCACCCATCTCCTTCGGCCTAGAACTTCTCCCGGAACCACTCGTTCCCAAGACACCATATTAATGCCGCAGAAATCCTACCCACCAGTGTCAGCGAATAAGAAAACTTCTCTGATAATGACTCTCGGTCGCATGATGGGATCTACCGTTCGCGGTGGGGACCAGAACTTGCATCCCTAGTCCAATGGCAGGAGCAAGTTTCTGTGCCCGCAGGCATATTGCAATAGAGATAACGGCGAGGAAGGCTAAATAGATGATAATGTTCGGATGATGGACCGCTGCAGGCAAACCCGAGGCTAAGGTGTCAAGGAACTTGTTTGTAGGCATCATTGTTGGGTGGACATTCAGTTCAAGGATGAACAGTTTCGTTGCAAAATGAAAGAATGAGTCAATAGCGAAAGGACTTTCAATATAGCTAAATCTGAAAGTCCGGTATTGTGAGATGTTACCTTACGTAAAGAGAATTTTCCAGTTGAGAGCGAGGAAAAGCTGTTGTATCAAGTATCTCGGTTGATGAAACTCTATTTTCCCCGCGCTAATTCTCACGCGAACCTGCCTATTTATTATGGGTCATGCGTGAACTCGGGGCGCAGCTGCAGGTTCAACGGAGCTCGCACATCACAGGTGCTATCATACAGTCAGTCGAATAAACCCAATCTAGGCTACTCTGCTCTCTGCGGCTATAGAGATGCAGAACACCTTTATAAGCTACAACTTAATTTAATACTACAGTGGTGGAGGCGAGATTCCTACTATCTGACAACCAGATCTATGCATTTATAGATTCTGTCATGACTCAGTAGCTTCTGTTGAGGTTGTAGCTTCGCCCAGCTTTTCTAATTCACTGTGCTCCCTACCTACCATTTCTTCCGTCTGAGGCCCCTTCAAGGTCTTCCACTCCATGAAGATTGCAAATGGCATGCCAAGGACTATTGCTGCTAGTGCAAAGTATAGAACGTTTATGACAGCTTGAGCGTAGCAAGCTTGAAGGGCGCGCAACACGGTATCGTCAGTAGTCAGGCTTTTCAAGTTCGTTGCACCTGTATGAATTACACTTTGAGCTGGGATTCGGAGATGATGTCGGGAGACTTCAGAGGAAAGAGTATTCACGAGGATTGTTTGTCCAATTGGTAGCGTAAGGGCCCTGAAAGAGATTGTCAGCTCATGTAAAGCACGGCTTTTCGACGGGATTTACCCCCCAAGCTGAGAGAAGAACACGATTATAGCTGTTTAGAAGAATCTGATCAGTCAGAGAGACCCAGAGGATCAAAAACAGACCCACCATTAGCAATCGGCGCATCTGTTTCGCTGGCATGCAAGTCAGCATAGGGGAGCGATCAATTACAGATGGTGCCAAATACCTCATAACCACCTGTACAGCTGTGTAGGGCAGCTGCACTCCAACGCCAATACCTATACCTGTTATAACCATATAAGCAGCCCAACGCACTGTATTTGTATTTAAACCAATCGTGCTAAGTAGCCCAGTGCCAATAGCACCAATGACAACGCTCAAAATCATGAACGGAACCTAGAAGGAGTCAGTCATTTAGATGCAAGCACAATTGTAGAAGTAGGCAATCACATAGTGCCCAGTTTTGGTCACTATAGCTCCAATGACAACGATTGCAACGACCTCGGAAACTGCGAGAGAGATAAAGCGGACTCCGCTTTCAGTTGCTGATTTACTCTGGACGGCCTGAAAGTAGAATGGCAAGAAATAACCGTCCTGTGGTGGCCGTCAGCTATCAAGGGGCTTGGCAGGCGAGTGATACGAAACCCACAATATAATTCGATGCATATATTAGAAACGAATAGCAAGCACTCATGAGGAGTGAGCGTTGCTTCAGAAAGCGCAGAGGTAGAGTGGCCTTCTCTTTGAGTTTCCATTGTATAAACACAAATAGCGATAAGAGCAGACCGAATCCAACAAACAGTCCGATTATAGTCGAAGATTTCCAAGGTTTAGTCGTACCGCCCCACTGTAATGCCAGAAGGACACAGCAAATAGCAGAAATCAGGACAATTGCTCCCAAGATGTCCATGTGTAGTATCTTGACCTTGAGTGGCAGGGACCGGTCCCTATCATCAAGTCCTCTGAGCTTAAGAAAGGACAACACAAGAAAGAAGACAGGTCCCCCGACGGGAACATTACTGGAGGCGCCTCAGCTGAGAGTCCTCGTGAAGTCTGGAATGATATACGTACATCCAAAAGCACCATCTCCAGCTAATATCGCTTGTAAAAGCGCCACCCAAGACAGGTCCGAAGCATGTTGCCAGGCCGAATACGCTGACTACTATGCCCAGGTGTACAGGTCGTCTCGTGAGTGGGACCGTGTATCCTACGATACCCAGAGCTCCTTGGAACAACCCCGCTGCGCCAACCCCTGCGATAGCTCGGCCAATGATGAACATTGGAGAATTTCTAGCGGCCGCGCAGATAATGGAGCCGACTGTTAATTCGCATGAGTAGGCGAGCTATAGTCCTTCACGAAGAATGTCTTACTCTCAAATATCACGATCGAAATGAGATACGTGATCTTGACATCAAAATATTTGTAGATATTCCCAAAGGTAGGCTGCAAGGCAGTAATGGATAAAAGGTAAGCAGAGCCATACCATCCGACGTCGTCCAGTGAATTGAAGACCGTGGTTATTTTGGGAATGGCAACGGCTAGGATAGTGTTGTCGATAGCAATAAGCAAAGTTCCTAAGCAGAGAGAGCCAGTAATGATAGCAATTCTCCAACCAGTGGGATACTGCTCTGTACTTTCCAAGGTCTCTACCTCTTGGCTGACAGCTTGGGGATCCGTAGCGCTGCCGGGACTGTCTTCCATCGGTATCTAAAATGTGAGTTTAGTCGACGTCTTGGCAAGTCTGACCGAGAAAAGGGACGAAAACGAATATTGAGCATAGTGATTCAGGAGGCTTCGCCCCGGAAGTTGCGCGTTCCGAGTTTGTTCCGCAACCCTGTCACCTTGCATGCGTTGGTCGAATGAGTGAGGGATCCTACATGATAGGCTAATCTGTAATATTTCAATGATACATGTTGCGAAACATTCGATACTAGAACGTCGCCATTTCGTAAGCAAAATTCTATAATAGCTATCCTACGGCTACGTTGATAAGCCCTAAGGGTAAAATTTTAGGTCGGATCTTCGGGGCCTCTACCCCAGGTCCTCCGCTACCAGCCCCTAAGACTCGACGGGAATCCCCACCTAAAGTAGGTTTTTAGGGTCAACCTATTCAACCTAATAGCCATTATATAGCTGTTGCCATATCGCTGTCGCATAGCTATCAGATCGCAGTTGCCCATATCGCTACTGCTTAGCTATCACATGACTATCAGATCCCTATTACCATATCGTTGTTGCATAGCTATCGCATAGCTATCATATTATCAATTGTTAATACTATATCGCTACAGAGATTGACACGAAAAGTCCTGGTCTTCCGCAATCTTCTCACTGTCCCTGCATGCTGGATTTTGAGCACCAATACCTAGACGACTTGCCGGAAATGCATCGATCATAGATCACATGCACCGTCGCAAGATTTGCCCCTTTGGACATCATTTGAGGTCTTTTCCCCAGAAAACATCCACAGACGAATCGTGCTTCTCGAAGATCCAGAGCAAGCCCTGCAAGCTGTGGAGATCAGTTTTCGGATCCTTCCTATCTTATAAGATTGCGAAATGTCATGGATACACATATCGTGCCTGTAACTATTCTATGCTAGCGCCGCGGTGGTTCTAAAATAGCGGGCGCACACACTAAAAATTATATATTTCAACTATTTCTTTAGAACTCAACTAGTAACTATTAGTAGGACCCTAAATCAAGTAAGATTAAAGCTATATATATATACGTCCTTTTACCCCCTTCTCCCTTCTAGTAGAAGACCTTGTTGTTGTTCTAGAACCCTACCACCGCTATATTAGCACCCCTATTAGACGCGTAGACGCGTCTCGATATTAAGCGCTATATATACTATAAATATAAGGTCAGCGAGATCATTAAGCGTATAGGGGTTAGTTAGATATAGATATTAAAGATAAGATATAATCTCCTAGCCTTTAATAGAATAATAGCTCCTAATATACCTTAGGGTTACCCCTAAATCTTAGATAAAAATATAGAGGCCACCTTTATAGAATAGCTAAATAAAAAGCTATTATCTTATCTATTTAAAATAATCTACTTTCTTTTTAATATATTTGATAGCTTAGAGGTTAGTAAGAAAACTATAGAAAACATCCTTTATTATTATAATTAGATATATAAGAAAGTAAGAGCTCTTCTTTATCTTTTTTTTATTCCCCTTAGCTAGTATACTAATCCTTAATAAGCTTCTTATAGAGCCTTATAATAAGACTAATATATATAAGATCTATAAAAAGTAAAGCTTTACTAGTAGACTACTCCTTAGTTTATCTTTCTAAATAAGACCGCCTTCTATAAGCGTATAAATAATAGGAAATATGGTTAGTTATAACTAGAAGGAGAGGTAGGAGTAAATACTTTATTTAAGTAGTTAAAAAGGTAGTTGGTATTGCCTATATATATAGTAGATAGCTATATTACCTAGAAGATATACTATAGCTCTATTAATAAGGCTATCTTTAATAACTTTATTTATAATGAGGTACTTTCTTAGTATACTCTAATAGTACTAGGAGGTCCTTGATTAGTTATAATTTTAGATAATATTAAAATCCACCACTTAGTAGAGTTAAGGATAATATATAAGTAAGTAGGTATTACTCTTATATACTTACTTACTTACTTACTAGACTATAATCTTATAGAAATATTATTTATAGTACTAAAGTAGTAGCTAAAGAAGTATAGCTATCTTATTAAACTCTATAAGTCTATACTAGCAGATTTTAAGCGTTTTTTAAATGATGTAGTACTTATATAAGTAAATAGGATTAATTATAAAAGGCTTTTTTAAAGCGTAGAAATCTACTATAAGGATTAAATAAATAGATGTTTAGGCCGTTATATATATATATATTTATATAGATATTTCGCTATATACGTAAATAGACTGATGTTTTTAGGAAAAAGTTAAAAAAATTATAATTTTACTTATTTAGTAGTTATTTTTTATAGACTCCTACTCTTTCTATTATCACTTATATATTATTATTTCCTAACTATAAGTGTTAATAAACTGTGTCTCTTCTATTATAGAAGAGTTTATTATATAGTTAGATATATTATCCTTTTTATTATTATTTAAGTCTAGATTTTTATCTAGATTATAGAACTAACCCTTTAGGCTTATATACTAAGTCTAATCTTATATTTTTACTTATAACGCTAATATAGGTGGCTGACTAGATAATAGAATAAAAGATTTAGTATTTTCTAAAGAGGATGAGTGATCTAGTATATCTAATTAATAAAAAATTTAGTAATTATGTCTAAATCTAAGTATTTAAGAATTTAATAGGGTGAAATTTTTAGGTAGGGCTGAGTAATTAACACTTAGTTATAGATTACCTATAAAATATTACTTAATAAGCAGCTTTTTATTATAGAAGTTTTAGTAAGCCGCGCTAAAAGCGGGATCTTTAAAATACCTAAAGGTAAAAAAGAGTAATTTATGAAATTTATGATTAGGCTATAGAATTAAAAGAAAATCTTAACTACTAACCTATTTTTTTACCTTCTAATAAGGCCTCCTATCGCTGGAATAAGCTTGTAGATTAGGTAAGATATAGGCTAATACTAATAGGTATATTCTATATATCTAGCTACTACTATAAGTTAGTATTAGGGTTCTTCTACTACTAGATCTAAGTAATAGTAATAAAAGCGTTATCTAGGGTATATCCTGCCTAATAAAAAGCTTTTTTTTAATACTAATCTAGTTAATCTTGTATATTATAAATCTAGTTAATATATCCATCCTAATTTAATATTAAAATAGGATTACTTACCTGAGAAGGAGTATTAGGTAGATAGGAATAGCTATAAGTCCTTATTAATAAAGATAGTAAGTAAGGGGTAGGTAAGGCAAGTAATAATAATATTAATAATAGTAATATTATAGTTTTTATTATTCGCTTAAGCATCCTTATTATCTAAATATTTATAAGGTTTTTTAAGTTTTTCGCGACTAGATTATTTAGTAATAGTATTAATATTTATACTATTACTAATATTAGTAATAGTAAAGCTAGTTATTTTACTTATTTTTTATCCTTTAATATCTTAGTCCTAGCTTAAGTATAATATTTTAAGAAGGCCCTCTAATAAAAGTCTACTAAAGGGTAGGTAGGTATTATATTACCTATAGTAATAGCCTAGGCCTAAGTCCTAATATATAGAGTAAAAAGCTTATAGTAGTTACTATTATATTTAAAGTATTAACTATTTATAGAGGTAGGATAGCCTTATTATTAATATTTTTAGTTTTCTATAATTTAGAGCTCTATTTACTTTAGACCCTCTACCTTAGTATATTCTAACTTTATAAGTTACTTATTCTTTTATTACTTTTCCTTTACTTTAATCTAGTTTTATATTAAAGAGGCTAGTATCTTTATATACTTAGGTATATTACTAGATCTAGTATAAGTATACTAGAATTCTACTAAAACCTTAAAATTAATATTATATTTCTTTACTTTAGAGTAGTATTTATGCCTTATTTCTTTTTCTATATTTATACTCTAAAATAAAGTAGTATTCTTATTATTAAGTTAAAAAATAACCTTATCCTTACTATAGTTAAAAAGAGTCGCTTTAATATAGATAAGATAAATAATTTTACCCTTTATCTTACTATATTATATATCTTTTATAGATATAGACTTATATTCCTTTAAAAAATTAATCTAGTTACTACTATATATTATATAGAAGAACATATTTTAGTATACTATAATATTTTTAAAGTAGATAAGTTATTCTACTATATATTATAATACTATAAACTCGGCTCTATTATCTCTTTCTTATTAAAGCTGCTTATTAAGATTCTTTTACTTCTACTATTCCTTATAAGAGAGTCTAGGGAGCTCTTTTTCTTCTTTAATATTTAATAAACCTATATTTAGGAGTCCTCTACCTATACTTATTCTTACTATAGTAAGTATAGTAGCAGCTTCTTTAAACTTAGTATCTTCCTCCTCTTTACCCTCCTTTTCCCGCTGAGTTGTATTTATAGGAATAGTAGGTTGGTCCGTTTTCTTAGTGGTAGTAGGATATAGTTGTTAATAAGACTTTATAGACGCTTTCTTCTTATAATAAGGGTTCGTACTTAGCTTCGGAGCCGTAGGAGGTGGTATAGGAGGTAGTAGTTGACTATTAGAGCGTGTACTTAAGGTAGGAGGTGGGCTATTTAGAGTAGAAGATATAATGGTGCTAAAAGTAGGGTAATAGGGTGATAATGAGGACTGCTGTTATAAAAGACGCGGGCTAAAAAGAGGAAACGGAGGTAAAAGGATATGTATATATATAGCTTTAATCTTACCTGATTTAAGGTCCTACTAATAGTTACTGGTTAAGTTCCAAAGAAATGGTTGAAATGTGTAATTTTTGGTGTATACGCCCGCTATTTTGGAACCACCGCGGCGCTAGCATAGAATAGTTATAGGCACGATAATCTGGTTCGTCTTCTTGTTAGAGCCTCTGAGGGATGGAGTTGGCTAACAGAGTCGCTGGCTATCGCCGGGTGCTTAAAGCCGTTCCAAAAACTATTGACCGAAAGTGAAGCATGAGGATAGATTACGCTTATACTGGATTTGTTGCTGGAATCTTTACCTACGGATTTCAGAGAACGGCCGGTAGGGTGGTTTATTCGAACTCAAATTTCTTATGGAATAGGCAGCTGGATTGCAGTTGCTGCAGAGTCTGAGGAGATGGTTGTGGTGCCAGTTTCTCGGGACTATCCACAGATTTACAAGGATCTGAATATCCCCTCCAACCTATACTCTCCAATTTGTGAGTTGCCTTGCGTCTGCAGATCGCGATATGACAGTAGGTATAACGGGCAAATACTTTATGCGTAACGCCTCTGTTAGTGCGGCGGTCTGTCATCAAAATTGTGCCCCACTGTGCACGGAGCTATGCTGTGCATTCACCGCCGCAAGCAAGCTCCAGCACCGCATCTCTCTCTGTCGTGGCCCAACGCAAAGAAAATTAGCCTTGGCAGCCCCTCTACCAATGCTCCGCATGATTCGACGTACCGCACCAATAATTTCAAGGCTATGAATCCCAGAGGTGATCAATCAGTATTCTGCCTCTCTTGCATTCTACTTCTACGTTTCGTTGTTCTTTGATTCTTTCATATATCAAAAGGGTCTGCCAGAACCTCGTTCTCCAGTAATCTTCAGCACACTCGATGGACGATTACTCGCAATACGCAAGTCTCCCCGCTGCCACTCCCCCGCCAGGCGTTGTATCTGAGCTTGATAATCCTCCATCGCGAGCGCTTGATTTGTACATTGGGATGGGAACATGCATTGCGGTGACTGCGGTCTTGCTGGCTTTGAGAATGTACGCCAAGCTTCTAGTAACAAAAAAACCTTGTTGGGAGGATTGTGAGACTCGCCATTCAATCATCATTCAAATGCTGACAGCAATAGGGGCTTGCTTGATGGGTTTCGTAAGAGATATATCTTGGTCCATCTGTTCTTTGTTCTTATCCCATCATGTAGACACTTTTTGTCGCTCAAATTGCGGTAACATTTACCAGTACGTGTAGCCTTGTGCCACTTTGCTTGAAGCACAAGTTGGCTGACAACATCTCAGTTACGAGACCGCATGGCGCGTTCGGGACGCATGTGTGGGACAGTAGGATAGGTCAATACACAATGGCCTACGAACAGGTACGAGATGTTACCCAGAAAACCCAGTCGGGTAGTGGCTAATTTAGAATAAATTCTAGAAGTCACTCGTTACAATCGATCTTTACCCTGCAGCGGCGTTTTTTATTAAGCTCTCGCTTTTCCTCCTGTATTTGCGACTCTTTAAACCCAACAGATTCACCCGTTGGCTAAACTACGGTGGTATTATCACTTGTGGACTGTTTTACTCTGCCACCATTATCGGCAACTGTGTGATGTTCATACCAAAGCCCGGCCAACCAAATGGCAATTCCGCCTGGTTATTGCGAGCGTCTGAGTCTACGCACAGCCTTTTGGTCCTATCAGTTGTTCAGTCTGTGTTTGGCACTCTCAGCGACATCTATCTGCTGGTTATACCCATACAGATGATATTTCAGCTACATTTCCCAATAGAGCGAAAGATCGGAGTTAGCGCAGTTTTTATGATCGGGATCCTGTGAGATCAAGATGACGATTTAGTTGACTAAATTGAGACTAACCGTCTGGCAGCGCCATTGCATGCTCTCTTGCCAATCTCGTATACCGGGTTAAGGAGCTTGCCACTATAGATCACACGTGGTCAGGTGTCACGGTCTATATATTCTGGTAAGTTTATCTTAGGCTACGGAAAAGTAATATATCTGATGTTCTCAGCTCGGCTGAGTTAAGCGCTGGTATAATTTGCAGCTGCATGCCTATCTGTGCCTCCCTTCTCCGTGGCCACATACCCAAGAAACTCCATCATCCCCCTCTTAGGCATATTTACTTTAATCTCAGGTCTCGCAGCTCCCGACGCCCTCTTGTCTCGAATCAGACTCATCCCTTAGACAATCTGCAACCGCATAAACGTGACAGCTATGTGGAAATACGGTCCGAGGCTTATACGCAACTAGAGAACGGCGGTGATCAGGAGGAGATGAAAGATCCTATTTTGACGCCGAGAGAGCGTCTTGAGCACTAAAGAAAGGATTAGCCCGCTACCAATAGCCCACGACACACAAGCTATGTTTTAGGCAGATCTTACAGCGGAGGCTGGCTTTCGCTTCTTATCTATCTTTTTCTCATTTGTGATATAGTATGGAAACAGCAGCCCAGAATTTGCATGATAAATTGCCTTTAAGTTTCGTAAACAGCTGATCCATCTTCTATATATGCCACACATCCTATCTGTGTATCGTTGAATCCTCTAATTTCCTCAATGGGAATTGATAGAGTCCGCATGAGCAGAGTTAATGTCATGCCCTTCGTCTCAAATAATGCACCATACGCGAAATATAGCTCACTTGGAACTGATAACAGTCTTCAAAGCATGAATCGTATACTCAAAGGCCCGCTTCGGCTAATATGACGCAGACTCATTTTATATGCAGTTATGATGTCTTGTTGTTCCCCTGTGTCAAATTACAAATTCTATGTCACATGACACTTTGTAGCCTCAGATCTTCAATCCTTCTTACCCAAATTTCCTTTGGTAATATTTAGATGATCTTGTTCCGATTCCATGGAGCTTTTTTGCTAGTTCTGCGGCTGCCCTAGTACAAGGTAGAGTAGAGACGAATTCTAGCGCTTCTTCTCTTTGCGGACTGATCTAAACCCTCTGCTGAAAGATGTCGTCCTGGTCTATCACGCTATGTAGACTTACGCCGATCACTACACCATAGCCGCTTGATAAGGATCTGAGACTTATCTACCTGCTTATGATATGTTTAGGCATTGAGGAATTATTGAACTTCGACTGCTTCCGTGATCTGCGCACTTGAAGTCTAGTTCGCATTCACAACTGAGTGCCGTGATCTAGCATTTCCTACATAGCGAACAACAAGCATAAGACCAAACTATCATGAGAGAAAGGGTCTAGACCCAGAGAGATTCCGTGAACGGTAGCCGAGATAGAATGGTACCTGGAGCTTGCGTCGATGCCGGCACAGATCTACCGAAGGTCGAGCAGCGCAACTTGCATAGACTGTTCCCACGAGATTGAAAATGAGAAGCCATATACTATCATTGCTTTAAAAGATGTCACCTCTCAGCCCTATTCCTGGCGCGGCCGCATAGATAGCAGAACACCACCATAGAACACCAACCACGTCATCATCTCAATCTTAAAGCATTGTGAAAGCGACAGCCGCACGTCGATTTCACCTATATGGAGTTAGCAGGTCGCTTGACGCGTGCTCCGTCCCGAGACCGAGACTATCTAATCCTACAGGTGGCTTTACACACTCCATGACTTAGGGCTTACCACGCCGCGACTCCATGTCCCATGCAATGAACGGAGCTGAGAGTGTTGTCTAGATGCATTGACATGACTCAATTCTGGGGAACAATGCTCGAGTGAGCTGATGGTACGCATAAGGATAGTCTCTCTATCGAAGTCTTCTACTGCCGCAAGCCACAGCCTCGAAAATCACTTCCCGTTTCAAGACTCCCGAAGAAACCTTTGATAGATTCCATGGACCTTCGAAATATGCCGGACACTCAGTCAAAGAGACCTCTTCAAGGCGACACCAGTGATATTCTACAAGGGAAGCCATCAGCTGGACGCGTAGTCCCATCCAGAACCTGATATGCTCTTTCACCGTTCACAGTCCGCGGCCCCGATTGCCCTCTCATCTGATCCCATTCATCATAGCTAGACTTGATGTTAAATTCTCGTAATGTCATCACCATGACTAGTTTAATTTCTAACATCGCAAGCTCCTGGCCTATGCAGTTGCGCGGCCCGAACTCAAAGGCTCGCCAGGCGCCTTTGACGGGGTACAATGGGTCTTCGCTCGTAACAAGCCAGCGTTCCGGGATGAAAGTATCTGGTTGGGGCCAGTAGAGCGGTTCACGGTGTATAGCCTGATGTAATGACCAAACAATAAAGCCATCGGTAGGATATTGGCGACCATCCTCGGATAAGGAAAATCCCGGCTCTCCGTTCCGGGTACTGGAAGCAGCCGGAAAGAGCCGCATGGTCTCTTTGATAATTGCAACCGTGAATGGCAAGTGGTTGAGGGTATGCGGGCTCTCAGCAATTACGTTATTCGTTCGGCTGGTATCAGAACCAAAAACATTGTCGTGTTCTTCTCGCACTCGGCGTAGAGCCAGTGGATTATTCGACAGTAGATGAAATATATGGCAAAGGGTGCTGCTTGTAGTATCATGCCCAGCCAGGATGAACACCTTCATTTGGCTTATAGCAAAATCTTTGAAGACGGCATCCATAGTGGGGGCCTCTTTGGAGGTTGACTGTTCGTCCTGGTATTTGTCGAGGGCAAGATCCACAATCGTTTTTGATCTACCAGCCCTCGCTCCTCCCGTCTCGCCGACCTCATGAAGAGACTTAAAGCGATTTTCAAGCTCCCGGCCCATATAGCGGTCCATAATTCGAGCATAGTACCAGTTAAAGAAAGGGCGAAGGGGATTCCATCGTTGAAAAGGATTTATCTCAGCTCCAAAGGAAAGCCATCTTATTTGAGATCGAAGAGCGGACACGAATTCATTTCTCGATCGTTGTGCGTTGAAGTGTGTATCACTACCTGGTAAGTGGATGAGTCTACTCTAGCGCCAACTGAAAACTCACAGTGCGACCCTTCCTATAGTGTCCATTGTCAAATTCACAGTGGCCTCCTCTAGTGGGAAAATCTCGCCCGTCTGAGCACGTTCCCGTAATATTTCGCAGAATGTGGAAACTTCTCTTGCAATTTGAGGTACCAAGAGTATAAGATGACTCGCACTGAATCCAGGATTGAAAACATTACGCCACTGTTTCCATAGAGAGCCTTCCATGCTCACCAAGTCTTTATTTCCTGCCAAAGGCCGCATATATCTGCGCAAACCGTCCGATTTGGGTTGTGAATGCTCTTGAGTGAGTTGATATGCCGCAGAGGGAGATGACACGATTAGGATAGGCAGACTAAATGGCCACATATCAAGATAGAAGACAGGACCGACATCGGGGATGTCTCGCCTGATCAGTCCCGGAAGATATTGGGGATGCGTGTTGTGGGGAAGTCTGGACATGATTTCTTTGGCCACGAGCAAATGGCCAAATAGAGGATGGTGCGGTGGCATACACTATGCTTTGTCAAACGATTGCAAAGTCTGGGTCATTGGCCGAAATCCGAGGGACAACTTACTAGCCCTTGTTTCTCCAGCTTTATGATGAGCGAACGCGCTTTGAATAGCTTGATAAGAAAAGTGGCGCCTAGAGTAAGGAACGCAATAGCCAAGGTACCCTGAAAGTGCATTGAGTTTGCTAACATTATGTGAAAGGACATGATTGCACGCAATATATAGAATCGTGCAAAATTGTTCTTGTTGGCAATATAAGGTCATGCGCATGAGTTGATGGTGAGAGCGGAGTTGAGGTATGGGACGAAACGGCTGGTGGGACTATTCGTACTCGGCTCACCAGTTACGAAAGTTTCAATACGAACAACGCACATTCGCGTAATTTTGAAAAGGCGAAATTCCCACGCTCATAACACAGAGTTTAGTCATCTACCTTATCATGGATCCACACCTAATGGTGCCCATATACTATACGTTAAACGGGGTATATTGCCCTCTTCTCTACATAACCGAATCCTTCCTACCACCAAGAGTGTTTATATTTAATTCATTGCCATGCATCAAATACTACGTGCCAGGTTGTATGGATCCTCCTCGGCATTGAGCTGACAGGTCGAATGCTATAAACGCACCTATAGATTACCAGCGATTTTGTCGCTGGCCGGGATCTTTGAGACTCACAGTGTGCCAGCAGCTTCCCGGAATGCATCCAGGGCCGGCATGCTCAACTACGGCTGAATTAGTAGCACGTCCATGGTGTTTGATCGCCCTCCTCACAGATGCATTACATGTACCTTCGCCCGACATGATTGACAGGTCTTGGAGTGATAAGCACGCACTAAAACAAGGCAATATGCAGCAAAACCCTCGGCTGACGATGCAATATGCGCCCATCCCACCCTTTTTCAGCTCGCACTCTGCGCACCAAAACCTTAAACCATCAGGATGTTTTTACTAGGTGCATGTCGCATTAGCGGGCACCGCGTTGCACCCAATAGCCCAGCGCCTGCCTGCTGACGTGTATTCCAACTTTCCACAACAGGAAGTACATAGTATTGGGATCGGCGCATCAAAGCACCAGAGCTGCATCTATCACCTCGGGCCACATGCGCTAGACGACCCGGAGAGCCGGGTCGGGGCGGAGCCACGCTCTGTCATGGTATACTTGTAGAAAACACGAGTACGCCTGGGTAAGCCGGCACTAGTGCGTTCCACTACGAGAAGATTGTGCATATCCACATTTCACCAGCCAGTCGCTTCCTCCGGCTTCCTGCTGAAACACTGACCTCTTCCCACCATTACTTCTTTAACGTGACGTCGTATGTTTGAGCTGTTGTGACTAACAACTGAGACTGGGAAACATTAGCTGCCAATGGCTGTCGGCTTTAGAGACTGGCGATCTGTTGTATTGATTGAAAGGATCGAGGTTTCGCAGCATGATGCAGGCTCTGTACCTTCTCTACTTGTTTCCCAACTTCCTCTATATTGTAGTCAAGTGTTCTATTGCTATGCCTTCCAAACTCTTATAGAAAGACGGAGTCGATTCAATGTTCACCACTACGCTTGTGCCTGGAATGGCTGGATTGTTTGCTATCGCCGCAGTTACTTTGCTACCTATTGGGTTTCTCATGCTTTTCTGGGCTAGAGGCATTCTGAATGCTATGCAAGCTCGCTCTGTATGCCTTTATGGTAGGTTCCTTGCGGATGGCAGAGCGTCTTAGGTTTACCGAAGCGCAATTTCCTTATTATCCAAACCATGTCCTGATTATCTATCTTCAAAAGACATCTTCTAATGATTCATTAGGATTACCATACCATTAAGCGTTCAGTACTGTGATTCCAATGTAAGTATAGACTAGGAGGCTTCGGAAACCCTTTTTACACATGGAGACACAATCTTTAGATGCGTATTTGGCAACTATCATGGGCCCTAACCGAAAAGAGTAGCTAGATCTCCGGCAAGAAGACTCCATCATGAGTTTTGGTCACCCAGACCCCAGCAATGGAGCGAGACTGAGTATGGCTGCACATAATTCAAGGCCATTGAGAGATAGTGTCTGATGGCTATTCTGTGGGAAAATCACCTATGTAACATTGGTTCAGCCTGTGAGATGGTACATGTTTGGGTTCAAGATACGGACGGCGGGTTTTCAAACCATTTCCCTTAGTATACATATCGAATACGTGTGTGTATGGACTAGACTCGATGGTGTCCAAACAAATATTTACCTAGCAAGAAGATCGACAGATAATGCGTTGAACGCATAGCTGACGCATGCTTGTGAATAAATCCATGACATTGTAGCAAGCGCCCCAAAGGTAGTGAGATCCCGCTATGCACTTCTGCCACTAAATGATGACACGCCGCAGACCCACATTACATTCAGTGCACGCTGAGCCACACCTGATGAATGGTTGACGAGCCATATATGGATCCCAGTGATTGCAGCACAGCAGGGAAGATCAGGTTGTTAGATCTTCTGAGTTGGATGACGTATTTTCGGCCTACTATAACGTTTCCACCCCTTTGACTATACATACAGTATCTCATTCCAACTTTAACGACAGAAAAAGCTGGACATGGATCTAGCGCACACTCCTGCCGAAGCTCCTCCACCTGGAGTCATTCCGAATTTCACAAACCCCAAAAGCCAAGGATATATTTTGATTGTTGTCATCGCAATATGCTACTCGCTCATGCTGCCTGTCGTGGCTCTACGCGTCTATACGAGGAACTGGATCAGTCGTTCCTTTGCCTTAGATGACGGTGCGTGTCTTTTATAGACTGCCTAGACCCTGCTAATACTCAACAGCTGCTTGCATTCTCGCAACGGTAATCTCTCTTTGGTCTTAGTAAAGATATCCTATTGACCTAGTGTCTTGCCAGGTTGGAACGCTGGGTTACTCTGCAACAGTCTTGTCCTGTTAGTCTGACTTCATGTATGACTTGCTCAGCTCCTCGGCTAAGCGTTCAGAAGCATTGAACATTATCGGGCATCATCAGTGGGACCTTTCCGTACTTATGTTCACACCGAAATTTATTCAAGTGAGACACCGTCCCCAAAAAGTCACCATCTTCACTGGATGATGCTGAAATGAAGTATGCTACAGAAATTGATACTGGTCTTCGAGATGAACTATGGACCGACAGTCTTCTTTGCCAAATTATCATTGTTCTTGCTCTATCTACGGCTCTTTCTTCCTAGTCAATGGACGAGATTCCTCATTTACCTTGGCATCGTTGTCAACTGCGCCTTTTATACAGCAACCACAGTGACTTTTGGGGTTCTGTGTATTCCAAGAGCAGGGGAGCATTGGGTGGAGACCGCCTTCTCCCCACGATGCGGCAAGAGCATATACATGACGTATATCCAAGGCATATTCAATGTCGTGAGCGACTTCTATCTCTTGATATTACCAATACCAGTCGTCTGGCAGCTGCAAATGCCTCTGAGAAAGAAGATCGGAGTCTCTGCAATATTCATGACCGGACTGCTGTAAGCCTTGTTCGCTTTGAAGTGACGCCATCCATCAGCGCTAATTTGAGATTCAGCGCCTGCATAGCTAGTGTACTGGGATTGTACTACCGCGTTGTACTTGCTCGTAAGGGTGATTTTGCGTGGAAAGAAGTCCAAGTCGGAAGCCTTGTGTGAGTGTCCAAGTACGATCCCGCGCACCTAGTTCAAACATGCTTACCCCCCAAGCGTACTCGAGATGAGCCTCGGTGTAATCTGCGGCTGCATGCCTTACCTTGCTTCCTTCCTCAAACGACAACGTCCAAGATTCCTAAAGCTTTCTGTTTTCCAAAATCTATGGGTTCAAATATCATCAGGTTTGACCAGACGCTTGAAGCGTTCTCGAGGAAGCTCAAGCTTTGACCGCGTTGACTCTAATCTTGGAAGTGGCCCATACCTAGAAACTCACATCCTGGGTTCAGTTAAAGGGGCAGGAAAGTTCATGGAATCTGGTGTGTATCCGCAGAAACACCGGCTAGGGCACGCCGTGGTGCCTGAAGAAAGTCAGGGAACATCTACAGTACGAGAGGACCTCGAGTATTGAATAAGTCTGCAAGATATTGAGGCAAGGGAACGCTTGCTTCAAGATAGGCATATGCAATACTGGGTATGGCTTCAAGGTCTTATTGCAATTCAAGGTTTCCCTGTATAATTACCATCATTGCTTAGTACAATTTTATTATCGTATTTTTATTATCATATAGTATTACTATTCTAGCGTCTTCTACTTCTAAAGCATTACTAACTATCTTAGCTATGAAGCTTTACATATATTAGTAGCCTCCTGTAGATTCCAGATCCTGTGTCTATGCAATCTGGCTCACTATACGTTTCCTTGCGGTGAATTCAACAGGTCTACTCGAGTTATCTGTTAGAGCTTCTCTATTGGATCAAGGGGCCATGTTGCGTGCTCGCCCGACAAAGCAAGTTTGAACGTTTTTGTGCGAAGATTCAAGGAAATCGAAGACAATTGTGCCAAGCCTGGAATGAACTGTATCCAAAGTAAATAAACCGTAAGATATTCACTTGGCATTTCTCGCCGTATTTCAAGGACTATTCAAGCTTCATCAGGTACCCAGCTGCGCGATCAATCCTCGGTGCCGTTGAACCCATTCAATGGTGGCTCGCATACCTTATCTTACAGCAACATTAGCACCAAGACATAGGTCTCGTGGGGACTGTAGATGCTGATGTAGCTGTACGCGCCGCAACTATGATACTTGATTGAAGTAACTATGCAGTGGGATGGCGAGCCCGCCATGGGCTCAAAACTTGCTTCCTGCTACAGAAAGGGCGCAGATCCCAGTCTCCGGGAGCTACATCCAAAGCGAAGTCGTCAATGACTTGTCTGAATCCACGCCAGAAGATGGCTGACACGTGCATTAGTCAGACTTTAAAAAGGTGCACCGGATTCGTTGCATGGAGTAGCTGAAGGAGGGTTGGTGGGATTACGTGGGGAAATCTCGACTTGAAACGTCCAACTTGTCAGCTAACATCCTTCTCGCTTATAATATGCTCTGACTGCGTGTTCGGCTACTGCCAATAGGAAAGCGGGACCTACTAGGCGCAGGATAATCCGTGGCTGGCTTCGTTCACAGTAGCTTTTCAAGAAGGATGAGTGCCGCAAAGGTCGGTGAGGCTGTGACAACGATGGCTCAGGCCTGTTGAATACGAATCCTTTATGCACCTAATCCTTGCAACTGTCTAAGCCGTGAGTGCGTTCACTTTCGGGTTC
Source organism: Cladonia squamosa (assembly GCA_947623385.2). Lineage (NCBI taxonomy): Eukaryota > Fungi > Ascomycota > Lecanoromycetes > Lecanorales > Cladoniaceae > Cladonia > Cladonia squamosa. The sequence continues at coordinate 338,857 of OX392372.1, read as the reverse complement.
TGCTGCGCTGCAGACTTGGAGGATGGGATCCGGATGGGCAGGTTAACGCTATAATTGGAGGAACGCGTTCTTGCACGTCTCATGAACGTCAGAGATCAACACTTGATAACCCAAGATAGTGTCACCACATAGACAATTTGGGGCTGAGATCAGGCAAAACCTCGTCAATTTGCTTGTAGTTTCTTTTCATTGGCTTCGACCTTGTGAATCTGTATGTAGCCTTTCCGCGTGTTATCTGCCCTCGGTTTTTAGCGGCCAGGCAGATTTCTCAGAGAGGTAGGGATGATGAATCCGGCAACGAACGTTAATATTACGACACCTCCCAGCCCTCGCTTTCATAACTTGACTGTAGTGGTGTCGCATGGATGCTAAATCATCAGAGAACTAACAAATCATTTCCTCGCTGCTGGAGCGATCGGCGTCAATTGACATTCAGTGAATACATCGTGCTCTCAAAAATTTGGACTGCTTTTCATACCCAGAGATGGCGCTTCTCTTTTCGAACCTAGTATCAGCTCTCTCTACCCCGAATGACTTGGCGTATGTCTGTCTTTCTGTCTTCCTAGCATGGAGGATGATGAACATAATGGACATCCATGTCCATCGACCGGTACTTCTAAGCTGTCAGAGTACCCATCAGTCCTAAATGCTTATTTATAGGGAAACATTTTGATCGCCGGTGGTGCCTCCATAATCGGGGAATGGATGAGTGGACTTCACTACACTTTTTTTGCCACACATGCCATAGGGAAAGCCTACAAGAAGGTACGGTCCAACTAAATACCAATATTCTTCTATAATCTGATGAAAAGACCATAGACAGCTGAGGCTCCATACGCATTACCTACTGCGGATCACTATCTAGTGCTTCTTCGGTCAAAAGAACATATCGAAGAATTGGATAAGATCCCCGAACACCACGTATCCTTCCATACAGCGATGACTGACGTTAGTATTCAACTTCCTGTGGAATATCTTTTGAGCTAATTGCTTGAGTGATAAGCGGGTTTTCCACAAGTATACCATGAATGGATTCGAATACGACAAGGACGACCCCTATAGTGTTATCTCGACTCGGGCATTGAGGATTCATTTGAGATCCAGACTTCCTGATCTACAACCTACTATTCAACAAAGAATAGAAGCATCCCTCAAACGGGAACTCTCCCAAGCGGAAACAGTTGATGGTACTTTTCTCCTCAACTGTAAATGATGCTTTGACAAGAACGCTAATAGTATGCAGGCTGGAGGGTCGTGAGGACATTTCCCATCGCAAAACGACTAACTGGCGATGTCAACGCTTCCGTAATTGTTGGTGAAAAACTTGGTATGTGCTCCGGCGCCTGCGAATGGTCCCATAATAATAGCAAAAGCGAGTGATCCAGCATACTTTCAGGCGGCAACGCGATACGCCTTTGATGCTGCCATTGCAACGGAACTACTACGCTTCACGCCTAGGTGCTTGGTTCGGTCCGTGATACATCTGGCAAGTGTGGGTGACAATAGTAACTGACGCTTTGGGTGGAGATTCGTAGGCCCTTTGATTATGTGGTGGAGTGGCTCGATGCAGCAAGTCGTGGATTTTCTCACACCAGTGATCCAGGATCGTTTGAGCTCTCCACACGTTGAAGATCAAGTATGTTATTGGTGAAAGGATCAGCTTAAGGAAAGAATATGCTAATATCATTGAACAGGATTGTTTGCAATGGTTGATCGAACTATCTCGAGCCAAAGCCGAACCATCTGTCCCTGTCATCGCTCAAAAAGCTCTTGGCTTCATTTTTGCATTTGCTCATCAAATAGCAATGGTGGGATTATAAAGTTCATTGACAAGGACTAGCTAAACGTGCTTCCAGTCACTTACTTTTGCAATACACAATCTATGTAGACATCCGGAGTACCTTGCACCCCTTCGTCAGGAGATTCAGAATATGTCTATGTCTGCTGGAAAGACCAAGGACAATTACGAAGAGCTGCCGCTTCTAGACAGTTTCCTCAAAGAATCTGCACGCAAAAATCCACTTGATTCTCGTAAGTCCAGCCTTGATTCTCTAAAAGACACGAATCGTCCTCTAATACACCTCATCTTAAGTTTCAATGCAGAGGCGGGCTTTGTTACCGTACACGTTTGCCGATGGGACCCATATTCCCGTGAAAACTTGGATAGCTGCACCTCAGAGGGCTATGATGGAGGATCCGGCGATTTACCCGAATCCAGATATATTCGATGGGTTCCGCTTCGTTGACAAGCACGATGGTGTCACTAGATCGAAGTCTCGATTCACACATCCCGCCTGGTCATTCCCGTACTGGGGAAGTGTAAGGCGAAGTTGGTACATGCTCCCGTCACTCCCAGCTGAGATCTTTAGAGACTGGGATAGTATGCTAACATGGTATGCGTGATTAACAGTCCAGCCAGATTCTACGCGTCACGGGTACTGAAACTTATTTTGGTCCACCTTATAACCACATATGATATCAAGTTGGCGGATGAGAAATCCTCGCAATACTTTTCCTGGAACACAGCCGTAGTCCCCCGGTCCACGACGGCAATTTTGGTTCGTGACCGAGTTGTCTGATTCTTAGAAATGCCAGGATCATATTCTGTACTTGGAGTGTACTTTGAACGTGAGTTGTTGGAGGATTGAGGGATCGCTGTTTTGACACGACGCCCTTCCTGACCGGTATATCTACTCAAGAGGGTGGAGGTTTAGATTGAGACATAAATTACACGAGAAGCGTCCCTTCTCAAGCGAACATTGCTTTGTCGCGCATACATCGCTGAACTCATTGCTAGATCTCGTAAATTAGAGCCAAGAGTAGAAATGCTACCGCCGCCACCAATGGCAAGAAGCTTCCAGTTTACACTGCTGAATTCATGCATAGACCGCTTCGGATTGACGGATTCCCGCTTTCGCCGTTAGCCGGTGATATCCATTGCAGGCTCTTCAGCAAACATGTTTAGTGGGACATGAAGTTACAGTAAAGTACCATTGTACCCTTGCGGGACGTGTTATCAAACACCGCTTGTCATTTTGATTATAGTGTCGCATACAAACCCTTGCGCGTCCGACATGTCTACCTCGGTGATTATTACCTGTGGGTATCTTATCTCATGCAACCCTCTCGCTACGCTCACTGCACCGCCCCCTTCCCAAACTGCCATGCAGCCCAAACATCGGTTCCTATGATTTAGCAGTCCGAAAAGCTGTGCAGACCGGCTTTGCGCCCCTCTATCTTCCTTTGATATTAGTCGTGAGCTTATGAATGCTGTCGGCTCTCAAATTCATCGCACCCAGTCGGCTTTTCAGCCCCTTCTTTTTTCTTTTGCCGAGACTTGAACAGTATTTGATACGTATCGCACTCTAGGACGATGGAGGTGGCTATCAGAACGGAAGGATCCCTAAATATGAGATCTATCATAGCAGCAGTGACTGCAGTGATATTTGTATACTTGCTGATGCGTATTTTCTCGAGCGGGCAGAGAGACTCCAGAGAACCTCCTAGCGTACCGTCCAAGATCCCGATCATTGGCCATATACTCGGCGTCATGAGATATAAGATGTCGTATTATGTCAAGTTGCGGTAAGTCTTTGTGTGTCGCCCCACATATTAGCAAGAAGATTGAACTTCATCTGGTTACAGCGCAATGTATTCGTTTCCGATATACAGCCTCGCACTTTTAGGGAAGCAGATTTACGTCGTCAATTCACCTGAACTTATTGTCCTGATACAGCGTAACTGGAAAATGTTACAATTCGCTCCGTTCGCTTCCAGATTTATCACCCGCATATGCCGCCTTAGCCCTCAGACCACTAGGATCCTGATGGATAACGTCAATCTAGAGAAAGGCGATTGGGGTCTTTATTCTGAGTCTTTGAAGGGGATACATGCCGCCCTCGCGCCAGGTGGGGGCCTTGAACTTATGAACCGTACGATGATTGAGAATGTTGCTGCATCACTAGACAGCCTACAAACAGAGAATAAGACAGTCAGATTGAAACTTGCAAGTTGGCTTCGGCACGAGATTACTTTGGCTACTTCTGAGGCCGTTTACGGCCCTGGAAATCCTCTCAGAGACCCGAAGGTCGAGGACGGATTCTGGTAAGTGCTACGGGAAAACGTCTCCAATAAAACTCATAGAAGCGACTAGGGCCTTCGAGAATGACCTTACAATGATTCTGATCGATATCCTTCCAGCGGTGACAGCCAGAAAAGGTCATCAGGGGCGAGCTGTTTGTTTCGAAGCCTTTAAGCAATATTTTGCAAGCAAAGACCCCGAAGACGGCTCAAATCTGGTCAAAGCTCGAATGAAAGCTTGCCAAAAGTATTCCATTCCTGTCGACGATATCGCTCGTTTCGAAGTTGGAGGCATTCTTGCAATATTGGATAATACCGTGCCCGCAGCATTCTGGATGCTATTTTATGTTTTCTCTATTCCTTCAATAACAATGGACTTGAGATTGGAGTTGGAAAATGCCGTGGAAACGAAAACAGATGGGAGGGGCGTCACTTTGAGAACGTTGAATGTCACATCGATGAAGGAAAAATGCCCACTACTGGGTTTTACATTCCAAGAGACGCTACGGCACCGTTCTTGTGGAGTCTTGACCCGAGAAGTGCTCCAAGACCTATTCCTGAACGATGAACATCTCTTAAAAGCTGGATCTATCATCCAAATACCCAGTCGTGTGATTCATACAGATTCAGCACTCTGGGGCACCACAGTCGAAGAATTCGATCCTAGAAGGTTCATTAAAAGGAGAGACAAGGGCGCGCGCAACCAGAGGGTCGATCCGGCAGCCTTTCGAGCTTTTGGAGGGGGAACCACTCTGTGTCCTGGCCGTCACTTTGCCAGCACCGAAGTAATGTGCGTGGTGGCCATGTTTGTTATGAGATATGATATTAAGCCGGTTTCTGGGAAATGGTGTATGCCTCCGCCGAAAGATGGCAATATTGCCGCATCTGTCATGTTTCCAGGCCTGGATACTGAGGTCGACGTGAGGCCGAGAAAGGGCTATGAAGATGGATTGTGGGCTTTCCACCTAGATGAGCCGCGGAATTAATGCTGTCTCATGCGAATAAGACCCCGTATGATATGAAATTAGAATAGGCTTCTGGGGCGTTGAGATCGACTATGAATACCTAAAGACGTCGTTATACTTATTAATAATAAGAAGCGTACTAGCTCTCCATATGAAATATAAAAAAACGAGATGAAATATTATTGTAATTGTATGAAACGCGAGATAATGAAATTTCCAAGGTATATTTTTCTTTTACTTACATCCTCTATCGAGCTTGGCGTGGAGTGTGGTTGACTTCGATTGTAACGCAAGGAACACGTGTAATGATTCAGTCGGCCACATTGTGGTGCCGCGGATCCTGACCTGAAATCTACCGAGCCGACTCAGAATGGCTATGTTTGCGTTGTAGAGTAGATGCATGGTTAGTCGATCTGTGGGACATGTTCTGCATGGTTCAGCCGTTCTGCACCTAGCCTATAGCGAACGTAGCCTGTGTCCTCTCACCACCAGGAAGGACTGTGTAGCATCCGTGGAATCGGTTCAAAACGATAGGTAGGTCCATCACCGCAACTGTAATGCAAGATAAGGAGATCCATTTCAGCTCCGTGGACACGTGGATCGGTTGTGGTCGCATATCCGTTTCTCACTGCCGGTAGGTGTAAAGTGTTTGCGCCTTGCACGTCGACGGATCTTGACGTGCATTAGTGCTTACCGAAGCACTGCGCCGATGGCGTTACCTGCAGATTGATCTTCAATTGAGCTGTGGCTTTTGGCTCCCGGTGCACTCTCCTAAGCTGCATGCAGGTTGGCAATTTATTGACGGCCATACAGATGTATGAGGTAATTAGAATCCCGAGCTGGTAAACAACAAGGCGAGTCTCGTACCGATCCATTGTAATCCGGGTTTCAAATTGGATTGAGGCCTCCCTGCAGTTCATGACATGTTCACATGGAGATTACTTCAGGGTGGGGCCTCAAGGGTTATTGTTTGGGCTTACGCCTCAGACAGGTCTCCACTGTAAGGCCATCAGTCTCACCCTCCTGGGTCTATTGAGGAGCTGTGCAATCAATTCCCCCCTTTCTCGACAAAGAGCGTTACAGGAAGGGACAGGTTTTCGAGGTAGATACATTTGTTTGAATTGATTCATCCAATCCTAACTTGCCTATGGTCTCACTGCCACTTTGAATCGATGGAGAAAGCGCGGCTAGGTTGACTTAGCACTGATCAACGCCCATCTATAATGAGTTCCTTCGTCGAATCTGCTATACCTACTAGGCTCCAGCCATAATGTTGGCGGGCCGAGAGCGTGAATGTCTGCCAAAGCTATATCCAGACTCTCGGTAGCATCGCAAAATGTATGATTGGACAGACCATCATCTTTAGGATAGGACGCGGTGGGGCCACATGGGTTCAAGATAGACTTTGAAACACCAGATTGGACAATGGAACCTTGAGCCGTGCAATTACGGGAGAGGCTGATTGCGTCAGGTGCCCATACTATTACACACTAGCGCAGATTCCCGACCACTCACAAGCGAATGTGATGGTGTGAGGCAATTGTTTCTATTGGCTGATGCCTTTCAGCTCCATCTTGGAGCCACCTGTCAGTTCACAAGGATGTGCTTGCACCTCATTCGAGCGACTTTGGCGAGATGCAATGTGGTCTGCAATTTACTGTACGTTGCCGCTGATGACAGAGCGGTAAAAGCTGCAGACTTACCTGAAGATTGAGTGGTACGTGTGTAGGGCGACTCTGCAGCTGGCGCGATATGAGTGATTGCAGGTGGTTACCATCAACGAGTCATGCGTATTCGCAGCATGTACCTTATCCCTTTGAGCGATGGCAAGTCAGCCCACGCGGGAGCTAAGCCCTATAGGGCTGTGTAGGCAAATATGGTTATTTACCCCTTTTTTCAACCATGCGCAAGCATCACATCTTATTCAATACTCAACTACCAACCCCCCTACGCGGTTATGCGATTGGATGAGCAAGAGATTAGTAGACCATTAGATAACATCTCATTCAACGCGAAATAAAAGGCCTACTACCGTAACCGCAATCTCAATCAACTCCTAGATAAGGTGGAATCTAAGCAGACATCAATATACAATCATATAATTATTAAGGAACGGGCACCTATTCTAAACATAAAAAAAGACACCCCTACACCGCTTGACCTCTTTAGCGTCTTCTTTCCACCTCACCTGCTTTAACAGATTGCGGGGTTTACCAATAAGAGGGCAGAAAAGTGGTGGAAGGACCCCACATAAGAAAAATTTAGACATACTAGGCCATAGGAGGATACCAATACTAAGGAAATAGAATTATGGCTTGATATTCATCTATTTATAGGACTAGATCATTCCCCTAGGTATAAGAATTATTAGAATACTAATTCTACCAAACTAATCTATATTCAGATCTAGTCGGCAATGATAGTAAACTATTTTATACAGATCCTCTACTTCCTCAAAGTTAGTAATCTAGAAGAACCTCCGGATCTTAGTAAGGGCGAGGATTATTAGAAGAAGGTAGAGCTAGTAGTTAAATACTTTCGCGATAGAGTAAGACGATATTATAAGCCAGGTAGCAACATATCTATCAATAAATTCCTTATTAAATTTAAAGGATAATCTAAACATACCATAAATATTATAGCCAAGGTAGGGGGTAAGGGTTTTAAACTTTATAGGATTAGTAATAGCGATTATTTAATTAATTTTCTATTCACCTCTAAAGTATATCCAAATTTATGTTATTTTATGTTTTCTAGTTAACAACATTTTCTAAAAAAACCATCTCACAGCAAATTTTGGTGGTTTATTATTTATCTTTTTATCTATATTAAACTAGTAAGAACTAAGCTTACCTGAAGATAAAAGCTATAAAAGCCCCTTTTTTTCAACTACGCTGAAATCCAAACCCTTATATATACATCCTAGCTTACGCAAAAACTATATTACACCAAAATTTGGCGGTCTATTATTTACTATCATAGTTTATCTAAATAATAAAGGGGTTGATGTTTAAGTAAGCTTAAAAATCAACCTTTTTCTTCTATTAAATATTGTAAAACTATTTTATAGACATAACATCTTTATACTACATATAATTATATATTGATATCTATACTAAAACATATTTAGATCTTAAAAGTATTGGAGTTAAAAACAAGTCAACAATTAGGTTTTCCAGGCAGTACTTTTTCAGCTTCTAATTAAGTCGTTATTTAACTTGTCTAATTACTACCACCCCCTCTAGCTAATTAATACCACTTGTTTACTAACAATTTCTTTACTACCACCTTAGTTATAAAGGCCCTACAGACTCTGTATATAGCTTATAATAGGACTTATAAAGCTTAGTTAGGTTATCCTAGTATCCTACTTACCATCCGCGAAAAAGCGAAGAAAAAGCTTGACTAGGGTAGATAGGCGGTTATATCTATTAATAATAAGATCCTCTACCTTACCTAGGTTAATAATAATACCATCTAGTATATAACCACTAGGTATAGCCCTAAAGATATATAAAAACCTTACTAGCTTAATCCTTATAAGCGTTACTAAATTCTACCTACATCTTAGCAACAGGTTCCGCTGGAAGATAAGATTAGGCTAGATAGTAAGCCAAATCCTAGGATTCTATAGATAGAAGCTTTAAAGATTTCTTATATCATTTATAAGTATAACTATAATATGAATGGGATTAATTAGATTACTTAGATAGTTACTATCTATCAAGATTATTAATTAAATACACGGTATTAGATAGCCCTGTTTAAGTTTCTTTTAATAGCTGTAGTGGCTAATATATATTATATATATAATATCTATTATTATAATGAAAAATTTAGGTAAATAAGTCACCTATAATTCTAACGCGCTGTTGCTAATAGGTTAATTAAATATAACCATTCCTATCGCCATAAAGGACCTTATTTAGAACTAGTTAATTAGGACCTTGCTTAACTAAAGTATTACTAGTAAAAGCTATAGAAGAAAGCATACTATAAGCTATATAAGGCTAGACATACTTCTAGACCTGTAAATAAGCGTACTAAAAGAAAAGCCTTAGGAGAGGTCTTAGGGAATATACTAAAAAGGCAAAGGAGGCGTGTCTTATAGGTATTATAGGAGTGTTCTACTTATAGGGTACCTTACTATCGCCTTAATCCTAATTATTAGAGGTAGCTACATATATTATAGAGGAGGGAGTAGGTAGAGGAAGTCTTGCAAGCTAATTTTAGGGCAAAAAGGCAAGGTCTTAGCATAAGTACCCGTAGGTCAGATAATTTTTTAATATATAGATAATTTACAGGCATATAATTAAGATGCTAATACTACTATCTATAAAATCTGGTAATCTAAATGCCTAGTATAAAAAAGATATAGAGTTTTAAAATATAGATGTTTTACAGTTTTAGACTTCACTAGCTCAAAAATTGAGGATTAGTATCGGGTAAAAAAGCTTGGCATAGATTCTTACCTGAATAGGTTTAGATTTGGGTGGGCTGACTTGCCATCGCTCAAAGGGATAGTGGAGACTTATGCTGGCAAAGCCAGGGTCCCATAGAAGTCGCAACCCTCTTAACGACAGCGAATGGGGAATGTTTAGACGAGGCTAGCGTTACTGAAATATTACGTGAAATAAAGAGCGTTGTAGGACTCTGGACCAAGACCGGATGTGATCTGGATTGAGCAAACAGGCTCACGAATGGCGAGCACTCACATTTGTGCAGATACCGTTCCTTCCTCCAAACGCGATACATACCTAGACGAGCGTTGTGTAGGTGCGCAGAGTCATCACCTTGGATTCAGTTATGCTCTATCATCTCATGATCCTATGTGTGAAGTCTGTATCTGTTGTTCCAGTAACGTTGTCTGAAGATGGGTTCAGGCCGGCACCAGCGGCGTTGATGGGACGACGGATTTACCCTTAGAAGGACTCAAGGGGCTAGCCCTATGGCCCCTAGAGGCCCTAAAGGGCTCTAAACCCCAACCATATACACCCCTCAACCGTGCTGCCCCATAGGGCTCACCCCTAAAGGGAGTGAAACACCCCCTAAAACTGGTCTCCCAGGAGATGAGATATAGGATTGAGATGCCCAGCTCCGGGACTAATCCTAGCGCCTAAGCGACTAATTCTAGGGCATTTTCCGGGGGCCATACAGTTGTGTGTTTGCGCCAAATAAACTTGGCTCTGGGGACTAATCCTCCAGCCTAGGTGCCTTAGGCGACTAACTTTTAGGGCCTCCCTAGGGGGCTACACGGATGATAGGTGGACTCTTCTATCTTACATTGGCTTGTTCAAGAAATCGACAGCGCACGCATTTTCCTAAACATGAGTTATTGAATAACAAAACAACCACTTATTACCATCTTATAAATTGGCGAACAGATAAAAAGGGCGTGACTTGCAGTACCCTGTCCTGGACAGCTTCTTTGGCCTATACCAGATGAACGAGAACATCGTCTCCTCCCCAGCTAACAAAACTTGCGTCTGGCTTGGCTCTACTGTAACTTCATATGTGTTCTCAGCTGGCACAAAGCATTGCGGCCCGGTCTCGAATTTTGGTGAAAACCAGCCTACTACCAAACCGAGAGTCCGAAGAATTAAGAGGCCTCTCCGTAGGCAATGTGGGGCGCTGGGACTTGTATGCGAAGCATAAAAGTCTGTATATCGGAGATAGGCCATTTGCATGCCGCCCCCGTAAAGATGAGGCGTGTACGCTCTCATTTCTCTTGCATACTGTTTGATGGTGGATCGGGGACGGAGCAAAGGATTACTGTGGCGGCACGGATTTGACAAATGTTCATATATAGTTGGAATTCAATGACTTCTGCCCAGCGTCAGTCTATTATCTCCCACAAGCTTCAATACAGTGTCATTGCAGTATCCATCACTAGTCAACTTCTGAGGGATTACCAGGGCAGCTATGCAATATCACTTTCACGTTCTAGTCCCTTTGGCAACGATCATCTTACGGGCCAATACGCAGGATCTTTCCGGGCTTCCAACATGTGCTGTATGGCTACTACTTGATCATGTCTATTTCTATTGCGAGACTCGCAAAAGCTGACTTGGACATACAGCAAGCACCAGCGATTTCCAGCTTTACTTCAACCGGCTGCCAGCTCACAGATCTTGCCTGTATTTGCAAAGATTCGACATTCATCGAATCTCTTACTCCTGCCATTGAAAAGGATTGCTCTGAAGCAGATATTCAAGGTACACCGTGCTTTTCACAGATACTGTTCTTCGCTAACATTGTTCAGAGGTCATCAATTTCGCCACGCAGAATTGTGACAGTGTTGGCGTCACACTCAGTCTTGCGGGAATTGTCAGTACAGCACAGCCTACAATCAATCCGGCGACAGCTTCCACCAGTGCTGGGAGTCCAGCGTCCACAATGAACGTAGCTACAGCTTTCACCAGTGTCGGGGGTTCAGCCTCCCCAACCAACGTAGCTGCTATTTCACCGCCAGTTCCGTCAGCATCCTCCATTAGGTCTCTTCCCAAGTCCACTCCTACAATCTCTTCTGCTGGGAATGCGACAACGACGTTTACCGGAAGCGGATCTGCCACTTTCGATTGGCGATTCGTGAATATCAAACTGTCTCTGTGTATAGTGTCTGTTATGTGGTTGATTGCGCTCTAGGATAGGAAACTTCACATGCAGCGCTTTTGGTCAGAATGATTGAACATTTGCTTTAGGAGGGACAGAGATCCCTTCTTGTAGTTTAGCCGGCAACGTTTCTAGCATCTGGTTTATTGAGAAGCTTTGATTCCTCAATTAATGATCTTGAAGGCTGCTCTAGATCGTTCGCCCTTAGCGTAGCATAAGCCTTACTTCTACCTTCTTTTGTGCACATGGGCCACTAGCAGCGTGAGGACCGAGAGTCCTGGGGTGACCAATATCGAATGGCCATGGTCTCCGGATTCCCCATGTCCGAGTAGCTTCTAGACGACGCTGCTCAGTCTTAGTGACCAACGCCTGCGTTTTGACTTTGCCAGTAGATAGAGCCGAGATACGAGAACAAATCGGGCTTTCAACGCCGGGAGGCTTCTCTATTGGTAATAATAGATCCGTGTCATCCTAGATGGCGGCATGCTAATCTGGCATTAACCTCAAAATGTTGGGGACACATACACTGACTGCTTACAAACATTTCAGAACCCGCCCTCGATGAGGCTGTAGAGGAAGGGAGCGGTGCGGCCGCAATGCTAACCTTGCATGGTTTCATACCGTGCGCCCTGCGGCAAAATTCTGCGCTGCAAACCTCTCAATTGGTGGTATACTGGCGGCGTCCACATAGTGCCGTATATCATTGCGGCCACCGTGGCGCGAGTGCTCCGTAGGGGGGCGAAACGCCCAGACGAGGCCACGATAACTTCTAGCATGTGCATATTTGCGCACGCCCAAATGGTGTAGTCAGCGCCGCTTGACCCCGGCGAAATGAAGTTATCTGTTCTTTTGACTTGGCTGCTAATCCTCACACAAATACCTAAAAAGGGAACACGTTCCGGCCAGAAGCTTGTCAATCAATTCCATGCTCCCATCCTCGGGCGTTTGGCTACGCCTGATAATTACCATCTTGCACTATTGATAGAAAAAATTCCTTAAAACGACATGCGAGTCGAAAATTGAAGGGTCTTACAGATAGCGCGCCTTTACAGGAGACACATACATTTGGGATCCAGGTATGGGTGTTAAGAACTCGCGGGATGCTGATAGCCCGTGTTTCTTTCTCCCAACGTTCTTAACTGTTCAATCGACTGATTATCCCCTTCAACTACCTTTCATCATGCGTATACGTCATGTACTCAAGGAGGATTTAATTCTAATCGTTTGTTGGAAAGTCCTGATCGTCAAGGCTACAGCGTGCTATTGGCCTAATGCTACCGAAGCAGAATGGCCGAGTGGCATTCAAGTTTGTAATTCAACTCTAAATGGCGCTGATAGCGCTTGTTGCGGAACAGGAGATATCTGTACCAACAGGGGATTCTGCATCAGTAATTATGATGGTTACATGTATCGAGGAGCCTGTACAAATCAAGACTGGAATCCAAACGTATGCTTTTCAGAATGTCTAGACGGAGGTATAGCACCGAAATCGTTTGTTTAATACTCAGCGTTGCTAATGTGAGCGAAGCCCAGACCCAATTCGTTAACATTTTTCCGTGCCCTTCGGTCAACGGTACGTTCACGAAACATTTCTGCTGCGGCGAGGCTGGGGCGAGTACCTGTTGTGGCAACAAACTCATCGACTTTGACGTCTTTGGCCGTAATTTCACATTCTTTCCACCTCAGAGTGACAACAACTCCAGTGCATCGGCACCGCAACTTCCTTTAGAAGCGAACAACTCTCTGACCTCAAGTCTACCGCTTTCGTCAGATATGAATACAAGGTCGAAATCAATATCATCGCTTTCCTCAACTACGCCAACCTTATCAGCCAATGGATCACTCATTTTGAACACATCTTTTTGCCATTCACCGCCACAATCGGATGACTATGTAACCCTAGGCGCCGGAATCGGAGCTCCATTGGGTGTGCTATTGCTTTTAGCTCTCAGCTTACTCCTTCTCATGGAACATAGACGTCGGAAATCTTCTGAAAAGGCCCTGAAGTGGATACACGTGCGTGACAAGAGCAAGGAGGAGGCTCAGGCCCGTGAGAGAAGGAAAGTCACGGTGAACAATGGTCCTGCAGTGTTCGGACTAGCCAACAGTCAGCAAAATCCATTGGAGCTTCATGGCAGAGAGATATATGAAGCGACTAGCCATCCCTCTCCTACAAGGTCCGATACGGGTATCTCGTTGTGAAGTATGAGCTGCCCGGTTTACAACGATCTCCGTCTTGATTGACGATCTGCGAGGTATGCAAGTAGGCATGATTCTCTTGAGCTGTTCGAATACTTTCTAAAAATTATAACCAGATATTCACAGTCAGATGAGGGCAAAGACGTAGACCAGGAGATCTTTCTCGCCAGAACAGGCACATGGACTCTTTCCAGATGATTTAGAGGACCATAAAAAAAGCATCTATCAAATGACTAGGACTAACATCCTCAGCTCGTTAGCACGGAAAGAAATCAGAATTGTACCGATGTGATGCAAGGCGGTACTCGCTGGAGTTCTGGTTAGACAGTGCTTCCACTCGACTCCACAGTAAAGTGCATTCCGAAGTCCGTAGCCTATCGACCCAAGCGATCTTCTTAAGACACGCCTCTATGACTTCCCAAGTCTTCGCACCCGGAAGACTCCACCAGCCTCTGATAGTCCGGGCAATGGCTTGTGCGAAATATTCCTTTTCATAGTTGTCTCGGTAAAGAATGCCACCCATCATTAAGATCCATATGACCGAGCCGTGTTGTAGTCGATTTTCGTTGTCCACGAGTTTATCATCTGCCTCGAGGGTGACATCCATGAGCTGGGTTTTGAGCTTCTGGAGAATCGGGCAGCGGGGTGCGGCATTATACATGACGTATTTGACATATATGAGAGCGGCTATTCTGTAGCTTTCGAGCACGTAGTCGATCTCCCTCATGAATTTCTTTGATTTGCGGATCAAGAGGGAGGTCAAGCTGAATTCAAGAGCCGAACGCTGATCATAGAAAGACATGAGATCATTCATGCTGCTTGATTGATTCCAAGCATTTAGAGAACCGCCTAAGTAGTGTATATCGCGCAGGATGGCTGTCATCATGTTGCAGAGGCCGGTCGTGTTGTCAAAACCTGCATTGCTCTGAGCAATGTCCGGATTCGGCAAAGTAATGACTTGGCAAGAGTAATTGTGAGCGAAATACGGGAGCGAGGCCGCCGTCGCGGAATGTTCGAGATCTTGCCTACAAGAATAGAGGAATGATGAGAGTTCGTTGTGAGTGGATAGATTATCGCTTGCTAGTTACCATAAAATCACCTTTTGGAGGATCCCACTCCACCCAAGCTCCCCCAGACCACCTCTCTTCTTGACCATCCAAGCGATTGCGTCCATGTGGACCCGCAGATCCTTGCAATCTCTGCTTAGACCCTGCGTAGATTGTAAGCTATTTCAAGCCGTACCCAGAGATTACTGTACCTCGGTTGCAGCGAGCATGGCCACGGCCCCCATCGTGGTGTTTTTCACCGCTTCGGTCGGAGACTTGAGTCTAGCTCTAATCAAACGAATGGTTTCCGCTTTGTGCACTAGTGTCGACGGGCTATTGTACGTCCCGTCACGTGCATCAAGATGGACAGCAGCATAATTAACTGTGGCAAGAAAAAGAAGACGATCCTGCATTGCATTCGGAAGCCAAATGGTCATCAAAGGGTCTTGGCCGTCACAAGAATCAATCGGGAAGAGCCGTTTCGCCCAGAATCTGACTGTTGCGGTGGCATATCAGTGGTAAATCATTGATGGACCGAGGGTTGAGAGAAGATCATAAAGCTCAGCACCTACAGTGATATAGCATGCGGCTATTGTAGCTTGGGTCGCCACGGATTGGATACGCATCAAAAGGGTCATCGAATCCGCCGCCAGATAGATTGCCAGGGCTTAACAGGGGTTTCGTTCCTGGTACGGACGGTGCACGACCAGTAGCGCGCTCAGGTTCCTGGTGCTCTTTTCCCTCGCGATCCACACATACCGAAATTGCTTGGACCAAGGCTGGAGCATTCGGTGATTCGTTGGGGGGTTTTGCTGCCCACTCGCGGAATCCCTGTTCTCTCGAGGATCGTGATGCCTCTTGCATTGAAGGGTCCCCGGCTTTCTGTTTCTGTTTCTGCCGGTAACTACGCATAGCTTTTGAGCGAACTAATTTCCGAAGATCTTCATTCTTGCCCTCCTTTGGCACCCTCAGATTTACGAATTGGAAAGCCTCTGCCTGACTCCTCATTCTCACGGTAAACCCTGTTTATCTAGGCCGGATGGAGTTCGTACAGCGTATAGCCTGACGCTCTGACTCCGTGGTCAGAAACCACGGATTTAATTTTAATACTTTTTGGATTAGTTATTAGACAGTACAGTAATCACCTAGCATATAAGGGACTGATTTGTAGATAAGGCGCTCGTCATGGAGAAGCCCGGGCTCTAGTCGCGGGCTATTGTTACGAATGATCCATACCTGCAAAGTGGAGCGGGAAAGCCATAAGCTAGGATGGAGAAGGGAAATGCTCAGCTAGCTTTGGTCCTCACTAGTCTCCTCTTCCCTATTCGGTTGTCAAATCTCTTTTGGCTCTAGGTTGGAATTCAACCTGAACATGATGGCCGTAAAGCACTTGAGGATCTGCATCGAGCTCGCAAATTCACCAACGAGGCAAGAAGGGAATTGTCAGACCAATGAGATACAGGTGGTGGGAAGATCATCATAGTTCAAGCTTGCGAATGCTGCAAACAAATTGAGAAAGTAGTGAAGTCACTCTGGAGAAGGAGCAACGAAGGCATCTGCCGTCTTTCCCTCGCTTGCAAAGACTGGCATCTCTAAGGATGCAGTCCGCATCAATGCAAACAAGATGATTGAGTATCCTTCTGGGGTTTCGTTTCGAACACGGTCTGAAGGCTTCTGCATAGCCCAATAGTACGCATTGTCACACTTGTATTGAACGTGGTAGGCATCGTTCAACATTGCAGAGTTGTGGGATCTGTCCCGAGTTGGCTGTCACTGAGAGACTGGTCCAGCAGAGGCTTTTAATTCGCAGTTCCAGAATACATCAGACGATTTTTCGGTATGGGATACAATGTGCCTTGTTCGCATGATGAATATGCTTTTTGGGCCGTTCTGCGTGCGCCCAATCTGCAGGCTGCACTAAGTCACGAAGGCAATTCGGCGTCGCGAAATTACCCCACCCACCATTTGCTACTCTTTCTAACCCGTGGCATGGGTCTGATGAACAGACTCACAGAAAGCAACCAAGAGCGCCCTCAACATTGCTAGAAGCAGCCTCAAAAGACCCACTGCACTCTCAACTTATTCTATTATTTTCGCACGCTGAGCCAAACATCCTCTCCTCACTTCCAGGTCCGCTTCTCGGAAGCGCGTCCGTCCAAAGATGGATTATAAAGCAACGAGCATGATCCCCAAACCTGAGAGCTCCGCAGGAGCTTACCGCCAGGTCCTTGGCGGGTGCCAAAGGCGACTTGGAAATCGAAGGACATTATTTGGTCAAGAGTTATTAATGAATATCCACAATTTTTGATAGAGCATCCATTGCATGCGCTGAAACGAGCCAGTGCCCATTCGACCGAGACCTTAATGACTGGACCCTCCTCCCATGATGAAGTATTTTTACCAAGACCTCACCACCACAGATTTTCCCGAAGCAGGCCTAGCCGCCCACCAAGCGCTCACAGAGTCATGGCCAAAGGCAATTGTCAGTGAGACAATAACCAAAGCCAACGGAAAAGCACGGCCACAACTCGTGCGGGCGTACCAAAACGTACTAGAAGGACGGGGCTTCCACGCCTACGCGTCCTTGCGAGTCGATTACAACCTATCAAAGACCGAAATGGCTGCAGGCTATAACCGCGGGGTGGACATTGATCAGGCTTACTTCCACTTGTATGCCGCCGAGTATTATTGCCTAGCAGACGTTTGAGGCCCGTTGCAGAACGCCGAAAGATTGGGCGGAGGAGCCGAGGAAAAGACTACTTCAAGCTGTCTGGCTGGAGATATGAGCCGAATTGGATGCTAGAGCCAACATAAAGCCTGGGATAGTCCGAAGGTTGAAGTATATGGGATTTCAGAGCATTGGAGAAGCAGCACAAGAGCTATAGGACGCGAAAAGTGATACAGGGAAGTTGAGTTGCAAGAATACCGGAAATGTGCAAACACTTGGATAGAATGGTTATCTGGGTCTCGAAACCCTAAAATTGACAAATAATGTCCTTGCACGATGTCATCAGTCTGAAAATTGCGACATAATCACATGTCACTAAGCACATAGTTTGCAGGACGCGGGACCTCCTGGCATGAGCCGCCAGCCAGGATATATGCAGTGCATGACTGGATTTTATGGGTGGCCTTCATGCTCCAATCGGTCTCTTGCTGGGTCAAGCCCTTGCAGAGAAGACAACAGATTCAGCATTCGCACGTCTGCCACCAGAGAAGGATGTCCTGGCTGACGATCTTCTCCCCCCTTACTCCGAATGGATGCAGCTGGCCGGAGTCACCAGACCGCAACTCTTAGCTACCTTATTGTTGTCAGGATCAAGATCTTGTACGCAAGCATAGCTTCGAGACTTCTTCCTGAGACAACAGGGTCCATTTGCTTCAGAGACGGCGTAGTGGAGCCCTCAATGGCCTGTACGGAGGCTCGGTGGCATTTTTGCAACGACCTTAACGCAACTTAACCAAGACAGCAGCCGATCAAGATGCTGGCAGAATTTGTTTCGAGCGTACTGAGACGAGGCAACCCGTCTTGAGTACCATTTAATCATCGGCCATATTGAAGTCCATGGATTCTTTGGGAGCAAGCAGTGACTGCTCTTCCTCTGATGAATCCATCGGTTCGTCGTCCTCATCACCAAAGCCTTCGAAATCACCGTCTTCCTTCTCGTCACCTTCTGCTAGTCTTTCTGCCATGGTAGAGTCTCCAGCTTCTGACTTGCCAACCCGTTTCATCTCTCCCAAAGCTCCATGCCTGCCCTCTATACCCTTCTCTTCTTTGCCTCCTTCCACTACTGAAGGTGGGGTAAACCATGGAAGCTTCCCTCTCAAAAAATCGTTCAATACCATCTTGGCAGCACCGTCCACATCCGCTTCTCCCCCTTTAAGCAGTCTACCGCCCTTCCTAGCGAGTAGCTCCAGGAATTCGGTGGCATTGCTAAACCCCCTAACGTCGTACGTGCGTTCAATATGTGAGGGCTTTGTCTTCTTGAGAACGGCGGCGATATACTGTTCTGGATTTTCTACGTTCTCCACCCTAACCACTCCTCGTAGAAGGATATCTTCTGGTGTGTCGTTGTTACTTGGGGGCACAACGCCCGGGCAATCGATAAGGTATATTCTCTTCATCAATGTGATGTATTGCCAGACTTTTGTCTCCCCTGGAATTGGTGCAACAGTGCAAACTTTCTTCTTTCTGAGCGTGTTGATGATGGACGACTTTCCAGTGTTCGGATACCCAATGAAACCAACCGAGATCTGTTTCCGATTAGAGTGTAGCGCGGAGAATTGGCGTAACAGCGAGATCAACGAGCCTTTGCCGAAGGAGTTGGTTATAGAAGCGTGGAAGGCGAGGGTTGGGTAGTCTTTGGAAAGTGCTCGTACCCATGAGGCCTAGCAATACTGTCAGTAAGAGACCCAACAGAAAACGTGTTGTGACCGCGTCTGTATGTATGAAGCATTACTAAGAAGACCTCCATCTATCTGCCACAAATGCAGCAATAGAGATCTTCAACTCAAACGCAACAATCCCCAATCCTTACGACCAGCTTTCCAAGACGGTAAGCAATGGTCTAGACAATACCCGAAGGCAAAGTGTGGCGGAAAGGGATTTGATCTACCAAAGTCGTAACAGAGCAACCATCCATTGTAAGAGAGCGAAATTGCTGGAAGGTGTCTTGACTTAACAATGGAAACAGTAGATGATGAGATAGGACTTAGAAATGTTGCAGTACTTACAGCAATACCTGTAGGCACTAGATCGCATTTATTCAACACGAAGATCAAGTGCTTATGCGGAGCTTCCTCCTTTATGTACTTCTCCACACTCCGACATCGAGTACCTAGGGGATCTCGCGCGTCTAGCACATGAATGACGACATCCGAGGAGTCTATGACCTTGTAGAGCTCGTTCCATATTCTTTTGCTTTGGCCTTTAGAGAAAATGGGCTCTTGGGCTTTCGTCGAAACAGCGTCCTCTGGTGTAGCTTCGCCTGCTTGTTCATCTGCCCCAGGCATTCCACTAAGAAATTTCGCCTGCTCAAGCCGGTCTAGGTATGTATCGTGCATCTTTGCTGATTCTCCGGCGAGATCTTCCAAGGATCCAACACCCAGCTTCACCCTTTTTCTCTGTGCTTTTGGCCCGAATGTGTCACCGAAGGGAGCGGACTCCACTTGCATCTTCGCTTGATGTTGCTTCAATCCGTTCTTC
Organism: Cladonia squamosa; assembly: GCA_947623385.2. Taxonomy (NCBI): domain Eukaryota; kingdom Fungi; phylum Ascomycota; class Lecanoromycetes; order Lecanorales; family Cladoniaceae; genus Cladonia; species Cladonia squamosa. The sequence goes on along the minus strand of OX392372.1, from coordinate 318,749 downwards.
CCTTCGCCATCCCTGATGAGACTCATTGGCAGCTTGTTAGATTTAAGTAGCACCTGGTACGGATCTGACGCTCTCTCCGCCATGGCTTCCCGGAAAGAACTTAGGGCATCTTGAGAAATGATTCGTGAGTTGGCAAACCACTTTCGGTTTGGTTCGACTCGAGCCTTAGGCTTATCACGAGACTGGTACGAGGCCGCCTTAGTGATCTTTCCGCTGGCGTTCCTTTGTGCCTTGCCATCGTTGAACATATTGAGAGTTTTAGCCTTCTTAGCAGACCTGTAGAAGTTTTCGCCCTTGGTCTTAACGTTGCTCATTCCGTCCCCCACCTTCCCCTGCCTCTCCTTCCTCGTCTTTTCTTTCTTGCCGGTGCCCATCGTGTTCTCAGACTGCAGTTCACAGCTACTAAGAGGTTTCGTTGATTTCGATGGTGGCTAGAGGAAAATGTTTAAGACTAATTCAAAAGATCAAATATGTGGATATAACGGCGCTAAGTCGGCCCGCGTTTGTCGCCGCTCAAAAAGCGCTCTGTTGAAGGGGTAAATCTGCTTGAGGCAGTCAGTTCACTCCGGCAACAGACGTACAGCACTGATAGATCTCGGAAGGCGCCTGCACTCGTATGTGAAGACCTATAATGCCACCTCGATTACCTGATGCACCATTGTGCGCGCGTGTGGGACAATGCGTTCACCATACCCGCTCGCCATACTTTAGCACATCATCTATTCGCAAAGCTCAGATACCACCAACATCGCCCAAATTTATAGAGATACCGCGTCCTAAGCAGCCACAGCAACCTTTCCCCATTATCGTCAAAGGCGTTCTCCCCATACCTCGCCCCATCTTCCCTCGAAATCCGAAACCAGGCGACACCAACAAAGCGTCTGCCGAATACCTAGCTGATGTAACGCCTGAACCAATCGTAGACAAAGCATCTTCAGTTAGCACTCTCGACCCACGAACCGCAGAATTCGTATCTTGGAAAGCTCGCCAAGCGGAGGCGCGAAGGCGAAACCTACGGCAAAGTCTGCTAGAGCTTAGCAGTAGGAAGCAGCAAAAAGATCGATTCGTCGCAGCCCGTAGTGCCAAAAAGCAGGCAATCCGCAAAGCTCTACTTGAAGCACCCGAACGAGAAGATGAACGACTCACCAACCCCTCCGTACTCCAATCCGAGATACCTCAACGCCACCACGCCCTCCCCGACCCCAACCGCGAAGCCCGCCTCGCCCGCAAAAGGCAAAATGTCGCGAACATGGAAGCTATGAGAGTCGAGCATAGACGAGCCGCACTACACAACCTCTACGTCAACGCGGGCAGCTTCATAACCACTGCTTCGCAACTCAATGCTACAATCGAGAAAGCATTTGATGACAACAGCCAATTTACGAATGATTCAACGCCAGGGCTGAATATATGGAATTTGGGCTTCCCAGAGACGGTACAGCAGCTTTTGGGGAAGGATGAGGGGCGTCAGGGCACGAAGGCGATGGATTCGGCAGAGGGAAATGCGGGGGTGTCGAGGGAGAGGTTGAGGAGAATTGCAGAGGAACTCACAGGGGGAAAACTGGATAATAGCAGGTAAACCAGTGACCAAGATATTATTTGGCATGCGAAGTGGTAAAGCTAGAGCATAAGCTCAGCTCAGAAGTGTATCTATATACGACTACTTCCACGCGCATCGCGAATGGATATGGTCAGATTGGGCAATTCAATGGCACTGTGATCAAAAAGGCATCTTCATCTAGCACGTGGTCTCACCGATATATCAGACCCCGAAGCAAAACGGTGTCTTCCATTGATTTTATCAGTCGGGAGCTCACTTCCACATCAATCCACAGCTCACTTCTACCACTATGTTCTATCAAACCAAGCCAGCCAGTTGCAGGACAATGAAGCTTGATTCACCATGTCGACCTTGCAGTAAACGTATCTTACCGTCACACAAGGGTATGAATCATGAGGCACAGTTCTTTAAACAGTGTTTACAAAAAACTGCGAAGGTTAAACGCCTAGTCGTTGTACGAGTGGATTGCGTCTACGTGTACTTCTAAACTCCAAACTTAGAACCAATAATTCGCCATTTGCCATTCACAGGCGCTATCAATACCACAGGAAGACAGAGCCTGGTATCCAGGCTCGGATACTCTCTACAATCTTTCATGCCGCAAACCGTAGCAGGCGCGAGGTCTTTGATTGTACGGGAAGGGGCCGCAAATAGGCCTCTGACATGGCAGATTGCTCTGACAAGTTGATTTGCTTGTGAAGAAGGTGCATGTCCTTTGTTTGCACTTCTCTGGTACACAACTAGTCTTCCTTCCATCGCTCGATCACTAAGTCTTCCTTCCATAGCTGGTTCACTAATTGGAGCATCCAATCCCAGCATTGATCAAGGCTTGCCATAGATGAAAATTATCAGAACGGGATCTGAAAGACATCACGCACGAAAGGAAGCAAAGATGGCTCCTAGGTATGTTGTACAATAAGGTTCGACTATTACATTACTGACAAGGACCTGTATAGCAAATTGCAATGTGCTCCGCCAAAGATCAAGCTACTCGGATTGGGCGACTGTTGCAAGACCGGGCAAAAGGACGCATTCATTGATCATGCGAGGGATTACCACAACTTTCAATTAGACGTGCTAGCTTGGGCTATTCAGAACATGGTGGATCCCAAGTGCATTGAACGCTATATCGAGAAATGCGACCCTGTGTTACTTCATGCAAAACTAAGCAATTTGTTAAAGGTTCCTGGCGAGCCTTCCTTTCCCATTCTGTACTTCGCGGTGGAGCGCAACTCGCCCGAGATTTTGAGTATGCTGTGCAAAGCTGGGGCAGATCCGGGTCAAAAGTACGGCCCTGTGGGTATGCCCGCGGCGACGATACCACTGTTGGCATATGCGGTAATGAGGGCTGAATACGACCTGTCGGACACCACGGACTTGATCGTGGCTTTAGTGGCGAAGGGTGCGGACCCAGACGACGTCCCCAAAGACATGTGGTACAAGTATCTGAAAGCTCCTTTCAAGGACAAAGCGGAGCCTATTGACACAGCCGATTCTCCGCATCAATGGTGTACCCAGGAAATAAGGGAGATCCTATGTCGGAATCTGACCCTCTTGCAACGATATACACTCTGGAAAGCCGAGAAAATAGCGAAACCTACGGCCAGGGAGAAGCAGCTTGCAAACGTGCATGGATTAACGCCACTATTCGAGGCTCCGTATCATATCATCGGCCAACAACAGGCAACCACTCAGGCTATGGATTGCGTCATGGATCACTACGACTTCGACAAAGATAAGCCACTGATACTTCTTTTCGCTGGTCCCAGTGGCCATGGTAAAACAGAGTTAGCGAAGAATATGGGTCGACTTTTGTCGCTTGACATCTTCACCGTCGACTGCACAACGCATCAGGAAGAAACCGATATGTTTGGCCCTCAGGCACCTTACATGGGATACAAGGAGGGCTCTTCGGTAAACAATCATTTGGTGAAAATGGCTGGTCAAAGAACGGTAATCTTCCTTGACGAATTCGACAAGACCACCGACGAAGTCCACAGAGCAATGCTGTTGCTCTTTGAATCTGGATCATACCGCGATCGACGTGAGAATAACAAAGAGGTTGACTGCAAGCGTGTTATATGGATACTGGCAGCAAATTTCGCGGACGAAATCATCAAGACATTCTGGGCCACACATATCAAGGAACAAAGTGACCAAAAGCGTGAAAAAGCCCCTTTCAGGCAGCTACAGAATTCAGTAAGGCATTCGGTCAAGAATAACATTGGGGCTCCTCTTACCGGGCGTATCACCAGTGTGGTTCCATTCTTGCCCTTCACAGAGGCTGAGCAAGCTGTGGTGGCATATAAATTCATGCGCGAAATGTGGCACATAGTTCGCAAGCCTATCGACACAGGTTCAGGACACCTCAAAGGACACGCATCTGTGCATTTCGTTGACGATGGCAAGATTGCATCGTACTTGGCGAAAGAGTATGAGATCGATTTAGGTGCGCGCTCACTTGCCAGTGCGGTCGCGAAGGATGTCAGAAGGGCTTTCAGAAAAGCCTTCGACCAAAACGACTCAGAAGTAACCGATGAAATGAATCAGGGTCCTTTAGAGAATTATGAAGTTCGTCTAGCCGATGAGCTTGAGGGGGACGGCGTTGTCGTGGAGCATGTAGGCTTTCGGTCTATGAAGTAGCGCAACGGGGGGGATCCCCTTGATGATATCCAGGGTGCGTCTGACCTGTAATGGCGTGATAGCGTCCAGGCTGGTCGCTGTGGAGTAGTTGGGGCCTGTCCTTGGGGAAATTTGAGTGACGAAGGTTCTACGCCTCTGATATTACTGACCAAGCAATCGAATGTTCTTATGCTTGTTGTATGTTTCGCATCATTGTATCCTGTAACTGCTCAATTCAGGAATTGGGTTAACTTCGTAACCACCCAGTTCCGGTATCGCCTTGCTGGCACCATCCAATTCAAATGCCTGTGGAACTTCAGAAGCCACGTTCACACTTGGAGCATAGCTCGACGTTGCAATGCTCGAGGGCCGAGAAGGCGAATAACTCGATGGTGCGTAGGTCGAAGGCGAGTAACTCGAAATCGAAGAGCTCGGTGGTCGAAGGAACTGAGGTGGGAAATTACTTATACCACTGCCTGGGCGCCTAGGAGACGCTGTCGTGTGTTAGTAAACTGATAAATCAAGTGCTCAATTGGTGGATGCTAACGTGGTTGTTTACGAGGGTTGTTTGCCTGGTATCGCTTGTCTTGAAGGGCCTGATTGTACTCGATCTGATTTGTGTCCCTTAGTTTCCCTAGGTCGTCGAACTCTCTGCAGAAGTCGTCCTTGTCTGTCGATGGTTAACGGCCGCTTTGTGTATGAATAATTAAGTTGTACAACTTACCTGCGGGTGTTGAGAAATTGAAGACGATGTACTTCTTACTGACCAATTCCATGATCTTGCTAGTTGCCTCTGAACTCTTGCTGACCGTTTCCAACTTTCGCATCTCGGGATGTTTTGGGTGTCTTAGGCAGGCCAGATTCCAGCTATAGAGCTGGCTGACGCTCATCTTCAGGAATTCGATTTTCTTCGCTTTCGTCTCCACGACGACCGAAGTATTGAACTTTGTCGCTTTGATGTAGAGATTTGAGTCAACTAGAAGTACCCTCAGTCAAAATCATCTAAACAGTGGTAATTGTTGATCAAGAGACTTACTTTTGAATTGCAGGAAAGTATACATTCCATCGCAGAACGTGAAGATTACTATTCGAGGTATCTCTGGCCGTACGAGGGCGGTGCCATCTCCATTTTGACCGTTAACAGTAGATGTGATACTCCCATTACCCAACAGTGTTGTGGTAGTAGAGAGTCCCGTCGACTGCCTGGCAATACTATGACTTGGCGTTGGCGATTGAGGGCTTCTTGTCGATACAGAGCTGCGGTCTACAGAGATCCTCTCTCCGTCCGGCCCTATAGTTTGAAAGGGTTTTAGATGCCAGAATTGTAGTCTTCCCCGGCCTGATTTGCTCGGTTTAGATGATCCTTCAATAGACCAGGACATGTTTTGAACCTGGTGAGAGACTCGAAAAGCCGTCAATGCTCGCTGAAAATGTAAAACATCATCTGCATCTTTGAGAGAGTACCATATGGGATCCTGGCCTTGATTATTACACAGCATCACATTATTGGTAACCGTGGAAGCCTCATTGGGGTTTGCATAGGTCGGAATAAGCCGCTCGGACTCCAAGTTGACGCTTGTACCTTCTTCCTGATGGAAGTATTGGTTCTGTTCATCTTTAGTGGTGGTAACTAGACGTAGCTTTGAATCGCTCTTGCGAAATATTGTCAAAGCAGATTGACGGGTACCATAGGTGCCTGGAAGAGCAAGGTCAAGAATTTTCTCTTCTAAAGGCCGTTGTTCTGCAAGATCTGGAGGACGCACTGGGGGTGCTTCGATGACCCAAATGGAAAAGCAGCTGATTGGAAGTAAGGATATCCGATCAGGTGGTGGGGCAACGAGCTGGCCAGTATCGAACCGCCTGAATTGGCCTCGAATATCGTCCTCAAGCTCTTTGAGGTAATCTGCCCACAATGAATCCGGCCCAGCAGACTGAAAAAATACGCTCTGCCTAAGCATTTGTGCAATCCATCTCGATTTAACAAGATTAAGATACTGAACCTCATCCGGAGCTCGTTCACCCAATTCGGGCCGCGGATTGAACTCAATCGTACTGTTCGCAAAGTGGTAGACCAGAGCATCGAAGCCTTCTTTCAGCGGCAGATTAGCTTGATCTTGCAATGATGGCGGTTTATTGGTTTGTAGCGCCGTTGTAAACCGATCTGCCAGCTCACGCGGTACTTGAAGGGACTGGAGATAGGTAGAGCTAGAGGTATCTTGACTCTGGACGCCATGAATAAGGATTGTTCTTATCTCATCAACATCTCTTCTTAGTAATTGTAGCTCCCGTTTGATGCCTAGCAGAAGCTGTATCTCAAATGGTTTGGCGATGAAAGTCAACTTCATCATATGGAAGCGTACTCGTTCCTTCAAGTTTTCGACATCACCCTCAATTGACGACCACCAAATGACATTTTCGACGAAATTTGCTTGGGAATACTGGAATTTTGAATGGTCTTTTAGAAGTGTGTCGCATTCTTCGAGGGTTTTCTTGAAGTCCCCTGCAACTTCAGGGAGCACTTCCACTGATGGACCAAAGCGGTCGGCATCATTATGCCAGGGCCGCCTCGGGAGCTGGTGTTGCTTGTCGGCATTGGAGATAACTGCTTCTAGGGTGCGCAGACTCTCTGCTAGCAATTTTATCTGTTTGCCGAACTGTAGATATCTGACATCTAGAATGCACAAGAGGTTAGCTTGGAGCCCGCAAAGACCCTTGCCAAGGAACTTCACGTGACTATTCGGCGAATCCCGAAGGGAAGGAGTTCTCTCCGCGTCTCACTCACCAGCACCATGCGCTCTCGTAAAACAACGATCATACACTGTGAAGGCAAGCTGATACGATAGAACAATATCACTGAGAGAGAATCCGAAAGACATGGTCTGCGAGCACTATCGGAATGCTCAGCTCAGCCGGATGGACGGCAGAATTTGTAGAAAAGACTCATGATTGACCGGGGGTTCGAACGATAGCTTAAGGTAGGACAGACAGCTGCACAGCCCCCCGCATTGCTTCCTCTATCTGGTCATCACCACACCTTCTTGCATGCTCCCCCCGCCCAACCTGGAGGGCATTCAGAGGAAATTCACTGTAAACCTCAGCCTACTCAAGCCTCACGCCAGCGCCAGCGCGCTAGCTCACCGTGTGATTGGTTTGGCGTACAGGAGCTGAATCGACCTTGGCCACCAGCGCATAAGCTTGGGTTATCATAGGGCCTTCAACTTACCGAGATTTGAGGCTGCAGAATAAACGAAAATGAAATGACACATCTACCGCGGTCTCGGCTTGTCTCTTCCTCTGGCCTTACGCGTTTTTGAGCCTCATGCCTTATTCCTAGTGAGCAGCTGACCTTAAGAATAATGCGTTCCCTCACACACACCTTGTCGCAACGTCGCAGCCAAGGTGTGATCAGGGAGTGGTCTAAAAGGTTCCTTATCATCTTCTCTCTGAAATTGGAATAGTGAAGCATCAGACAACAAGGGCGACACGTCTTGATCACATTTGACCAATCCTAACCTTAGATCACCATGGTTCTCGAAGCAGACGACCAACAACGGGTGGACGATGCAATTAGGGAAGCAGCCTCTAAAGGTTCATCGAAGTTGCTGGTACGGGACCCGGACGAGTCTCAAAAGCTAGGCCCACTGACTGTGATATGTACTATCTTGAATCGAACAATCGGTTCGTGCTCCAAGGAGGCATGACTGAACGTTGCTTATTTTAATACATAGGATCCGGCATTTATGTCACACCAGCAATAGTACTAAAGGCCACTGGTAGTGTCGGTGTCTCACTCTTACTATGGACACTAGGTGCCATTATTGGGATGTCTGCTCTTTTTGTCTGGCTCGAACTCGGGCTGTCTATCCCAAAGTATGAACTACCAATTGCAGAATCGGCGGAAGGTGGTGAAGAAGGGGCGTCGGCCTTACAGAGCGTACCACGCAACGGGGGTGAAAAGAATTATGTGAGTTCCCCACCATCCGCACCACATTGTCTCGAAACCTAAGTAAGTCAGCTCGAATATATCTATAAGCTGCCTAGGCTCCGAACGACATGCATGTATGGTGTAATGTTCATCATCCTTGGGAATCTCTCCGGGAATGCTATCGCATTCGGTAGCTATGTACTAGATGCCGCCAACGTTGAAGGTAATGACGCGGCGGTCCGAGGGTTGGCAGTCGCATGCTTGACAGTAGCTTGCTTACTCCACGGTGTATGGAGGAAAGGTGGTATCTGGATCAACAATATGCTGGCTACCTTGAAAGTCCTTATTCTCGTGGCAGTCATCGGTATGGGCTTTGCAGCCTCAGCCGGCGCCAGCTTTGGCCATGGACCTGTCCATGGGGAGACTGTTGATTCAATAACTGGCAATGTGACACCAAACTTCGACACAAAGTCATCCTTCGCTCACCCGCACCATGATGCTGCTAGCTACGCGGAAACCATTCTTTTCATTGTCTATACTTATAGTGGATATGAACAGCCCTTCTATGTAAGCCATACATATTCAAACCATTCTTTCTCTCCATAGCATGATATTGATGATCGAGCATAATCTGACAAAGTTGTGGGAGTAGGTGCTCAGTGAAGTGTCTCGACCTAGAAAGATATTTGCAAAATCGACAATAGCAGCAATGAGTTTGGTTAGCATACTATTCATATTAGTGAATGTTGCATACGTAAGTTAATTAGGATCGCAATACTATCATGAATAATCTAAAATTGCTACCAGCTATGTGCGGTCTCGTTTGATCGACGGCTAGAGGCCAGTTCTGATATGGCAACTCTATTCTTCTCAGAGGTCTTCGGCAATGATACAGCTCCACGGGTCATGTCGGGAATAATAGCGCTCTCAATCTTGGGTAATATTATCGTCATGACCTTCACAGCCTCCAGAGGTAAGCCCTACTAGAAAGACCCACCTTCCAAAACTTGCCAAGAAATTGACTATTTCCAAAGTAAAGCAAGAAATCGCCAAAGAAGGCGTCCTCCCCTTCTCCCTCTTCTTCGCCACCAGCACCACAACCCCCTATGCTTACCTCAAAGCCAAATTCTTCCCCTCCCGCCTCCGCTCCTCCCCCCAATCCCACCCCGAACAATCCCCTGTAGCGGCTCTCCTCCTCCATTGGATTTTCTCCGTAATCCTCATCGGCGCCACCTCCGGTAACGTCCCCTCCGTCGCCTACGCCATCCTCGTATCCCTCTACTCTTACGCCATCGTCATCATAGTCGGCTTCTTCGTCGCCACCGGCCTCCTCTACCTCCGCCTCATCCATCCAGACCGCGCTTTCTGGAAGAAAAACGCCGGTTTCAACTTCCTAGGTCCCACCGCGCCCATCATCTACAGCCTTACCTGTGCTTTCTTAATCGTAGCTGCTTTCCTCCCACCGGGCCGTGGTTCACCGTTCCACAAATCCGCCACAGAACCGGAATGGTATATAGTCCCGACTGTGGGTTTATCTGTGCTCCTGCTAGGATACGTATACTACCTCGTTTTCGCGTACGTGATTCCGAAAATCAGGAAACAGGTCCTAGAGGTTGAGCGCGAGGCTGTTATCGTGAAGGAGAAGGGGGAGTGGGTTCAAGCTATTGAGTTGGTGTATGCGGAGTGGGTGGCGAGACATGGACCGATCGCTGCTGTGGATGGGGATGGGATTGGAGCTGAGAATGTTAATGGACATGGTGAGGTTCAGAGACTGACTGTGCATGCGGAGAAATGAGATTATTATGATCGTAGGTGTGTATTAATAGCGGTACTTGTTGACATGGATGGCGCGTGCATTTTTTTGAAAATGAATTGGTTAATTTTAATGTTTTATTATAGCAGTAGGTTAGCTAGTTAGTCTACGCAACTGAGCGCTTGTATTTTTGATGTGGAGCTTTGGACATGTCTTCTTAACTACAATGCCCTCCCGGATATTGCATAGCTTTGGCTCCACCAAAGGGGAGGAGTTAGATCTGGGTGAAATTGAACGCCCAAGAGGTGATTGGCACAGCATCAAAGAGATGCGAAGTTTGGCCATGAATTGGTAATTCTGGGTGACGGCTGCTTAATGCCCTTGGGCGTAACAATTGTCCATTTTCTACAGGATCCTAGCTAAGAAGCATGATCAATCTTTAATTACTATTCCCCGTCTTACCGTCCCCCTCCCCGTCCGCCTTCATCTCAGGCGGCATAGGCACCGGGCCCCCCGGCGAATCCGCCATCCTCGCCGTCAACACCTCAACCCCGTCCTCCGTAACCAACAACGTATGTTCAAACTGCGCCGTGCGACTCCCATCCTGCGTAACACTCGTCCAATCATCCGGCCACGTCTTATCCTTATACGTCCCCAAACTAATCATCGGTTCAATCGTAAACGTCATCCCGGGCTTCGCCACGCCTACTGCCTTGTTCTTCGCATAATGAGGCACATTCGGCGCGCCATGAAACAACATGTTCACACCATGTCCACAATACGTTTTGATGACACTGCAGCCTCGGCTCTTGGCGTGTTTTTCAATCACCCCTCCGGGGTCGCGGAAGGCCATGCCTGGTTTGACGAGCTTGATGGCTTCGTTGAGGCATTCGCGGGCGGTTTCGACAACGCGGACGGAGGAAGGGTCGGAGCGAGCCTTTTCGCCCACATAGTATGTTTCGTTGAGGTCGCCGTGGAAGCCGTTGTGGTAGAGGGAGACGTCGAGGTTGACGATGTCGCCTTCGAGGAGGATGCGCTTGTCGGGGATGCCGTGGCAGATTACTTCGTTGACGGAGGTGCAGACGGATTTGGGGAAGTTGACGTAGTTGAGGGGGGAGGGGTATGCCTATGTATTAATTGTGAGACGGGCATAATGTAAGTTGCTGTAAAAGATAGACTCACGTTTCTTTCTATGCAGGCTTTGTGAACTACCTCGTCGATATAATCGGTCGTGACGCCTGGCTTGACTTCTCGCGCAGCTATGTCAAGAACCTCTCGCGATAGCCTGCACACCTTCCGCATCCCCTCCTGCTGACTCTTGTCCAGTATCTTAATCTTGTTTCGATCGGTGAACGTGTATTTCGGGTCTCCATCACGCGCATAGTTGGGATGTGGTATTGAGTCGGGTACAGGCCTTCGTGGTGATAGAGGGTATATAGGTCTCAAGGATCCAGTGAATGAAAATGTGGGGAAAGGGTTATAGAGGGCGGTAGCTGCAAGCTCGTCAGGCTGAAATTCAAGGCTCATGTACAGACCACCATGATCTTACAGGCTGTCTTATGGACGGCTTTGTGTTCTGACTGAGTAGTGTTAGCCGCGTGGTGGAGCAGTATACAGATACGTGTACCTTACGAGGGCACAAGGGAGCCTACCCAACTCCTTTTGAAGCAGTCTTGTGAGCAGAAGGAGCTCTCTTTTCCAACCTTCAGACACGTGGGACACTGTAGGGTGCCAGCCTCATTTGGGCAATCCACGCCTATGCACCGCTTCTTCGTCGATGCGACTTCCGCCATTGTGGCAAAAAACTTAGGCAGCTTCTATATAGATAGAAGGACGTAGTTTCAAATCTTTTGTAACAAGTCACATTGCTCAATTGTGAGTCTTCAATTTGCTGACTACATACTTTGATAAGCTAAGCAATAATTGCCAAGCCTAGATAACCGCTTAAAGCCGGCTCTTCCCGTCAACCGTCGCAGTTACTTTCCTTCGTCGCCAGCCGTTTTCACTTGTCGCTCTACCATCATTCTTCACCGTTAGACTCGCTGATACAACGAAGAGAAGTTTGAAACTTTTCCCTCCTCATGTAGGAGCCATAACGACGAACGAACGCCAACATAAGTTGTCAAGGTGAGCTAGCTGCGCAATCGCCTTGAACAATGTCGCCTCTACCTTCGAACTGTCTTGGTGGGACCCTACCCGTTCACCAATCGACATTACAGCAAAGACCCATCACTGGACATACTCTTTGGTATGTTGTGCAGAACTGTAAATCATTTTGCTCCAACAAAGCAACAATGTTCCCTAATCTGACACAATCTATCATCCTTAATCTGAGTATTTGAAGCCCAAGACCAGGCCTTCACGTTGCCTTGTTGGGGCTGTTTCTTATTCTACGTCTTGCTTAGGCGCTTCAGCCTTGTTCTGTTTCCGATGCTCGTACAACAAGCCTCTGTGCTTTCATTCCAGCTTAGACAAAGCGCTGTCAATGGCTCTCATTCATCCATCGGCATTGACTAGAGTCTTTGTTCATCCAGGCAATCTGTTTGATGACCTTTCATTTTTCTTTCAGTAGCCAGTGACAACTCGTTTCGGAGGAATGTCCCACCCCCTGGCGGCTACCTATGGCCCAGCGCAGAGGGTTCTGCCCCAGTGCACTATGTTCAAAGAATGTATTGGATATACGATCTACTCGGAGCTACACGCCCGGTGCAAGGCGATACTAAGGACGTTGACAAGACCTGTCTACCTCGCCCCTTAGCCTTGTCTTACAATCAATCACATTGCCTGGGGTCAAAGCTTGGACCAGCCATTCAGGAGTCGAATGGTGGCAATGTCGCCTTCGTACCGGGAAGAAGGGACACTAAATTGTGAAAAGAAAGAATGGATATATTCTAACCTCTCCATTCTTCCATTCTTTTGCAAAGCTTTTGATTCACACCCTCTTTTCAACCCCACAACTTTCTGCATATTCTATTCTAGTGTGTGCGCAGGTTTCGCACCACATTTCACATTCGCTATGTTATTTAGGCTCTTTTCTGTTTCTGCGTTGAGCGCCATAACACTACTTACACAGATATCCACTCAGACCTCACATCATCAACGCCGCTCGAGGGCACAACACTTAGGCGACCATAAACCAGAGGCGGTTCAACGAAGGGATGTCACACAGCCAGAGATTGTCCAGCTACAAAACGAGTACTCACAGTTCAAAGGCTGGATGACTACCTTTTTTGCATCATCCAATGCCAGTGATCCAGGTGTTGCTACGTTGCAGGTTCAATTTACTGCTTACGATGGCTGGATAACGAACTTTTTTGGTCAAGCCGGCATAGCCAGTGCGCCGGCAACCTCGATAGCACCCATGACTAGCAGTCCACCCGCATCTGTCACAAGTGCGCCGGTATCTCCATCACCACTTACGTCTGCTCCGTCCGCATCTGCGGGCCTCTCTTCGCCAATCGGTACTGCTTCGCCTCCCTACTCCAACTCAACTGGCCCAGCTAGCGTCCTAGCAGCTGGTCCGACTGGAACGGGCTCTGCTGGTGCTGTTGCAACATTCAATGCTAAAGCTAGCACCAACCAAGCTGTCTACTACGGCCAATCACCTCAGACTGGCAACGTCACGTTGGGTGCAATCTGTGAAGACCCTTCTGTCGACATCGTTATCCTGGCCTTCCTCAAGACGTTCTTCGGACCTGGTGGCTATCCGGTTCTCAATCTTGGTGCAGCTTGCGGAAGTGACGCAACCACGGAGGCCCAAGCAAAAGGTGCTACAGGTATATTGAAATGCCCTGAAGTTGCCGGGAATATCACCATCTGTCAAAATAAGGGTAAGAAGGTTATGTTGAGTCTGGGAGGTGCCGATGGTACCACAGTTTTCGCTAGCGAGCAACAGGCTGTTGCTTTCGCAACTACAGTATGGGACATATTTGGCGGCGGTACTAGTGACGTTGGAAGACCATTTGGCAACATTAAACTGGACGGTTTTGATATTGGTCAGTGTCCTGAGCGTAATTTGTTGTAGAGCACCTGTACTGATTTGTTACCAGATACCGAACAAAAGAACCCGGCCTACTACACCAATTTCACCACCGCCCTCCGCCAAACCTTCACTCAAGACCAATCAAAAACCTACTACATCTCCGCCGCACCCCAATGCCCCCGTCCCGACGCCTCGATCCCTCTGGATGCGATGCAAGAGATGGATTTCGTATGGGTGCAATTCTACAACAACGGCGACTGCAACGTGGGCGAATCTGGCTTCATGGCATCCCTGACAGCCTGGAGTGGGGATCTTAGCGCCAAGGGGGCGGGTCCGCAGTTGTACATTGGGGGACCGGCGTGCGAGACCTGTGGACCGCACGGGTTTTTGGAGCCGACGGCTGTAGCTCCGGCGATTCAGGCAGTGCATTCGGCAGGACTGAAGAATATCGGGGGAATAATGCTGTGGGATGGGAGTGAGGCGGCGTTGAATACTAATGGCACGGGGGGAAAGACGTACTTGCAGGTCGTCAAGGCGGCTCTGACTTAACGACCTTTGGATGGCTGAATGAAGACATGATAGGTAGGAAGTCTTTGGTTCTTTTATATGACGACGTTATGATACTGTATATTTACGATCTCGTGGGTCTTTGCATCTTCTCTGATCCTGATTTCTTTGGGTGGCCTTGAGCCTTAGCGTCTAGACTGGTTCTGGTTCTCCTTTTAAAAGTTGGACAGATTCCACCGCATTTCACGCATTATCTGTTACTCTGCCGTTGAAAGAAGGTCCCTGGTAGTCAGGCTTACTTCCCTTATCATTTCCTCCATGTTGCATAGCAGAAGCCTGTTGCTAAATCTACTTATAGATCTGAGATGTTCATACTATGCATCGGGTACCTTAGATAAGATTACGGGTACGACCGCGCCTAATGGACGCCCCGCATAATGTAAACATCATAAAGGTAAGCACAATGGATTCGATCTTTTCCTCTTCACGGTAAGCAATCCTCATCCTTACCAACCTCACCTTCACCAAAATCACTAATCCACCTTCACAGTGTCCGACGAAACCATCTACTCGCGATGCGTGACCCTCTCCCCGCCCCGCCCTTCCTCACAAAATCCACCGTCCCCCTAGCCAACGCCCTCTCTCTCCGCACCCTACCACTCCACACCCACGAGATCCTCCCCTCCTTCGCCCTCTACAATATCCTGCACATTTATGTCGCACCAACCCTCTCAAGCAGACTCTTCTCCAACACCTATCCCTCCCTCCCTCCCAGAACAAAGAATAACTGGAACATCCACGTCGTCTCCCTCCTCCAATCGACTTTCATCTCCACCCTCGCCCTTAGCGTAATGTATCTTGACAAGGAACGGAAACGAATGGGCCCCGTGCAGAGAGTATGGGGCTACACAGGCGCAACTGGAATGGTACAGGGTTTCAGCGCTGGGTACTTCCTCTGGGACCTTGGCGTGTGTACGGCCGACGTTGGTGTGCATGGGTGGGGAGCGTTGACACACGCGGCTGCAGCGCTGACGGTATCACTCCTCGGTTTCGTATGTCCCTTCCACTTTAACGCTCACTCTTATCCCAACTCCACCGTTTCAACTGGGGTAGTAATTCTAACTCCAATTCTTAGCGCCCCTTCTGCAACTACTACGGCCTCTCCTTCATCCTCTACGAGCTCTCCACCCCCTTCCTCAACATCCACTGGTTCCTCGACAAACTTTCCCTAACAGGCTCCGCAGCACAACTCATCAACGGCATCGTTCTCATTACCACTTTTGCGGGCAGCAGGCTCGTATGGGGCACGTGGCAGAGCGTATGTATGTGGAGGGATTTGTGGGTTGTGGGGAGAGGAACGGGAGAGGGGTTACCGGTGCCGAAGTGGTTGGCGGGGGTTTATGTCGGTGCTACGGCGGTGTTGGGGGGGTTGAATTTTTGGTGGTTCGGGAAGATGGTTAGGGCGCTGGGGAGGAGATTTGAGGGGGGGAGAAGGGGGGAGGGGGGAAGGAACAGGGATGAGAAGGGGCAAGGCAAGGTTGTGTGAGTGCGATGAGTGGTGGAGCTCCGTGACACAGGTGTGCTACGACGTCCTAGACTTTGAACGGATCCTTTGTCTGTCGGTGGGTCATAGAACACCAAAAATCCCTATCCCAGGCTTTGGTATTCCGGATACACTCCGATATCCACGGACACATAATATATAAGGTAAGTCGACCCCCACGCTCCCTCCTCGTTCTTCAGCCCCAACAACCTCGTACCAGTAATATCAATAACTACAAATCATAGATCTGCTGCTTAAACTCTGAGCTCGCCAAGAGCTGCATTCAATATTTTGTCGGCTGTATAATCGACCAAGATGACGGTCCTGGAGCAAGAAGGCGGTTAGACTTGTGAGGTAATAGAGTTATATGGGAATGAATATAGACTCTAGAGATGAAAATAGATGTTAGAATAGAATAGAGCTGTTACTCCATCTCAGTTTAGGCATGGAGTAGAACTCAGGTATAAGACTATGAAGAAATAGAAGCAATAAATCTTGGATATGAGATACAGAGCGGAGGTTAATAGCAGATGATATGAATTCAACAAGAAAGAACGGTCCAGGCTTTTGATTGAGTTGCGTCGATTATGCGTTACTAAAGCACTAATCCAAAATATCCAACGTTGCCTGATATCTATCCCAGATAAACCTACCCAAAATATCCAATATCCAATTCCTTCCCCAAATAGCCCCCTTTCCTACCCAACACCCATAGATGCAATACTCACTAAAGCACTAATCCAGAATTCTAGCGTTGACTGATGGTTTTCCAAGATAACCTTCCTTTTTCCTCTAACCCCCCTCCTTTCCCTCCTCAGCCCCCTTTTGCCTCTCACTCCCACCCAACCCTCTACCTCTACCTCCTGCCCCTATCTCCCCCACCTCCTGAACCCCAACCCCACCGCTCCCACAACACCCACCATCATCGCTCCCCCAACCACTCCCAACACCCTCCCCTGCCACCTCACCTTCCTCACCACCTCACTATATCTCTCATTCCCAAAACTGACCCTCTCATACTGGCTCCGCCAATCCGCCCACTCCGGCAACCAAATCTCCAAGGTCTGGTCAAGCCATTTGCGGATTTTGTAAAAGGGAGATTGTACGCCAGAGCGCATTTCATGGTAGTTGAGGAGAGCGAGGTCGTTGATGGTGTGGGCGTCGGGAACGCGGTGGGCGGTGTAGGATGAGAGGGCGAGGGCGCGGTTGGCGGTTTGAGTGTTGGGGTTTCTATTTGGGGGGTAAACGCCATGGGCATCGAGCATGTCGAACAGGACGCGAACGTCTTCAAGACCGGCGTTCATGCCTTGGCCGTAGAAAGGAACCATAGCGTGTGCGGCGTCACCAAGGATGACGGCTGAGGAGGAGAAGTGGTGAGGGGAGCATTTTATGGAGATGAGGGGGAGGTGGGGGGAGGATGTGAATTGGTTGATGAGGTCTTGTTCGGGGATGAGGGTGGGTGTCACGCCTGGGAAATGGGTTTGGAAGAATTGTGGGAGGAGGGAGGAAGGGTTGGTGAGGAGCGTCGAGAAGTGCGAGGAGGGGGCAAAGAGAGTGCAGGTGAAGGAGTGGTCGGCGGAGGGGATCGCGATGAACATGAAGGAACCGGCGGGCCAGATGTGGAGATGGTGAGGTGAGATGATGAATGTGGAGGTTGGGGAGGGGGGAATCCGGAATTCGCACCAGAGTGTGTCGATGTAGGATTGTGTGTAGTTGACGCGGGCGTATTTCATCATGTGGTAGCGTGTTGCGGAGTGGGCGCCGTCGGCGCCGATGAGGAGGTCGAAATCTACGGCGATTTCTGCAGCTCTTTTGGGGGTGGATTTCTCGGTGGGGTTTTGGGGATGATCTGTTCTTTTGGGATGTTGCTCTTCGAACCAAGCCGTCTGCTTCTTGAAATCGGCACCGGTAAGCTTGTGATTGAAATGCAAGGTTACGTTCGGCATTTTCTCCAGTGCATCCAGGAGGCGTTTGTTGAGGGAAGCACGATCGACGGCTTGGATACACTGTCGAGATCAATTAGTTGTATTTCGTGCCATGGTTTTTTTAGAGACGGACCCTTCCATTTGCATCATAGGCTTGAGATTCTTCATAGATCTCGCCATTTTTCCGCCGTCCATGGATCATGCGGGCGTGCATGGGTATGGTCTCTGCCAATACGTCTTCAAGAAGTCCCTGGCATCCGGCCTCCCGCATAGAGTTGATGCCTCTTTCGGAAAGCGCAAGGTTGATAGATTTGGTAAAATTCAAGGGGGTTGTTGAAGCATTACGAAGGTCTTGAAGAATCATCAGCCCGTGATCTTCTCTTCGGCTGCTCACACTCTTGGACAACCCATTCTTTTGTCTTTATTATCATGCCTCCGTGGGCATATTGCAAATATTAAGATATTCAGATCAAAGCGTTGTAGGACGCATACGGAAGGAACGACCGTTACCAGAAAATCACAAAACCTCAAAGAGGGACAGTGTCTTGAAATAAACGGCTGAAAAGGTCACAGATAACTAGAACCACTCACCATCACGTAGTTCGTAGACATGAACCTCGTCCCCTCTCTTTCCGGCGTAAAGGGCTGCGAGGGCTCCAACAGGTCCCGCACCGACTACGATGACCTTTTGCACCTCTAGCTCTGTGTTTTTGGCCATTTT
Source organism: Cladonia squamosa (assembly GCA_947623385.2). Lineage (NCBI taxonomy): Eukaryota > Fungi > Ascomycota > Lecanoromycetes > Lecanorales > Cladoniaceae > Cladonia > Cladonia squamosa. The sequence goes on along the minus strand of OX392372.1, from coordinate 300,210 downwards.
TACCTACAGGCTCACCTTCGTACCACTTCTGATGTCAAGATATATCCATATGCTTAAATATGAGAGACTATATGTTTGCCAGAACACATGACTCCTAGATTTGCCTTCAGCCCTACCCCGCTTATATAATTGGATGAAGACTTTGATTGCTTAAAGAGACTTCAACAGCCAAGACATGTGAGTAGCATCCTAAATTCCAAGCAAACTCGCAAACCATATAATAAAGTGGAGTACAAGCCATATATGAATGGAAAGGGACTTTGATGCGCATATTTCAAGGAAATTTCAAGTTATTTGACATGATATATGTCATTTGTAGGTGCTTACCAATTACTTAGATCTCCAGTTACAGAGCTTCAATAGCTCTAAGAAAGGCAACGAGAATCAGGAAACACCCTCGATAAACTTGACTTCAGGGTTCCATTCTCTTGTGGATTTTGGGCCTGAAAGTTCGGATTTGGGCTAATCGTTTTCGGGTGTGCAACCCTAACCCTACACACTAAATATCCTAAGACAAGGCCCCTGGAAAATGCTGGTTATCTAGGTAGGGGAGACGTGGGCCTTAGAAGACAAGGCGCCACGCTGTTGACCGCCCGGCAGAAGGCGTTTGTCCCATCCCTACCTACCTTAGGCTTGACACCTTAGCAAACTCATGACTTTTGGTGCTGTTCTCCCTACCAAATATCCACATGCGCTTCCTGAAAGTTTGCAATCATTCATATCCGACGTAGGAAGAGAACGATAGAGTGGATCCCCTGCATTCTGATTCCAGTGGCCTGCGCTACCTGCGGTGTGCTGGCTTCGCCTTGGCGCCTTCTGTGTTCCGTATCTAAGCCACCTTCAACAGCGACCTGGATGCGGACAGTCCCCTGTTTTTCTTAGTGGCAGTCCCCTATTTTGGTTTTTAGACGGGGTTACCGCGCAAGATAATACCATTATTACTACTAACTATAAGTACCTTGCTGCTAATACCTTACTGTTGCTAATAGTAGATCACTAATACTTATAGATATTGTCGCTATTTTACTACTTATAATAGATAGTACTAGTAGTATATTATTACTATCTTAATCCCCTACGCGGCTCTATATAATTATTAATAAAATTTAGCTTAGTAAGCTAAATAGAGCCTTACTATATAAAGGAATTTTTTTTAATTTTTTATTTTTTTTATCCTATATCCTTCTTATCTTTATTATTAACTATTTATTATCTACTATTCTAAGCTTTAAATATAGTTTTAAATCTTTATTCTATAGTAAATAAGGTTTAATAAGTTTATTAGGCTATTATTACTACCTATAAGAAATAGCTATAAGATAGAGAACTTTTTATAAATAAATATATTAGCTTAGAGTAAATTTAGGATTATATCTTTACTTAAGGCTTTATAATAGTTAAAATCTATAAAGATAATAATACTAGAAAGATAGTTACTATATAATATACTTATTATAATAAGAAGACTTAGAATATATAAGGTTTTAGAAAGGTAGATTAATAATAATATACTATTTATATCTCTTAATTAAAATACCTCTATAAAGCGAAGCTCTATTATTAATTTAAAATATTTAATTAGTAATTTAGTATTACTAGTAGTAAGTATAACTATACTATATTAAATAATTTATTTTAATTTATAGAATACTAGGCTAGGGACCCTAATTATATTACTACTTATATAAAGAGTATAGCTTTATATAAATCTTATTAACTATATTCTATAACTTAAAGGATTATAAGGGTGAAAGGCTTATATTTAGATTAGTAGGATTATTATAATCTAACTAGACTAGATAAGGCTAGGACCTTTATATAAGAGGTTTAATATACCTTATATATACTTATAATAAGGGATTATTATATAAGGGTAAAAGAGAAATACCTAGTAGAGTAGAATATAAGGTATATATAAGAAATTTAGTTCTTCTTCTTCTATAATAGTAACTAAATTCTATTTATAAAATAATTTATCTTATAATTTATTATTATTACTAATATAATATTTACTACTAATATAAATAAGCTATCTTTATTAGTTATTATTTATATTATTAATATTATATAAAGCTTTTTAATAGCTTACTACTTTATTATATTAGAGTTAATAGATACTTTTATCTTTATAAATAAGTATATAAGGGAGTTATTTTTCTATAATTCTTATCTAGGTCCTATAGTAATTCTTAGAGATTTTATTATAAGATTAATAGTAGTAATAGTAGTAAAGTAGAAATATACTATTATAGAGATAGAAATAGAGGTTACTTACTAGCTTACTATAAGACTAGATAAAGCTAGTAGTAGCTTATTTCTTTAGCTCTATAATTAGTATATTATTAAGGCTATTAAGAATTAACTTATTAAGGAGGGTTATCCTAAGGATATTAAAGAAGAGCTTACTAAAAAGATTTAGAAATAGATTAAGTCCTCTACTATTATAAATATTATAATAAATCGTTAAAGCCTTATTAATAATATATAGGTAAAGGATAATAATTATATTATAAGCTATTATATACTAAAGGAATTATAATTTATTAAGATATATATAAGAAAGTACTCTAATCTAAGATATTTTTTTTTATAATAGGGTAAGGGTCTATACTCTATAATTAAAAAAGTATATAATAGATATACCCCTATTAGCTAGTTAATTAAAAAGATAATAAAAGTAATAGTAGAAGTAGTAGTTACTTATAAGTATAAGATTAAAAAATAAAAAAGGAATTTACCTTACTTAATTAAAGATAGTAGGAAGGCTTTTAAAGAAATCTTACTCTATATTACTTATTAAGTAATTAATCTTATTTTATAAGAATAGAATAAAGTAAATAAATAGTATAAGAATTATATTAATAGTAAAACAGAACTATTATAGAGGTTCTACTATATAAAAGAATATAATTTACTACTATAATATAGTTTACTATATACTTACTAGATATTTAACTTAATATTTTAAGATATTTTTATCCTACTTTTTCTTATCTACCCTTAATAGTTATTTAAGGCCTCTAAGCTAGTAGAGAGGTAGAAAATAAATATTAGACTATCTATTATTATAGAGGATAATTAATACCTTCTTATAAAACAGGATAATAAGCAGGATAATAAGTAGGATAAAGATAATAATAGTAGAGAAAATAAAGAAAACGAAGAAAATAAAGAAGATAGAGAAGATAGAGAAAGTAATAGTAGGGATAGCTTTAAGGGCTCTAAAATATAGTTATAAAAAATAGTCTCTAAAACAACCCTTAGAGTAATCCCTAAGGGGATAGCTTTAGGGTTTACTCGCTCTACTTATTTAAATAACTATTTTAAAAGATAGAGGATAATAATAATAGAAGAAAATATAATTAATATATATAATATCTATAATTAACTACCTAATATAGCTAAGAAGGAGCTCTATATTAAAGAATTAGTAAATAATATAAAGCGATTTAATAAGGTATTTCTAAAAAAAGTTAACTTAGAATAGTCTTTACTTAAGGTCTTCCTATAATATAATAAAGAAAAGGACTTAAAGTATAAGAAGAGAGATAGTTAATAATAAGTATATATAGAGTAAGAAGTAATAGAAGTAGAAGAGATAAAAATATAGTAATATTATTACTATATATTTATTAAGGTAAAGAAAATAGCTTAATATAAAAAAATCTTAAAATAGAATAAGGTAGTAAAAATTACTTATATATAGAATTATATAGTTAGAGATACTATTTTCCCTATTAATAATAATAATAATAGCTTTAAATTTCTAGAAACTAATAATATATAAAGGTTTTATTAATAGATCTTTAAAAATAATTTGCCCTTTATTATACTTATTAATAAAAATAAAGATTAAGTTTTATTTTTTTCTTATTCTTTTCCTTATCTTTATTAGCTAGTTTTATAGATATTAATAAGATTATAATAAATACCTCTAAAAAACTCACTCTACTTATATCCTTTTTATAGGGTATAAAGTTAGAATCTTAGTTACTTTCTTAACTAAGAGCTTCTATCTCTTTAGTAGTAATAGCGACGCGTAGAGCTTAGAGTATTAAGTAGAAAAAAATAAAAGCTTAGCTAAAAAAGGAATCTTAGGACTAGTATTAAGTAGAGGATAAAATAAAGTAGAAGAAATAGATAGTAAAATAAAAACTTAAAAAAAAAAAAAGTATTATTATCTAGAAAAAATAATATTTTATAATTAATAGATTATTTTTATAGCTTATCTTTATAGAAACTAAAAACCTTACTACTTATTAATATAATTATATTTTTTAATACTCCTACCCTACTCCTCTATAATAATAATGATATAGATATAAGAGCTGTTAATAATAGAAATAGTAGTAATATTTATAGATAGTAGTTATACCTTATTATTAATAGTAAGGTGGTAGCAGTAGTATATTTTATAGTAGTGGTAAGTAGGCAAACAATTTACTAGATGATCTGCTCAGGCTGATATAGGGCCTAGCCCTAAGCGGCGGCAAGCGGTAAAACAGGGGACTGCCGGGTAGAAAACAGGGGACTGTCCGCATCCAGGTCGCTTCAACAGCCTGACTCGTCTCACTCATCGTGCTTCGTTTCCTCCAAACTTTTACAATCAACTTCATCCAAACTTGTACAATCAATGTTGTCATTTGGCTTCTCTGTGGGTGACTTCATAACGGTAGGGAGGTTGATCTCTGACATTGTTACTTCGCTGCGTGCCGCTTCGATCTCTGAATATCGCGAACTGATACTTGAGCTCCATGGCCTTGAGCGAGCGCTGCATGAAATCGAGCATTTGAAATGCACTTCTAGTCAGGAAGCCGCTGTTAATGGCATCAAGGTTGCTGCATTAATGTGCCAGTATCCTCTCGATGACTTTAGTGCCAAGCTGAAGAAGTTTGAGAGGCTAGGGTTCGATAGCGGAAAGACGCACTCGAAGTTAGAGATGATGAAATTTTGGACTAGGAAGCTGCAATGGGGTTTTTGTATGAAAGAAGAGGTGGAAAAGTTGAGGACATATATTCTCGTGCACGTAGGAAGCTTGAATATGAGGCTGATTACGCAAGGACTGTAAGTAGATGTTAGCCTTACTAGGTCTTCATCATCGTTGTAGAATCTGATTGATATAGTGTATCGACTTCATTTGCCGCTGAACAAGCTGATCGAGGACGGGCTGCCTTGGAAGGACGCATAGACGACGCCCACAAAACAATATCTCAAACCCAACGCGGCCTTGACCTTCACAATTCGGTCGTCCAAAATAATCAGTCTATGCTCAAGAAATTGTCTAGCATCATTACAAGGTCTGTTGGCAACTAGTGTCGGAATTTCACTACAAGGTTAACTTTGGAACAGGGATATTGCATCTCAACTGAAGACACTTGTCGATCTGGCCAGCAAGATCTGGGACTCTCATCAACAGGTGATTGGATTCATGATCAAAATACATGCTTCGCTTGAACGCCCAAACTCGAGATTCACATGGGCTCAAGAACCAGTCAGATTCGAAGATGCACTGGGCCGTGTCATTCCTATCCCTTCGGAATACAATTACCGGGTAAGCAGCCTCAACCATAGACTACTTTGCACAAGTACTCCATAGAGAAGGTGGTTTAAGCGTTGCAAGATCCAAAGATTTTTGACAGCAGACATCTGCATGGTGAAATCGGTTCTTAGCGGGATTGCTGTTTCAGAAAGTATGGAGCATTGATGTTGCAAGTCCTAGGTTATCAATCTCCCAAAGGCTGATCTTTTTATGAGTTTGGCGCAGCGAAGTAGAGCATCCTGGTACTTCATGGTTGACACACGCTTTATTATGTCTGAAAATGAATTGAATTGTTGCTAACATTCAATGCTTAAAGAAACTAGAAGCCATCATGGAAGATCAATTCTGCGACGGCTTAGGACACCAAAAGGTCTCTGCTGGCGAATACGAGCTTTTCAACACGTTTGACAGCTCGAAGACCGTCTCTCTGTCAGCAGATCAAAGTCTGATGCCTGGTATGGCTATCACCATGGCGATAGTCATTGGACAATATGAGTCGGGGCCTTTGAGTCACTGCCCCAGACTCGACTGCAGATCCAGCAGAGTGGTACCAAATGAAGCAGGCGGTATGAGCTGGTATGTAATTCTGCATTAACCGACACTGAATCAGATTTTGCTGATAACACAAAAGTCTCATCTGTCGCGCCTGGTTCGATCTGGCGCGAAATCCATTACCCAGGCCGCTACGTCCACCGGTATTTGAATACCAGGAGACCCGCAGACCCATGGCAGGAAATAGAGGTACCAAACGGAAAAGAGACATAACAGACACTGGGGAGCAGCCCGATATACAACAGTCCCACTTGAAGCTACGAATGGAGAGAAAGAGATTCAAAAATGTCCGTGTCCACTTTACTAAGCTGCCAGAAACGCCTAGGCCTCGGAACGGCCGGTCACTATCCCCAGAGGCCAGCTGTGTTCAAGTCGATCCCCCAACGCGTCCATCTATATCAGGCCCTCTTGCAAGATATAGACCCAAATAACACCGTCAACATTGGCGGCGCGCGTTGCCTTTTTGGCTGTAACAGGCCCTTAACGGCTGGTTTGGCAACTAATGAGATAAATATCAACAACTACCATCATCTTGTGATAGCGTTCAGCCTACTTCGAGCGAGGATTCGATAGCACTATCTACGTCGTTCTGCACCGTACACTCGTTCTAGCATCTGTCCACCTTCGCCGCAGCTTCAGGTGACTCGCCTCGCCATTTAAAAAGCACTGCAAATCATGACACAAAACCACGGCGGTATCCAAAAATGATGATTTAAGCGTGAGATAACAACCTGAAAGACGACATTTCAAGAACGAACACCATATACATTCCATCATCCCAAAAACAAGACATTTCCCTTCACTAAAGTTTCAAATACATACACTAAGCAGCCATATGGCGCTCACACATCCCTCCAGTTATACCCAGCATATGCCGTACCGTGCCACTGTGCCAGCGAGTGCGTATTCGCGGGTGTCGTCGGTGCCCTAGGCTCCACATTGGCGATCCTCGGTGTAGGTATTATCAGTCTCAAGGGCCTGGCAATACCATGTCGGAATCTCCCAACAGGGGGACCTTGAACATGACCTGTTGATATATTAGCCACGTATGTATCCCTTGCTGGGAGATGAGAATACTGTACCGGTGGGCTGCGGTCTCTGCTCTTGTGCACTGGTGGTCTGGTCGCTTGGCTCCTGCACATGATTCAACGGTCCGGTATCCTCACGCTCACTTTGGAATCCCTGGCCTGATGTTAAGCCATATGCAAGACCACTGTCTAGGTTGTTCCAGGTTCCAAACCCCCCACCTTCCGGCCTCGCAATCGTTGCATCGTCGCTAATGTCCGACTCCTTGCCGTCGTCGTTATCCTCAACCCCCGCCACGTACCCTGTGGGAGAAGTTGGTGTTAGCGGTTCTCGGTGCGCGGCTGGTGTGGCCCATGGGATAGTTTTGGCGTGCTCGGAGCCGCAGGATGAACAACTCTCGGTGTCGTTGGCTGGCGCGTACCAGTTGTTGAAGGTTGGAGGGCCGGGGATTGTGGTGTTGACTAGGACGTCTGATCCTGAGGATGAGGGGGTTAGATGGATTGTGTCGCTATCGGTGTTGGAGTTAGGGCAATCGTGTTGGTATTCGCCTTCGTCTTCGTTGTTGGCGCCTTCGTTGTCATAGCGAGACCAATCGTGGTCGCCTTCACCTTCATTGTCTTCACCTTCATTGTCTTCACCTTCGTTGTCATCACCGAACCAATTATGTTGGCGAGACCTTTCATATTGTCGAGACCAATCATGTTGGTCTTCGCCCTCGTCGTTCCGGCGAGACCAACCCTGTTTCCTTTCGTCGCAAGAGCAAGTCCAACCAGGTACGCTGTACTCCCGGCAGAAGCGACACCACTTACCAGAGGCATCTTCCTCCTCCGTCTCCATGTCACCATAACCCGAACCAGCTGGGTCGCCCTCCTCTGAATGCGCTGTATCCATCTCCCATTGATCGTTTTTTCCATTTTCAAGATCAATATCGGCATCATCTTCCTCAGCACGGTGTCGAATAACCTTGACCAGGCTGGGAAGTTCACGCCTATTATTCCATAAAAACCAGCCGGTGAAGGCAAAAGCCAGTACACTACAGATCACCAGAACAATGAAATAAGTCTGAATGATGCCAGAAGCGAATTTCTTCTCCCCGTCTTCAAATTTAGCAACTTTCATTAGATACCAAGCCGCAGAGATGTTGCGGATGTGTGTCACGGCTGTTAAGAACCAAGTTGCAATTGTTAGGGTGACTAGCCATAGCAGACGTCCGCGTTTGGGATTTGCGATGCCGTAACAGCAACGGTGCCTGCTTAACTCGAATAAGGATGCCCAGTGGAGGATGAGGGCGGGGACAGCGCAGGTTGTGATAGCGAAGAGGGAGAGCCCGAGGAACATGTCGAGGTAGTTATAGATGGCCATTGTGGATGAGGTGTGGGGTGCGTTTGATTGAGTGTGTATGAGGGTGTGGGTATAAGTGAGTGGGTATAAGTAAGTGGGTTCAAGTGAGTGGGTATAAGTGAGTTATTATGACTGAGTTGGTATAAATGAGTAGGTATACCTGAGTCTGTATACCCGAGTCTGTATACCTGCGTCTGTATGCTCGAGTCTGTATACTCGAGTTTTGTGTAACTTAGCTAATATAACTGACTGAGTATACTTGATGGATGTTGTTAATTGTAAAGCCGTGGAAGGGGTAGTAGTATGACAGTGTAAGTGTACTGGAGAAAAGAGGAAGAGCGCGAAAAAGGAAGAGCTTATGATAGAAAAGACTAGCGCCAAGAGAAGGAGATTTTTGCAAAGTGGGTCTGGGCGTATTGGCAAGGTTTTGGAGCATGTGAAAGTCATTTAGAGGAAGCACAATGTGGGCCCTTTTATGAAGGGGATATGTAGGAAAAGAGCACATTGTGTCCCAACAAATGCGTTCGGCTCCAGAAGAGATTAGTTCATGGTATTTTTCAGATGTAAGGCTGTAGTGGGCGAAAGCATGATAGTACTTAAGGCCGGGAAGCAAGATAAGTTTTTTCAAGTGACTTGGAATTGCTTCAAGCGCCCATGGTATTGATGGCAATGTAACAGTACAGGTACATGTTGTCAGAATTTGGAAGGTCTTCCATGTCTAGTACCACAGACCATAAGTCGTCTTGGCTAATGGCTCTAAAAACGCATGAAAATCGCATGTACCCACTTAAAGTTCATCTCACCGTTGTGATCCACATGTAGGACCCGGAACTGGGGTAAGATTGAAAGGCGGACAAGCTATCTCACACTTGGAAATCCGAGAAGTGGTGGGAGCGGCTCTTCTAGCGAGCATGTGAAATTTAAAGTTATTTCGGACGCACATGCCCATGCCTAGGCCGCTAGCGGCACAATAGAATGAGGTGGTGAATAAGTTGCTCGAATTAGCTGAGGTTCCGGCTGTGGCGTTTTTTCTTTTTTCTCGAGCTCTAAAGCATCTGCTGTACGCGGCAGCCTTGTCGCAAGATAGACATTTTCTGCCGGACTCATACTTTTGAAGACACTCTCCATATAGCTCCTCACCTCATCTGGTGGGGCAACGATACGGCCAAGTGGCTCAAGAACATTTGAGTTATCTGCATTTAGTCGCATAGTGACTGGTTGGTAGTAGTTCTGGTTGTTCTTATAATTCCCAGCTGCAGCCATGCTCCCTCTCCGAATGACCAGGAATGATACTATGACCTGAGTTTTGCTATAAAGATACTCTAGGATACTGTATCTGGGGAAAGAATACCGATCCCCTCCTGCGCCGAAATCAAAGACAATGGAAGTTACGTCAGGCTTATTTCCAGGATAGGCTTTTGGCTGTGAAGGTGGAGCGCTTATTGGAAAGCTCTGAGAAGGAGGTTCAATCTTGATAGGAGCAGGCGCTGGAGAAGGGGGCACATAAGTACTCGACGCGGCAGGTCGACCCGTAGAAGCTTCTGGAGGCCGTGACGCGGACGACTGATTATGCGGAGGCGGTTCAGGATAGTTGTCTTCGTAAAAAGGTTCATGCGGGTTTGGGCGAGCTTTCAGGATCGCATTCAGCTCATCAATGTGATCTTGGAACTCTCTGAGCTGTACTGGAGACGCTTTCCCGTTCGCTACCACTTTCATGAGAGCCTTCAGATCAGGATTGGCAGCGGCTCTAGTAGCTAACATCTGGATGACCGGGTCTGACTTTGTCTCTTCGTCTTGGCCTTGAGAGGCAGTCTGCCCAGTGCTCCCCGACCTTGGCAATGAGGGCGGCTGAGAACCATTCGTGGGTTTTGTGAGTGGCTGTGGTTGCGTTGCATGGTAGGTTGGCGGTGGTCCTTGAGGGCCAATATGGCCAAAGCCTTCGCGAAAAGGAGGCAAAGTAGCTTGTGACGGATGTGTCTGTTGCTGGCCTGGGTATGCAGGATAATGTGTTGAAGGCGGTGGTGCATTGTATGTGAAGGGATTGTATTGCGGAGTCGAGAGATGGGGAGGATGTATGTTTGGTGGCACATAAGGCTGAGGAAGATCTTTGACATTATATAATGTGATATCAAAGGCGTGTGGTTCGATGGTCATGGTGCAGGACCCGATTTTGTTCATGGTCTTATACGCCGGGTTTGGCGCATCAATCGATCCCTTCTTCTTGTTCGGTTTTGACCAGTATCTCTCAAACACCCCATCTGCCTGCCATTTATGCCGTGATCGATCTATGGAGGCCGCTAGAACACCGCTATATAGAGAGAATTGATTAAACCGGAGGTTCTGTACATAAGGCGTTACTGACCTCTCAGAAATAGATTGATAGGTTCTATTTGGCAAATTTCTTTCCTGCGGTTCAGGTAGAGTTGGCAATGGCTGACCGTCTCTGAGCCGGATCGGCAGCCCAAGCTCTGTGGGCTCAACTGGCCGTGGTGGAGGAGCGGGAGGAGCTGGTGGTGGTGGAGGTGTTACTGCTCTTCGCTTCAGTGGGGGCTCGCCCCGATTCCTGGTAGACAGCCTTCTCTTCTCAGACATTTTTGATGAGCAGAGCAACGGATCCCGGTTGTAGCGCTGGTAAATACTATCTTAGACAATGCTAGGTCCATAAGATCCACAAATACCAACTTTTTGGCGGCAAAAAGCGCGCCGCGGCTGTTCTCTTTAGCGGCCACGTCCCTATAACCTCCCTTAGTACAGCCTCCAACCAATCTCTATCAAGAACCGTTCACCTTACATGCGTATAATGCGATCCCTTTCTGGCTTTACAGTAGCGAAATTAGGTCTGTTGTCCCGATGCAGTCCTAATATCTGACTCAATGGCCATTGCGCCCATTTTTAAGAAGGCGTACTGGTCCCTTGCCATTGCTGGAGGCATCTACGTTGTGTTCTTATCTTTTCTGCTCAATGGTTGGGTCCAGCGACAGTCAGTTCGGGACTTGGAACTTTAACATAATAGTGTTGACATGTCTGCAGAGCTCTCTATGCTCATAGCATACCTACGACATGGTGGCATGATCCAAATAAGCCTGAGAAGTTCGGGTTTCTAAGTAACTTTCACATTGTTTACTTACCATATATTCTAAGAATTTGCAGAGAACCAAGTTTTTCCTTTCTATTTTGACACGCCAGATGGGGAGAAACTTTTCGCTTGGCATATTCTACCCTTGTCAAGCTACATTGCGAACGAAAATGCCTTGATCAAAGAAGGTATAAGCTCCCGGGAAGACTTTGCAACGTCGACAGCTTTCAAGATACTCGCCCATGACCCTGAAAGCCGCCTAGTCATTAATTGTATGATTTCTACAACCCTTAATTGCGAGGGCAGTTACTTACATACAGGGAGCAGTCCACGGCAACGCAGGCACCATTGCACAAGGATGGCGTACAGATACATACCGCATGTTGACGTCGGGTCCAGTCGAGAAATTACACGTGTTGGCTGTCGACTACCGTGGCTTTGGATATTCCACGGGTAGTCCGGATGAAAAGGGTCTTATTGTAGACGGTGTGGCCACGGTGAGGTGGGCCTTGGACGTCGCCCATATCCCTCCTGAGAGGATCGTCCTCCTAGGACAAAGCCTGGGCACGGCTGTTGCGACCGCCGTGGCTGAGCACTTTGTTGTAAACGAGGGGATCGAATTTAAGGGTGTAGTGCTAGTTGCAGGTTTCTCTGATCTGCCTACGCTTATGACAACGTACGCTATCGGAGGCGTTATACCAATCCTCTCACCGTTACGACCCTATCCCTTACTGCAACAATTCTTTGCCAGAAATATACAGGAAACGTGGTTCACAGCCCGGCGGCTGGCCAATTTGGTCCGCAAAAGCAAGAACCTTGCTTTGCGAATAATCCATTCGCAGAACGATTTTGAAATTGTTTGGACTCACTCCAACACCCTCTTCACTGTTGCAGCAAATGCGACTATTGACAATGGTCTCACTCAGAAAGATATTGATACTCTTAAAGTCCACCAGGACAGGGGCGAGTACGGTTGGACCAATTCCTGGATGACAGTAAAGGAGGACAGTGGGAGAATATCCCTCAGGCAGGACATAACTCGTCACGGTGGTAAGTATTCGTACAATTCTTTGCTTATACATTAGCTGAGATGCGTGGCAGGTCACAATCGCATTGTCACGTATCCCGTGGTAGTGAGAGCAATCGCAAGCGTGTTGTCGATAGAAGAACCTAGCTGAAGCTTGCTCAACCTGCATCATCGTCGTTGCAAATGAGTCCACTGAAAAAGTGTTGGAACTTTCATATTTGATCGTGCTAGTATCACTGCTGTATATGTGGAAGCTCCAGATGGTTTGGCAATCTTGGGCTACTCATTGGTTTTGATCAGAATAGAGTCCGATTGTGAGATCCTAGACTGGACGGCAGCACGAAAGCAATGTAAGTAGACGTGATTGGCTTTGAAAAGGTGTAGAGGATTAGAATAGATGCGTTCTCGTAAGCTGGTTTGCTTTGTAGTATGTTCCGCATATGGTCACATGACCAGCCTCGGACAAGGCCAGTCGTTGTTGCCTTACGCTTTCCCAATACCAATGCATGAGCTCAAAACTTCTTCGCTCAAACAACTCTCTCCGAATGACCCACAAATAGTCCTCAAATGCTGTTGCCCTGTTGAGACTCTTGCGACGGTCACAAGAACCCCACGTCCCCGCTGCAAGCGGCATGCACTCTACCGTCAATACTTGCACATAATGTCGGAGGAATCAAAAGTGGTCGACCCCCAAGTTGACGAGCAAGCTGCCAAAGATGTTCTCGGCGAAGGGATTAATGGCGCTACCGATCCAGAGAGTGGCGAGGAGATTGAGGCTACCGCAAATCAAGACACAGATGCAGTAGCCGCAGGCTCTACGGCGAAGAAGAAAAAGTCGAAGAGACAAAAATTGAAGAAAGCCTTGGGCGTGGGTAACAGCTCAGATGCGGACAAGGAGGCCTCGGGCAGCACGTCAAAACCTACAAGCAAGCTTTCGGATGAGATGGTTGAACAGCTGTTGGAGATGAACCCGTCGCTGAAGAGCGTAGTTGCAGGCATGGATAAACATGAGAGGGCACAAGCCGTAAAGAAGCTGGATGTTGCAGACCTTCTGACTGGCATGTCAGTGAGCGGTAAGAACCAGAAGGACATGGCCTCATACAAGTTCTGGCAGACGCAGCCTGTGCCGCGCTTTGACGAGGCACAACCACAGAAGATTGAAGACGGACCTATCAAGATTATTGCCCCAGAAGATATATCAGAAGAGCCTAAACCAATGGCTGCGGGCTTTGAGTGGGTGACAATGGACCTCACGGATGAGAAAGAGCTAGAAGAGGTGTACAAACTTCTTAGTGATCACTATGTGGAGGACGATCAGGCCATGTTCCGCTTCAACTATTCTGTCTCATTCCTGAATTGGGCCCTCAAGTCTCCCGGTTGGCGAAAAGAATGGCACGTTGGTGTCCGTACTAGCGAATCTCGCAAGCTTGTTGCCTTCATCTCTGGTGTGCCAGTTGCCCTCCGTGTCCGATCGACTACTCTAAAAAGCGTCGAAATCAACTTCCTTTGCGTACATAAGAAGCTACGCTCGAAACGTCTTGCGCCTGTCCTCATCCAGGAGATCACTCGTCGGTCCTACATCAACAACATATTCCAAGCGATCTACACTGCTGGCATCGTGTTGCCGAAACCTGTTAGCACTTGTCGGTACTTCCATCGAAGTCTGGACTGGATAAAACTATACGAGGTTGGCTTCTCTCCGCTTCCAAAAGGCTCAACGAAGGCCAGAGAGATCACAAAATACAACCTCCCCAGCTCAACATCTACGGACGGACTACGCGCAATGGAGAAACAGGATGTCCCTGCTGTACAAGAGCTGCTGGATCGTTATCTTAGTCGCTTCGATATGGCTCCCAAATTAGATCAAGGAGAAGTAGAGCATTGGCTGCTACCTAAAGATAAAGCGGCAGAGCAAGTCATATGGACTTACGTGGTAGAAAACCCTGATACACACAAAATCACCGATTTCTTTTCATTCTACTGTCTTGAGTCTTCTGTTATCGGTAACGATAAACATGACAACGTCAGAGCTGCATATCTATTCTACTACGCCACAGAGACAGCCTTCGCTCACAAAGAGGAAGGGCTTAAGGAGAGGCTGAACGGTCTGATCAATGATGCTCTGATACTCGCTAAGAAGTATCATTTCGATGTTTTCAATGCTCTGACGTTGCTTGATAATCCTTTGTTTCTGGAGCAGCAAAGATTCGGAGCAGGGGATGGCCAATTGCACTACTATCTGTACAATTACCGTACTACACCAATTGCTGGCGGTGTTGATGCAAAAAATGCTGTCGATACTTCGAAGAGGGGTGGTGTTGGTGTTGTCATGCTTTGAATTGGCTATTGCAATCATGAACAGTCTAACAATAGACAATCGGCTGCGAGTATGCCAAACGAGCTTACATTGACATGGAGAGAGGCAAGGAGTCTGTGGTAGCACTCTGCATCCAGGTGAGACCCGGCGGCATTTTGTTTTCTCAAGACAATGATCACTTCAAAGCAAGGCGGGTTCGTGTGTACTCCGGTCCAAACATTGTGTCATGAGGGAAGCTTGGTAGACAACATCAACAGAATTACATAGCTAGTAAAGCCATTAACGGTTCTCACTCCTAAGCATGCAAATGGCGATTGCCTGCTGTACAGTTTCACCAACGCTAACAACTGAATTAAGCATTCCGAGCTAGAACGTATGCTAAATTATCTATTTAGTCGTTTAGTAGCTAAGTAGGAGTGTTGAAATCCCTTCCAAAGTCTTTACTGATCAATCGCAGATTGATATTAACGTCGCCTGGCGCTTTTGACTCCCCAACAATTGCTCCCAAATCGTCGTTTCCATCCTATGCTTAGCTCAATAGTTCAAGCTTTTCACAACTCTTATAAGTGCTCTGCGTTGAAACGACCCTCTCACTAAGAAGACTAGCCACACAGATCGATGGTCCTGGCTGCATTATTCCAGCTTTTGTATCAGCCGTAAGACCAAACAACCGGAGGATGACCGGACAGCAAAGCATTTGTCGGTTCACAAAGTCAGACCAATGAATGAGCCGAGACACTTTGATTATACATCTCTACTCGATCTGCAGTACCTTTACAAAACTTTGGGCCGAAATCAATCCTTATGCCTTCTTCTGCTTGCCCGCTAAATGCTCCCTTAGCCGCGGCATGAACTCCGTAGTGGATTTGCTATCTAAGAACTCCTCAAATCGTACCACTTTCTTACCATCCTCGGTCATATGAAGTACCAGCATATACTCATTACTGTAATCTCCCAGATCCGTCGTTGCAGTACTGGATGCATGCATTGCCACTTTGCGAGCTTCTTCATCCACAATAGTATTCTTCACTGTTACGTGAAAGTTTTTAAAGGCAGGCATGAGGGTTGTGAAGTAGGCGAGATATTGTTCATTGTTCAGAGGTTGACGGCCGAATGAGGTGGGAAGGATCAGGTGGATGCAATTGGGGGCCCGGTAGGCGATAATGGCTTCGGGCTTCCAGGTATTGTAGCCCTCGATCGCCGCATTGGCGGTCTCAAGGAGGACAGATCGAGACATGGTGTTAGGTGAAGAAGATATATGTCGTTGCCAATACTTTATAGGGTTGATCGTAGGCAGCAGCCGCGCCTAAGAGCGGCCCCACGATCCACTAAAAGAGGGCGCCGTCACCGGGGCCCAGACCTCCGGGTGTCCACCTCCATCAGCGTCATTCCTTCAGATAAATACGAGTAATTGATCAACAATGACAGACCCCAAAACTTCGCAGACTAGGGGTGAGGCAGCAGGACCTCCAGCATCCCCCTTCATGTCAATGTTCGAAACCTTTCGCAGCGAACTGGACGAGCACCATGACCGCCGCGAGCGAATCATCAAAGCCTCAAGAGACATAACCGCACTAAGCAAAAAGATGTGAGCAAGTTGCACATACACGCCCAAGGAATACGAGGCTTATAATACCGCCAGGATATTCTCATTGCAACGGTACTTCACGCATTAAACCCTACTCCTCATACCAATCCCATCGCTAACAACGCCCCCCAACAGAGTCCGCACCCTCCGCACCCCACTCCCCCCCGGCGTCACAAAAGAGAACAATTCCCGCCAATCCCAAATAACCGACCTCTTCACCGCCATAATCCCAGACCTCCAAGGCATAAATGCCTGGCGTTACCAGCGACAAATCTCCCCCGGCATCCAGGAATACATAGAAGCTATTTCCTTCCAGCACTACCTCTCCAACCAAACACTCATCACCTTTACCGAAGCACAAAATCAGCTACCACCTGGTATCAGCTTAACAGAAGATGATTACCTACTAGGTCTTTTCGACCTGGTGGGGGAATTGATGCGTTTCGCAATCACTAGCATGGCCACGCATGGTACTTTACCCCGCGGACCTAAACCTTCCGAGCAAAATGATGATGGTCAAGATGAAGAAGGAAATGATATTCTGACCGATCTTCGCACTTTGAGATCCTGCTTTGAGAGCTTGGATACTACGTCTAGTGGGAAGGATTGGACGCCGTTGAAAAGGGATGTGGGGAAGAAGATGGAGGTTATGAGGAGTTGCGTGGAGAAAGTGGAGGGAGCGATGTATGGGATGATTGTTAGAGGGAGGGAGAGGCCGAAGGGGTGGATGCCGGATTTGGGTGGGGGAGAGGGGAGAGAGGTAGAGAGCTATTGATATCTGGGGAGAGCTCTGGGGGCTAGTAAACAGATTTGCTGGTGTGTTATATAGGAAACTCTAGCTAGCTACTGTAGCCGAAAACCGCTTTGCGATCCCGTCTCTTGCAAGAGTGTGTCCCCCGAAGCGCGTGCCTTGTTTTCCCTTTGTAATCGCCGTGTCTCCCACTAGTTTGTAGGCGAAGTCGGATCCTCATCCAATATCCCCTCCTTCAACAATTCCTCCGGCTTAGGTCGCTGCTGTAGTTTCTGTTCCAAGCTATCAGCTCGCATGTGCTTAGCGAGCTCTCGCTGCTGGCCTTGTATCGCGGGTGCGGCTGTGGAGTCGGGGAGGATGTTGCCTGGTGATTTCTGGTGAGCATACATATTTTACTGAAGGTGAAGGAAGGCATTGTGTACGCTCAATCAGTGTTTCCTTGTCGGGACGTTTCTCTAAGCCTTTCCTCAGGCTGTCGGCATGTTGTTTGCGCTCGAGTTCTAGCTGCGCTGATTGTAGTGCCCTAGATCTGGGAGTTAGCTGCTGAAGCACGGTGAAGTGACTAAGTGAGAGGTATCACGGTGCAGCATTGGTCTGAGGTAGAATGTTTCGGTTCTTGAGGTCTTGAGCATCGGGGCGCATTTGGAGGTGTTTCTCGAGGGATTCTTGACGCTCGATGGGGGACACGGGGGTGTCATCGATGTTGGTGTTTGTGTCCTCCGCTGCCATATTGAGTTGGTATGTGATTTCTCAAGGCTTTATGTCTGTGTGAGTTTGTGCCTTGTATGTATTTGACTCGAGCCGTAAGATGGGATTGCCTTGGCAACCGTTGCGGGGCTTAGCGCGGTAGCGGGGACCGTTGCTTACCTAAGATATGCTCCGCCAATGGGCGTTTCGTTGGCTAAATACCATCTTTCTTGCATAACAAAACCCCATCAATAAAAACTTTTCGGTATTTTCGTGCCTCTTAGTACACACAACTGCCAAACCATAGGTCAAACCCAAGTCCACATCTCGCTGTTAGGCTTGCCGCATTCGCTTATGCCTCTGCAATGGAGATGGTTGCATTGCCACGATAGTATCTCTCAACCGGTCGGCCACCGACACCAATGTGGACTCCCAATGTCAAATTTGGAGCCATATATATAGATGTCAAGAATCAGAGACCCTGAACTATAGTCGCAGCCTTACCATATTCGAATGCTATTGAGGATTCAGGTAAAGGTTAGATTTTGGCTCTCATGCCGTTCCCTGTGATAGCTCGACTTTTCGGGTCTAACTTTGCATCATCATAATTTTTTATACGTTCGTGAACTGTTCTTTCCGACCGGTGTATGATGGGGCATTGAAGTCTTTCTGAACACAATGCCCGACGTTACTAGCGTGGATTTTTAAGATAACGAGTGGCGGCTGATTATGCAACCTCAGGTGCTGAGAACCGTGGCTGGCTGAGCAGTAGCCGTGGCTGGCTAGCAGTCGGGGAATATATGAAGGAGAACTAGTAGTCCATAGGGCTCCGCGCTCGAGCACTGGATTAGCAGCCTACCTTGCACTCAACGGCCCTTCCGCTAGCGGAAGTGGTGGTCACTGGATGTTGATTCCCATTGGCTTAAAGGTCAGTCTGGACTCGTAGGAGGCGTCCGGTCCGCTTGATGCTAAAATAAGTGGTGGGCTGCTACAACATCCAAGGCTGGGATCCTGGACAAGAACAGATTGATCCCGACAAACTCGATTTGTTAAGTGAAAAACTGATCAAAAATCTGGCACGAGGCGCTTTATCCTTGTCAGTAGAACGACAACTGCAGTTCTCATTCGCCATTTAGTGATAGCCAGGGAGTACGCCAATAAAGGTGGGAATTTTGGGGTGTTCCAGAGTGAATATGTAGCGAATAATGTTCGCTGGCATGCACACCACGGCTACGAGGGCACTTTAACGGTAAAGCGCACTCACATCAACTAGGAAATTACCGCACAATAGCATGTTTATAGTGCTACCTAACGTGCAAAGTAGAAACAAGCAAATTCGTCAAAACAACCAAGTACCGAACAATGTATCCACTGGCGGAAGAAATTCGCCAATTCTCGATACGTGCTTCGCATCGAATTTTGACACGCTCTCTGACCGCCTGGGGAAAGGCTGGTATTGCACTTTGGTGCTGAAGACTCAGATTGATCTACGTCAAGAGCTCAAGATTATTTGTTTTGAAAGAGACCCCCCACGAAAACTTATAGGGGAATTGGCCTAGTGTAACAGCGTGATCTACATGAAATGTAGAACAGATTCTTCCGGCCCTAGACAATTCTCACAGATGGGTTTTGACCCGGGGACTCTTAGGTCATTAAGGATCTAAGTTATCCTGATACATAAGAATTTCCCAAGTCGACCCCAAAAGAATGTCTTGAAACCTTATCTCGTTATTAATACATCATGTTAGCTGTCAATAAATTCAAGAACCTCTAGTATAGTAGTTATCTGGGCTTTAATTCATGTATCCAAAGATATTGATGATGGTGTGCAATTTGAAATACGCTAAAGACCAGATGCTGGAACGACTTCCCCCAAGGCTACCATAACCAACGAGGTTTAGGGGCAGCCTTAGGGCGAAAGCCACAACGCGGTACCCCATTTAGCAAGCCCTAAGTCTATTCTCATATTTCAGATCGCTAAGGAACTCTTGATTCCTCGGCCGCCAAGACGTACCCTTTGATGCATGCTTATTCTCTTTACATCGCTGACTGGTCAGGTGGTCGTGGGAGAGATGGGGATTTGGCGGTGAGAGCAATACTGCCCAGAGGACTGGATCCCACTCGCTTTCAGCACCCTGTTTGGAATACAGTGACCCCGCACGATAGTGAGGACACGGGCGTGGCCAAGAGGACCGTGGCTTTCCCAGGCTGACTGTATTGTACGCCACAACGGACTTGACCCATTCGCGCGTGAGACGTAGGCCCTTCTCCTCTGGAAGCGACTGAAGCTACGCAGCGCTACAATTGACTTGGCCTGCGCTGCGTCTCGTATCTTATCCCAGCTCAATGCAGGACCCACTCACAGATAGCTGCAGTACACCAATTCAATGAGGACATGTTAGAGAGTTTGGATCACTATCGCCAAGCTGGATTTGAGGTCTGGTCTCTTTTGCTGCTTGCTGACTAGCAACTTGGGTTGAAAGATTACTAGGCATGAAAAAGGTCTCGCGCGTTCCTGTGGTTCGCGCTGAATTCGATCCTTTACCCCGGTCTCTCGCTACAGGTGTCAGCCTCTTGGTAATGCAGATCGTATGCTTGTGCATCAGCACGCTTATTCCAGTATTATCACCTTCATCCTATCGAGTGCCACTATGCTGTCCACCCCTGTCCAAGATAGTTACAGCATCTCAGCCAGCCACATGTGCGCCTTGATGGGTTATGAGAGTCTAGAACCCCTGCGGAGGAGTATGTGCGTTATGTAACGGCTGCTCCATGCCTCTGTAGCCTTGCGATTACAAGGATCTTAGGTGAGGCATTTATCACTCACCTGACTTATCCCAGGGTTTGTACGAATCGTGTTGCTTCTAACCTTTCTTCTTCTTGGCTGTGTTCAGAGCTCGGACTATCTATAAAGCTGCCTATTCCTTGACGCTTTCCTCGAAAACGTTCAATTTCATTCCTTAATTACTTTCTACATACAGATCGACTCCAGTAACATTCGATTATATTGTCAATAAGTACAACTTCATCAGCTCTGCAATATGTCTTCTCCCAATCTTCCACCATTGGACCTCAACAATGTTCAAGGCGATATACTGTATGGCCATATCATGCTATCCAAGTATTACTCCTACTTATACATGACAGGACAGGAGGTCTTCCCAAGAAGACCGAAACATTCTACTTTTTCCAAATCGATTCTGCCTATGTCCGTGACTTTCGGACGCAACTTACCCAGCTGCTGCCTTTAATCACAACAACTGCCGAGGTCGTCAACGACCAAAGACCTAAGATTGCCCAAAGCAAGAAAGATGCGGCCGAGAAAGATACAGCTCCGCCGCTATTGGAATTGAGTGGAGTCAACATAGCCTTTACCCACAAAGGGTTGATTCTGGTAAGTCAAGTGCTACCGCTTGAACCTGAGACCCAACATATCACTAAATCGACTTTCAGATGGGAATCAAGGACGAGATCGGAGACTCTGCCTTCGATGCCGGAATGCTGGCTGGTGCAAAGGCTCTCGGCGACAAAGGAACGACGTCAGCCTCGGGTGAATTCAGTCCTGACTGGGTTCCTGCTTTTAAGCACGACATTCATGGGGTGATATTGATTACTGGAGACCGCCATGAGACCGTGGACCGAAAATTGGCGCAGATCGAGCATATCTTTCATATTGGAGCCCATAATGCTCTGATCCATGAAGTGTACCGTACGGTGGGTGATGTCCGCCCAGGGAAGGAGAAAGGTCATGAGCAGTTCGTACCCACCCTTTCTGTTTCGTAGGTATCGAACCCCGCTTATGGCTGATCTAGCTTCGGCTTCCTTGATGGCGTTTCGAACCCAGCAGTCCAGGATGTCGACACTCATCCCTTTCCTGGTCAAGAGACCATACCTCAGGGTATCGTTCTCCTCGGCCGTGAAGGTGACGCCCCCACTCTAGGGACACCACCAAAACCAGTTACTCGGCCACCCTGGGCTTTAGATGGGAGTTTCCTTTCTTTTCGATACCTCTTTCAGCTAGTGCCTGAATTCAACTCATTCCTCGAGCAAAATCCGATTCCAGATGCGCCCTCTAGGGAATTGGGCAGTGAGCTGCTTGGATCCCGCCTTGTAGGACGATGGAAGAGTGGTACGTGGTTTTGAGTTCTCATCTCTCGCAATTATAATCATTGCATCAGTTCTCATGGTTATCGCTAGGAGCACCAAATGATCTTGCGCCATTGAAAGACGACCCAGCTCTTGGGGCTGACCCAAATCAAAACAACAACTTCCGCTTCGCTTTTCCCGACGACCAGACTACTCAAGACAGATGTCCTTTCGCTGCGCACATTCGAAAGATGAACCCTAGAGCTGACCTCGAAGATCTCAATCCGCATGCCACCACAACTCGTCGCATTGTGCGGGCTGGTATCGCATTTGGACGTGAAGTTTCTGAACCTGAAAAGAACTCTCATAGGACACTGCAGGGTCGCGGACTTCTGTTTGCGGCGTACCAGAGTAATCTCGTTAACGGTTTCCAATTCTTGCAGCAGAGTAGGTCATCTTCAGGCAACACTTTGATGACTGCTCATTAATCATGGTCAGGTTGGGCGAATAACACTACTTTCCCACCTAATAAGGGAACGCCGGGGTTTGATCCCATTGTAAGTATATATCTGCCCTATTGTGCCTCGTCGCTTGCTTGATTAAAGGCCGAGACACGGCGCGGGAAATCGAAGTCTCTGTTCTGCTGCCAAAGCTTTTACACCAACTCAAAATACTTTGAGCAAGAATATGCTAACACATCTCTCTAGATTGGCCAGGCTCCTGATGAAGGACCGCGTACGATGTCGGGCACGAACCCTAACAGTCAAGCTACCGAACTTCCTTTGCCCGAGTGGGTCATTCCGAAAGGCGGCGAATACTTCTTCTCGCCCTCAATCCCCGCACTCAAGGAGACGTTTGCGTTGGCAGAACCGAAATCTGAGCTCTGAGTTTGAAGAACTGCTCGCTCATCTGTCTTTTCGCCCGTGGATATATTGTGGGATATGGGGTCCGTCAATGAGAATGGTTAACCTTTAATTAGCACACGTAATATACAATGAGACAGTTTTCTTTTGACCAACGCAGCCTTTATATCATACCATAGACCACCCTAATGCTTTCCGCTTGTTCAGTCCGGACACCATGATCTTCGTGGTCTGGAGCCTCAATTAGCAAGCCTCACCGAATGATCATGATCTTATTTTGATGTATAGGAGGATTATCACAGAAGGACTGACCAAGCAAATTAGATGCTGGTGATTGGTTGACCTTTAAACAATATTCTGCTTCGCATAGTACCAGCCAATGGTGGCGAGTGACCGAAGCAGACATATGGAGGGTCAATTAAAGTTACGATATCACGTGACTGACGCGTCCCACGGAGCCCTTTCCGCGTAGAGTGCTCTTTGACTTGTAGCTCTAAGAACTCTATGGCTAACGCTCCGTCCAAAACCAAAAGAGAGCATGTGGACCTTGGAATGTGATACGAATATTCTCGCAAGTACGTAGAGACAATCATAGTGGCCCAAGTGCTCTGGCTAATCTGTGTGTATATACAGATAGAAAAATTTGGCTCCGGCCTGGAAAGAAATATTTGTTTGGCAGAACACTCGATCCTAAAGGCAAAAGCTGTGAGAAAAAACCACTACCAAGACACTTCGTCTTTTCTAGCTCTCCGCTGACAACAGCTCAGCAAGCTTTCAGCTCAAGGACGAGAAGTCCGTCTCCCGTCAGCATCTTACCTTGACCGTCTCGAATGTGAAGCCTGGCGACGGAGTGAGTTCCCTGTGCGGTTATGCACTCTAGAATACATTCCTGACGAATCTAGTCTCTTGTACATACCCGATCGGAGATAACATTGAAGGATGAGGCTACCAAGTTCGGCACGGTGGTCGACGGGGATAAGATCAAGGGTGACACACGGGTCTTAAGGAAGGATGAGCACATCTTCCAGCTGGGAAACTCGAAGCATGTTTTCCGGTATTTCCGCCATCATAGGATTGAAGGACCCGACTGATGGGCAAGGGCAGGGTCAAGTGGCATCCAGTCGTTTTCTCATTCTCCCTCAGCTCGAAGGAAATGAAACCCGGCAAAGACCCTCTAGCATCATATCGAACGCGCCTTGAAGATCTCGACATAAAAGTCATCTTGCCCTACGTTATCGGAGCTACTACACATCTAGTCAGTACCAAGCGAAATACCGCCAAAGGCCTACAGGCTCTCATCAATGGAAAACATATTGTAGCAGAATCATACATCGACGCTTTAGTTTACGCAACTACGCCGGAGAACCTCGATGAGCTAGAAAGCCTTTCCCCACTCGAGGCGGACTTCGACAACAACTGGCCCAATGCATTGGAACATTTGCCTGCAAAGAGTAAAGAACCTAACGAACGACCTTCGGAATACTTTGTCCCTAAACCCGAACGCAGTAATGTTTTTGACGGCTACACATTCATTTTCTGCGATCCAACCCAATTCGAAACACTACAGGCGCCGATTACGAATGGCGGTGGCAAAGCTCTGGAGTATACACTCAGTCCCGGTAGGACGACAACAGCGGAGATTGTACGTTATGTCAAGAACGTAGCTGGTGAAAAGGGGCTCGGCGAATTCGAGGATGGAAGTGAAGGTAAAGGGGTCGTAGTTGTGAGATTCAGGGGGAAGAAAGAATTTGCCGACTGGGCGGCAAACCTGGACACTGAAGTATCTCTGGCTCTTGGTCAACGGCTGATCGAGCAAAGCGAATTTATGGATGCTATATTGATGAATGACGCCAGCATGCTCAGGCGGCCTCTTCTGACTGAAGATGAAGACTGTGGGTTGATAACTTTACCAGTGTCCTCATGAACGATGTTTTGAAGTGCTGACCAATCCAAATTGGCAGGTTCTCAGCTTAATCGACCCGCAACCGCAGAGACCACCACGAGAAGCGACCATCCCGCTGAGACCGCAGTCTCCAAGCCTCCCTCTAGACGTCCTCGTACCCGAGGCCCTATAGTTAGCCGCTTCAAAGGCTTTGACGACGACGATGTGTCCGTGGCGCCGGCGACCTCTCAGCCTGGACCCGCTGAGTCACAACCGGGCAGTGTCCCGAGAAGTAGAAGGTCGCAGCGTTATACAGTAGGTACCAAATCCGAAGCCTCAGAGCTCAGGCTAACTTCTGTAGAACGGCACCTCCTACACAGATTCTGCCATGGATGTAGAGTCTCAAGTTCGCGAAAATGGTACGACTGAGACCCAAAATCACAGGAAACGCGCTGCGCCGGCCTCGGACGAGGAGGACGAAGAGAATCAGATTGATAAACTTCTACCCGCAGCAGCAGCTATGAAGCGTAGGAGGATAGAAGACGCAGAGGAAGCAGAACGGAACAATATTTCAAGCGAACCATCATTCAAGGCCTCCCAAAAGAAGACCGATTTGGAGAAGGTACGAAAATCTAAGCAGGAGGTCAATATCAGAGAAGTAGTACGTGAACGTCGAGAGGCCGAAGAAGAAGCTGCTACCCGCGACGAAGAGAACTTAAGGGATGCTCTTGACGGAATGAATGTCGAAGACGTGAAAAAATTGATAGTACTGGAGGATATGGAGGTGCCAGAACGAGCTAAGAAAATTCAGCAGAGAGCCCCCAATATGGATAACAACAACCGTTGGGACGACCGGTGGAATGGTAGGAAAAATTTCAAGAGATTTCGTCGACCTGGAGAAGGCGCTCCAGCGCGGCGTGGTCAGAGCGTCATTGTGCCGTTAGAGGAGGTTAAAACAAAAGACTACGGCATCGGACAGCCTTACTGGGAAGAAAGCGAGAAAACAAGGAAAAAACACAAAGAGAAAGATCGTAGCACGCAATCGCAGTCTCAAAGTCAGGCATTATTTGCAACAGCGAAGAGTGAGCCTGTTGAAGTACCATCCGAGCTCGCTATAGATGGCGAACTACCTGAAGTAATCGACCTCGAAGCGCGAAGGATCACAAGGGGTCAAGAGCGGACAGAGCAGGTCGATGAAAGCAGTAGTAGATCGCAGACTGTGAACGGCAAACGCCCTGCATCCAGTCTAGGGAATGAGCCAACGGCCAAGAAGCAAAAGCGATTTGCCGTGCAGGACTCTGATAGTGATAGCGAAGATGAGCTGAAGTTCAGGTTCAAAAAGAAAGGTAGATAGAGAGGAATAAGATGGGTGCGAAATATGGTATGTTTGCTGCATTTGCTTGTAAGGGCATCTACTTTAGATACCAAAATAATGAACTATCCAGCGGAGCTTGACAGCTTGCGTACATCTACTCATACATACCTTACTATCAAGACCTGCCATAGCCTGTAATACTAAACCTTTCGCATGTCAACTCAGCAAAGCAGAATTGACAGACACTTTTCCTCTTGAATGTTGTGCTAAGCATTCGTTCGCACAAGGTGTTGCCGTAACATATTCAGTCTTGATTTGAATGTCTAATCCTCCATAGCCCTCTCCTCCATGGCTTTAACGGCACTTTCCAATTCCCTTAATCTATGCCCAACCCTCCGCTTCACCTCCTCTCCACCCTCCTCACTCACCGCTTTTTCATACGCTTCTTTCAGCTTCGCCAATTCCTCTTGCGCAGCAGCGCGGTCGTTGGCGGCGTAGACGGTCTTCTTCTCGGTTTCCTCGGAGGCGATATCGAATTCGTCTTTTGCTGTTGCGTAGCTGACTCGGTGATTAGACTGATATTGTGGTAATGGGAAACATGGCGGCTCACAGCTCTTGTAATTCTTCTACTTTCTCGTCTATGGTTGTTTTAGTGGCGTAGGAGCGATGGTGGTTGGAGAATTGCCAAATGGAGGTTGTGGCGAAGCGACATGGTCTTGGGGAAGTACAAGGCGGGATTGGAAGACGTCGGGGTACAACGACACGTGACGCACAGTAAATCGTTCTTATTATCATGGTTTTGGCTACTGATTGAAACTTGAAGGTCCTGGTCCGTTGCCAACATTTGACGTCGAGAGAATTTTCACCTTTACTACCCGGACGAAAGTGAGGTAGTGACATAATCTCACGCGACAAAGTTAACCGAAATATGCTTGAACCACGAGACATTTGCCTTTCGTCAGTGAACGTCATTTGGGAGGAGCCTGGATCGATATGGTTTTTTTAGGACTTGGCGTTATTGTCGTCTCGTTTTCATTGATTTTGTACAAATACAAGACCTCTTCGGCATGGGCAGGGAAAGACATACCAAGAGAAATACATCGAACTTCACAACATGGGGAAGAAGATACAGATGCGAAGGAGCGACCTTCTATACCAAATATAACGCTCAATGAGGGAGATGATAAAAGTCATGTGCCTATCAAGGAACAAGATGCGTCCAAGAACGTCAATACAGCCGCCAAATCTCAGTCAAAGCCAGCGCCTCAGTTACAAGCAGCAGACAATTTAGAGACAGCCTCCATGCTGCCCCCTCCAGCTTCAAATCCAAAGCAAAAGTATGAAAAGTTACCCGCCGCGCCGATGCTCCCACGCTCGAGGCCTACGCCTAATGTCCCAATCTTTAAAACACCCCCAAAGCCATCCACCCCTCTCCGCCCGCCCCCTTCAGCAGCATCAACTCTCCGCGGCCCACCCTCCCGCTCTCTCGCTCCCACCACCACGTCTCTAGCCCCCACGACCTCAACCCTCGCCCCATCATCACGCCCATCCAGGAAAGTTATCCTTGAACCAGGCCACTCCCCCCTCGACTGGGCCCATCTGATCCACAATCCACCCACAACTACATTCCTACGTGGAAAGGATGTTCCCCCCCAGCTCATACGTGTCCCACCATCTCTGTTACGCTACCACAGCGGCAGGAAGGGAAAAGATGCGTGGGGTGTGTATCAGGGAAAAGTATATAATCTGACGCCGTATATGAAATTTCATCCCGGGGGTGTGGATCAGCTAATGCGAGGGGCGGGAAAGGAGAGGGAGGCGGAAAAGTTGTTCAACGAGATTCATCCGTGGGTCAATTGGGAGAATATGCTGGATGAGTGTCTTGTGGGGATTCTGGTCAGTGAGAACGAGGTGCAAGTGGATGGTGAGATTCCGAAAAATTCCATGGAGGAAATGGATTGAGGATCTGCAAGAACATCATGAACAAACCAGCTTAAAGCGTCTTCTCTGGGACTTCTAGCGTGGTCACACAGTTGAAAGGAGCTTCACGTCAGCAAATCCGTCGATATGCGCTGAATGCACCAGACAGGGTTGGAGTCGAAGGCCGCAAACAGCAAAGAAAGACCAGAGCCAGGAGTACAGATGCAGAATGCAAAGGGAAAGTGCATGTGAGCCTGGCCAGAGATCAAAAGTCCGGCTTTCCACGTGGGCAAATTACTCGTCATCATGCGCCGGGGATCCAGTAATCTTTTCATCACAGCTGCGGACAACTACTCTTCGTCCTCTCATGCTCTTCCTCATCCTCCGCACCTGGTCATCCTCAGCTCGTGCCGCATATTAGGGCCACTGATTGGTCTTTCCCTCGGTAACCTACTGAAGCCGAGGGCACATAGCCGAGGAGCAAGAGCAAGAGCAAGAAGAGGAGGATGATCAACAGCGCACAGTGAAGGAAAACCGTGCAGACGGGGTAAACCCTAACGGAATCTGAAGAATTGGCGACTTCAAGTCGTTGTGAGTTCAGCCAACCTCAAACGATGTCCAGTGAAAGGAATGGATTGAGGTCTGCAATGACTTGTTGGGATACGAGACATAAGATATATATGACTGGCTGCGTTGTCTGCAAGCATTGGTTGGCGCTAGATGTAGATGGTCATTTTCTTCAAGATAACCACCTCGTCTATAGACAGCATTGAACCCATACCATTGACTCCATTGCAAAATGCTGTCCTACAGTTGAACCTCCTGGTCCGCATTCCCCAATCCCCGCCCCTCCCGACGCAGTCTACCACCCAGCCAACTCATCCCTGAAGCCTACACTCCTTTCGCCCCAACCTCCCCACCCATCTACAACTCATCCTTCTCCACCCCCTCAATCCCCATCAACTCCGTCTCAAAAACCAACGTACTCCCCGCCGGAATCGGCCCCATAGCCCTCTCCCCATACCCATACTCCGGCGGAATAGTCAAAACCCTCTTATCCCCAATACACATATCCAACAGCCCCTGATCCCACCCCTGAATCACCTGCCCCTTCCCTACCGTAAACGTCAACGGCTGCCCGCGGTTGTAGGAAGCGTCGAATTCCGAGCCGTCGGCTTCAAGGGTGCCGCGGTAGTGGACGGAGATGGAGTCGCCGGGTTTGGTGCGGCGGGTGCATTCTTGGCGGAGGAGGTGTTGGGTTGTTACTTCGGAGGTGAGGGCGAGGGGGAGGAGGGCGAGGAGGGTGAGAAGGAGGCGCATTGTTGGGGTTGGGTCCTTGGGGGTGGAGGGTGATTTGATTAAGATCTAGGTGTAAAGAGGATGATTGATATGGGATGAGGTGGGAGATGAGAAGGGACGGTGCTCCTGGGGTGGATGTTGGGATGTCAGTTTTCGTGCTGGTGAGCTGGTCTCTGGGTCTTGGCGCGCTTGCTTGCGCGGCTGTTGGCAAAAAGTGGAAGACTGAGTCTCCTGCAATACACTCTTTCAATGGGTGGAGCTGCGAGCTAGCTCTTAGCTGTGAAATGTTCGAAGTAGAAACTTCAAGCAGTTGCATTTGCAGGGGAGTCTTCGCAATCGCTTCATGAGGGAGCTATTTCAACGCAGAATTGACAAGCGCCCTTCAATGCCCATGTCGTTGAACAATTCCATCCTCATAATATGGTCCAACGATACTATTGGATACGTTGTACTTTCGACTCGGCCGGCTTGCAAAATCCCCCTGTTTGTCTTCCTGTGAGCGTCGACGAACCGTCCCTTTGATGACAGTAATATCCGTGGAAGGGTGTCGTATGCGGCATGTCGCCTTTCTCTGTTTCTCATTTCCGTGCATACTTGGTATATTATGTAAAGATGGCCCTGTGGAACAAGTAATCGAGCCTGAAAACCGCCGATCTTAATCTTCTCAATGAATTCTTTCCGCGAGAGGACGGCTCGGATATCCACGTCTTTAAATTTGGTCTGGTTTTGCAATACATCGGACCCTACCGATGGACTGATTCGATGTAGCGCATGTCTGCAGCTTCTGACAGGCTCAAGGGCATTTGGGACCTGTCCGTGCCTGATCTTAGTTCCCGTCTTTTCGTGCTGCAGGACGGAATATTGCGGTCTTGATGCCAATGTTTCAGTATGCTGCCTGGGTTGGTACTGGTAGCTGGCAGACCAATCTCTACTGCAATATGACCTTCAATAAGACTCTTGGTTCCCGCACTGCCCGAATTGGGAAAGACCTGCTTGTTCTTTTCCATCAGGCAAGTCCCTCGAGAGGCGGCCTATTCTTAAAAGATGATCTACCTTGTCGATAGTATGGAATACCGTTGACGGGTATGATATGTTCACAAAGGTGGTCATTTGGGTACTAGCTTGGCGAAATAAGATCGAGCCCATGTTTTAATTTATGGCTTCTGGGCTAATTCCTTTGGTCGGCCTAACCAATTCGTTTTCCGTCTCTCTTCATTATGTCTGTGATCAACTTCGTGCGATTTGTATGATAGCAACCCTAGCCTATGGGACTACGGCGTTGCCAATGACCTTACCTTTTTTATGCTGATTTCAGTCAAAGAAAGATTCCTCAGCCTTGTCATCCCATGGCCAGATATGTAAAGCAACATGCCGCACGAGAGCTTTATTCACCAAAAGCGGGAACACAGAATCTAATATATACACCAATCACATCTAGGCCAAACCGAACTCAATATGACCCGTCATTCCATCTAGATTCTGCCACGTTTATATAATCCTACGGTTATTCAGCTCCGATCAATACCCTGTTCCAAACACCCTTGGTGTTGATCTTAGCCATTCACGAAGGATCACAGAAACACTTGTGCGCTGAGCCGGAGCCTTTGGGTTTATCAGTGGTGGCACACACATGCATGTTTCTAAGAACAGAGCGCCGGGGCTCGCAGTGGCACTCCTGAAGGTTGATGTGAGAGACGGAGACTTTGGGAGTACCACTTGTGTAGCCCGGAGACTCATCGGTTTGCTGTGCCACTATCTGGCACACCGATACCCAAATTTGGTTACGAAACGAACAACCCGTCTCTGGGCAATCGTGCATGTTAGCAAATGCGTTGACTCACAACAGGTCGGCAAGTTGTTAGCACACGGCTTGAGGTTGGAAGTCGGTATCTCATTGTAACCTTGTACTTAGGACAGGCAGTCGTTGTCCTACTTGCTGACTGTCCACGCTCCTCGTAGTTCTCCCATTAGAATCCAGCATAGGGTAGTTAAAAGCAGGTAGAACATATAAACATGAACTGCCTGCACCTGGCCCAGACTACATACCTTGGGACTGAGATTAGTCACCTTGCTAACAGTAGATGCTATTCAGCGATTGGTAGCAGTTCCCCATAATTCTAGAAAAGAGCTTTCTGTCATTTCTGTTAGGCCAGTAGCATCGCTATTTTGTAGATACCAATGCCAATCAGGAGAATTGAATGACTGGTATAGGACTGTAGAAGCGCGATCTCGAAATACAGATCAAATTTAAAAGCTCCACCACCATGAGGGTGGAGACGGGACCATCCCAGCACTGTGCCTCAACGATTTGAATAAGACATACATGAAGGATTTATATCTGCTGCAGAGGCTTACCCAGAACCCAATGAAGCGAGCCTATCGTTGAAAGGATGTAGACGCTGACACGGCAGGAATAATAAGGTCCAACTAGAGCCAGGCGGGCCAAGGAAATAGGGTTCCAAGCGAGTGATACCAAGGCGCATTTTTCGCTATCTGCAGCGTTGCTGCATTGCCACTTTCGTTTCCCTCACGTTCCCCTCACTCTCCCCAAACATTTTCAATTGCATGAGGGGACTAAGGAGATATGGATCTTGCGGATAATAAGTATTAAGGCCGAAGCTCTGTTAGTGGCTGAAATTACTCTTCTGATTCTATCAGGCAGTCTACCTCCGGCCAAAGAGCATATATCTAATCCTCTGCATAGAAAGCCTCAAATTCGAGTAAGGTGAGCTCGGCCAAAGTACTGAAGCGAGATCAAACATATTTGATGTAGGTTTTAAAAAGCTTTGATAGTATCCGAGTCTTGCTACTTATACCCAGCGCTGAAGGTGATTGCTGCGAGCGAGAACCTGAGAATTTGTGTAGGAATTGTCTACCCACCGCCTCGTCAGTGGGAACATATTAATCATCGGTCTCGTATCATTGGGCTTTTGTCATCCTCCCATGGCTTTTGTACATGAACTTCCACATCGTTCAGTCCAAGGGCCAGTCGCCTAGCGTGAGGGGTCGTATTGGCTCCAGCGCCGGTGGTGCAGGGTCGTAAGGTTATTGTACCATCTCGTTACCGTGCAACTCAGCAGTCATCATGGTATTCGGTAGCTCCGGTTGCAGTCCATTACCATCCATCTCGCCACCCTTGACAGTATTGTACCTTGTGATCCTCCTATCCTGCGATGTATCTTGTTTCGGGCCTCTGGGATGTTTCCTTCTTGCATCTCTCCAGAACAAAAACACTGAGAAGCCTATTGCTGCTATTCCAAATGGTACACCAAGCCCAACGCCAATCGCTGTTGCTGGTAGAGACGATTGATGAATGATTGGGGTGCATGTGGGTGGGTTTGCCAATGTAATGGATGCGGTTGGTTCCGTGACTGATGTAAACGTCGTTGCAATAGATGAGTTTGGGGTGGCAACATTTGTAGTGGATGAAAGAGGTGGGGTTCCCAAGATTTTGGCGCTCGCATAGACCTCGAGTTCCGTACCGCTCTGACATGGTGACGACAGGCTTTGGTTACAGTAAGCCCCTCCTGGACCTGGGCAAAAGTAGATATTTGCATAGTTACTAGGGTATACTGAATCGGAAACGTCGTTAGCTTCGACAATCTTCTTTTGAGAACGTGCGTGATGAAAGGCAGGCCAAGATGGCTGGGTATTCATCGTGCTTACGGTCGTTGCACCACTGAGGACAGGCAGTTACGTTGCTCCAAGTTTTGTCTGTGCATCCCCCTCGGTAGGCCTCCATTTTCCAATCAGTCTTCGTCCCATAAGATACTCTAGATCGCTGTTTGGAGCATAGAGGGAGTATATTATCCATACCGTGCCCCCCTGTCCACCAATGCATAGACCATTCGACATGCACATATCTCCCTGGCCGCAACATATGCTCTCCTCCGATGAGTAACAATTCACGAGTACGGTTTGGTCAGAGGGAGGGAGGGATCCATTGGGCCAATAGCACGCCTGCTGGGCCAATATTGCAGACAATTGCCACGACAGAATCACCGAGATAGAAACCTTGGACGACATATTCGGGCTTTAGATATCTGCCACCTGGATGAGAAGAAGTAAAGGTCCCAAGTGGCATTATGCGACAGGCTATAAAGGATGCCGCTTTCAGCTGCGCCACAAGGACGAAAGACCTAGTCTCAAAGGTTCAGCGCTTCCATGGGGTGGAATCCTTCGCCTGCTCCTACCAAGCAAGCTATCATCTAGTCTACTCTGTTAACCAATCGATGGCAGTACTGGGTTTCACCCTCAGAAGGTCGGAACAAGAGTGTACGAAAATGGGACATAGGTGCAAAATCTTTGGTGGTAGCCCATACAAACTCATGGAAAATCGTGAAAAATGTCTGAATTTCGCTGCTTAATAGGCAACGACATGCCAACCACATGTATATAAATCTTATTTAATAGGTGGGCGGTACCTTTCTATATCGCTGAAGAAGTCAGTAAGGTTTGTTTCTCTATTAAATCATTGATTAATCCGTATTTGCGTAACACGGTTATTTTAAAAGTTTTTGACCCAGCTTGCTCAGGCCTGGAGCAATAATACTACAAGATTTTATAGGCTTGATAAAAGGGACAGGCTTATTGATTGCCGAGCGGCTATATAAAGTATATAGGATGTGGTTAAAACAGGCAGTAGCTGTGCTTCACGTACCGTGTAATATCAAAAGTACTTAATGATGTGCTATATATAAGTGGATTTGGAGGTACCATTTTATATGACTTAATCCTTAGTATATGCCTGCAGGATTGTTATATAAGAATGGCTATTAGGAGCGCTGCTGGTGGTGGTGGTGGTAATAAGGATTTTGACGTTCGGGGCTAACATCCTAGATCTTGGCATCTTTTCCGCTCAGGCCGCTGCGCGGATTTCCTTATTGTGGCTTAGATCCCCCCTATAATATAGGCTTGCTCTAGGGGCGCTTAGGGCCCGATAAGCCCCTAGCGATATGTTAGAAAGCAGAAGAAACCCTCGCAGTAGGACCTGAGCTTCTGAGGGTAGAAAGACCGAGAGATGATTGCCACCACTTGTCGGTGCAGGCCTAATTGGTCAGAATAAATCGTCCCAGCACCCCGGGTTGCATTTTGAAGGGCTGGGCCTTGATGTCGCGGGATGTTTCGTGAATCAATGACCTGAAAGTTGGCTGTATAGCTCGAAACGAAAGGCGTTTCAGATCAATCCTGCCCAATGCAGCCTTGGTCCGCCATTTTACTTGGCAGCACTAAACACTGGTAGAAAAGACGAAACAATCATAAGTAGATGAAGATGGTAAGATCTGTGTCAGAGGGTGTCAGGACAATGTTTAAGCAGCCATCCAGAATACCTTGGAGTCGCCTAGCAAGGGACTGTCCTCGGATATGGGGCTACATCCGCCGGTGGAAACCTCGCAGTATTCCTGCCGCAGTCTCTCCAGGTATCAGCTAGGGGTGCTGCGGTAGTAAGTGGTCAATGCCAGCAGGGGCATGTGGTTGGCGCTAAGGTGCGGTTCGTCGCGAGGATGCTTTTCTGCATTAGCGTTACGGGTATTCTTGAGGTGGCAACTACTTCCAACTGTACATTGATAGCTGAATACAATGGTCTTTGGTAGGCCGTGTAGGCGGCATCGAATTGGATTACTTGGACAGATTTGGCCATCAGCTCGTTTCCGGTCTTCTTTTTGGAAAAACGTCAATGCAGGGTAATGCGCTTTTGATCAAGTTAGCGCCAGCTTGATTGACAGTCTGCATCTTGGTTGCTGCGAGACAACTAGGGTTAATTCTACAAGCGATTGGTAGGAACAAAAAAGAGCTTCAGCCATGAAGATTCCTTCCTTCACATCAGTCATCACATTCCTAGGTATCTTCGGTTCCTGCAGATGTACCGCATTTGGCGTTACGTTCATATATTGTTTACACCAAGGTCGATTTTTCAACCTTGAGTACGCCGAAGACACAGGGACACTGTTTGGCGTCTATAACGGGGAGGAATGCTAAATCTATCCTTGTGCACGTCTAACATAAGTTCAGACGGCAAGCATCTTAATTGCCAACAGATTCTTGTTGCTCCTTTATAAAACTCTCGTCAATCTTCCTATTCTGGCGCGAGCTTCGGTAATATGCACGGTATAGTCAGCTCATTCGATGGTGATTTCGATCACTGGTCCAGTATAAACTCTTCTTGCCCAAATTTGGTAGTACGTCAGGCTGATGATGACTACTCCTCCTGTGATCAAAACTGCATAGTTCATGGTTGATGCTGTCACTGGTGTCGCCGTGGGCCAGAAGCTGAAGAACACCATAGTGATTAAATACAGGCAAGCCCATGTGTTGACTGCAATTCCCCAGATCCCGTGCATATGCCAGGGACCCCAGCTGACTACGTCATCAGTGGCAGACTTTCGTGGATGTATGCCTCCAGTCACCCGTCGATACAGTAAGAGG
Source organism: Cladonia squamosa (assembly GCA_947623385.2). Classification (NCBI taxonomy): domain Eukaryota; kingdom Fungi; phylum Ascomycota; class Lecanoromycetes; order Lecanorales; family Cladoniaceae; genus Cladonia; species Cladonia squamosa. Next base: position 264,515 of record OX392372.1, on the reverse strand, counting down.
CCAATGGCGACAAGGTACGATGATTGTAGACTGGAGACCGAAAGCGAGACCAGATCGTTGAATGCAGTCGTCGATCCTAGGATGATGAGAGAAAGTAGCAACGAAATGAATGTAGTAATCAGAATAGACCGTATTGGGAGGGCGGTGCGAGGATCAACCTTAGGTAAGCGAGGATCAGCATCACGCCAATCAAAGAGATCCTTCTTTGGGAGAGAAAGGCACAATGCGATGCGTGGTTGAACTTACATGCATCAAGTATTTCCATCCTGGCAAACCACGATCCCTGGCAAAGGACCACAACATTCGGGAAGCAGCAGCAAGAAGTCCTACGTTGGCAGCGTACTGCATGACCACGAGGATTGATGCCATGACTGTGGCTCCAGCAACGGAGCCGGTGGAGTTAAGGAATATCTCCATGAAAGGGAACCCCGTTGGGCTCTTCAGCGCGCCATCAACATTAGTCAGACTGAAGAGTGTAACGATCAACATGCCAAAACCTAGCGCGCCGTTAATAACAAGGCTGATTATTATTGCACGCGGCACGATGACGGCAGCGTTCTCAATTTCTTCGGACATCTGAAAGCACATCAGCTTATATTCAACCGGCATTCAGAGCTTGAGAAAGTCACATACGTGGATGGCACCATCCGCACCAGTGAAGGTATAAACGGAGCCAATGATGCCTACCATGAATGATAGACCTTGAGTCGACCAGTCACCAGTGTTCAAGAAGGTCTGGAAAACCTCAGAGGCTGGCTGATGTGGTCCGAAGATTGCCAATGGGAGAAGTATAGCGAAGAAACCCAGAATGTGGAGGATAAGGATAAAGCCCTCAAATTTGGGCAGGAACCGTCCAATAACAGTGTTCACGAAGATTGTGAAAGCCATTGATGCCCAGAACAGCAGAACTGTCTGCCACGCCTTGATATCATAATCAGGCCTTGTCATCACAATCAAACCTTGGATCTGTGTTGCTGCAAGATAATAGACAGATGCGAGGGTAGCTTGCCATCCCCACACGGTGAGCCATCCTAGACACTGTAAGGAAAATATTCAGCCATCGCAATGACAATCCTCACCAGTAGCGTAGCTGAAGAACTTTCTCGAAGACTTTGGAGCAAGCATTGCGACCCAATAATATTGTCCCCCTGCCGTTGGCATCCTATACCCAAATTAGCAGAGCTCGAGGAACGTTGCCAACGAGACGCACATAGAAGCGAGTTCACTCAGACATGCATAGACTGAGAGAGTTCCGATCCAAACGATGATCAGGCCATATACAAGGCCACCAGGACCTCCACTATGTGTACGTTTAGCTACATCCTGATTCTCGATCTTTATCAACCTCGTCTTACTTGGAAAAACCTATATCGAAAACACTTTCCACGTTTAGCTTGTCCTGAGCCGATTTGAGTGAACCAATTTTACATCAAGATGCCCTCCCAGGTGATTAGGATGGTACAGCTAAATCCCAGTAGCGACATAAGCCCAAATCTCCGCTGTTAATGATAAGACTTAGCATAAGGTTATCCTGGCAATATGTACGTTCAATATCTACCTTCAATACGGGCTTCTTTCCCATTCGCAGAAGGTCCACTTCATCCCGATCTACTTCGGTAGTGTATTCATGTCCCGACACCTTGACAACGCCAGGGCTAGACCCTAGCTCGTGGACGTCCTTCATGTTTTACCACGGCGACGTAAATTGATAGCGAAGACTGCTACAAGGAGACTTGAGAATTTGCGAAAGGGAAGATCTGGACCGTTCCAGTGGAGGAAGCGGCAGCTGTAGTATAGAACGGGAGACGCAGTTTCCAAGGTAGTGAACCTATTAGAGTGGAAGGAATTGGGTTACCGGTTGCAGAGATTGCATGGGTACCTGGTCCGATTGATCTTCGCAAAGCTTTAGCTGACCGAAGACGAGAAGTAATATGCTGACTGCTCAATTGGGCTGCATTTGTAGGGCGCAGCGTCGCAATGGAGAGGAAGAGGGGGGAAGACATCGAGATGAAGTATGACGTTGGATTTTTCTCGAAAGGACCTAGTTCTTAGCAACTTGGCCAGTAGGGGACCATTGGGACGAAAGAAAGTCAATTGACCAACCGCGGCGCGGGATTTCCCGTACGCCCGCGAGCCTTGATTCGGCGATGGCAACCATGGCAACCATGACAACCATGTAGTAAGCCGGTCGTCCGCGTTTTCTATGCATAACCATGCAGGTGTGATTACGTGAGATATACTACGAGATGGATTGGTGAAGATGTATCAGCTGTGATTCCTTGATACTGCTTAATCACAGCAGATCATTCTCTAGTCTCACCATGTGGTGGCAGCAGCAGGAACGCTATCAGATAGGACCACCTACCGAGCACCCTCATTGGCAGACCAAAGGACTCTCACCGTTTCACCGTTTCACCGTTTCACTGGTAAGCCATGTCACTCGACCTCTTGCAGTAGTTTGGAAAATGGAATTATCTGCACGGTGCATTGTGGCGGCGTGCCCTATAGCGCTGCAGCCATGGAAAATATAGGTGGGGGTATCGGAGGTGCGGACTTTTCTCTCTATGCAGCTATCACCTAGGTACAGGAACAGTCAGCCAGGAATTCTCACCTTGCGTACGTCGTTTCACGTGATGTGTTTTACAAACCTACAAAACAAATATTAAGCCTATCCCCCATGGTTCGCTCCTCAACAAGATATAGCACCTTTGACAAAGACGCTGTATTGCTGGATAGCTCCTTTGCTTCATGATTATATGTCATGAGCAACGATTATACCCCAACAGTGCGGACATTGACTTGGTTCTGGTTCGTCGCTGCGGTTCTGGGGGTGGCAACTCGAGGCCTGACCAAAGCAATCATCGTACGCTGTCTTAACGTTGACGACTTTCTCATCTCTCTGTCCTTGGTATGCACTCGAAAATTTGCGCACGATGTCATGACCATAAGCTTTTCTAATGCTTCGTAGCTCTTCGCTCTTGGGCAATCAATTACTGTCTCCCTGGAAGCAGGTCACGGCTACGGTAAATTGTCAACACCACTAGATCAGTCTCAAGTGATAATTATCTTGAAGGTACGTGATTGGCTTTTCCAACATACAGGGGACGTCACCTGACATGTTGATAGAGCGAATATGCAGCCGCCCTCCTCTATATTGCCAGTCTATGCTTTGCAAAAATATCCGTGCTAGCTTTTATCAAAAGTATATCGCCCATACAGAGAGATCGGTTCGCTGTATATGGAATTACAGCCTTCATCATCCTCTGGGCAATCACCGCCGAACTTGCAACAGCATTTATATGCAAACTTCCTACGCCATGGGACTATACAAAAGGACAGTGCCATAATCGAAGGGTATGTGGACACGGGCTTTCAAATGGGCCACTGGCGCATGCTGATCTGAAGTCTTAGCACACATGGTGGATTTACTTCGAAGCGACGAATATCTTTACGGATTTTGCACTGATATTGCTACCCTTGATTGTCCTTTGGAACATCCGGCTACCCCGAGCCAGAAAAGCATCGGTCTTTTCGTTTTTTGTGCTTAGGAGCACGTAAGTGGACATCGACAGTACTGTATAAAGTTACTTATACATACCTAGGGTGATTGCGGCTTCTACTTGCAAGCTCGTCTTTTGGAACAGACATCGACGTACACAGAGTCCAGGTCTAGATCCTTGGACAGTCACCATCTGCACCCAGATCATTCAAGGCCTTAGCATCATCACGACTTGCTTCCTCTACCTCAAACCATTCTTAGACAGCGTCGAGTCTGGCTTCATCAGGAGTGATGATATCCGTCGACGAGGCACGAGTGACTACTATGGTCACAGCCATGGTGACTCATCTACTAACAAGTCTGGATATTCAGTAAGGAAGCATCAGCGTATCCCGAGTGACAGTATCAGACTGAACGAGATATCTAACGGTAGAAACGCTACTACTATTACTGCGGGCGAGCCTGTGGATATTGGAGATATTGAAAGTCAGCATAGCCGAACTCATATAATTAAGCAGACGAAGACGTTCACAGTTGAAGACGGATCCCGACGTGAGAGCGAAGTGTGACCAATGACAGCTACCTTGTATGGGCTTAGTTATTAGCACCGATGACCAAAGCGCTCAAAAGGATCCAATAAAGTTCCTGAGAGAGGGCTCCAACAATTCGACCTCTCCACTTGAGCTTTGCATGGGAGTACAAGAGGTCATACTTGATGCACAAGCGACTAAGACAATAGAGTCAACCCACAATATCATTAATTTTGAAGTAGAATGATATCATATTGTGCAGCAGCTATCACCAACGATTGTCCAACATCCTTAACTAAGGTCAAGCTTCCCGTGGTCTAACCAGGCGTCATAAACGGAAAACGTGGCCATCATGATCATGGCCATGACAGGTGCAGGTATAGGTACAAGTGTAGGAGCCTCGGCTTTTCGACTGCCTTCGGGTTGACTTTGACGCGAGCCAGCCACAGCCTGTCCTATATTTAGCCTCTTCCTCTCTACTGCTCTTGACTCATGTCAGCTTCGTCTATCTCCACCCAGTTGCTCCGAAGTAATAGGGCAGGTCAGCAGAGCTCCGACAGGATCTACCATGGAAAAGCTAGGTTCAAGATAATAAGGTATGGCCCCTGCCGAGAACCAATGTCTTGGGGCTTTCTTCGGCTTTCGAGCAGAAAGGAGTCTCGACTCAATGCCAGTTGCATACAACATACGGTATGCAGAACATCTGCTCCGCCTGAGCTCCCTTAAGTACGAGGTCATAGGGGGATGGACAGTGTATTCATCTTATTAGACTATAACATGACTACCAGTGTTCAGTTCCTTGCGTTCTTCTCAATTGTCCTTATAGTTTCTTGCAAATGGTTCCATATCTACAATGCTTCTTTTAAAAGCTTGTGGTTTCCTTGTCTGCACCAGCTGCCTGACATTAATCTGTTCAACGGATGCTCTTTCACGTATGTACATTCTTTTCTGCTAAGCCATTTTCCTCCTCTCACGAATTCTCCGGTTTTATTTTTTTGTTTTCTACTGGATTTATGAAGCCACCAGTGCTTGAAAAGACTGTTACAGATGTTGTATCAGCTAAATCACCTAAAAGCATGGACTTAAATAGTCATCAACGCGATCTTCGGTGCTAGCTAAGTTTATGTACGCTGACATCGCTCGAACATCATAGCATCGCCCCCTAGCATCTCAAACTCCACTTCCATTCCAAGATAAACTCTTCTGGAACGAAGTGTAGTCAACTTGTCGCCCACGAGACAGATGGGATTCCTACCCCAGGATATACTGCATGCTCCTGTACTGCTTTATTAAGCTCTGCGGAATCGAAGTATGGTTCGGTGGCCAGCTATTCCGGAATTGGTGCAAGCAGGTGGATCACGACAACTACTTTGACCGGCCCGCTTCCAACTTCATATACGATACCGGGCGATAGCTGTGTGAAGTGTGGAGTCACTGCTAAAGATGTTCGCCTTTTCTATTGGCCTATCGAGACTGATGCGAAGAACGCTACGAGTGGCGCGGCGACGATGACATCAACATCAATTCCCTCTGGTTCCATATCTAATGGCTTTACATTGTCCGTCAAATCCAACACCGAATTACCGCAAGCTGACTCCACTCTAGCACATTTCCATCCGTATACGTAGCCTACAACGGCTTAAGGGCCACATCTTACTGTCTTGAATTTGGGACTCCACAGGTGGGACAAATATATAATACCACGATTGCCTACCCACCAGAGGGTTTGTCAACCTCCCAGGAATCTGAATATTATGCCTGTACTCGCTTTTATACTGCCATCAATTACACCTTGCTGCAGTATCCCACTATTGTGACTAGCTATGGGCCTTTTCAGGGCACTACGCCTCAAATATACTTCTCGCTTCCAGCAGATCTATCTCTGGCGGACACAGCATGGAATGGTTGCTTACCAGATGAATATGGAGCCTTTGATCCTCCGAGAACGCTCGGCACGGAATCGGCTTTGGTATCCCAAGGCGGTGGAGCGCAGGCCTCTCCCGTAGCAGCTCCTGGACCATCAATAACACCTGCGCACGTTCCGGCTACTCCAACGCCCAAATTCGGTGGCCCTGGACCCGCTCCTCCCTCAATAGCACAACCCGCGCTCGGTTCAGCAGAATCCCATCTTGGCTCCGGTAGCGACCAGACACCTAATTCACTAGATCCCAACTCTCCAGAACCCAATATAGCGACACCTACCTTGCAAGCACCTGATCCTCAAGAGTCTGCTGGATCTCCCACCAATTCGGTCATCGGTACTCCTGATCCTATTTTACCATTCCCTTAGGACGCACCTGGTGAATATAACGCGCAAGGAGCACCTAGCGACCTAGAAGCTACAACTATGGGTATCACCGGTGGAGAATATCCCGGAGGTCCCAATGGCAATGATCCGAATGTAGGATCCGGTTCGAGTCCCAACAGTATTTCAGATCCCGCGCCGGCAGACCCTGTTCAACCTTTGCCATCCGCTGGAAACAACCAAGCTCAAACGAATGAAGCCGGCAGTCTAGTCATAGGAAGCAACCAGGGAGATACTTTAGCAGGCCTGACCATCCCGGTAGGTAGCAAAACTACCATTGCAGGTCAAGTGATCTCCGCCTTCGCGTCTTCAGGAGCTGTCTATGGCAGCGTCTACGCTCTCCCGCTCAGTAATGGAGCAGGGTTACAGCCTAGCAATCCATCATTGGATCCGCTTCTCATTGCTGGTGAATCAATTGTACGAGCTTCAGGCGGTGGTATTATCATTGGAAGCTCAACTATCAAGCCCGGATCTCTAATTACCATGTCAGGCTATACCGTTTCAGGAGGCGCCCCAAACGTCCTCATAGACGGGAGCACCTATACCCTCCCATCAAGTGCGGGAGCAGTCGTCCAGCAAATTTCTAATATTCAAGTAATAGCGCCCGCCAACGCCGGCATCATCAGCGCTGGCGGTTCTCCGATCACTTTATCTGGCACGGCATACTCAATCATATCAGGAGGTGCCAGCGACCTAGTTGCAAGTGAAACAGCTGCTACTATCCCAGAAACAGCGCAGCCAGTCTTCACAATCGATGGACAACCCTACACAGCTGTCCCAACCGGTTTTACAATCTCTGGCCAAACGATAGCAGAAGGAGGTTCAGCAGTCACTGTTGGCGGGACAGTATTCTCCTTGGGGCCTTCCGGTCTGCAGATTGGCTCTTCGACGATACCCTTAGATGCTGAACAAACGGGTGAAGCGGGTCTAGGAGATTTTATAATGTCCGGATTTGTGGATGCGCCAACTGCAATAAGCGGGGCTGGTAATAGCTCAGGTGTTGTGCCTTTTACCGGGGGAAGCCCTAAGTCTGCGAACAAGCCCCCAATCGACACTTGGATAGCTGTTCTATATCTTATAGCTATGACAATTGGGATAGCAGCGTATGTATTATAGATTTTAGAGAAGCCAGCACAGTGAATGATATTTTGTAGGTAAGAGTAGGATCAGACATTGCAAACATCCTCACTGTCAACAGAAAGCGATATCCCTTGGGGCCGTCGTCATCACAATTTCTTTGGAGCAGGACATAGCTCGCTACTGGAAAAAGGCTAGCCATGATAGGTTAGAGCGAGTTGCTTCAATGACTACCATAATCCTGAGGCAATGCAGCGCCCCTTTTCCCTCTCGTCAACCTCGTCACCCGGACCTCCAGGCCAACTGATGCCCAATGAGTCACTGCCCCCCTAGGCTTGATCAAAGCATTGAGGATTGAGTGCTAATTCTCGTAGGGGCGCCGCCGAGCCTCTAGCGGAAGTGCCTTGGCTATGCTGCTAGGGGCACTGGTGCCTACGCGCCATTGAAGATGGCCCTATGAGTCAATCTCACATACCACCGCGTCTGATCATAGCCCCATAAAAGATGGACGCGCGCAAGGCGGTTCCTATCTGGCCGCAGTTGTTAACAATGCCCCCTGGTCTTTCACCTACTCCCTACAACGGACGTCATTCCTCAAACTGGCATAGCCGACGTCAGACAATCCTGTGACTCTTAAACCCCCTGATCGCCTCTATGAGTCGTCAATTGTGTTTTCGCCGGTTAATAGTTGTCCTTAGGTTCCGTGACCGGCTCGGACTATGCGATTTCGAGATATCTGCCTGGAGACTTGCCCCTCTGTTCCAGGCAAACATGTAACTAGCGGGATGAAACTATGATAATTTGTCTAAGTTTGCTGTATCATGTACCAATATATATATGCTGTATCTTCTCAACCGTGGATCCTTTCTATTTTCTGTACAGCAACGGACCAATTGAGCAGCCCACGTATTCCAATCTACCACCATCCACTCTATTGCGTACCCAATTCTCTACCATAGATTCCACTATACCGTCTAAACTTGCCATTGAGCTATCTCCTTCACGAATATAAACCATTGTCAACCTACATCCACCCTAATTGCCACCCACTACACCCGGTTCTCATCCCCACTCCACCTCGAGCTCGCTCAGAAAAGCACCAATTAAACCTCTTCACACCCACACAATTACATACCACTCCGGCTAACCAGGCCAACCACTACCTACAATGTCATCCCGCGGCTACTCCAGCTCCAGTGGCGGCAGTCGATCCACCATGTACACGAGCAGTAAGACCATATCCACTCAAAACACATCCCATTCGGGTGGCAGCTCTCGGCTCTCGGCTCCTATTGTTCACAACAAACGCGAGTCATGCGATGATGGATGGTCAAGCTCCAAGAAAGATGACAAACGCTACTATAAGGACAGCTTTAATGAGCACAAGAATGATAAGAGTGGGTACTATACAACAACAGGGGGAAGACGATGAGGATTGCGGAAGATGGATGGAGTTGAGCGAGGATTTATAATTGGACCTTGTGCCTGGCGTACAAGGTGTTTGACGTTTAAGAGCTGGTACAAGTAAATATTTAGACTTGTTGGGCCTCGTGGCATTGGTTGTTCTGTCCCTGCAATCTGGGTTGAAGGGAGTGTATCCGCAAGGCGAGTCTGATAGCAAGGGCCGGCTCTTTGCAGCATAGCGTGTCGTTTAGTTGTTGAAGTGCCTCATTTTTGAGGGCCTAGGTCACAACATTGTAGATAAGAATAATGATCTATGAGATGCATCATTGCTGCTACCTAGTCGCAGACTTAGCTGAACAATTGTTGGTAGAAGACAAGTGCCGTTCAAAAGTGGCGATCAGATGGCCCAGATCGCTGATCTTGTGCTGAGTAAGCTGGAGCTCTGCCAATGAGGCACCCATGAGCCGGCGCTAGTGAGCATGATTGGTTGCGCCGCCTGCGTTGCTAGGGAGAGCTCCGTACACAAGGTACTACGTACCTCAGCAGAGCTTTCATCCCTTATCGAGAACGTCGATTCACTTGCGACAATGTTCTCTTGCCCTCAGTCATTGTGACGGTTGTCGCAGTCAGGCGTTTAAGGTCAGCGGTGGCTTGGCGTCAGCACAGCCCCCATTCGACCTCAGCTGGCCATACTTTTGGCAGTTGGCAGGCTCCTTCTCATTATCTCTGTCGTTATTACTGCCCAAGGCATTTTCCAGTGGAGAGGAGTCCTTCAGAAAGCGCCTAAACGCGATAACTCCTTCAGAAGCCTTTCCCCCCCCCGCCCGCCTCGTATCTTCATGCTTGCCGCAGTATGAGGAAGGATGCTTAGACTCCACCTTACTCTGGACTATTACGGCTGCGGTCCGCCAGCCACACTCTCAAATTCCCTTTGAGGGCTATTTCTACCTAGTGCGAGCGCTGCACTATGCCTCGCATGGCTTGGAGGAACCGCAGCTGTCTAAGCTTTTCTTCAAGCCTCAAAAGCGTTCCTTGAAACCCTGGCCTCCTGCATCCATCCACTTTCGATCACGGCTGTGACATGGCAGTGGCGGTCCAGCCAAATGTTAGAAATGCCTCAATATCCCAGACTTCCTGTTCAATTCGTCGTCAAGTTTCTGTTTTTTCACCGTGGTAAGTCCTCTCACCGGTTTGTAAGCGTGATTATCCCTGTCAAATCTTGCCCCCTCTAGATCATTTCTCGTGACCCGAGCAGTAGGCGATTTACGGAATAGCCAAGACCCCGGTGAGAAGAGGTCCGGAGACGCGTGTGGGTCGTTCACTTTTTTCTTCCGATGTGAGGTGTGAGGCGAACTACAATTAGGGCGAATGTTATATACTGGGCTTTGTGTCTTTGCTTTGATTTGTTTTTTTTTTTTGCTGTATGAAGCTATACACCAATCAAGCCAAATATATACAAGTTCACCAGTCATTTGATATCATTTAAGCAATATTTCATCTCAATTCCCCTTGCTGGACTCGGCTTCCAATAATTTTCACCCGTTGTGGTTCCCTTCCGATTTAGCAGTCACATACTAGAGATCCCTTCCTAAGTTTCTCCCTGTCGCACACCTATCCCATCACATCACATCACGTTACCCAAACGCTACATCAGTAACGTCTTTGATCATGTCGGATCGTCGTTCTCATGGCTCAAGCCGTGGTTCCACACCGTCTTCGTTGAAGGAAAGGACATATCTAGAACCACAGTCGAACAAAAGCAAAGGTATGCGTCAACATAGACTATGCTTACCCACATTCTTCCGCTAAAACCGTTTGTAGATGGTTACTTGAACCCTTATTACTCTCCGTCTTCCCATGGTGCGAAAGATCCTCCTTCCACCAGCACATCCTCGAGCAACAAGCCCTCAAAGAGACCCAAACCAAAGCCGGCCATCATCCACAATGAGCCGGATGCTCCTAAGGATAAAGACCGCTATGGGAAAACGGCAGATGTTCGATACCACAAAAACAGCTTCCTCGACAGTGGCAAGCCGCAGGAAAAAGACTCCATGGCAAGCAAGGCGTATGACCCAGGATACTGGCAAAATTCCTCATACTACAAGGATTAGAAGCCGCCAGCGTGATGGAATACGAAGTAAACACACTCATTTCTACATGGCTTAGGGTGCATAGGGTGGCCAACATCATATTCAGGGCTGCAGAGGGGCATCGTATCTTGTACTGCTTTTTTCTTCAAGCAATCTGTATTTCTGTTGCCTGAATACTAGCATCGCAGGAACATCGGGATGGTTAATAGGTAATTCATTACGGGACGGGACGGCCGGAATCTTTTATAGTGTGCATTGCTCTGCAACAGGGTCAGGGATAGCGTGATATACTCATGTACAAGTAGGAATAATGGATTTGCATGATCTCGCTGTTCTGATCACGGTCTGATATCGCGAATGCAGACTTCTACTTTGGACTTTTCTTTTCTGCCAACATCACTTTGCTGACAAAGAATTGCGTAGTATCAACATAGTAACCTAGTACCAAGCCATTTCGGCTGTCATCTATTTCATCAACCACTACTATCCCGTCATAATCTAAGAATGTTGTACCGCTGTAGAGCTTTGCGAATAGTACGTCATACAGGTGGTTGAAGGACGCGCAAGCAGCGTTAGAATCGTATCGACAATTTAGTCTCGTCGGGGAAGTGACTCATATTCCAGCTTCTAAATCAGTCCAGCGCAGTCTCACTGCAACGAAATTTTAAGCACACCGAGAAAGCTTCACCGATCGGAAGTGGTTGGTGCCTAAGGAGGACTTTTGCGCTAAGCTGAATACGGATAGTGAAAGCGGAACCGGGTAAACCCCTATCACTGTTACCCTACCTCTTTGGTACCTCTTTCGCCTTGAATGACACGCGACAAGCCAAACGGCCATAGGGCAGTGCAACTGTAACTAGGTTTTCGACCACTACCAAGCATGGCCAGATACAATCTCCCGATTTTAAGGAATGAGGCTACCCATTTTCGCCCCATGAGACGCTTGCCACACGCCCTTGGTCACCACAAGCCCAACCACCCGAGAACCAATCGTCACGCGGACTTCTGAGGCTGTGACAACATGTTCGATTCTTCTCCGGTAAGAACGCTTTGCTCGCATGAGGGCACACCAAGCTTTGTGCCTTGCATAGCCCTATAAGGTGGGTACTCTCTAGCAGTCCGCTAGCAAAGTCCCCCAATGGACGTGGCCTTCCAATAGCCTTGATGGACGGCCAAGAAGTTAAGAAGGATCCTCTGACCATGCCTTTGACCGGCTTGCCATCTGCTACTTGCTGAAAAATCTCTCGTCCCGTGTTGTTATCTTGAAAGGAGGGTCTTGGTCGGAGACAGGGAATCTTGCGCCCCTCATGCTGTCACACCGATGACTCTGACCGAGCAGAACACGGACCAATTGGCGGGCGTCCATAGTCGGTGACAGAGACCCATATCCACTTTTCCTATTCGGGCGTCATGTATATAGAGCAAATTCGTTACTACCATCGTCTTGAGCCCCACTTTTCTCTTCCGTATGCCTGAATCTACGGACTGGCCGAGATGTACCCGCAGTGCTTTTTCAAATTTTTCACCGAGAAAAATAATCTCCCCTTCCGTAAGCCCTGAGTGGGTTTGTTACAGCCCAGTACGCCTACAAGGGCAAGGGGTTTTGCCTATATATAAAACCCGAGTGTGCCTTCGTTTTGAGACATTCTAAAGCACACCTGCAATTTTCACACTTACCACACGAGAAGACTACCCTGAACGGAGAAACACCGGTAACAACGTTGTCAACTACTCGAGACTTGTCGCAACAGTCCACTGCAACAGCCCAGAAGTAGGTTATCCTTGCTTTGTCATTGTCATATGAGCCGTTACTCGTCGGGCAAATACACGCATACCCTCTAAATATCATCCTATCGTTTTCTTTTGGCATCCTTCTTTGGTCTCAGGCTATTTGCTCATTCGACTTTCCCAGCTCTAGTCTTTTACACTAGGCAGTGGCTTACTGACGAGTCTTGATAGACTCTTCCTCCAATCACCCACGTCTTCAAGGCCATCACCGCCATATTCTAGAAATGTCTTCCAACGGGGGTTATAATGGCTATGGCTATGGAGGCAACAACCATAATGGCGGTCAGGCATCACAGCAGCCGAAGGTCGCCAATAAGAGAAATGAGACACACGATAAGAGGCCGAGCGACCCAAGATACTATGAAGGAAGCTCATATTACACGCCAAGCGGTGCTTCGAAGTTGAACGACCCTAGGTACTACCCTAATTCAGGTCGTCGTACATAAGAAGTGTTGGAGAAGTCGTTCTGGAATGACTTGAAGACTAGAAATAAAAGGAGGAAAGAATTTGCAGTGAAAAGGGGAAAAGAAGGTTCTGAAGATACTTGTTACTCGCGGATTGGTAGTTTTGAGCATGTTATTGTCTGCGATTTCCTAGATTCTCTCAGCATTTAGCAAGCGAGCAAAGGCGGCAATTGTCTTTCGCTGGTGGTTCATCTCGGGCATAGGGCGCGTTTATTGTATGTTAGTCACACAAACAGCGGTAGTGGCATGAGATCAGCACCTTAATGTCATTACTCAGCACTATAATGACATGGGGTCAGTAACAACAGCTTCGCCTGGCGAAAAGATAAGGGTCAAGCTTATTATAGCACGAGTCTAAGCAAGTCTAGCCTAAACATGATACCTAAATATTCATAACCAAAAATTACTATTCTTACTCAATTATCCTCATCGCCGCCTAAATCTTGTTAGGTTCACTGGTCTAAAGATTTCATACACTGCTATCGCTGTATCAATGCTGTTATTAATCATTTCCATTAAGCACGCCACTGCTTAACAGCGCTATTGCACCATCATTGTTGATGCCACTATCGAGGCCACTATTCACCACTAACAGATTTCCAGTGATAATTATATATCTCAACTAGAGTAAAACATGGAGGAAAGAAACGTGCCCGAAGCGGCCCCGGGCTGCGGCCCGGGCAGGCGCTTCCGACGCCCCATGAAACGTCTTTCCCCGATCGATAGCCCCATCCAACCTTCCATTACCACCTTATATCGACACCTCGCGTGGCTGAAGTCTCTTCTCACTTGACAGATGAGGCGGTGGCACGTTTCAATCACAGAAAATACCACCTAGCTGTGCAGAATGTTTGAACCTTGCAAAAACTATCCTGAGAACAGCACCAAGTTGCGAGCTCATGAGACAACATACTTCTCCATGCCTACTTATTGGAGCGGTTCAGGAGAGTAGCCCTTGGTTTAATGAAGACGCAGATCTCCACTGATTGCCTGGTAAGGCTGGTGGGTATACTCTGCGCATTCTTCGTGAAACCTCCAGAAGCGGCAGAGATGCATAGCGAAACCGCAGATGGTGGGAGAGCATAGGTGATGCGCAGATAGAGACAGAGTTGCGGGAAACATTCCATTTTCCACAACATGCGTAGGGAAGGTATAATGAAACCCTGTTGTTGACCAGCTCTAAGTACCTCTAGGAGGGCGCAGAGAGATCACTTATAACCTTGAGCTTACTCAGATGGCGATCGCCCTCCAGGGCGTAGAGACATCTATTCCAAGACATCTATTTCAGAACTCCTATTTCAGCGGCTACGATAGAAGATAACCCACTGCAACCCTTGGACCTTACTGTCATTCGATGTGATCATCAGATCTCCCAACGGCGCTGCAGGAGGTGGCTAGACTCACCTACGGCCCCTTATGTGACCACCCTGCCCTGCGAGGTGCCGACTGCTTCGGAATAATGGAACGAACTGGGAGCTCCCCCATCACTGCCGCCCCCTTTGCGGAAGCAACCGGTAAGAGGGCGTCGTCGTCCAAGCATTTCTCAGATATATTGCCAAGTGCGCTGAGCCAAGCTTGGTAGTCATGTTGGGAGGCAGCTGGAGCAGATTTGCCCTGCCTTCTGGTGGATGCCTATTCTCGTTTCATATTCACTGCCATTGCGTGACATTTCCCAAAAAAGAGAAAAAGAGCGCGGGGGTCGGGAATCCTTTGTATTTGATCATGTAGCCCCTTCTTGACTGTTGTTACAGCGGACACCCTGACTCAACGATCCTGCTCTGTTGCCAGCAAAGCATTAAGAATTATTCTTATGATATTGATACACCTGTCCCATCCTCCTGTTCCTTTTAAGCAACGCTGCATCCAGCATAATTCCTGTCCCCCTCATCTTCTATCCTCCCTATCAATTCGAAATTATCTCCTACCACGATCCAGATTTACATTCAGAACTACTCCTCAAAACCCTCTCCTATTATACCAAGCACATACTCTTAGTCAGGCGTCATCACCGTCAACGAATACCGACATGGCCTCCAGAGGCAACGGGAGAAGGTCATCAGCAGATCCCCTCGCAAGGGAGCTTACGGAGCTGGAGAAATTGTCAGCCTCAAACACAGGTAAGCTGTTCTCCGTTCCACTGCTGTAATCTACGGCTCTCGTTGCAAAATTACGATCCTCCCCAGTATCCCCATGTACTCTCTACCTACCCTATCTTGCCCTCCAAAACCGACCAAAGGCTATCAAGGGAAATTGAGAACGGGCGAATTGGAAAAAGAAAGCCTAGAAGCGTTCAACCTTATCTAACATAATTAACCAGGCCCAACCTACCAATCGTCCTACCAAGCAACCTACGATCACTCCCACGAGACAACCTACGACCCCGTTTACAACTCCCGCCGCACCCAGCATCCCCCATCGCCCACCTATCCTACCTACGCAAACCCCGCTTCTTCCAGCGGCCGTTCCACCGGCAACAGAACCTCTGCATACAATACCACAGGCAACTACAGCTCTCCTTCCTCCTATCCTTCAGATTATACCAGCGGAACGCAATACCCCAACAACCAATACTCCTCCCCAAGCGGCTACACCTACTCCGATGGCAACATGAACTCGTCTCCCGCGATCGCATCCAGCAACGGCTACAAACCAGACTCCAACTCCTATCGTTACGGTTCCGTGCCGCCAAGTGACCATGGTGCTGAGAAGCGTTCCAATAGGGGCACAAGGGAGAAGGACGGCCATGGAGGGTATGAAGCTCCAAGTTCTCGAAAGGGAGGAGAGGAGATGCGACGGGAGAAAAGGGGTGGGAATGGCGGTGGCAGGTCCTATCGCTGATTGTGCAAATTGGAGGAATTGGAGGTAGGGCCGTAAGTGGTTTCTTCCTCCATCTTTGTAGCGTTTTACCTTTCGTTTGGAGTACGGTGTTGCGCAAATTTTCTTTCATCCGGTTTTGTACCTAGGGCTTTCGGGGTTGGTGATTTGTTTTGCCGCACATTGGCCTTTTTGGGGGCGCATTATACCACTCGTTCATCACTATATGGAGTTACAGATCTGGATTGGAGGATATACCACTCATTCACCACCGGTTGGAGTTTACAGAGATCTGGGGGGGGGGGGAAGGGGGGGGGGTTTAAGTAACATAAACTGCGCGGGCTACACAGTCGTTCCATGTCTATGAATACATTAAGGCTGGATCAATTAACTTAACCCCCCTAACCAATCGACCCCACAGACAAATCCTCAATCCGACGTCATGAACATCTCACCCAAAAACTTATCTCGCACAGTCAAATCCCCTCATAACCTCCTCATTACTTATCACTCTACTTTACACCTCAATACAGCATTACCTAACCACAAAGATTCGTCGTGCGTCTTGGCTTGCATACCGACCGGGCCGAGCATGCCTTATGTACCTAGGGATCCGCCACCTAGACCTATTGCCAGAACTTGCCTGGTTTATGTATATTTAATCTACTATACATGCATAAGGTAGGACACAATGAGCTACTCAATCGTAATGAATAAGTAGAAGAATACCACTTGTTATGTTATGTTAAAATTGGGGAAAGTTGGATTCCAAGATTTTCGTTGGGATAGATCTCTGAGAGATGAATGTTGTAGGTGGGGAGGTAGGGATATGGTTGTCGAGTAAGTGAAGGATGTATGTGGTTGAGTGAGTTCTGGATTGAGGGGATAAGGAAGGGAGGGACTTCTGATGAGCGCTGAGCTGATGATGATGGGGTCTAGCAAATTGGTAAATGGTAGGGATTTGATTGATGGATCCAGGAAGCGAAGAGGCAAGCTGAGCGGGGTGAGATGAGATGCGATGGTAAGACTTTGGAGGGAGATAAGACGAAAGGGCGTAGGAAGCGGTAGTAGATTGAGTTGAGTGTACGCGAGTAGGGCAAGGTAGGGTTTTAGCTTTGAGAAGCGGAGAGGCAGGCTGAGCGGGATGAGACGAAAAGACTACTTAGGGGAGTGAGCTCAGACGAAAGGCATAGAGCGAGAAGTGAGTATATGTAAGAAGGGTAAAGTGGTATTCGTATTAGAAATTACATGTCACATTCTGTAAAGCGAGCGTATCGTATCACGAGGCTTGGCCAAACAACATTAAACCACCAACAAACGCTCCCTTGCTCATCTTTGGTATCAATTTGCATACACGTTGACTGATCAAGCTTCCCTGCCTGCTAAAGCTCCTGACTCCAGTCCTAGCTTTAGTTGATCCGAAATTCATTACATATCCGTAGGTGCCTTATCATCAGATGGCATTTCTGGAACGTCTTCCTTAGGTACGAAAGCTCCGTCTTTTGGCACGAAAGTCGGACCATCAGCTTGTTGTGGGATATGCTCGGTTTGATACACAGTCTCCGTCTGCGGCATGGTCTGGGTCTGCGTGTATTGATGTTGTTCTGGTTGGGTCTGGACATATTGCGCTTGAGGAGGTGGTTGCTGCGGCATTGCCTGGGTCTGCGTGTATGGTTGTTTTTCTGGTTGGCTCTGGACATATTGTGCTTGAGGAGGTGGTTGCTGCGGCATTGGCTGGGTGGTGTAGTTTTGGGTATTCGTAGCAGGCTGTTGTGTTGTTGTTGGCACAGCTCCTCCTGCGGGCATACCAGCTTCTGCGTGTTTGATCTCTGTGGCTCCTCCGGTCGTGGGGGCGGTTGTGCTGTTGGACTGCTGGCGTGCTCTGACGAGGAAGAAGATCGAGGAGCCTACAAAGACCGCGAACTTGACACTAAAAGTGATGTTAGATTGGGTAGCATCACCGGAGTGGGGTAGACTCACGTCATGATAGCATCAAATGCCTGCTTCGCAGCAATAGTAGAGCCTCCACTTCCATACGAATCGCTGCTACTACCACCACCCAGACGCGCCCTTGGGGTTCTACCTTCTAACATTCCGTTTGGCTTTGGGGAAGTTGAACGCTTGTCGAGGACGTCAACGCAGATGCAGGCTTCAGTATCGTACACCACGTAGTCGTAGATGTAGTTGCACGCGCTGCATAGGTCATTGCAGCTGTAGGAAGAGGAAGCGGATGCCGCTAGCCAGAGGACGAACATGAAGGCATCGAGGCCTAGTTGGCCAAATAGGAACCATGGGAGGAGCCTGAGTTGAGGTTTGGGACCCGTAGAGAGCAGGAAGTAGATAAGGACAAAAAAAGATATGACAGCCTGATCGTCAAAGTCAGCCATCACGCGCGAGAAGGGCGTATATGAATGGACATACGACGGCGAGGTTATAGCTCAGCTTAGCTGGTGCATTGCAACCTATGCTGCTAAACGCTGAGGAATCGTTGGCCGTGATGCCGAGCACGACAACACTGAAAGCAATGGCAGGAAGTCGCAAGTACCACAACCACGGAAAGCCCCTTGGGGAGGTCTTGTCGGTCGTATAGATCTGCATCGCTGCTGGACAGTCAACACCTTCGAGAGCTGGTAATGAGATGAGTCTGATGGACGAGGTCAGTGAGGAAAGCAGAGATGAATGATCAGGCAGAGTGTTGAGGAGGGGCAGCCGTATGTAAATAAGAGCTGAGGTTTTACGAGATCACGGGGACGGTGCATCAAAGACGAAGCCAAACCCATCTCGACATGGTATGGTCGACGCCCACCGGCCGCAATTGGGCGGCTTGCATGAGGCGTAAGTATATACACCCATCAGGCTGGGGGTTGGCGTGACAATGGTGCACGGAGTCACTAAGACTGCCGAGTGGAGACGCTGTTGTCGGAAGAGAGAACGTGAGAGATGATTTCTACCTCATACTCTCGCTGAAGACGTTGTCACCGCATCACAAGCTTATCATCCAAAGCCTGTCAATGTGGTGTACCAGGTCCTTCCTGCCTCGCCAATTGCAGGAACATTCATTCAGGGGAGTTACCGGGGTGGAGGCCTAGATCGTGATCTCGGCTAGACAATGCTGTGATTGGTGATTGGTGCGGGACTTTCCTTGGCGTTCATGGTGTAAATGCTGGGGCTGAAATCGAGATTGACTCTCCGGTCAGTGCTTGGTTGATTTGACATCACATCTGTTCACCAAACGACATAGCCTTATCTACACCATCATCTTTCGTACCGAGCGGCTGAGATTCGCAGCAGGGGCCACCCTCCATTCTCTGGCAGCATATAGCTCCGAGCTCAGTTTTGGCTGAGAAAGTACTGCAGCAGAGATACATAAACGGAGTGCTTGATCTGACATTAACACAATACCCACAATCTAAAAGATCAATCACAGATCACTCCCGGGACATGAGGGTTTAGGCCCACAACCGTAGAACAGGGGAATATCGGCATTGCTAAGTATACGAAGGCCACGAGAGTCGTCGTCCTCTATGTTCTTGTTAGCATCAGTACTGACATTCTGGCTTCTGGGCTTCCTCTTTTTGTTGACAATCAATCATTAAGAAGATCCAGTCCAGAAGGGAGCCAGAAAGACTCATTCTCAGATGTTGACGAGTCTATGAGATAGTACGGAAAAACAGCGAGGGAATCGCGAAATGGCATTCGGGTATCTTTTTTCTTTCATTGTAGGCACCTCTCGGAGGGGAGAGAGGTACTACTTACAACTGCAAGGCTGTGGATTCGAGTCGGCCGCAGCTCCATCTGTTCAATTCGAAGGAGCCAACATGCATTCAAATTTCCGCTTGCTAGTATTCATGTATCCGTTTTAAGATTCTATCAACCTCGACCTATGCTTTTGTTCAGATACATACTTCTGCACTATTGTACATATTCCAGGACTCAAGAATCGTGTCTCAAGCTCAAAACACTATCCTGTTGTCGGAGTCATGAATGATCTCGATTTAGATATCTAAGCCAATGTTCACCCTTCTGGGCAAAGATCCGAGAGATGAAAATAAAAGGCTGTGCAGAGCGCATCCTGCCCCAATAACCGCGATATCGTAGAGGATACGGAGTGCAAGATGAATTATCGGAAAGGTCGACCTCACCAAGGTACGCTTTCTTTTCCCACAATTGCTGGAGATCTTGCACTTTGTAGAACTCATCAATGCCGTCGTATAGCTCCGGGTGGAAAGCGTAATGGATCGTATTCGCCGTCGCCAAACGCCATTGAATAGCATCTCCGCCCTCCGTCTCTTCCAAAGGTACAAGGCAAGTGGACAGTCCTCTCAGTACAAGACCGCCACGAAACTCAACTGCGGTCAGGATGCCGGCCATAGTCACCATTACGAAGGGTGAGAGCTCAAGACCAATACCTTGACTTCTCTGCGCATAAGGGAATTGCACCGCAATAACACTGTATACAAATAAGGTATGCCAGCACATTTGCAAGCCGTCCTCGATAGGGTTGAGAGGCTTAGGCTGTAATTTGAAATACGCCACTCTTGGATCAGACTCGTAAGTCTCAGAAGTCAGGGAAGCCTCAGAACTGGAGAGACTTTGTTCTGCGGGAGAACGGACAGCGGCGGTAAGCCAGGCGAGAATTTCCGTCACTTGTATTTGGCATTCGAGGGGCCCGTACACGTCGATTACGGTCTTTTCAGTATTAACCTTGATCTCTATCTCGACAGATGTAGATCCCGTTATCGGCAACTGGGTGATCATCAATACCTCCGGAAAGCTGTTTTGTCGAAGGCATTGATCAAATGTATCCTCGATGAAAGACAGCAACCGAGGACCTAGATCCGGCCAGAATTCGCGGATATATCGTTCACAGGTTGACGCTTGTGCGTTTATTTGTGTGCCTGTGAGCGTGAGTACCTGGGAAAGCTTCTCGTCTTCTTCTAGTACATCCCGCACGAAGGCCAATAACTCCCACGTCACATCAAAGATAGTGTGGTAATGCTTCTCTTGTCCCAGAAGGCTTGGAGAGCATTTCGTCACGGCTGGCAATAGTACCTTACGAAAGGACGATGTATCCAATCCATCATGATGTTGCAGCCCCTTCCTGAGACGCCTTCTTTGCAACGTTTTGACGATATGAGAGAAGACCTTTAAGATTCGGGGAAACAGCATTATCGTATTCCCAAAGACGAGAGTAAAAACGTGTGAATTCTGTCACTAGTGTAGGTGATACTACTTATAGAGCTCAGTATCAACATAAGTTAACCCAACAACAGATTGAGTGTCTACTCACAATTCAACAAGGCTGTCGGATTTTGGCCCGTAGATTCATCCTCGGCAATCGACTGAGTTTAGATTCTACAACAACGTACAGATATAGAACAACATCAGAGATTTCAATCGATTCGTTTCCATGAGATGCATTGCCAGTGATGGGTAAGTTCTAACCCCAGCCATAGGGAGTACAGTTAGAGGGTTTATCTATTAGACCGGCCCAACTAATCCTTGCTATATATGATTCATAGCCAGTCGTATAGTAAGGTGGTGAGCCCATCTGAGTTCGGCTAACTATCACAACTCCTATCGCACCCTAGAGAAGCTGACAGCGGAGTCAAGTAAGCGAAGGAGCAGTCCAATTGAATGGGATTGATTTAATTTTGCAATGCGTATCATATAGATGCTCGAAAATAACCTCCTATATTCCCGTTCTTCAGAAGCCGCTGAACAAACCAATGATAGCTATACCCTGCCCAAGACCATATTTGCCGGGTCTCCACCGTCCAGTATTGTCCTCATGCAACCATGAAACCGAAATTCGTTCATCTCATAAAAGTTTCCGTCATTGGCCTCGCGGGATTGCTCCAGATTTCCTTGGCACAGAAAACCCTTGAGGAGCCCTAGTGGACCACCCGTTCATACTCCTCCGCACCCCTAAGGTCTTTTTCGCAGCTCCTGACATTGCTGATACCTGTGATACCGTTGTTGTGTGGAATGTGGTGGCAGGTCTGACGTCTGTGGGTTTGACATTCTCATTGGAAGAACTCATTGAACACATAGGCATATTATCTTTCCTTGGTACTTCTACCGTCTCTGGAACGCCTTGGACAGGAGGTGGCGAGCTAGAAAGGAAGATATATTGCTTCTTCGCAGGCTCGTCGTTATCGATAGTGAGAGCTGGGCGAGTGGAGCTTGAACTCATTGGGAGTCGGTGGGCGGCCAAAGCTTGCGGTAAATTTAAAAGGGGCCTTCGTGGTGCGACATCGCACCGGTCATTAGACGCTTGACCAAGGGTCAACATTGAAGCTTTGACGGCTTTTTGGTAGTCTTCTTCCTCCAGCAGTTCCAGCGAAACCGGCTCTTCATTCTTGTTATTGTGTATATCAGCTCCCCACATACTTCTCAAATCACGTCCCTGTTCTTGTTGTGACCTGAGCTTATTATCACTGTTGGCCTTTGGAGGTCGTTTGCTTTCGCCCAGCGAGGTGTCTGAGCTAGCAGACATAGATTTCTCTTTCTCGATGTGCTGCATTTGAGATGCGGCTGAAATGAACCCACTGTTCCCATTGTAAGAGAAAGCAGAGCTGTTTTGCATTGTAGTTGTACCACCAATGGTCGTCAGCATGCACGTAGTCTTAGACTCAGGCAAAGATTCCACCCTTTCGCCGCCATTAACACGACGTCTCTTATTCACATGCACATTGCCTCGAGCTTCATCCCATTTACTCCACCGGGCTTGAACAGCCTTGCTATCTCCCTCTGCAGTGACAGGCCATAGGTCATCTTCATAGCTCTGCAAGTTCTTGCTAGCTTCCAAGATGTGCGCCTCTGTCGGGCAGTCACGCCTCAGAATACGCGAAAGGTCATTGACTGTGTTGGAGCACACAGTGGGACCTTTGCTTACGAGATACCTGCCGACCTTCTTTGTAGAAAGAAATTGGGAAAGCCTGGTCTCTTCTCTCTGCGAATTTTTAACCGGACAACTCATGTAAAGCAACGCTTGCGCTCTAGTCATTGCCACATATAGCAGCCTCCGCTCCTCGTCGTTGTCCTCTGCCCTAGAATGTGGTATAGATCCCTCGTAAGTGGACGGAACGAAAATAATAGGCCACTCTAGACCCTTTGTAGCGTGGATAGTTGAGATTGTGACTTGTGGTTGGTTTTTGGCCTCTTCGGCCTCATCATCGTCACGCTGTAATTCTGTTGCAAGGGCGACATTAGCTAAAAATTTTGATAACGCTTCGTCCCCGGGAGGGCCTTTAGCTTGCTCCAATCCTTCTATGGACGGCAAATGATCGCTGCCCTCCTCTCCTATGCTATCTTCAGCATGGTGCACGGGATATTCTGCTGCTTGAGCAACTAGCTCCTCGACATTTGCCCATCTGGTCTCGTGGTCGTTAGGGTAACTTTTCTCAAGATAGTTTTCGAGGCCGAGCTGCTTGATAATGTACTGGGTAAGATCCTCGGGCGATTGGGGTTTATTCGCGTCCGCTATTTTGTTTCTGCAAGTAAGGATGATGCGCATGAGTGAACCTAATCCTTGCTCCGCTGGTTTTGAAATCTTTGTCCGTACGCTCTGGCGCCCTTGGACAGCCTCACGAATACAGGTCCAGAGAGTGACCTTATTCACCTCGGCTTCTTCAAGAAGACCTTTTGCCGTCGTTACACCTATACCTCTTGTAGGTACATTAATGATACGCGATAAAGCGTCATTATTACTGGGCTGGCTTACAACCCTAAGGTAGTCTAGAACGACTTTGATTTCTGGGCGATCAAAGAATCTCTGGCCACCAACCATTCGGTAAGGTATGCCAGCTTTACCCATAGCTGACTCAACTTGTCGTGACAGAGCGGCGGACCGAAGCAGGATAGAGAAGTCTGAAAAGGTGAGGAGGCGTCCAGTCAAGCCAATTATCCTAAGTATTTCCGAGACTATCCATGAAGCTTCAATTTCTGACGACGGTAGCCTTCGAAGCACGGGTGTGGTGCCGGGACAATGTGTTGGTAGGAGGAACTTGGAAGGTCGTGACTCGTCCTGTTCAATAACTTCCTGTGCGGCGAGCAGTATAGCTCCTGAGGATCGATAATTATCTTGAAGGTGTATTACCAGCGTATCTGGATATTGCTTTTGCATCCTCTTCAGATTCTTGATCTCTGCAGATCTCCAGCCGTAGATACTCTGGTCCGGATCCCCGACTGTAGTAACTCTCTTGTTCTCCGCAGCAAATAACCTCATAAGGTCGAACTGGACCAGATTCGTGTCTTGAAACTCGTCAATCAAAACCACCTCCACGTTTGACACGCATATAGGGTGTTGCCTCAGCAGATCAACACATCTCAAGAGGAGATCATCGTAGTCAAGTATATTTGACTTGTCAAGTTGGTCCTCGTAGGCTTCGAAGATCGCAATAAATTCATGTTGTTCTATGTCCTTCTTCTTCTCCTTCACTTGTTGCTGAGCTATTTCCGCATAGCCAATACCCCGAGACTTAGAACTCGATATGCGCGACTGGGCCTTCCTAGCATCAATGGTAAGTCCCAGCCGCTTTATAATTCTTTTGATGATGCTTATAGTGTCTGAACTATCCGCAATGCCAAAGCCTTTTTTGATACCAATCAGGTGGCCGTAAGTGACGAGATATCGGCGGCAGACAGAATGGAAGGTGCCCAAAATCAACTTCGTTTCGATACCATTGCCAAGGAGCTTTGAGATCCGCTCCTTCATCTCCCGCGAGCTCTTGATGGTAAAGGTAAGGCATATGACGTTCCATGGTTTGTAGTTACGATGTCGGAGGAGGTAAGCAACGCGAGATGTAAGTGTCTTGGTTTTGCCGCTCCCTGGTGGAGCTAGAATCTGTATGACATCGGCTGGTGATGTTACCGCGTCGTACTGTGCAGCATTTAGGCCTTGTAGGATTGGGTCCATGAGTATCTGTCATGGCCCATGGGCATCTGGAGAGGACGCGACAAGAAGACGCGAAGAAGTCTCGAAATCACGTGATCCCAATGGAGAAACATTCAGCCGGGTTGCACAAACTCCACAAACAACGCATGAACGTTTTGAAATGCCACTGCTGCTAATTGACATCGTCAATATGTATAGATCCGCCTGAAATCAGTAATATCAAAAGCAGCTTCTATGTGACCTTACCATGATGGACAAACCTAACCTTCACGCCATTGATAACACGCGCCGACATCTTATGTTCAGCAACATCCATCTTATAAAGGCTTTTCTTATCATCAATGGGCTTTCCATTCTCAATCGCTAACAAAGGGTTCATGATCCCTCGGTAGTGTTCATGGTTCTGAGATAAAAATTTATATTCCATTACGTACAGAAACCATCGCCAAGAGACCCCCAATCCAGCTAATGTCTATCACGAACAAGTCTCCGAAATACACTCTTACAACAAAAACCCAAGCATTACTGGACACTCCAAATGCAGCAGCGATGCCTAACGAATACCTTACACGTCGTGGAATATCCCCCTAAATACAACACTGTGCGCTGTCCCTGCCCATGGCATTTCCCTATATCCTCCCCTGTTGTTTGTTGTATCCATTGAGAAGCCAATCACAGGTCATCCTTGACGCTGGAGGCTGTTATATACGTAACCCTGGTGCATGTCAGTCAAAAGAAAGACGCGTTCCTCGTTGGCACGACCAACCTAAACCCGCTTCCTCTTTTCACTGCTGCCTCCCTTCATCGTCGACTTCTTCACAGTCACTACTTCGGTAGTGATAGTGGAAGACTTTTCTCAGTCAGCGGGTGGCACTTGATGGAGAATGCACTTAAACTCACCCGGCCCCATCCAGAGGCACTGTTCATCCATGGCATCCGTTTCATTGGAGCCTTCGGAGTAATCGACGTGGCTGGACTGACGGCGGGTCCTGAAGGAGATGGAGCCTATGGGTACATGTGAGCCACTCCAGATTGGACGTCTTGGGGGTCAAATACCTCAGCATCCTCCACGCTCTCTGCCTTCTTCCCACCTGAGGGCGTCGTCATCTTCTCCTCCAGGGACTCTGTCTTCACCACAGGCCAATCTTCCCTTCTCCTCTTCTTCGCGGACGGAGTGTCATCGCCATGTACTACACCCTGCGCTGTATCATCCTCCAATGCATCTGCTGCCTTCCTCTTCTTTCCCAAAGACATGCTTCCCCCACTCTCAATTGGCTTAGTATCCGCGACGGCCTCGGCCTTCACCTTGGCCTCGACCTGTATCCTCTTATATAGAGTTGACGTTGCCTCCTTTGCAACGTCCTTTACTGCAGCTGAGACTTCCTCCGAGTCGTCACCTGCCTTCCTCTTTTTCGAGGGTGTTGCTGCCTCCTTCGCAACGGTGGTCTTCTTCGGCATCGTCTCATTCCTCGACCCGTCTTGTCGTCCCTCAATGCCCGTGCCTGCTCTCCTGGGGACGCGTATCTTTGGAGGCTTGGGACAAAGATCAGTTACCATACTCTGCAGCGGATAGAGGATACTTGAACCTACCGCGGCCTTGGATGTCGGCCCCCTCTTGGCAGCCTTTAGGCCGGCGTATGGATTCTTGGGCTTCTCCGCCAAAACCCTCCGCGACTCTCCCTGAAGTCCAGTCCCCTGGTACTGCAGGACAATGTTGTCAGCTATGGAGGCAACTGTTAGGTAAAGTAAAGACCTACCGACTGCCCCTCCTGTCTCCTCGCCTTGAGATCTTCAAGGTGTTCCTTGGTCTCTCGTGATGGAGACATATCCAAAGTGTTGGTCTTATATATATATGTAAGTTGTGTGAAAAGTTTGGTTCCATGCGCTGCATATATACCTTGAGCTTTCTGTGTTGGTGTGTATTCTCCTCACCAACCTCTGCTTTGCGTTTCACGCCACAAGGTACAGACGCGTTCGGGTCAGCTGCTGGGATCTATCGTGTTATAATGATCAGCATCCTAGCAGAAGGTAGATATATGTTGAAGCCATACCTTTTCGCCAATGTCGTATGTCCTCTCGGTCCTTTTATCGTAGAGACGCCCTGCCTCTTTTGCTTCTCGTGCTCTCTTCGTGTGCTCTTGCTCTTCCTTATATTGTCGGCGCTGTTGATTGTATTCTGCGAGCGAAGCCAGTTGACGTTGGCGAGTTTCTGAGATACGCATGATGGCTGATTTCAATAAATGACGGGGTTTGAGTGTCAAAGAAAGGAGTGTGACTCCACAAATTGTTACAGTATAGAGACTTGTTTAAACTTGTTCCACAATTGGCTCGTACCTCGATACAACAACAACGTCTAGTGTGACGTGGACCTTGATGTGATATGTATCTTAGTGATTTGTATCTCAATATGTGATATCAACCTAGGAACTTGGTGTTCAGAATGAAGTGTTTGAATATTCTTTGTGGGAGGAAGGAGAAAGAGGTCAGGATCGATCTTATACCAAGGCTAAATGTTGCTCTTAACAGCGCAAACTACCTCATACTCCACTTGGCACCGCTCTCTCTCATAAACCCTCTCATAAACACTGAAACACCTTTTTCTTTGGCTGACATTTACAAACGATCAGTCTACGTACAAACCAGCCATATCACCAGCGCTCGATACATTCAACTCTAAGGTGTGTCAAGAGCATTGCCCCTATCATCTTATGTTTCCGTGTGGTTGACAAGAGCTAACACTGCGCCAACAGTCTGTATCCTGACTTGGCACGCACAACTCACTCTATCTCTCTCAGCACACACCCAAACTCCGCACCCTCACCAAGCTTGGCATGCACCACTCACTCTATCTCTCTCAGCACACATTTCATACCCCACACCCTCACCAAGCAAGGCTCTCCCTCCACGTACTCGCTGCCTCACTCAACGCCATTCCCAAACTATCCAACATCCACAACCAATTCCTCATAACGTATCGAAACACCGAGATATTAGAACGAAAAACCAACCCTTAATGCATTCCTCTACCGCGACATCTAAGCTGGAACGGACAAGAATATGCATATCACAGAATACCACAAACACAAGAGCATTCATTTTCAGCAGCGTTTATGAAATAGCGAATGGTCCCTTCACCCAACAAAGGAAGGTAAGAATGATAATCTACCACGAGGCTCTTCTACCCCCACCCCACCTCAAGCCTCAAGCTACCCACTTAACCACCACAAGAAACCCACACCAGGATCTACGTAGATGTAGATGTGGAAGATAGATACTACCTCATTTGCCTGCTTTTTCAACTACTCCTCCTCCACAATTCTAACCCCTCCCTCTTCAAACCCCTAACTCCAATAAAGTAAATGAAGAACCCCTCTACGGCCACGCCCTCTTAGCCCATCACACCGGCATCTCAATTTACATGTATCATGATATAACAAACCTATACAATCTACCTTACCGCTCTAACATGCCATCCTTAGCTATTCTTTCGCCTAACCCCCTCCCCTCCGTCCCTCACAGCCCATCCCATCCCATCCCATCCCTCCCATCCCATCCCACTCCCCCCTAACCCCCCTAAATCCCATCCCATCACATCCCATCTCAGCACCAGCACCACACCCTCATCTCCTCCTTCCGCCCCTCCATCTCCATCTTCCTCTCTGATACTGAATTCCTCAGCGCGCGTACGTAGTGATATGAGCACAGTGTGGGCGAGTATTTACTGTATGAATTCTTCTCCCAGTTAAAAAAAGATAATGGAAAAGGAAGGGGATCAGTTTAAGGAATAGATGATTTTGGGTCATGGAGATAGCTAGGTAGGCATGTAAATAACTAAATAAATACCTCCTTCCCTCCCCCATCCCTAAAACAAACCCCTAAACCAACCCCCCCCCAGAAACCTACCTACCATATGTCTCTGTCCTACCCACCTGCTCAGTATTATAAGGCAAAATACTCCGTACCCAGCATGGTATTCTCAATGCGAGGACCGCACACGTAGGTAGTAAATAGTAATATTGAGGCATATTTGAAGGGGATAAAGAGATAGATCGAGAGGTATGTATAAACAAGGACGCGTGCACAGGTGGTAGGGACCTAGGATCGTTTTGTTTGATGCGGATAGATAGATAGATATCGGTATAAAGGTATAAAAGAATAAAAACCATATGCACATGACACTGAAGATTCTTTGATCGCATCTCAAACCCCCATATAGCTTTCATAAGATTATGCCCTGTGCACTCCAACTCCGCCCGCTTAATTACAGCTCTCTTGCAACCAACCAACCATATTCACATCCCCATGTGAGAACGCCATGCCAAGTTTCCGAAAAATCATGGTATAATGATAAAGTTCCCCTTCCTTCAACACCGAAAGCTCGTAGCAGATGAGACGTGAAACGCGTTGATAAAGTGACAGCCGTGAAGGACTGTTTATGCTGGCGGAGGTGGTATCGCTGTGACTGGTATTGCTGTGGCTCTGATGCCAGAGCGTCTGGGATATGTTGCGCCGATTCCTGACTGAGAAAGGCTCCATGTTGGAGCTCATAGTACAATTCAATGCTTTTCGTCGCGGGAAATCCGTCGAACATTTAAAAGCGAATAGATACTGTGCATGCGCTGCGTGTAGTGCGCCTGCCGGAAAGTGTGTTGTAGATCGTACAAGCAGAGAAAGCTTTGATCAATGTCTCTCTCTTGGGGAACGATCCGGTGGTTTCCCGTTCCCCCCTGGCCTTGCACCGGGTGCTCCTTCACCGGCCTCGCCTCTGACTTCCCTCCAAGCTTCAGCTCCATTCCGGCTCTCTGGCAGCTTGATTTCTCCACTGGCACTTCCATTGGGGGGAAACATTCTGCCAATCGACGCAGCAAGCGCTTGGACGACGTATCCTCTCAATTCCCTCTCTTCTCGTTCATCCTCGATGATAAGACGCTTTCGCTCATCCTTTGGCATATTCTCCCGCCGCATCCGTTTGATC
This sequence comes from Cladonia squamosa, assembly GCA_947623385.2. Lineage (NCBI taxonomy): Eukaryota > Fungi > Ascomycota > Lecanoromycetes > Lecanorales > Cladoniaceae > Cladonia > Cladonia squamosa. Next base: position 234,670 of record OX392372.1, on the reverse strand, counting down.
TCGTTTGTAATAAAGATCAAGACTTCTTCTGGACACTTGTTGCGATCTGCGCCATGGTCGGCAGCATTACGAACATAACGCCGAGTGACATCGGTGGCACCATCGATAGAAAATGCGATGCAGTAAGACATTTTCCTGCCCCAGCCTAGAAATCCGATCAGAGCCGATCAAATGTATAGGAGTGGAAGAGACACTCACCTTCTGCATATAACCTTGGATTGTCCCATGCCTCCTCGCAAGCGTCAACGTGTATCCATCGCCTCTGCTGCTCAGAGTAGACCTCGGTCCAGACATAGTCTTCTGCGTTCCATACCCATCTCACACGACCGCCAACAGCCCGACATAACATGCTAAAGCAGTTGGCCCATTCTCCACAACGACCTCTCCTTGACTGTAAGAGCGCCCACACATCACCATAACGGGGAAAACGCTCGTATTGTCCACATTCTCTAGCCGAACATCGGTACAGCTCTACACGTGCCGCGCCACGGGCTGCTTCGTCCGGCGTTGGAGGAGTCATGCCTTGGGCTATTGTAGGTGAGCCACAGGCAGGACATGGTGGGTTGTTGACGAATTTGAAGAATGATCGTTTAAACCATCTAGATGCCAAAAGTCAGATGCCTGCGGATATATGACGCAAATGGAGGCTTACTTTAGCAGTGCTCGAATGACACAGTCTTGGTACCCCCATTCAGGCTTCGCGATGGGGCCAATGCTAGCTGCCTGGGCCAGCAGTAATTGACTTTCATCTTCTGCTTCCCCGTATATACGATCCAAGGGTACGACAGCTAACGCTTCGTCCAGAAGACCAGGATTCTCGTATTTGGTGGGGGTGACTGAGAGCGTGATTAATTGATTGCGAAATCTCAGTGAAGCTGGATCTTGAGGAGGTGAGGCGATCTTAGGCAGGTTGCGTAATGATGCGTAGGATGGAGGAATTTGTGGGTTGTCAGTTGGATGTCGAGGCTGATTCTGCGATGGCGGTTGCGATGAGGTAGAGGTATGTCGGCTTGGTGCTGGGGATCCGGTTCGCGATCGTGACTGTGAAGAGAGAGTATTTAATCGCTGTGTCCTCAGGAGTTGTTCAAATTGCTGAGTTAGACCAGTCGCATTGAACTCGGGTTGAGAGGTCGGTGCAGCAGGTGGGGGTGGAGGTGGTGCCCTGCGAGGAGGCCTATTGGGGTCACCCATTCTTTGTCGGTGTCTTGAAGTATTCTCAGGTTCTTGTTCGTCCACAAGGCAGTACCTACAGAGTGTAGAGACTGTTTGTCGGCGGTGGGAGGTGAATTGAGTGGATCTGTAACGAGGCGTTTAAGGAAAGGTCTCCTGCGGCCGCAGTCGATTTGCACTGCCGATCTTGCCACACTCTGTTAAGGATTCGTCCTAAAAACAGCAGCCTTTCACTCCTTGCTGGGCGAACAGTGAAAGAAAAGAAGAGCAGCAAGGAAGCTGTGATTGTATAGGTGAGGTGAAGACCTCTGATCTGAGATAATGTTGGCCCTCGAAGTTGTAGATGTCTTTTGGAATTGGCCAGTGCTGCGAATGGTCTGGTCCCGCGGACAGAGCAGAGGTAAGGACGCGCACGCACTGCCTGCACCGGTTGCGTAAGCTGAGATTTAACCAACCAGCGCCCGCCCTGCTTGCTGACTCAGTCGCGGCTCCCTTCCACACTTTGGGCTATTCTAAGCCCTAGATGCTCTAAATGCTGTATTAATGCTAATAAAGTATGGTGGAAGATTGTTTGCCTTAGTACTTTAGTAAATAGCCCTGACACCAGCGGGATCCAGAACCTGTGACAGTAGCGGCCGTCGCCGTCTCTGACTTTTTCACTCACTCATATGCCCTGCGTTGTAATACACCTACGAAGTACTCGTAGTCGCCAAGGCAGTACGTGCATCATAAGGACTGGTATGCCTGCACGTAATCTACAGATGATGATCTCTTATCGGCCACGTGTGAGGGATTCGTCGCATGATGACAATGTACTACTCTATTGCTCCCACCTTCCCATGGTGTACGTACTCAAAGCTCAGGCAACCTGCATCCTCTGCCAACGAATCAAAGGCCACGCAAGCCTACGATCACCCCTTTGGTTAGCCTTGAACACATTACGTGGATGCAACATTGTCTTTATCCCTGTGCTCATTTGTGCGCACTGTTGTACTTAACCATGGCTTGCGCAATCCAAGACGATTTTTGCCTTCCAGCAACATCCTACGCCGTAATCTAGCATATTCGCCAGTAGAGCTACAGGCCCACGGAGATGTTCATCATCACGCCAACATTCTCTGGTGGCGCCTGAGGGTGTGGCGCGCACATTGTATTTCCTTTCCCAACAGTCGCACCAGGTTTCTCCATGTTGTTTGCTCCTGCAATGGTTCCTCGCATTATACACCGTATAATATCTGCCTTGAACCCGTAGAGAATGACCTAGACAGTTGGTAGTTTTAGAATCCGGAACTTTGAACTTAGGCAGATCAAGAGTATGAGGCTATTCCGGAACCAGGAGTCTATCTGCCACGCTCTCCGGACTTAGGATGCAACATGAATTTGATTCCCCACTCCATAAAGCTTGGGCATCCTTATTGCTCCCATCCGAGAGGACCGACGTATTCATGTGGGATTAGAGGGTGGCAACACCTGTCTCACATTTCTATAGCGCTTTTAAGCATCTTCTTTGATCATTACGAAGTGCGATGGCTTACAATCCTTACACCTCAGCGCTCTCGCCTCTTTGCAGCAGCCTACTATAGTAGACGCGTCCCGGACTCCTCCCGTCATGGGCAACTCGCCATACCTGCCTAGATCGCTTGGCTAGAAGCCCACTCACTAAAAAGCCTCCCTTTTCACAAAGCGGATTCACAGTACATAGCATTTCTACTTCAAAAAGAGTATGCGAGAGCGCCTGGCGTGAAAACGATCTGTAGATTGCATTAATCCGTGCAAAAGCCAAGCTCATGAACCCTTCGAGAGTGAAATACCCATGTATTCTGTAGATGCATAGACGTGAGCGGCACAGTAGAATATTCTTATCGCTAGCGCTTAAGATGCAACGGTGAGGCACCGATTCGTACGACATATATCCATATAATGTCCCTTCAAAGCTCCAACGTTTCTGCCGCTACACCACATATTGGGAAAACAATAATTTCGAGGTCGCTCATATCCTGGTCAGACTCGGTGTGTACGCCAGGCAACAGCAAGTCATATAATCGAATAGCTATCCGGAATACTCCTCAGACGAATTCATCCGATACCGGGATACATTAACTGGGCATGGAGCCTGGCCGCCTGTGGCTGGCGTTGACAAATACTGGATAGGAGAGGTCCTCCGGTTCGGGAAACTTTGCATATGCGGTCCGCGACCCTGCCTAAGGTACATGGTGAAAAAGATAAGCAGACTTAGGTAGGTGTCATGTACGTCAAACAGCTCGGATTTCCTGAGTGGAAACTTTTCAATGCATGTTTGACATTCAGCTGTGATGATGGGTTCATATCAGAGTAGCTGGAACAATTGTTTCGGGCAGATTGAAGGAAATTCGCCGGTGCATTCGTGTTCACCCACGCGGGGTCTATTCTCAGAGTTGTCCCAATCGGAACTCATGCTGCACGCAAAACTCCGGGGAGCCAGCTTTTGGACGAGTGGGAGGATGGATACTAAATGCGTGCAAAGAAGATGCTGAAACAGTGATAAGCAAGTGGTGAAGCACGAAACATATGGCTGCGCATATCACATGCGTGAGAGTGACACTGCATGGCGAGGTCGTTAACCTGAGAGGAGTGGTGATGGCTGCGAGAAATGATGACTGCAGCGGAGGATAGCGGTAAATTGCAGGTCGGTTTGCCCTTGCAGGTGCCATCACAGACCCCCGGACCTTTGGCGAAACCTTCAGTACGAAGTAAGCAAGCAAACACACCAGGGTGCCGACAACCAAACGAAAAGAAGGACAATGTGCAGCCGGGCAGCCGACAGCCGAGACGGCTACCTCCTTTCTGTCGTGGTGTCTTTCCCGTTCATCGTTTCCGGCGTGACAATACCACTTTTACAATACTCCAATAGGAATACCTTGGAGTACTCTCCTCTCGGTATACACCTACTTCGTATGGTCCAGGTCACATGAGCAGTGTTGCGATTGGCAAGGATAGTCACCGAAGACGAGACTCGTGATGGTTAGGATTTTCCGACTATTGAGTGTGATTGGCAATTGGAACCAATTGATGAAGATCGACAGGATTCCGGCAGTTAGGGGAAGCTGGGGGAAGCTGAGGGCTAAGACGGATCGGGTACGGAACACAACAAATGACGTGAATAAACTCGACGCGAGCAGGAGGCTTGCCAAGGCACTAGGTTAAACCCAATCGATTCAAAGCAAAGGGCTCGATCGTGCCCAGCTGACTGTCGTCAATCATGGCAATCATCGCCAATCCCTCCGCTTTAGCAGCCTGAAGTGATGGAGAAATCTATAGTGTATGCCTCCTCCTACGTCTACTATCAAACTATCAGACTGGGCATCACAAATGCTTGCGTCTCTTTCCACGGAAAATAAACAACAATACGAATTCAAAAGCACTGGTGACAATAGAACACCGGCCGTGCAGAAACACCCCCAAGTTATGGCACCCAGTCAGAATTCAACGGCATCTCGCAGATACGCAGGGCTGCTGACACACACACACACCCTTTCTACACTCGCAGACACGGACCGAGGTGATCACTTGCTCAAAAATAACCCCATGTACTGCTTGTACTGGTGTACTGGTGTGTGATAAAATACTCCCACCGGTCTAGTCCATCCAGTCCTTTCCTCCAGTCATTTGCGCAAGAGAGATGCCAGGCTACCCGTGGTCCTATGAGAGCAGCTGATCATTGAACTGCAACCATACCTAATGCAATCAATGCCACACCAATAACATTATACTCACGAGGTATAATCCCCTAGAGTGTAAGGGTAAGAACTAAGTGTGTAAGTGTGTACGGAGTAAGGGTACTAGGTATCGCGTTCTCGGCCCCGCCTTCCCCAGCTCTACCGAAACAGAGTCCAGCTAATGCTACCACCTAATCTCCCTCTGGAAACACTAACCACCTTCTCCGCAAGGGAACTGGCATTCATGATGATAAAGCTGCAATTTACTGCTCCCCTCCGCTCCTCCGCACCGTTGCTATTTGAATCCCCGTCGCCTGCCGGCTAAGTACATCTGCTTCCCAAGTATTCTCTCTACCTCTGCCTGCAGAAAGCTTGCTCCCATCTCTCATACTACAAGAGCTACACCACCTTCCGCATTCAGATCTTACGTGCAGTACATCTAGGTGCCTGAGTTCTCGCAGTCTACCTCTCTGCCCTCCCCTTACAAGACAAAATGGCCACCACTGCCAACGTCGACCATACGGGCAATGCCCCAGGCGATTACAACAAAGAGACCAACGGTGCCGGCATGCAGCGTGAGATGACACACGAAGAACATCAGACCGCCAAAGCCGCCGCCCGTTTCGGTTATGGGCCCCTTGCTCATCAGAATACCGCCAGCGGCGGCGAGCGTCTGCCTGCCTTCGGTGGTGAATTCCAGCCTGGTCTCTACAAACAGGTCAAGGACCGCAACATTGCCAACCCAGCACCCCTCGGTCTGTGCGCTTTCGCCTTGACCACCTTCGTCTTGGGCTTGATCAATATGGGAACACGAGGGTTGAGTGCACCGAATCTGGTGGTCGGTATTGCTTTTGGCTATGGTGGATTGGTACAACTGCTTGCTGGCATGTGGTAAGTGTATATTGCAATCACTCAAGGCGAGTGAGTTTTCACAGGGCATTTACGCTGATGACGGATCTCTAGGGAAATGGCTATTGGAAACACCTTTGGTGCCACTGCACTCTCCTCATATGGCGGTTTCTGGATCTCCTTTGGCATCATCCTTACACCCGGTGGATTCGAAATCCAATCTGAACTCGCGGCTACAGGCGCCACTGCGTTCTACGATGAATTCGGTCTCTACCTGATTGTAAGAACTCTCTCTACACAACATCTGCCCCGGACTTCAATTTTTGACTAATTCATCGCTCCAGGGCTGGTTCATCTTCACCACCCTCTTGGTGCTCTGCACTCTCAAATCAACCGTCGCTTTCTTCTCCCTTTTCTTCTCGCTCGACATGGCCTTCATGCTTCTCGGCATTGGCTATCTCCACCGTAATGCGGCGGGCGCGCCCAACCCACCAATCATCAAAGCCGGAGGTTTCTTCGCGCTCCTCGCTGCTTTCTTGGCTTGGTATAATGCTCTGGCTGGTATTGCGGATGACTCGAACAGGTATGCTCTCTCTATCGCCCCTAGTGATTACGTGGCGAGAATTCGGCTAACGTATTTCCAGCTTCTTCGTTATCCCAGTCATCCACTTCCCTTGGTCCGTCAAGGGTATGCAAGAGCGAGGCAAGCTCGACGATGCCGGCAACAAGATTGCATAGATTGCATAATTTCTTTTACCGTCACGGAAGCATCGGACATACGGGGATCGGAATTAATAATTACTATGATACCACTAACGGTCCTACGAGTCTTTGATTGGATGCCAAGCATGTCTTTACTGTCGTCTATATACCACTGTGTCGTTTGGCCCTGTTAGGACAGCACAGGACGGAGCATTTTGGTAAAGAAAGCGGAGCGGTTTTCTATGTATTTATTGCTGCTTGTCCTTGTTCCTAGTAAAACCCCGATTCTTTGGAGATACTACTTCTCGTCCATCTACGTCCATGTTACTATGCTACATGTTCTCCGATTTTGTACCTCTCCCAGTACTAATCATCACATCGCACTACGCCCACCCAGCGACGACCAAATCCTCGTCCCTAATATCCCCACAATCAAAGCAATAGCCTACCCAGCAACGACCAAACACTCGTTCCATAATACCTCCACAACCAAAGCCGTATTTGCCCCCAAATTCACCATCACCAAGACGCACACCTCACACCTCACACCTCCACATAATTCATTCCTCCTACAGACGAATAACCCGATCTCCACATCACACCACACCACATCACACCACAACCACACCACAACCACCTATCACAGCCCAACCCCAAAAACGCCTAGCCGAAAACAAATGTTCCCACATCTTCTCCATATACCCATGCCTGCGGACTCAAACCAGCAAAAACAGACCGGACCCTCTAATACATACATACATCTCCATCCCAGCAGAATCCAATTAGCTCACGGCTTCCTCCGAAAGGAACATTAGCGTTACTATTAATATTACCATTACCATTGATATTAACATTGACACTACCATCACAAACACCCCACCCACTCTCTCCAGCATCATCTCATCCCCTTCGACCCCGCATCCCCAAACCCCTCCCCTCCACTTCTCTTTTCGATCCCTCTCTTCCTCTCTCTCTTCCTTATATCCCACCCTCCTCCACCGCTTATCCTTGATTTCTTTTTCTTTTTCTTTTTCTTTTCTTTTTCTCCCATTCAAACCCCCACCCAAGGGATAGCTCTACACCTACCTCTCTAAAGTGGAATCATGGGATAGGATAGGAGAGGATAGGAGAGGATAGGAGGGATTTAGTTACGCACACACTCATTCACGCATTCACTGATGGAAGCGGGATTTGTGATTTGGAGAGGGAGAGGGGGTGGGCGGGTGGAGTGTGAGAAAGGGGGGGTGCAGGGGTAGGGGAGGGGATGGGGAGATGGGATGGGATGGGATGGGATGAGATGGGATGGGATGGGATGGGATGGGATGGGATGGGATGAGATGGGATGGGATGAGATCGCAGAGCTTGGCTCTTGTAGGATGCTGGATGAGGGTTTGGTATACGGCAGACTAACTTTATTGATTGATTGACTGATGCGGATTCATACGGATTCATCATAAGACACTCAGGAACATACGATACTCGGGAAAATGCTTGTCTTTGCACGCAAGGAATAGATCATGCCTATAGCAAGATCTTACAGCAAGGGATCTGGGTTCCAGAGGGTTTCGAGGGGCCATGGTTTCTATTATTGTTGGGGAGTTGGTAGGCCGGGATGGGATGGAGTGAATATTAGAATGGGATTGGAAAGTATGAAGGGCTATGGAAGTGTGAAAAAGCTACCCTGGAGGAGGACTTAGGATGAGAAAAAATGTATTCATGCAGACGGCGGTGCTGTGGTATGGACTCTGACCTCTGGCGCGAAGCTGGCGCTTGCATAGCTGTGGGAGGGGAGGACGGTGGACAAAACAACACTTTCGCTGGCATCAAAGACAGTCCCAAGAATGGAAGATCAGGATGAGTTCACAGGAGACATGATTCTCTGCTTCGGGTTTCTGGGATTTGCAATGGATGAAAAAATTACTCACTATTGGTAGTACATCCAAGCCTCTTTCTAGGCTCCTGGAGCTGATTCAGAAAGTACCACGGGGACAAGATACACTTAGGCGTCGCGAAAATCGAATATTCAAGGCTTGGAAGGCTGCATATTTCCCGAACCGTTTCAACCATTATCGTTACTCCGCGTATCGTGCGTGCTTTCATATTCATATTCCTCTTCATTCGAATCATCATCATCTGACAAATCCCAATATCCTGGTCTATGAGGGACAGGCTCCGGCAAGAATTTGGTTCTCGTAGCAGCATTCATAACGGATCGCTGAGTGATTCCCTTTCCGTCACCCCTTCCCTGCCGGATACGCACCCGCTGCTGGGGCTCGATGTGCTGTTGAACGTATCTGCTGGTCCGGGCGCTCGTCATTAACAACTTGAAGGTTGGCTGGAGTCGTGTATCTTGTGTAATCTGGTTCAAGCAATTGACTATCTGGACAAGATCGTCCAACCATTCGGGACGTTCGTATAGGTTGATGCTGTCGATGATGCAGAAGACAGTGATGTCCATAGGGAGCTGGTCGATGAGTAGTTTGAAGGTATGACAGAGCGCGGCAATGTTGTGCGACTCAAGATCTTCACGGTAGAGACGGTTGTCTATGAAATTCAGGTTGAATATTGTGTGATCAATGTTGAGCAACTTTCCGTCTACATGGATGACTTTTGAGACTAGCAGAAGCTGCATCAAGAGACTTCGAATGAGGCCAGCGGGCCCGTAGAGCGGACTGTTGGAGGCGACATGGAGACCGCAGAAGTAGTGCAGCGAGATAGCGGGTCGGTGGTCTAGCACGCTGAGAACAAGGCTGGCGCAGAGGAGAGACATCGGAGACACTCTCCCTACCGCGGAGTCCATATTCCCGTCCACGAGAAGGATTGTAGAGTCCTGGGATGCTATCCATTTCTGGAATTCTTGGGTTTGCAAGAGGGAAAGAGCTTGGCTCTGATCGTTTATGTTAATGTTCCGGCCTTGCCGTAGCATGTGCTCGAGGTCATTGTTCGCATCCACGTGAGATGCGATACCCATTGGTGACGCTGCAAGTACGTCAAGAAAACGGGACAAATTCAAGAAGGAGGAGCTCTTATGGCCGGATGATACAGAGACCGGATTGGCACAAGGTTTTCTCAGTTCTTCTCGCAGAAGATTCAACAATGCGTTTTTGGCATCTATCACGAAAGCATTGGTTCGACTATGCTCGTCGTAAATGCGTTGTTTGTCATCCCGGATCTCTTTGGCGAGAAGAAGTAAAACCTCCATGTCTGCAGCCACGTCGTTAATTTTCGAGGCGATATTTGATGTTGTAATGGCAACACCCTTCACACCTACTTCAGTATTCTTCATGTTCAACCTCGTAGCTTTTGCTTCCGTCTCAATGCGTTGGACTGTGCTAAACGTTCCTGATGCTTTTTCATCTCGAACGTCATCAACACATTTTTGAAGAACAGAAAAACTACTGTTTACGCGCTCCAGAACCTCATCTACATTCTTCCCACTGAGCGATCCCTTAGCGAAAGCTTTGATATTTTTGCCTTGCAAGAATAAGTTCAAAAATAGCCATAGCCATTCTTGGATCAGTACTTACGTATCCCGTTGTCAGTCAGTAGTAAGATCAAGTCCCTGATAGCATCAAGAAGTGTCCTGTATAGATCGATGCAGCATCGCTCCAATCTTTGGTGTGACTTGAAGATCCGACGCTTTTCCTCCGACGTCCGAATTATATCAGGAATTTCCCGAAACATGGCCATGATCTTTATCCGACTCTTCGCTTGCTCTGCTATAGCCTGTTCCAGAGTCAGCATGATTTCCAACTGAAGAATAGTCTGAGAGATATCGAACTCTAAATATTAATTTCAAGCCTCCATTTAGTATTGACAACCCATCTTGATCTGGAATTAGGTCGATCCAGGGAGATATGGACTCGGAGTAGTCCCCTACAAATCGAAAAACTTTCCGGACAACATTTCTAGGCCCATTGCTACTCTCGAGATAAATCTTTTCAGCTTTGGCTGCCTCATCTAGGACGTCCCCCCATGTGCAATGCTGAGTATCGAAATCGAGATTAACACCCTGGATTTGGCCGGAACCGTATCCCTCTAATGCGGCCTTGAGATCACTATAGACTCGAGAACCTGAGTATGAGGCTTTACTGTGGGAAAGCTGTATTACATACTGATGCCATGGAGATGACCTATAAATTGCCCGCTGCTTGTCGAACTGCGATGGCTCTCCAAATGCTGAATGTATGGCAGGTCCCTCTTTGTCTATGTAGTCTGCCACAAATTGGGCATCCGTGGCGGGACTGTGCGCGTTCACACTGATATCGGATCCCTTAGGCATGAGCTGTTTGGGTGCAGACATGACCTCAATAGTATAGACGATGTTGCGCCGTTGAATCGTTAACCGACAAGCGGGCTCGCGGGCCGGTTGACAGGCGGGGAAGCGACAAATTGACAAATTGAGAAGTTGTTAGATTGACAAAATGTTAGATGGCCAAGTCGATGCATTAATATGCTGACAGACTAATAATTTGATAGATTAAAAGCTAGAAATAAGGCGCTGTACAAGAGTGCCTAACTGCCTTGGATCTAGCCTGACGCATTGTCAGAAAAGAGCTGCATCATAAGGACTTGGCAGCTTAGCCTGCATCATGGATCGGTGTCCGCCTTTAGGCCAATTCAAATAGGACAAGCTGACAGGTTAACAGACCGACGAACGAGGTATTACATCTGTGCCCCCCAGCCACCCCCGACCTCAATCGATAATTCTATCACCACCTCTATCAACAAGAACATTGCCTATGTTAATATTCTTAATTGTAATTGTTATTGTATATGATTAAGAGATGGATGGAAAGATTGGTAATAATGAGGCTCCCGAAGTTAATGACCATTTGTGGTGGTGGGGTTGGGGGGAAAGAAGGGTCCCGATGCTGGTCTTCAAGCACCTTGAAATTGCGACATCTGCTTAGTAATGAGGTCTCATTGGAGACGAGACGTGTAATTGACGAATGAGGTAGATCTCTCTGGCGAAGTCGGCGTGAAATTTGATGTGTTGTCAATGGGTCGCTCGGCGACTTTTAAAATTGGCAGCCCTAGAGCCAAGACCCTGCCACATAAATAGACTAGTGATCTTACATAGCATTCAGCCGCTGTGGTCTCAGCTTAAACTCTGACAACATGAAGCCGTATGAATGGAAACAATCAGCAAAGCCTTTCCTCCAGCTTTTGTTTGTAACCTTGTTTTGAATTATTTCGGAGGAGTAGTCGAATCCGGAATGAGCAAATTTCTTTGGCGAACAAGCACTGAACAAAGCCACATATGGGATGATCGTTGCATGTTGCAAGCACGTAAAAACCTAGTTACTAGTCATTAAGGGGATCCTCTGACCTCAAGTACTACCGCCATGGACATCGTAAATACTCTTTCCATCTCCTTTTGACTCTGCTGACTATAGCCTAGCTCGCATCGGATGCCAAAAGTTCTGCAGATACTACCCCTACCCAACGGCTTGATACGGTTCCAGAAATCGTAATTGTCGAAGGTAGGGAAAGTCCTGAAATCAAAGTTCTGGAGACGCAACGGGAAGATAGCATCGGGTCTGACGCGTCACCTACTATCGAAGAGGACGGTATTTGGGGTAATAAAGGATCCGACATCGAAGCTCTTGAGACGCAACAGAGAGGTCGTATCCCGTCTGCCGAGCCAATCCACGTCGACCCTGTTGTATTACGTCTAGAGAAGGAACTCGGTAGAATCCGGCCGGAATCGCCAGTCAGGTCCAAAGCGAAGGAGAAATGGGATCCACGAGCCTCTGCTAAGCGGATTATGGTACCAAGTGACGAGCCTGACGTCGAAGATCCTGGGACGCAACAAAAAGACAGCATCCGGTCTGATGCGTCACACCACGTTGAAGCGAACACTGAGTGGGACGTGTGGGGCTCTTCTAGAAAATCTGACAGAAAAAAGGGGCAACGTAGCGCTATGTCTGATGCGCGACCCCATGTAAAAGCGAACAGTGAATGGGATGGGGCGAGCGCTTGGGGCGAATCTGCGGTCATAAAGACGCAACAGAAAGATACCACCCGGTTGTCTTATGCGTCACACGATGTCGAAGCGAACAATGAATGGGTTGAATGGGGCTCTTTTGGGAAAACCGAAGTCAAAAAGACCCAACAGAGAGATAGCACCCGGTCTTACGTGTCACCCAGTGTCGAAGCGAACAACGAGTGGGCTGAATGGGGTTCTTTTGCGAAAAAGAAGACGCTACAGAAAGTCAGCTCCAAGAGAAGGAGCAAGATGATAAGTGACCGATCCGCAGACGTCGAACTTCTAGAAGACCGTTTGGCGCAGCTCGAAGAGCGAATGCGTAAAATGGAGCAAAATAAAGATCCAGAGCCTCAATTAGAGGCTGACCCTCAGGAGGAATCCGCCAGAAAGCCCGAAGCTGAGGCTCAGGAAACCGTCGAATCGCGGAGGCTGCCTGCAATCGCGGAAGTACGATACGTTAATTGGGCTGAATTTAAGAACCGATATTTTTTCGACGAAGATCGCTACGCTGTTGAAGTCCTCATGGCGGGATCTAATCTAAAAGAAGAAATTCGACAGGAGCAAATGATACGAAAGTCTGGGGCGAAGGTCGACAACACGCCGAAGATCAGAGAGACGCTTGCCGGGAAAGCACAATTCAGCTCTCAAGCCAGTGAGCAGTGGGCACACCGTATTCGCATTAATTCTTTACCTATCCTGAGTTTATTGGCGAAAGCGAGTGGCGAATCCTTCGCAGATGAAATACAAACTTTTTTCAGGCCCTTCTTTTTTTTAAGGTCTTTCCATAGCAACCTAAAGGAGGAGTTAAAGGAATTGGAGGCTCGGTGGGGTCAGACAGAATCCGAGTCACCTTTAATTGAGGTGAAGAGCGAGGACGCTCTCGAGGCTGCCGAGGTGAGCTAATATCCCGCACCAAAGGGCCAAAATTCCCTCATTCGCGAGTCTAACCTTGAAGAGTCAAAGGCAGGAGATGTTGCCCCTAGTGCCACGGAGAATCCAGAATCATCTGAGCAAGGACGACCTATTGCCCATGATAACACAAGTGATGGAAATTCGTTGACTGATAGTATGGAGGCTTTGAGAGATTTGCGTTGCTATATCAAATTCATGGACACAGAAATCATACCACTTGAGAAGCAATTCGAAGGCACTTCCTGTAGGAAGGTTAGGTATGATGACTTAGCATACCTCTTCAGTCCGGAAGACGAAGTGTTTGCACCAGTAGCCTGTGAGATTTCAGCGTCTGGATTTTCTAAACCTCCTCTGGTGTCTAGGTATCAAACTCTTTGGAGACTATATGCAATTAACACACCAGAATTTCAATATTCAGACTTGGAACATGACAGCTTTAGCAAAGATTTTGATGAGAAGGAGGAAGGACAAGTCAAGGAGAAAACATGGGAACCAACCATGTACAACCATTTCGCCGTCTGGTGTTACTATATCGATTTTGATGGCAAGTCATTTGGTGCCGTTCGCCATGTTCACCGGATTCGTTCTTTCGAAGGCGAGCGTGATATCACGTCTTTGCCGTGTTACCCTTTCCGATTCGTCGAAAATCACCGTGACTACCGTCGAAAGTTGAGAGAGCTGGGTGAGAAGTACCAGGAATGTCTTAGTCTCAAGCACCTATCGTATACTGGTTCAACTCTGATCTGTAATCCTACAGGCGACAGGATGGATGATGCGGAAGGAAAACTCTTAAGGCATCCGTCGCACGTCGACAGTGAAATAATCATCGACTTTGAAGAAACGTTCCAAAATCATCCGAGTTGGAGGTGTACGTTCCATGTACCAACGCCTGGTGAGGAAAACATTGGGTCGAATATGGACAATTTCATGCTGAGAACGTGGGCAAACCTGCAGAGGAAAGATTTGATCTCTGCAAAGACTGAAATTATGCATACCCGCGATTACAATCGACTCAGGAATGAGCTCATCAAAAATGATACGTTTATAGTGGGCTACAAAGAACGAGGTCAGCAAAGATTAGAAGGGGATGATCTCATTCTTTTGCCAAGGCGGCTCTTCGCCTACATTCTTCGAGAACGCAAATTTGCCCAGGTCGACGTTGGATATACAAGGTCAGCCACGGGACAGATCGATGGTTTCAATAACTTGCAACTTCCTGCCGGCCATAAGGAGATGGTTCAAGCATTGGTGGATATACATTTTAAAAAGAGGAATATCGAAAATCTTGAATATGGTGACAAGCTTGATTTCGATATCGTGAAAGGGAAAGGAAGAGGTCTAATCATCCTTCTCCATGGTGTGCCAGGTGTAGGTAAAACTTCTACAGCTGAATGTGTGGCCGAAACAAACAAAAAGCCTCTGTTCTCTATCACCTGTGGGGACCTAGGCTTCTCCCCTGCTGAAGTTGAATCGTCCCTCAGCGAGATATTCCGCCTAGCGCATCTGTGGGATTGCGTCCTGTTGCTAGATGAGGCAGACGTGTTCCTTGCCCAGAGGACAAAGCAAGATCTCAACCGGAATGCTTTAGTTTCAGGTCAGTAAGCTCCGTGGGTTGTCAAAACACGTTTCTATTAAGCAAAGTTGACATCTACTGGAATCACATCTCGATGAGCTGATATTCGTTGTAGTCTTCTTACGTATACTCGAATACTACAACGGCATTCTGTTTCTAACAACAAATCGGGTGGGCTCTTTTGATGAGGCCTTCAAATCACGTATTCACATGAGCTTATATTACCCTCCCCTTAAGCGAGACCAGACAATTGCTATATGGGATATGAATATAGACAGAGCTCAGAAGATCGACGCTCAAGAGGTAAAGGTGACGAAACAGCTTGCAATGGTCATTGATCGGAATAAGTTGAAGAAGTTCGCTGGTCGTCATTATGATGCAACTGAACAAGGGAGCGGTCGATGGAACGGCAGACAGATTCGAAATGCCTTTCAGATCGCAACTGCACTCGCACATTATACGGCAGAGAGGGAGAACAAAGAACGAGCAAATATCTACCGAAATGCAGAACCAGAAGAGCAACTTCCGATGATCGCTCCAGTTTTGAAAGTCGATCTCTTTAAGAGAGTAGCAGATGCTACGCTTCACTTTGACAAGTACATGACCGAGACAGCTGGTTTTACCGATACGCGGTTAGCATTTGAACAAGGAGATCGAGCAGACCATCACTACTTTCATTTGGCCCCTAACACTGGTGCTAGAAACCTCGGCAAGCCCAGCTCTGTTTACAACTCCCCAGGTGTTGAGAATTACGATCCCTTGTCATATGGCAAACAGGCTCGGAACGCTGGTAGCGGCCATTATTATGGCGAGGATGACCAAGAAAGCTCAAATTACGGACAAGCCCAGAAGACCCGAATTCCTCAAGCCTACGGCTACCCTCCTGAAGACGTGATAGACAGAAGATCAGTTTCTAGTAGCGGCAACCTTCCACCCCAAACGAACTATTATCCAGACGGACTAAATCAAGGCAAGGCTCATAATCCTGGAATGTTTGAAACTCCTTCTGGCCGGTATTCCGATAACCAATACAACACGTCTTCACAAAGAAGACCAACCCCATTGTCCGCAAACTCGGCTCAGGGCCAGTATGAAACCCCGACGCGTGGAAGCACTGCGGGTATACCAAACACCCATGACAAGTCTGCAGGGCAATTCTCTCGCCCTTACACCGCAGGTCAGGACTCGGATTCTTCAGAATGAAAATAATTTGCTGTTAGTGGTCATCATGTCCAATTCAGTCTAGTAAAAGGTACAATTTCCACGATATTTCATGGAGAGAGTTTGGACTTTTCCTTTACTACCCTCTATATCAGCTGGTTCGAATTATTGTCTAATTTTGATGCCATGCATTCCTTTGTCTACGTTATGAAGGTAGTTTTGATTAAATTCATGAAGCCATACCCGAACGCCTTTCTGAGGCCGCGAAGGCGCTATCTTTCGCACCTGAGAGATCATAACATCTTTCGCCGGTGAGGGGCGGGCATTAATGCTCACAACCAACTAGGCACTTGAAAATGCTCGTATCAAAGAGAATTAAATGGACTAATAAATTCATGTCCTCCGTAACGAATGACCTACTTTGTATTATGTTTTTCCTACTAGTGTTATCGCTAACTCGACATGCCTGAGCGTCTTCACCGAGTTGAGAGCGTGGTCGAATAGAAAAACCTACCTCCACTTTTTCTTCCGTCCACCCACATTGCTCGAGAAAGAGGCCTGTGATGTTCTTTCTGTGAGTTGCCAGTCTTGACCCTGACCCGATATCTGAGTGCTCCAAAGGTCAAATTGACCCTAGTAGCATTGATATAAACGCTCTAACACAGGTCTCGGCCATATAATCGGTGCTAGATCAACATTTGCTGCGCTCCTTAAACCCGCAATATCAAAAGTGGACTGATGGCTTAAGCCGAGCCAGCTTCATAACGTTAGGTACCAAGGCGCTGCTCATCTGCCCCATCTGGTCTTGCCTTCTTCCGGCATCATGTACCCATATCCTGGCAAATATACTCATAGCTGCCACCGTCGACCATCCATAGCACTTAGACCCCACTGATGACACTATCGATATCCCAAAACATATGGCAAAACAGTCCCATAGGCTCTTAACCATCCAAGAGGTCGGTCATCATTAGTATGTGACCCCGCCTCGTAATTAGCGTAATTTAGATTGACACGAGTGTTTATGCGCTCGTTCTTCTTCATACCAAGCTGGTTTGGAGTAAGGCGTCTTATAGTATCAGCGTATATAGTAATGATGACACCCGGTGACAATGGAAGCGAGATCACCCAGTATACGTAGAAGAAGGGCATGCCTGCCGCAAATTGCCGGCCCATAGAGAATATTGCAGCTACAATAGAAAACGGTAAGAAGATACCGGCAAGGTAGGCGAGCCTGTTGACGCTCTGCTGAGTGTCTTCCGCCTCCTGTTTCGACATGGCCTCTTGGACGTCTGGTTGTGAGCTTGGTGTAACCGAGGATTCTGCCTGGTGCCTGTTCGCAGACCCGATAAGCTTTCCGACTGCATCACAGTTCCGTTGGAGTCTTTTCCAGTGGTGAATGCGGAAATTCTTGGTCATCGGACCTTTGTCCATAATAATAGAATTGAGTGACTCCACCCGCATGTTCCATTCAATGTGATCCTGTGCTTCTCCGCATACTTAAATAAGTCAAGGCCTGCACCGCTCGATCTGGGAATGTCTCTGGCAAAGCGGCGTAGAGAAGCTGAGTATATATCGAAATAAGCTTCCCATTTGGCCACAGCAATCTCATGGAGATATGTATTGAGCTCGTACATATCCTTCGGTAGTTCTTTAGCGACCTGGAAAGTTTGACAAATTAGAACTTCGAGACTGCAATTGAGAATTTCCAGAGAGCCGCAAGGGTACTGATGATCTCCGTTCCCAGACTTAGTGGTCTGACCCTGGTCATCATCTCTGTGAAAATCTTTCCTTATTCCTGATGATTCTGCTGTCCAGACCTCGTCATCGAGGAGTAATAAAACTATACCGAAGATGTGGATTAGTATGCCTTAGCAGTGATGTCGAATTAACACACTTACAATCCATATTCTTGTTTCTATGGATACGATTCCATGAGCCGGCGTGATTCAAGAGGGCGCCGATATCTTCATTATTACCATAGGTAAGTCCCTCCTCAAATGGGCTGTTAACTGGGTCGAACAGAGCGTCCACTTTCATGTGGCTCTGATTCCGGTCTCCAGGACTTGCCGCGCTACTTCCACTCACGGCGGAAATCCATCGTACGATATCAGGATAACTCACCGAGAAAGCTCCAGACTGCACTGGACGAGTCCAAGAATGATGCTGATAGGGTCTGCGCCGCATGTGGCTCTCCAAGAAAGTAGCACTGATTTGAAAGTAAGCCTCAAAGACTCTTACCCAATGTGGTCTTAAACCCTGAAGGAGGTACAGACGGGAATGAGGAGTCCTGTTATCCCTGTGAGACTGCAAGTGTTGCTCTGCGGTCCCCGCGCTGGTCAGATCCGTTCGTTGAATGGTTCCATTGATGACTTCGAAGACTAAGGCGGGTGCTACCGCTCCTGGATTTCTTAATCGTTGAGGCATAAAGAACAAGTTTGCAAAAGATATTTCGAAGTCTTGCTGGTACCTAGTCTCTACAATGGAAAGATAGTGGCCAGGAATTTTCACCCCGCATTATTTATCCTATTCATTAATTCAACTGGCTTGTAGGATACCCAAGGTCGAAGCCGCTACTGTTATCGCCACCGTCGACGTGCTTGAACATGTACACCAAGTTGGGGCTCGACGTTCTTCCAGCCTCAAAGATGGAAGATGGAAGAGAAGGACTTGGGACTTGGGCATAGAAGGGTTCACCTATTGATTGGAAGTACCTATCAACTGGAAGGCCCTATAGGGCTGGACCTGAAGCTGCTGAAGCTGCTGAAGCGGGCCCTAAACGACACCCCGAGATCTCCTTTAAGTGAGCCCTGGAAGGTCCCAGTTTTAGGGTGCCTTCGGGGTCCACTTCGCCAGCCTTGTAGGTGAACCCTTCTAAGTGAAGAGAAAACCCTCGGCAGTGGAGTAATCAATGAGGACAGGTACAGGACATGAGAATCACCTAGATAGCCCGTAACCACTTCACCTCTCCACGCATGAAGCTAGCCACGTATCCAAGCATCAAGAAGTAAGCATCACCTAAACCGCGCTAGGATAATGGCCATGCACGATGGTTATGCGTAGAAGATACAGTTGTAAGCATTCTCCATACACACAAGATTGGTCAGGATTCACCACGCTATCGCTTGGAGGGAGACCTATGTACATGGGGTCCCACGAGTGTTTTAGATCGATTCGAGGTCAAGGCCCGCACGAGCTATATAGGTGTGGAGCCTTAATTGTGAAAGATTCAATTGGTGTGGGAATCTACAACATTATTTTTCCAATTTCTATCTCGAGATCCTTGGGAATATGGCTATCCGTGCTTTGTACGGGGAAGGTTTCCATCGACACCACGTATTGCATATGTATGAGTGTACAAAATTGCGAAAGCCAGGATTCGGTAGCGCAGACTTTCAGTGATTTTTATGCCCCTATGTTGGTTGTAATCGAAGGTTAATTCTAATGTACATTATTGTTCAGGAATCGGAACAGCTTTGTAGCATTGACTAATTTGTTTTCATTATTAGAGAGCGTGTATAGCTAAGCAACAGTGCAAGGTTGTTCCTAATGTACAAAGCTGTGGAACTTGCCTGGAGCTAAAGTAAGGGTATCTCTGGTGGCGAGAAAACACGAAGGATCTCAGCGTAGACTGTTTAAGCCACTGCTGGTCCATAGAAAGTAAGTGCGTGCCGTTAGGTATAATCTTTCTCCTCCTCTCGGTATCCTAATGACCTCGGATTGGATTAAACTATCCAAACCGGCTAGACAATTTTTCCAAGCCCATAGGCCCTCCCGACGACATGCTAGCAACATATCTATTGCGAGCTTTTGAGCTTTTCCTCCCACGACGATGTCCTGATGTACCGCGAACAAGCTGATGATAAAAGGGATGAACTAAATTGACATACAAGGGATGCTGAACGCTATCAATGCTGAGCTGACGATGTCGCTAATGCGGAAGATGACAGATATTTTGATACAAGGTAGGAGGAGCTGGTGTTCGGCCGCTTTTGCCAGCTTTGCGGTCCAGGATCTTGCACGGTGGAGAACATGTTGATCCACCAAGGATCCTGTAGGGATGTGTTATCTGTGTCGATGGTCTTATCCAGGAGTAACAGCCTTAGAACATTGGCGCTATTTGACTAATCGGAGGTAGCGCGCATGATGCACTGTATTGATGATTCGGTGGCTGGCTGGTCATGCTGGTTGGGGTCAGTGGTCTTGAGAAGCCGCCCATGCCCATGCTATTTGTAGATCCAGCAATATATTCTTGGTTTGTGGGCGTGATAGGAGGTGTAAGACATCCATTGTTCACATGTGTCATGAAGTACGGCTTTGTTGGTGTGACTGGCATATTGTTTGAGTTTGGCTGCTTCTTCGACTCTGTACAAGTCTCCGCTGGAGGAGTGGGCGGGGCGTAACACCTAATAATTGATGCTTCCCGGGTCAGGAAATGCTCCAGGGTAAGAGACACTCGCGAGAGATGTGCAGTCGAGTATTTGCGCGACAGAATGGAAGATGGTCGGTGCAATTGCTGAGATAGACTGTACAGTGTCTTGGGCTCGTACTTTGCGGCCCATTCATCCTCGGAAGCTTGGGTTCGACCCAGAATATATCGAGCTAACGCCAATGAAGATCGAGCCATATCAGAGGGCCGTATCGAGACAAATTCCTTGTGAAACATGGCAATCTCTGATATGAAGCAAGCCATATGTTCGACTTCGGGATCGTATGGTAAATGGTCAAGGGCTAATTGTAGAAAATTGTCAACCGTAGGATGTCCAACAAGCCAGTCAACGGTCTGCAGAACATGCCACTCCATCTGGGTGAACATATCATCGTCATAGAGTGCGCAGCACATGGCCTTGAGCTCCTTAATCGTGGGTACTCGGTCCTTACGATCTCCATATTTTGCCGCTACGAGCAACGCACAGCATCCTACCAACTGGTAGTGCTTTTTATAGACAACACGGCGAGAACAGTACCGATCGAGGAGGTTGATTGTCAGGAATAGGGTTTCCGGTAGCAATGCGAAGGCGCTATGAGCTTCAATTAAGAAGTCAAGGAGGTAGGGACGCATGAACCACTGGATCTCCGTCTGGATATCAATGGCCGCAACATCAGGTAATGTTTTGCCCTAATTTCACCGTTAGTATATTAATCAATACATCGATAACGAAGTGCATGGCGCTTGACCTCCATATCCTCCATATGCTGTTGGATGCAATCTCCATATTCGTAGATGGCCAATTGTGACAAGTCCTCAGCAATAGCAAGTTGTGTCTGCCGTTTTACATGGGCTTCACGTTCCCTTATCTCTTCTCGGAACCTTAACTCATGGTCGTCATGTGACTCCACAAAGTAGCTATCGCACGGCTGCTTGTAGTACGCCATATTCGGTCTCGATCAAGGCCAGAAATTGGTCGCGGATGTATGGTTGGAAAAGCTTTTCTGGGTATCCCGGCGCAGTAGAAATCAAGAATAAGCAAAGCAAAGAGTGACTTGGGTTAGATTAATGATCGTAATTAGTTGGATCGAAGGTAAAGAATGACAAGGAGTTCCTCGATTTTCGACCTGCCAGGGGTTGAGTTGTAATGACCAAGTTGGCTCTGGACGCATTATGTTAGCCCTTGGTAGAGTGGTGGCCAGATACGGACGAAGAAGGACAGCTAGCCAACAAATCAGAACGAGCAGTGATCTGCTTACCTAGACACACTGAGATTAACAATATGGGGTAGCTCAGATCCCTTGCAATTTTGTTCCCGGAGATTTTGGAATGATGTGCCTAGTGCTGCCTCTATGGTATCGGCAGAGTACGAGCTAACGCCTCCACTGACTGATTG
Source organism: Cladonia squamosa (assembly GCA_947623385.2). Lineage (NCBI taxonomy): Eukaryota > Fungi > Ascomycota > Lecanoromycetes > Lecanorales > Cladoniaceae > Cladonia > Cladonia squamosa. Next base: position 212,791 of record OX392372.1, on the reverse strand, counting down.
AGTACAAGGTCGCGCGAGAATGTAAAGCAGCGAACGTGATTGGGCGGCCACAGTCTGCATGTAAGGAGCAACTATTAGCACAAGTATCTATAGAGCAATGAGCTTGGTGTACCTAAATAGCCCAATTGCTGGAGTGTGCCAATAAAGTCAGATGAGGAAGGCCTTGTTGGCTCCGAGGCCAGCAACGTCTTCGAAACCGAACTTCGGAAGTACGATATCTATGAGTGAAATGCACAAGTCAGCCACGGCATATTCCAAGTTTGCCAACCTGGAAACCATAATCAAGAAAACAACTTCCAACGCGAGTTTGCTACGCGTCCTAACCGCGTCCACAGGCGTAAAGTGGTGACAGCAAAACTCCCCAAAAAGATGACAAAATCTTTGCAGAGGCGTGTACGGCTTTTCAAGAAGCGGTATATTGACAGGCGGCTCCTGGGTATTGACCCCCGGGGCCCCGCTGACGAGCCGCCTCCACTCCGCACCGGAAATCCTCCCGGAAACGAGCAAATATAGAGATCTAGGCGTGAGTAATCGGTGAAAGGTAGTAGCTGGGAATAAATTGAGGACTGTTGACGCCGCCAGCCCAGGTTGGCCCCTTCGCGTGTTGGTCTTCGTATATTGGCCAGTCGCAGCCAATCGATCAGACGAGGTCGAAGGGTCGGTCCATTCCATAGTGAGATGAACATTAAAGCACGATGGGGCCAAAGAGGAATGGTGTAGCTTGGGGTAAGAGCTGGTCCCCTGGAGCAAACGAGGAATGCGAGAATGAGATTGCCATCCACTCACCATTCACTTCAATTATGTTAACACTCTTCCACTGAGTATCCAATGGCGATGTATTTGTCCTGAGGTCTCGTGGTTGTCCGATCTGTAAGCTTCGGTCCGATTTAGTGGTGAAGGTGCTTCTGTCAGGTCGGTGGTGAGCTGGATAGGTGATGAAGGCCGTGGATAAATGAAGGAAAGAACCAATGAGATGAAGAAAGAAAAATTGACGACTTGCTGCCGGGGGTGTTATGGACGTGGAATTGATTTGGAAGGACGACCTGCACGGCAGAAGTGAATTGGAGGGAGTCGCTCAGCGCACAGATCTCACATCTGACGCATTTGACGAACTCCTTGCCCGCTCTGAGCCTCTGTATGACTGGCAGAGGAGAGTCCTGGGGCAATAGGGTTAGAGGAGTGAGGTAGGAGAGATATTAGTGAGGGAAGAAGCACTGCTCTCCACACGATGAGGAGTAGGAGTCTGAGGCTGGCACTTTTGGTTTTCAAGATTTCGTTCGAACAGGCTAAGCGGCAGGGGTGCTGCTTGGGGACTAGCTTATGGCGGGCGGCCTGAACGTTTGAGCCTATGAAGGGCCTGGGACTGTCTAAATTCTGATACCTATAAGCCCCTACGATAACCCTTACGCCGGTCTTGGCCCTACCCTCCACGCCATGGGTCGCGTGTGGTAAGGTAATACTCCAAGTGTTCCTGGTCCGTTCGCTATCCTTGCCCTTTTGATTTGCTACGAAACTGACTTCCTCGGCACTTACGTATCAGCTTTCTGCTTGAGGAGTATATCTTTGCACCTATTCGGAAAACTGCCTGTCAGACCCGAGTGAAGTTACCTGACTCGGAGACCTTGGTGTTGAAAAGTGACCAGTTATCTCTCCATGGTTCTTCCATGGTGTTCGGCTTGCCAGTGCCACCACAAGGGGGCGCCATAGGTCGCTGATCTAACAGAAGCGGCGGCTTATGCGCGACCTATTGCCTTTCCCAGTTCCGAAATGCTACCGACAGATCAACAATCGCGTTTTCACTGGTCAAACAAGAGGCGGCTCTGCTACGTTTGTTCATTGGCCTTGTTCTCTCTCACCCAAGGATCTGATCCTACTAGCACCATGCACCCAAAATCATCAATATGCAGCCTTAGGGATCCAATCCATTCATGTCCCATGGTCTCGCTCCCTCACCCCTGTCACTGCTGCTAGACATGACCATTTCTGGTAAGAGGCGATAATGGACGGTAACCAACCTGCAGTGTTGATACCGGCATTTCATCTCCGCTGTGAGCCTATGACGGCATGTTGCGTGCGTACTGGCCTGTTGAGCCACAAGTAAACGCTGTGAAATCCTACAATCCCGTTACGATTTACGGCTCTATGGCGTGCCACAGTTCCAAATCATCGAGCTCGCTGGACCTTGTCCTTCCATGTGGCTAGCAGCATGGAATCGTGAACCTTGCATCATGCACAAGGAGCAACGATACCTCGTCGTCAAAGGCGGTCAAGGCGATGATCCAGAAGTTGTCTGCTTAATAATGGCTTGTGAACGTTGAGGTTATCGTGACTATCTTAGCCACAAGCCATCGGAAAAAGAGGAGCTGAGGTCTGCTGGTGGGTGCTTACATCTGGAGCCTCTGCCGTTACCTATCCACCAACTTTTCGTTTAATTCGAGCGAAGAAGCGAGTCAAGCCTCACGGGAAGTATTGACTAGCTGAGACACATCATCGTCCCAACCTTAGAGGGCGGGGGCTACTCCTAAGCTCCGCAGGCATGGAAACTGGGCGGAGATGTTCGGTCGACCGAGAGAGGTTTCTATAATCGCGGCGATGTGTAGCCAACGTTTGTCAGGAGCGCAACTCAGGGCTCAGACCAAATCCAGGCTTGAGTGGATGGGACAATATCCTTTTGTTCTATGCAAGGCATGCCCGACATGCACAGAATTATGACGAAAGTAGCTGTGGCTGAAATTTATTGGATCCAATTTTACCACTTTTTCTACGCGTCTAATTTTCGCGACATTGACGCGTTCAAAATGCGGGGACGATCATTGCGAGTTCCCAAACTCAGCCAGCCAAGGAACTACAGGAACCAGCCCAAACCAAGCCCCCAACTCTCGGATCCTGCAGATACCAGGGCACATCCTTGACCTCATCTCTGCTACCGGCCACGCCTCCGCCTACACCGGTCCCTCCGGGTCATTTTTGGCGAAAGATTGGGTGGCCTAAAGATCAAGGGTACCGATTATCCGATGCCTTACGCCCTGCCCAATGGTTACCTGTCTCCGCAAGCTGAGGTACAGCTCGTTTCAGCGTTGAGCAACACCTCCGTGGCAGTTGTAGACATGGGTTCATGCAATCAAAGTCGTTGGACCATCATTGGTGACGGCGGAATTCGCAGCTGTCACTCTGAAGAGCACCAGTCTCAGCCTGTCCGGCGCCCACCTGACTGTGAGACTTGTCTGGCCCCTTCTACGCCCTGCATCGATAAGTCTGGATCCGGTAATTCGTGCGAGTCGCGTGAGATTGGGATCCGCGTTCAATCCAGATCCCATACTCCACGCTACTTTCTACTATCACTCCGCCATTTGAGCGGCATCATTGTTCATAAATCTCGCACACCGACGGCTTTGGTCACTACCTAAGAGCGCGAATGTATGATGTTTGAGCATACCTCGAAAGCGATGTGCATGTGCCCCAGTGATTATATTGGAGACCGCCAACGCGTACTCGAAAGGTATTGTTACGCGGTCCACTTTTGCTCCACTTTCCACCCGCAACGCAACACCCCACTCCTTGCGGATTTTCCAGATGTTGAGGCCTCAATGCACAAACAGCTTGATCGTCACTAGTGACTGCTTCTACTTGATAGCATTACAAGACGATATATCCCAGTCTTGTGGTACGTGCTAATTGGCACGTTTTTGGGAGTTTTGGCTGGATGACTCAATTGAAAAGGTTCTGGTATCAAGGTAAGACGAGATACATAACTGTGCTGTGCACTTGTTGCAGGATACAGCTTTTTGCTTCAACATCGGCGGGCGTTCTTCTTTAGCAGAGAACTCCTCTCAGCTACACGGAAACGCTCACCAATATTGAATGAATTATTGATCCACAAGTGCTTGTGCTAGTACTGACTGGTCAGCATGGAATACACAAAATTCAATCGGTCGCTGCATGATTGGTATTGGGCATTTCTCATGCGTAGATGTGCGCTATGTGTCAAGATTCGGCTCAGCACGTGAAAACTGCTGGAGACAAGAAATGAAATGGACCACTCTCGGTGCTCATCTGGAAGCTGCTACACATCATATCTCCTGGTGTGGCGGGTTTGATATACAGATAGTGATAGATTAAAATGTAATAGACGAGCATGAAGGAACTTAGCCTGACGGTTCGTTATACACAATATAGATTACCTAGAGAATAAGCATGGTACTCAAATCTTTGTGAGAAGAAGGCAATGTCAGGCTCGTGCAGAGAGTACCGGGGTCAAAAATTACCCGGTGGCGGAAGAATATTTGGCCGCATGGTGAAAAACTTCCCCTCGATTAAAGTTGCCCAGTCATAGTAAAAATACACAAAGACTTGAGGAGGTCTTCAGTCTTTACACAGAGCCTAGTGAATAACAATATGTCGAACACATCAACATGTCGCGTCTGACTCAGACCCTGACCTGTCATGGATATCCACCGCTGCCGATTTGTACCTTACATACCCTCCACCATAAATGCACTTGCATTCTCCCACCCATCCACTCTCGCAACCACTGGGAAAGGACCAAAAGATCTAAGGCTTGCGATCGGCCGTGCAAGTGGTGATATCGAAATCTGGAATCCTCTTAAGGGGGCCTGGTATCAGGAGACTGTACTTCGAGGAGGCAAGGACAGAAGCATTGAAGGATTGACCTGGACCCAGGACCCCAGCGAAGTGGATAACAGTGGCTACAGAGCACCAGGAAAATTGAGACTCTTCAGTATTGGATACTCTACAGCTGTTACTGAGTGGAACATCGCTTCGGGAAGGCCTATCCGGCACTCGGCTGGAAATTATGGAGAGATATGGTGTATGGCAGCCCAGCCAAAAGCAGCGGGCCCTAGAAAGCCAGCCCCTGGCATGGAAAACGACAAAGACGAAGATACAGGGACCGAGGCACAGAAAATAGCTGTTGGGTGTGCTGATGGAGCAATTATCCTCTTTGATACATCTGACAATGATCTAAGCTTTGCAAGGGTCCTTGCAAGGCCTTCGAAGAAGAAGTCACGAGTACTGAGTATCACCTTTCAAAACCGACATACGATCATTGCTGGACACGCGGACAGCACTATCCGGGTGTACGATATACGCAATGGTCAGCAAGTTCGAAGCCTGACGCTGGGAGCGGGTCCCAAAAGTGGTCCAAAAGAGACTCTAGTCTGGTCTGTGAAGTGCTTGAACGACGGGACGATAGTTTCCGGCGACTCGACGGGAACATTGAGCTTCTGGGATGGCAGGAACCATACCCTGCTGCAGCGAATCAAAAGTCACGAAGCCGATATACTGGAAGTCGCAGTGAGCGCGGACGGTCAGTCTGTCTTCAGCGGCGGCATGGACAGAAGAACTACACTTTACAGAAGGGTAGATGGTGGATTTCCGGGAGGAAGATTCCGTTGGGCAAAGGTCACACATCAGCGAATGCATCGACATGATGTAAAAGCAATGGCCATATTCGAGACGAAGAACATGAGTGTGATGGCGTCAGGAGGTGACTATTGATCCGATTGGGACGCGGATAAAGCGAGCTAATGACCGACAGGCCTGGACACGGCTCCTATTCTCGTGCCTACCAAAGAGTTCGGACGGGAAAACCATCGTGCTCTCTCATATCTGCCTCAGCACCCTATCCTGAAAAGTGTTCCTAGGAAACGCTTAATGATGAGCTGGTGGGATCGGGAGGTCAGCATTTGGACGTTCCCTAGACATGCCTCGACACAATTGGTGAGGGAAGTATCTCCAATGACGGGAAGATCAGATGAAGGCAAACTAGTGGCTAGAATACTGATCCGGGTGAGTCCTGCGCTTGAGCTCTCATTAATCACTATCAATAACCATTGTATTAGGGTGAAGAGTCCATAGCATCTGCGGATATTTCATCAGACGGCAAAATGCTTGCAGTCTCAACAGCGGCCCAGGTCAAATTATTCCGGTTGAGTCCCAGACTTGGCGCCTACAAGACGCAGAAGCTTGAGGCCCCATCGGAGCTGATCAATTTTGGAGCAAAGTTCGTCCAATTCTCGCCGAACATGAGATGGTTAGCTGCTGTCAGAGCTGATGACAGCATCCGGCTGTACAGAATCAATAATACCGAAATTCCAAAAAAAGCCCCTCGGATTCTGGCCAAAGGAGTGAAGTTGAAGCGACTGGATCGAGATGTTACTATGGGAAAGACTCATTTAGAGAGTCTTGGAGACTACAACCGGCGTATTATCCGGCTTGCTTTTTCGGCTGATAGTCGAATCCTTGTTGTGGCGGATATATCAGGTTATCTTGACTCTTGGGTTCTCGAAGGCCACGAAGACCTATCTCAACAAGAGGAAACAGAAGCAAGCGGAGTAAAGGCATCAAACTCATCGTCTGACGGGAGCAGTGATGATGGCAGCGACGAAGAGAGCCATCCAGCGGTGGTTTTCGGCCAGCACTGGATCCGCAATCCTTCCGCTTCACTTATCATCAGATTGCCTGCCGCACCTCTCGTATTGACCTTTCGCCCTTCCAAGAGTCAATCTGAGACAAACTTGCCGAATGGTAACGTAGGCGTCCATCCCACTCGCCACACGCCACACCCGCACTCCCATGATCTTCCGAATGGAGAAGACCGGCTGTTTGTGCTCACAGCGGAGAATCAGGTGTACGAATTCAATATCCTGTCAGGCAAGATCTCAGACTGGTCACGCAGAAATCCGAGCTCAACTCTACCACGGAAGTTCAGAGATCTTCGAGATAGAGCTATGGGTGCTATTTGGGATGTGCAAAAACAGAATGAGAGGATATGGCTGTATGGTGTGAATTGGCTATGGATGTTCGATCTATCTAAGGATCTACCCCCTTTAGATGAGGAGTCCCCTGAGCCACCCACGGTGAATGATAGTAGCGGTAATACACAACTTAAAAGGAAGCGGGGAAACAGTAATGATGTTCTCTCAGCACGCCCAAGACATGACACCGGAGCCGGCAGCAAAGTCAGAAACTCAGAGATCGGCCTAGGCTTGAACGTTGCAAGAAAAGTCCGCAAGATCAAGGGACCAGAAGCAGCGGATGGGCAATTGCTCAGTTTCGACCAAGAGCAAAGTCTCGCTTCGGACGAGGAAGTAGGCTATTCAATAACCAATGGTTCAACATTGGTTAACTTTCGGAGAGGTGGCACACGGCAAGACGAGGAAGACTCGGGTGAGGACCAAGAGTCTGATCATGATAACCTCCTCAACAGCAACGCCGTCAATGGCGACGGTCCCGCCAATAACGAAACCCGAATAACGAAACGATCAACCAAAACTCGTCCGTCGCATTGGCACACATTCAAATACCGGCCCATTCTCGGCATAGTGCCTTTGGAAGACGAGGCGGATGACGAAACAGAGGATGGTGCGAGGCAAGGTTCATCAGGAGGCATTGAAGTTGCGTTGGTGGAGAGGCCATTGTGGGACCTAGATCTACCGCCTCAGTACTATGGTAATCAGGAGTGGAATACATAGCTCATAGTCTTCAAAATCAAACGTAAAAGTGAAATACTAATGACTCGTCGAATTCCTCTGCCAATCCACACGCGACCTATCTGATATCCTTACGCGTCCTGCATAGGCAGAGCATTTTCAGAGGCGTGGAAGGATAATGTAACGCATACCGCAAGCCCCACCAGAAACGAATCCAGTTAGTACAGCTAAAGAAAGCGGCGTCATCGCTGACCTGATGCATTGCTTTGATTTCAGCACATCTTCGGCACAACAGCAGTCACGGAGGGGTGGACTGAGTTGCAATTTGACATCCGTGCTACATATAAGGGGAGCCTGAATGACGTTCATGCCATCGTAATAGAAAGGTGTGAGGAATTAGTCGGAAGCTGTATGTATGAAGCGAAAGAGTATATAGTACATTATTGATGCTGAACGCCAATTGCAGCATGATGTAGAAGCCAGTTCAGTGCATACAATACATACTTTGCCAACTGCTCACATAATGTAAAACCACACGTAGCAGTGCGGCTTGATGAAGAAATGGACTCGAAGCATGAAGAGTGTTGGAAATGCTAGAGCTCGCCATGGTCATACTTCTGTATGACAGAAGCTGCGTCGCTGGGTTTACCGAATTGCCCTTGCTTTAGCTGGTCGAAGGCAACGTCGAAACGGGCGCCGAAATAGACGGCGACGCCAATCTAGATAGTTTGTTAGCTTTTGTGAAGTTGGTGGGAGGTGACTAGTTGTTGTGCGTACCATGATGGACGAGATAACGAAAAGCGTACCGAAGACGGCTAGGAGAAGGTAAACTGAGATAATTAGTGACTGGCCTAGAGTGAGATTCTGAGAACAAGCTTACTTGTATCCCATTTCGCCTCTTCTGCTTGGGAGGCGTTCTTGGCCTCGGCTTCATTTGTAGGTGGTGGCGCTGCTTGGCTGGCGGTGCTTTGGGCTGCAGCGATAACCTTGGGGTCCTGAGATGGGAAGATGGACTCAATGAATTGCTCGATCTTTGTACATTGTTAGTATTTGTACATATTAGGTGAGATCTGCAACTGACCTTGCCGCACGCAATGCTGATCTTGAGGAAGTTGGGATCTCGGGGGGTATTCTTCTTGTGTATCTTTCTCGCATATTGCCTGAAGATCTCGCAGACCTTCTGCAGGTTTTGGGTAGATTGCATCATGATTCGACAGGCTTCCCCTTTCGTAATCTTGACATTTTTCTGGAAGATGGCTGGATTTCGGAAAACCAACTCCAAAGTTGCTATGGCCATTGATTGAGGTATGGCAGCGAAGTTGAACACAGACTGCTCCTTAAGGCCAGCCAGGTAGAAGAGACATTGGTCTGCGTGATTCAGGGAATTGAGAACCATGTCGGAGCTACAATTCAGAGCAGCTTCCTTGTTCTTGGGGTCGAAGAGGTCTTCGAACTTTTCGACGTGCTTAGACCATATTTCCTTCGGCCAAAACCTTCGCTTGTCATCAAAATCTTCCTTGATGTCCCGGATTATGTTCGTCTTTTGTAGAAAGAGGCCCATCGACTCCTGGAGGTGTGGGCGCTGAAGCAAAGCTTTATTTGCGAGACCGCTCTCGACAAACAGCTGGGTGAGACCGTTACCCACTAGCCCTGCGACATAGTGGCAGTAAAGATCATAATCTTCAACTGTATCCACGGCGTTCCCACTGTGCTCCGCCTTTGCACAGAAATCAGCCATACCGTTACCCATTTTCTTTGCTATGTCCTTAATGATGTCCCTGTATTCTGGCTTAATCTTCCTGAATTCCTCGGTCACATTTTGGAACTGGACGAGCAGTTCTCTGTCTTTCTCATCAGGTCCGTTGCCATTATAGTTCCAGCCTTCCTTCTCCACGTGGTTGTGGAAGTTTCTTAGCAAAGGGTCTTTTTCCTGAAGAGAGATGGTCATGTCATCTTCAATGGTGTCTAGTCCTCTCAGAATGAGATAGAAGAGGGCGATCGGGACAAGGAGCTCCGGGTGTAATTCTTGAATGACCGAACTGAAGCTGCGACTAGTCTTGTCAAGGAATTCGAAGCAAATGCGCAAGGAAGGAGATTCTTTTTCTGGATCACGATTGTGTACAGGGTCGTGCCATGTTTGCCTGCGTGGAATTCAGTCTCTGGTTCTTATACTCAATCTAGCAACCTACCATTGGATTATGTTTCTCAATTCTCCGAAATGTACGGCATAGTAGAGAATATCAGTAGCTTTGATACCCATAGTGAGCGAGAATAACTGAATCCTTGATTGGGATGGGAGTGACAATGAGCGGTGAAGATTCAGGGCTATAAAATGATCGTGGAACAGAAAGACACCCTCCTCTTTATCATTACTGAAGAAACGTACGCATGAAAGAATGGCGATGGGAGCGTGTTCGAGGAGGAGCACCAATGAAGCTTCTCCGCAAAATTGCTAGTTCTAGGGCTTGATCGGAAGAGATATACACCGACCTCATTCCCGATCGGGGCTCGGCGTAGTAAGCGCCGACCCTGACGTCGCGCGACCTTTTGGAAGACCTGATAACAATGTAAATATGTATGATAATAATGCGTCATTAATCATTGGAAAGGTGGCCGAGTGGTTATGGCGAATGACTCAAGCTCTAAAAGCTTCGACCAGGATTTTAACCTGGTTGCTGCATTCATTTGGAGAGATCCGCGTGGGTTCGAATCCCACCCTTTTCAATTTTTGCCTTTTCTCTTTTATTTCTCGGAGTAAATTAGGCATCAATCTATTTTAACTACCTAGGTACTGTCATTAGGTTCTACTCAAAGTCACAGTCTTGGGGTAAATCACGCGCTTTCTTACCTCTACTTTACCTAGCAACAACAAAAACACAACCTGTCGCTATCGCTTCATATGAGTGTTTCCCACGTTCCAAATGGTTTCGTCGCTCAGCAAAGAGAGCCTTCGCAGTCTTCTCGTGGAAGAGCTTGCATGACTGTTGAGAACTCTTCGTGCAATCACGATATGAACCCACGTGTAAGAGGAAACCCTCTATAGTCGATGAAGCATGCAACTTCGCAAACCAAGCGGAAGATACGTGACGGTTTCCTGGACGCTCATGCGGTTCTAATTTCGAGCCACGCGTCAGGCATCTGCACTGATCCGCACAGCAATATGCAGTATTCGCTTGCTCCATGTGTCCGAAGGAGCAGGATGTCTGACATGCTAGGACGGACTCGTTTACCGCACATCAGAGACAATGCGACACATGGAGTTCGCTTTGCGTGGAAGATAATGACGAAAATGCTGCATAATAATGTGGGACAAAATCGAGTGTTGCTTGCGATTTGGACACAATGATGCAATCCACCAGTGTTGCATTTTCGACATCATCGGGCAAAGCAGGATGAGACACCAGATTGTCCACGGGTCATCACCAGCATTTGCCTCTATCTTGGTCAAAACCACTTCAAGTCTTAATACGTTGGGCTGCAACGCTCTATCGACCCAACCCTAGCCGGAGCTCGTATATGATATGCATATGGTCTCCAACGCCAGCAAGCCGGTCATCTTCTCAGTAACTGGAAGATCCGCAGAAGTCGTATGTAGGTGGTCTTGGGGACCCTGCTCTCCATCCTCTCGCTCTCGGTAACGTAGCAATATTGCGCCGTCTACTTAGCAAACATGAGGACTTGAAAGCCATTGACCTCGTTGGGGTAGGGGGGGTCAGTGACACAGATGGCTATAACAGGATGAGGAACGTTGGCACTTCTGCGGTAGGAGTGGGGACCGCACTGGGAGTTGACGGTGTCAAGATCTTTTAGGAGATATATCCGAAGGATCTACGACTGGAGATGATCCGGGAGACTTGATCAGTATGGAAAGGCTGCAAGTCTAAGGGAAACGAGATCCAACGAAGAACTGCTGAAGCGCTCTGGAGAGCAAACAAGCCAACTACTATCCATTTAACACAGCTCTTCAACAACAATGGAATCTCTTCTTGGCAGAGTGGAACTGTCTCGAGAATGATCTGTCGTGTAAGCTCTCAAGCTCGATAGCTGAGAACATCCTAGCGAGGTTCTTCCCACCCTGTGGACTGACCAAGAAACATCACGGGCCCCAAATCGCAGTACTCTCATAACGCTTCGCATCCAAATGAAATATGCCCGCACCACCTGTTCAACCTCCTCCTGCCCCTAACATACACCAGAACCCTCGCTGACTGGACGCTTGCCAATTGAGTAGTAAGTCACACCAAGAGATAAACCAACAGTATACAGTTCCCCAATACTTTGGAAGCAGGTCACAGGTTGAGCTTGTCGCAACGGGTGAGGTTCAACGACGACTTAGATCACAGTATCAATCTAGCATTTGCTCGACATAAGTAAAATTCTTTCCAAACAAGTATGCACTGTTACTTCTATCGCCTCTAGCTCCTTTAATAGCGGCGAGAGGCGCAAAGCATATGTATAAGAGCCGCGATGAAACTTACCTATCATTAACAACCCCATCATATCAGAACATCCCGTTATCCTCCGCGCCGTGAGCCGACATGCTTGGTTATGAATGAGCAAAGCGTGGCGCTTATGCGCAACCCACGGTCCCTCGAATATGAGTTTCAGAATGACTCGTTAAGCTCTGATCTCCCACTTATGCGTATTCTTTGAATGCGCATCACAAATGGTCGAACGTGCTAAAATATTTCGCTGTCGGACTACAAAGCTTGCTCTCCATACAAAAACTCACGTTGCCATAATAGAATTCCTCAGTTGTCGATAAGGGAAGCATTCACTTTCGGGATAGTACTTACTTAGGAACTCATGTATTTCGATTAAGCCGGTCAAAAGGGTAACGCATACCCTTCCCGCTCACGATGTGGTCCATGCTCTGGCTTTTTATCAATACCTGCTTATGTAACACAACAACAATTGGTAGCCTTGTCCAACAGCGTGTCATTGTCTTAAATCTAATGAGTAAGCAGTTAACACGACCTCAGCCAAGGAAGACTCTCTTTCGTACGGCCTCCCTGGTTTCATCCATTGTCGACAAAGCTTCCAAGCGGTACGAGAAGCCCTTGACGGACATATTGCTAGCAGTGTTGCTGGATTGCAAGTCGCCGTGGTTGATACAATAGGAAACCCAGCTTACAAAGCGATCTTCAAGTCTAATGTGTATGGGGCGAATATTCGCAGGGTATTGGAGGTGCTCTCATACCTTCCAACCCGAGGGGAACCACGGGCGGAACCTTTATTCATATGCATCTCCACTCAAGAACAGGCTTTCGACGTTGAACCCTCACATCCAGAGTTATGGCAGTCATGTACGGCGCATCAAGGGGGAACCTGGCTGATAGGGCAGTTTGTGTACATCTGCCCACCATTTTTTGATTTTCCAGCACCCGCTCCGTCAAATCCCCAAATTTGCCCGGGTGTCCAGAACAATCAATTTGTTCAGAACCCTAATGGCCAATATTTCAGGTCGGATAGGGGCAAAATTTTAACTCTAAGGATGCTTTTATATTATGGTTTGGTACAGAATCATACCGTTTACCAAACTTTTCCTGAGCTCCAAAATGATGTTCTAAGAAGAGCTCCGACAACAACTTATAAAGACCTGCAGTCATATATTCTCTTCTTGCAGCGTACGTTCATCCTCAAGTCAAGCCGATGCCTTTCTGTCAAGTATCATTGGTCTGACCTGTGCCAGTCGTGTACAATGGTTGCCAAAATATTCCTAATGTCGAACTCCCACCTTGGACCGATCCCCCGACTCTCAACGCAAGCTTGGTCGCAAACCTCATTGGCAGTAGCGACAGCACCAACAACAAGACGAGCAGTCTCACGCTACCGCTGGATAACCCCCACCCACTTAACGCGTCTGGCTTATCGTTACAAAGACCCTCCGATGCTGTCGGGACATCATAATCATACTATCAACCGCTCCCGGCATTCCCATCAAATCAATAGAATATTGTCCAAACACACGCCGCGTACAAAGCAAATCATGAGCCCATCCCCATTGGTCCACCTAGCAAATGTCCCACCCTCTATCATCGCACGCCACTCCTGCCATTCCCGGCCATCTCTTTTCCCAATCTGCATAGCCGACCGTCCCCACCCATCCTCAAAAGCCAAACCCCTAGCCCCCAGCATCCATCCAGCTATCCCACTATATAAACACCCACAAACATGTGTTCCCAAACGAAAATCCAACGTAAAACAACACTTCATTGATCCTACCTGATATTATATGAACATGAGCGAGATGCTCCAATTTCTTACCAACCAACAGAGCACGGCTTCACACCCGCCATGCCACAAAACCCCACCACCATGTTCCAACACCAAACCTCTCTTCCCCCAACTCACACATCCCCGGTTTATGAAACATCAGCTACCCCCACTTCGGCGCGACTCAAAGATAAACTACTCGCGTCTAGATATATATAGATCAATAATATGAATAGATAGTAATTAGTAGGTAGGTACATAGGGACATAATCAAGCGATTCGGAAGGGCATAGATCCGCTGCCCTAACCCTAAAGCTAGGAGCAGATTTCTGTCGCCTTCAGTCGCCATTGCAAGCATCTTCTCCACTACGCTCTTGACTCGCTCTTTAACTCAAAACTCTATTACAACATCAGCCCGCGTCATTCAAGGACACGACCAAATTAGCCCAAGCTTGCCTCATCAAGCTGCAACTCAGAAGCTATGCCCCACAATCGAAGGAATTCGATGTTAAATCCGGACGGCCAGGCAATTTTGAATTTGTTCGATGAGTGGGCCAGGGAATATGAGAAGAAGATAGAGGCGATTCACGGTATGGACTGGGGCTGAGAAGATTGGGCACAAGGAGACCTTGCATTCTACATGAGCGAGAAATTGGGGACCGATAATGTGAAACGCTAACACTACTATGGGGGTACGAATGGAATCCGCACAGATGTTGTTGTTAAGAACGACGAAGGCAAATATGTCCACTTCTTCGAGCTGAAGTGCAAGTCTGCGAAAGCTAGAATTGACGACTTCAGCAAGGATTGTTACGATGATTACAACAAGCTCCAGGCGAATCACAAGAAGAGCAAATTTAAAGACGCTAGGGCATGGGTGGTTGGCTTCTATATCGCTCAACAAAAAATGCATGCAAATTGGACCCATCAGGGTCATGGTGGAGTTCAGTTCTTCTGCAGAACTTGGGCATAGGAGTATACAAACATGATTTAATGGGCAGGTCATTCCATGCTCGCAGATGATCCAAGAAAGCTGACAGGTGAAGACAGGGGACACGTAGATTCGATTGATATAAACGAATCATTGCCGTGCGACTGAATCCTTGGTTTGATTCTGTGTTTATTCCCTCAGATTATGGCATGGATCCTTGACACATTCGTCTACAGGGAGAGCTCCAATCGAATTGACCGCAAAACGAAGTGAGACACAAAAGTTCGTTTCATAGCCTTCCATGGCTGGATGCTTACTCCCAAATATGTGTAAATACAGATCACTGAAGCTGATCTCAAGTAAATCTATGGAGTCCATGCATTATATGAAGACATCGCTTCTGATTCAAGTAGTTCAATGCTTGCTAGATATTTGCATCGTGACTTCTCAGGCTATAGATATCAAATTACACTTGGAGTATATGGTCCTTGCTGACCAAAACCTCAAAGCCCGTGGCCAAAAGCCTGTCGCTGCTTTCCATTTTGTTTGTATTGGACGTTGATAGACCTTATAGTGGTCTTAGGGTGAACACAACATAGATATTGTCAGGCGCAGGAAAATCAGATTGACCGCTCTGAAGATCTTTGAAGCCTCCTTTAGGAGGTGTGTCTGATGTCTTCTGGAAAAGAATACAATGTCCGCCATTCGAATGCTGATAGCAGATTCCAAGGTTGTAGACCGCCCATTGCTGGCATTGCTGGAGGCAGAATGCATTGGTATCTCCCTGATATTGTACCTCTTGGTACCTGCATAGAAGTCAGAGCTGTGGTATAATGGGCGGAACACGGACTTACGCGAATTCCTTTTTCGTATCTTTCAGCATCTGCACTATCTGGGAATTTGGGATCCCGGTCTCTCCCGGAGAAGGTTGCATTGTCTCAATCTTGTTCAGAAAGTCGTCCAAACTCATATTCATGAGAAAAGCCATGGTAACGAAGACGCAATTATTCTTAAGATCGGAGGGATTGGTTGTTGGACCTGGATAGGTTTTGAACAATGTATCAAGCTCTGCGAAGAGCGACGAGTCTGAAGTTGCCATTCTGTGCCAAAAGAGCTGGAGCTTTCTCTGATACCTGGAAAAAATTTCAGATCAGATAGGGGTGGCCCGATGGTTTAATGCAGGATTCATCGACAATAAAGCCAAAAGGCAAAGCGCGCGATCATTTAAATGCTATCATCATAGCCACGCCACGAAAGATGATCAGATGTTTGGAACTTGGAAATGACAGCACCGGCTTTTCATTATGGTACCCTATGAGCATCAACAGATCTAGACCTGTCTTCGAGGTGAGTAGGCTTGCGCTGGAGACAGCCTATCATCTTGAGACAGACCAGGATTGCGAACGGCGATTTCCTAGATTGTGAGGTCATTGGGTCTAGATCTGCGTTCTCGATTTATACTGGTCTACACATAGTATTCCTGTGGACCCATAATCGAGAGTCTTACTAGCGAACTAGCCATTCAAAACCTTGAACAGGCAAGAAGATGGGATTTGGCTTCCCCATCCCATGTGGAAACATCCTAGTGCTAATAAAAGTCCGCCGCATCAGTGCCCACTGGATTGGGCAGTAAGTTCGATTGCCACAAGCTGGTGTGGGATTCCGGTAGACCTTTGAGATCACTTGATTGGTTATATTCGGGCCACTTCACCAAGGTCGGCACACCATTTTCCATCCTCTGCCTCATGATAGGCCCTTAGGTTAGAATCCATAATTTATCTAGATTGTCATTCGCTATCGCTTCGAATCCTTGCAACTGAGCTGCACGGTTTGCAATAGAGCATGCCGATGTAGAAATTATGGATTAGGCATTCTCGCTCTCTTTGACCGGATCCAGATTCTGAGCTCGGCTGGTAGAGGCATAGCAATGTCCATGTTGGGATTGAGAAAGGCGGATCGTACCATCGATAAATGTGGACGGGCCGAAATGGGAAATGACCTGCAGCAATCTGTGGCTGGCTGAAGGAAGTCGGATGCGCTGAACCCAACTAAGGAGCAGGAGACTTGCAACTCTGACCATAGTCACTTTGACTGTTCGTCAGACCAGACAAGGCTTCGAGTGGAAGAGTTTGGTATACTTCTCACAATTTAAACAATTAGGATTTAATAACGGTTCTCGTATCTCGTTAGGGCATTCATGAACAAGTAAGTAGGTAAGGTAGACTTATTTGTTTAGCGCCCAGGTTGACGTAACCTTAATCGAGAGGCTTGCTAGCCAAACCTGCTAGGTACTACTTGTCATTGTTAGCGCTACATATCCACCCAAAATGGACAGGATCTGCCGTCATCCAAGACCAAAAGTAAAAGCTAGCCTCGAGAAGCTCGGCTTGAGCTTGTTCGACTCAAGCGGGGCCGACAATCTCAATAATACTTCAGCACCTCATTTCTTGGCTTCAATGTGGGGGCCTTTTTCCCTTGCCTCTTCTTTGCCTTGAGAAGATGTGGTGGACTCAAGACTTGGCGCAATCATAGAGGGAATTTAAAGCGACATGAGTCCCATTTGGAGAAAGCTATTCTTTGGTTTGTTGCCAGCAAACCATAGAGATTCGACGTTTCTTACCTACGTGATCTGGAGTCCATCATATTGGACAAAGCACCTTTACTCAACAGTTCACTAGATTCTCTTCAAAGACCTCGGAACATTATGCCTGAGCTTCGGCTCTTACAGTATGCCTCGGCAAAGACAGGTGATAGTAGTGGCAGCGAGCCAAGAATTATCAGCAGGCAGTTACTCAGCGCTGGAACACTCGAGACGCTTGTGTCAACCCAGGGGTGTAAAATGATCTGGAACTTGCCGCTCTCAGCCCTTCAGAGGAAAATGTACGGGACCCCAAGGCCTTTGTGCAGCCTAATGTGGCATTAGTGGAGAGCTTGGACGCTTTTGTCTTCCGCCGGACGTCGTTGTCATTGACAACGTTCTCGAGATTACTTTGTACGACTACCTCAACAAATCACTCGAAAGTGGCTTTAAGCTAGAAGACAGAGAGGCCAATTATGATGTCTATTGGGTTGAGGGAAAGGGTGAAGGCAGTCGAGGCTCAAAAGCCAGCAGGTGTGTTAAACAATGCCTCTTGTCAAAATAGGTTATTTGTCGAGATACATGCACCCTCTTGCCTGGGCTTTCACTGACCATTTTAGTCATGATGGACCGATGAAAGAAAACGATTGGGATTACGTCTTTCAAGCTAACGCGATCTTAACATGCTCTTTCATAGACCCCAAGAGCCAAACGTTCAAAAAGGCTCCTTTTGCAGGTACGACCTATGGGGAGAAGGAATTGAGAACGCTCTGCTGACCATTGCAAGCCTTTAGGATCCGGGATTCAAGCGAAGAGGAAGCTGAGCTGCCGCTACCACAGGATGACGAAAAGGCAAAAATCCCAACATGGCGCCTGTCCAGTGAGCCAGCCCGCACATACATATTGGACGTCCAGAATGAGATCGAGAAGTCTGCCACAGAGAGCTCGCACTCGAAAGATTCCATTAACGTTGGATTGTAGGTATTCTTCTAAAGTATGTATCTTGCACAAGGCGTTCTAAAGTTCTGCAGATCTGGCTCCTACAAGAAGCTCACTGGAGAATTGAAATTCGGCAGAGATACAGAGCGTTCGTTTTCGTCAACAAGCACATTTTTGCAAAAAGGGAAATTCAAGTTGATTGTTCATAAGGTAAGTAAGTTGTCTGCCTATCATTCTTACCTTGGACTTATCCATTAGATTCCAACATGTGAAATCAGCCTCCATAAGGGCAACAGCCGCCTCTCGGAGGGTTGCCATCAGGCGTTACTGCGATTACGGGCTTACAGGCGGTTTGAAGACCTTCTGAGATTCTTTGATCAGTACGGTAAGAACTCTCATCTTCATTATTGGAAGCATGCAATGACGTTCTTGCAAGGGACTATCTACGCCAAGAGGGTTGTCCTTGGTGGTAGGCTCATTTCTAGTCAACGGCAATCGGAGCTATCGACTGGCACTAGCATCAGCAATGAAGAGACTTTCAAGAAAAACGCAAGCTCATCCCTTGGAATTTTGGGAAACTCCATTGACGGAGGCTGGTCAAATGAGCATGGCTCAAGTAGTAAGAGCGAAAAGAAAGAGAAAACCTCACAGGAACTTATTGACTGGACTGCTTATGGTGGCAGCAAGAACTATACGTCTGAGTAAGACGACCAAAAACATCGCTTATAAACATGCAATGCTGATAGTTCGCTTTGTTTCTAGCCCTGATAAATGGCGTGAGTCTCTAAACAAATATCGAACTTGGGAAATCGTAGACGTAAGTACAAGGAGCGGAGATATACAATCGTTCAGTCTATCGCTGACTTAAAATGCAGAACAAAGAGATAGAACCCATACAAAACTTCATTGGAAGTCTGCCAGGGTGGGATGACGTCCCAGAGCTCTTCGAGAATGTTCTACGCGTCGGGCTCTATGACCTTGAGTCTATATGGCTGTGTCAAGGACCAAATGTCACATCTCCAGCCAATACGGATGATGCTCCTCTTCCAGTACAGAGCGAGTTTCATCCCCTCGGCGCTTGCGTAGACACTCTAAGCGGAAATATTAGAAACAACTCTCCGTTTGAGGAATTACCTCCGAAGGAAAATACCCCGGGCGCAACAGTTGTGAAAGGCGGTATCTCATGGCGGGTACTGGACTCCGCTTCAGACGTGCTTGATCAGATCGTCTCGCTGACCCCGATGGGCACAAGTCTTGGAACTAACTTTCGTTGCGTTCCACGCTACTTCTACAATTTGACCATGGCTCCTAAAACTATCACCGTAGTTTTGCAATGGTCGACTGATACAGTCCGGTTTGGCAAAGCGCTTGATCCAAGTGTTAACCTTTCGGAGCAAGCTGGCAGTTTGAACAATGAACTTGTCGAAAAGCTTATCAAGGCTTTCGAGGATTGGAAAGCTGACCTTGACCTTACAAAGCCAGAGTTACGTACACAATGGGCCACTCAAGCAATGCAGGTGGATACATGTCTTACTGGTCTTGTCGATGAAGGGAAGAAGAACCCTGATGCTTCTCTGTATATCCGCATCCTAAAGTTGCAATCATCTTTCAAAGCCAAGCTGATCTACGTTCAGAGCTTATTCAGTGGGACCTCGCCAACTCCTGAGACCTTGGAGCTTCTCAAGATCACGAGTCTTCCTGAGATGGCAGAGAACGTCCGTAATGTGCTCGATGGCGTCCAGCGGACACCCGCCCGCTTTAGGATCACGGCTGCGGCTTCAGCAGTCTTGGGTGAAGACAATGCTTCCGTCGGCGCTGGAAGATTTATCAATACCTATGGCCATGCTTTCATTGATTCCTACGCCGAAGCAGGCAAGCTGTCTGCAACCTGGTCTCTGACAGTCGATGGAAAGACCACTGAGAAAGATTGCATGATTGTTCGTGTGCTCATCAACCAGTACTTCGCAGCTGCACGCACTGTGAATGAGGTATGCGAATTCTTCGCATCGGGAATACACTCATACCTTTCGAAGGACGTCGCGGCTGGCGTAGATGCGGACATCAAATTTGACGTCAAGACAACCGTGTTCGGCTATCGAAGCATGACCTCATTGACGCCACGTATCTTGCAGAATCTTGACCCGCGGCAAGCGAAGTACTATTTGACACCCGAAGCACTTGCTCGCAATCGTGTGCAGATGTCTTATCATTTACAGCCATTCCAAGGTCTGCCAACAAGCATAACGAAGGACAGTCGTGAAGAGAAGTCTTTCAAGGCTCTCACCAATCCCCACCCAGATCAAACATTCATTCTCATTTTGCAGGACATACAGCGAAAATTGTTCGTCTTGAACGCATACTCCAAGGTCCCAAACACTATCAAAGACAGTGATCTTTTGGAACTGTGGAGTAAGTTCAATGACTTTCAAGAGTCTACCAACATGGAGACCGATGGAAAGATTAAGGGCGACAAAGCGTTGGCGATGGGGAAGTTCGCAGAAGAGCTGCAGAAGAAAATTTCTGAAGCAGAGAAAATTTTAGCATAGTCGAGTAGCATGGACACGTGAAGCCCTTGTTTGGTCACGTTACTCATACTATATGAGAATAATCAATTGCAATCGTTGAAATCTCTCAGACTGGAATGGCATACCATAGAACTGTAGTCCTAGTCGAAATTGGTGAGACAAGCGATTTGTCAGGTGCTTAAATAGGATTGAACGTGTTGTCCTAAAGTTGAAGAAATAGTAGCTATGAGGGAAGAAAAAGCTAGGATTGCTCAGTGCGAGTCAGGTTAAAAAGATTGGGTAGACTCTCAATCACCTAGACATTATTAGCGTTCGGTTTATATGTCAAGCATGCCGTTCGTAATTATATATGAATGTTTATATTACATTCAGGTCGCCTACCTTCCTATCATAGTAGAGAGTATTGCAATTTGGCAACTCCACTAACCTCCTTTCCATCCTTGAGCTAGTAAGATCCTTCCAGATTATCCGCTAGCGATACTTGAGCTGGCTGAGGTCGCTGTAATCTACACTGCTATCGCACTTTTATCTTTTCAGAGGGTTCGCGATACACGGTGTGCAGGCTCGATTTCTTAGATCGCCATGATAGGTGGTTCCAAGGAGGCTTTGAGTAGTTCATCCTCATCAAAATCATTATTCCTGATTTCCAAGATGAAACATCCAACATACAACATCGAGAAGAGTAGTTCCTACAGAGGCTCTCCCGCTATCTCCAGAGATGATTCTTCAGGATGCGGCGCTAGTCGAGGCTTCTTACATATCCATACCCTCTGCTGACCATGAGAAAACAGACTTTTGAGACTAACAATTGGGATGCAGCCCTTGCAGAATCGATCCTGCAAGTTTCTGTGAAACGGAATCCCAAAAGGCGCATTGAGTTTTTAGGGATCTTCCGATCAGTACAGAGAATGACACGATAAGTCTTGATTTTCAGCGTAGCCACACCCCTAAAAGGGTGCCTAGAAGTAGACAACATCCGCTTGGAGGCCATTAATAAGGGGCTCGCCCCTAAAGCGCCCGCCGAAAAATAAGAATCAGGGCCGAAGATACCAGCATGCTCCAGGGGCCTTGTTTAGAGCTAAGGTTAGGGCTTGTGCTAAAACAATTAGCGCAAGCTATCGGAGAAGAAGCACCTCAGAAGCCGACCAGTCTTAAGGCTGCACCCGGCTGCAGTTCACACGGAACAAAATAAACAGGATAATACTCGACCATTACAGTTGAACGAAGAGAATCTCCAACATTGGTTAATGTGTTAAAACCCTGTAACCTCGAAAGATAAGGCTCAGCGTTGCATTAAGCATACAGATAACCCACTGAGTCCCCGCGATGGTCGTGGATACAGCATATTACGACGCTTTGGGGGTCAAGCCAAATGCGTCAGAACTTGAGATCAAGAAAGCATATCGAAAGCTCGCCATAACAACACATCCAGATAAGAACCCTGGTGACGAGACAGCTCATGCTAGATTCCAGGCTATTGGTGAAGCGTATCAGGTCCTCAGCAATGACGAATTACGGAAGAGATATGATAAATTTGGCAAGGAGGAGGCTGTTCCGGGTGGCGGATTCGAAGATCCAGCGGAGTTCTTCGGTATGATATTTGGAGGAGAGGCTTTCGTAGACCTGATAGGCGAGCTGTCGCTCATGAAAGACCTGACGAAGACCATGGACATCACTGCCAAGCAAATGGAGGAACAAGAAGCTGTTGAGTCTGCTGAAGCTAAGTTGGAGTCAAAGGAAGGCAAAGAGAGTGCGGCAAGTATTCCTTCAGCAGCTACACCACACAAAGCATCCATGTCAGAAGCCTCGACATCCGATCTTAAGCCTCCGATGAGCGATAGCCAATCTTCAACCTCTGGGGCGTCTACACCGAGGCCACGAATGGGTCAGCAAGCCATAATGGCCCAATCTGAGGAAGATGCACGTATGGATGCTGCTGGTCTTACACCCGAGGAAAAGGAGCTGAGGAGGAAGGAGAAGAAGAAAGGCCTATCGAAAGAACAGCGGGAAGAGCTTATGGCCTACGAAGCTGAGCGGAAAAGGATAAGAGACGAGCGCGTCGATACGCTCGCTACTAAGCTGTTGAACCGTATCAGCATATGGACTGAGACAGACAAAGGTCGAGAAGTCACCAAAGCTTTCCAAGAAAAGACGAGGTTAGAAGTTGAGAATTTAAAGATGGAGTCCTTCGGTCTCGAGATCCTCCATGCCATTGGCCTGACTTACATGCAAAAAGCAACATCCTTTCTCAAGTCTCAAAAGTTTCTAGGCATTTCAGGCTTTTTCTCGCGATTAAAGGACAAGGGGACTCTCGCGAAAGATACCTGGAACACCATAAGCACTGCCATTGACGCACAGCTCACGATGGAAGAGATGGCGAAGATGGAGGAGAAGGGCGGAGAGGACTGGACTGATGAGAAGAAGGCCGAATATGAGAAGAGGGTCACAGGCAAGATACTGGCTGCGGCCTGGAAGGGGTCAAGATTCGAGATCCAAAGCGTCCTACGAGATGTGTGTGACAAAATCCTGAACGACAAGAGCGTCAAAATGGAGAAACGGGTAGAGAGAGCACACGCTTTGATCCTGTCTGGCGAAATATATCAAAATGTTCGAGAACTCTATTTGTTGATTTCAATGCAGGAAGCATGCTAATATTTGCTAGGCCCAACGAGATCCTGATGAAGAAGGTGACTACATGGCTTTTGAACAGCTCATGGCCGACGCTGCTATCAAGAAGGACAAGAAAGAGTCAAAGAAGGAAAAGAAAGAAGCGAAAGCGGAAAAGACCACCGTATCGACTTAATACTGCACGGGGAAGTCTGCTTCCAGAGCGAGTACAAGGATTTCGTTATGCCCGAAACGCAAGTATGCCTTTGGATCACGGCCGCCATTCCTTCGTAACCATATCCTTTTTAGATAGCCACCGATAGACTCCTGGGAACACCCGTTCATATGGGCGGAGCCCTTGGACGAAGTTGTAATCAAGCACTATTATACCACCTCCAGACGCCTGAGCCATGCGTCGTCCTTAGACGATCCCATCTCGCCTTTTCGCAGTACAACTCATTCCAGGCCCCCAACACCAACACCCGCATCAACCACCCTCCTTAACTCTCCCATCCGCCTCTCGTAAACCTCCACCAACTCCTCCAACCTCCTCTCCCCCCGTTCATCCTCCCCACCCAGCACCTCCATCCCCTCAATCCTCAACATCATCCCCCCTCCCTCCTCCTCTCCCTCCCCCCTCTCTCCCTCCCCGCCTTCCCCATCTCTATCCCACGTAGGCGCCGCCCCCACCTCCGTACTCGTAACCGCCCAATCAGGACTCATACTTTGCGCCGAGACGACATTCGTGCCTGTAGCATCCATGTCTATGAGGATGAAGCGCTCTTTGATGGGTTTGCCGTGGTTCTCGTCTTCGTTGGCTATGGTTCGTGGCGAGGAGGGCGAGGAGGGGGAGAGGACTCGTAAGGCGGCGGCGGTGATGGGATCACTGTCGGGGATGTCGTCGGTGAATATGTAGTGCACTGTTGGGTGATGCGTGGTGGTGGAGGAAGGGGTTGTGAGGAGGGTGAAGAAGGGCGTGAAGTGAGGTGGGGGGAGGGTGGGTTGGGAGGTATCGGTTGGTTCGTGGGGAGGCTCTTCCTCGTTCGGGGCCGCATTGGAGGGGATGGGTGATGGTAGGAGGGTTTGCGGAAGCGGTGATTGGCGGTTGGATTGGCGGGACGGTGGGGTGGAGGGGAGGGACGACATGCTGTCAACAGCGGTGGTAGATGATGACTACATGTTTTCGGCGAGGCGTAGCAGAAACTTTGGACTTCGAATATGCTTAGCGGTGTAGAGTGGGGTCGCCAAGGCAGTAGCTGAAGGAAAGAACATGGACAATGTTGAGATATATTGACCGAAACGGCCTAGCGCCGGCAAGATGTCCACTTTTGGCAGAGAGTACTGACTGCTGGCATAGGTGTAGGTCCGTATATTATTGCTGCTAATATGACAACAAAACTAGCAAAGAGCTACATTTTAAGGAAGCTTGAGCTCCGTAAGCGGCAATCCGTCTGGTGATTCTACTACTTCTTCGCTCGCTCTAAGGCCGCATTCCTCTCCTTCTCAATCCGCTCATAAGCCTTGGCTACCTCCTTTCTCATCCTCTCGAGTGCCTTCTCCGCCTCTGCGTCTCCATATGTTTGCCTTGCACGATTGATCCTGTGCCTCTCCGAACCCTCCCAACCTTGAACTCTTTCCTTCTCGGCCTTGGCCCAGGCGGCTATCCTTTCCCCATTTTCATGGCTGACTTCGGAGTGTGTTGCTTTCTCCGCACCTAGTACCTTGGAGTGTGTATAGGGAGGCGGGGGATGCTCAAGCATTATTTCCTTGAGATTAGAAGATGCGACTCGAGCAAAGGTCGGTTTAACGTTTTTAAGCAACAATAAGAATATGCTTGTCTGGGTACTTTCCCTAACCAGTGTTTGTTACGATGGAGTGTTGCAAGTTTAAAGACAACCACGACCGGAGTCCTTGAGATTTGAACGAAGATAGACGTAGTGTTTAGGCAGTAACATCAGAGAGCGGCACAGCGGGGCTAGACGCCGATCGACACAGAACCTCTTCCTTACGACTACGGGAAACTTCTAACGGAGTCCCACTTCTGAGGAGGTTTGGCTCTTAGTAGAAGCGATGCCTGTTTTCGACGGATTGTTAAAGCTATGCAGAGGATGGGTATCATAAGGAACAAACGCCAGCCGCTATGCTCAGAAGGCAATGAAGGCCAGCCTACTTGTAAGATCTCTTGGGCTACTCTCCACTCTTCTTCCATTCGAATTCTGTATAGATGTATTAGCTGCCGTTGCTATCTTTAAATTGAGCTAGACCGCCTTACTTTGTCGGCACATCGGGCACAATCCCTTTGATGAGTCTTGCTGGATCCACGTGAGGAGGCAATGCTAGGTACAATAAGTACGTGTCAAAGAAAGTCCCTTGGTAGCAATTATATACCATGTGGAAGGAGTGGCCGCAAGTGCCAATCACTATAATCTCGTTCAGCCCGATAGAGACAACAAGGATCTGGTGACTGAACATACAAAGAGCACAGTCGTCCCCAGGATACTTGCACGTGGGACATGTTCCATCGAACTGCACGCGACAAATTCCACAGACGTCATCTTCAGGCATGTCCCATCGCCAGGACGCTACCGCGTTCCATTCGTTTATAGTGACTTTCATTTTCGGTTCGCAGAATCAGACTTTGTTGCAGTGCCTTTGGCTGGGGCCCGGGCCTAGCGACAGGGGTGGGGTAAGCAACAGACTTGCGAGTCCTATGATGCTCTTCCGCTGTTTGCGAGGGTAGATAGGGAGGGCATTGAGGGGTGGTGTCTACTAAAGTACTGTAGTGATCCATGGTGGCGGATAAGATAAGGAGCTACCCCTGCAAGGCCCCAAGCTTTGAAGCTAACTAAAGTTGTATTCTTGATGCACCTCAAGTAATCGGCAGTCAAGAGAGACAGGCCTGGGATACCCTGAATACATCCCGATCAGGAATTCCTACAAGAGAGCGATCTCCTACCATCAATTGAAATGTCACTACAGGACTAATTATGGCGCTATTGGCACGCACACGACCTCTTGCAGCGCTCTCCACCAAAACCCTCCTTATCTCTCGCTCCTCTAACGTTCGACGCCCACTTCCAATGGCCCAAATACGGAGCGTTTCGTTCAAATCCTACATAGTAACTCCAAAAGAGTTATCAGACGCGCTAGCCAAAAACGTTCAAACTAGGATCTCTACTGCACCACGAGTCATTCCTATCTGCGCATCTTGGTTCCTGCCTAATGACCCACAAGGTCGCACTGGCTCCCAAGTATTCAAAGAACAACGCATACCCTCCGCCCGCTTCTTCGATCTTGACAACGTCAAGGATGATGACTCCCCTTACCCACACATGCTCCCCACCGCGGAGGGATTCGCAAAAGCAATGCAAGAGATGAGGATCAAGAAGGATGACACAGTTGTGATATATGATAGTAAAGAGCTAGGAATATTCAGTGCCCCGCGTGTGGGCTGGACCTTCAGAGTATTTGGTCACCCTTCCGTCCACGTCCTTAATAACTTCAGATTGTGGGTTGAACAGGGTTATCCTACGGAGAGCGGAGAACCAGCAGCAATGGCAAAGGAACAAAGCCGATATGCTGAACCTCAAATCAATCCAGACATGGTCGTTAAATTCGCAGAGGTCAAGCAGATAGCCAAAGATTATGACAAGGCAGACGCAGAGGGCATACAGATTCTCGACGCAAGACCACGAGCGCGGTGGGCTGGTGCGGCCCCAGAACCAAGGCCTGGGTTATCGAGCGGTCACATACCGGGTAGTTATAGCGTTCCGCACTCAGAACTCCTTGATCCTAAGACAGGCGCTTTACTACCTTCGGAAGAGCTGAGGAAAGTCTTCGAAAGTAAGGGACTGGATCCGGAGAAGCCTATCATCAGTAGTTGTGGAACAGGCGTTACGGCGGCGGTCATTGAAACTGCTCTTGGGGAAGCAGATTTCGGGAGGGCTGATGATAGGAGGCTATATGATGGAAGTTGGACGTGAGTGTTTCCTATCAGCATTAACTGTGTAGCAGTACTAATTATGGGTAGCGAGTGGGCTCAGCGAGTCACTGAGCAGGATAATCTCATCCATAAAAAGCCTTGATATGAGTCTAAAGAATGCTCTTTAACGACGACATGACAGAGTGAATTGATCCGGTGGCTCAAGAGAGCCTTGTATGTATACTCATGATACTGATACCCATGAATTCCAGTGGCTTTGGCGTGTGCTAAGTTTACGAATGCCACTCACATAAGCCATGTTACCCCACGCTGTTTCTAATTCACAAATGTACTAGCCGCATAGCATAGATCGCCAGCACCTCAGTACAGAGGGACCAGCTACGCCTGATGCTTAGTAGGGATATATGATCAGTGGAGAGAGCATGTATCTTAGTATGAACAGACGATTGAGAATTTGGGCGAGCGCTTTGCATCTCGAGTATCAAGTATAGTTGACGACAGGATTATCGTAGGGGATCAGTCTTGAAAGAGTAAACCCAGGTCATTTGCCTGAAACTTCGATTTCACGGTTATGAGTGAAGGATGAATGATTAGGTACTAGAGGGTCGCCATTTCGGCAGCGAAATTAGGTTAGATTTTTAGGGCTTCTACCTAAAAAAACCATTTTTTTAAGCCGTAGCTGGCCCTATTCTATTATTCTACCACTTAGGATAGCTACCCCAGCGCTCCTAATAACGCTGCCCCAGCGCTGCTAATAGAGCTACTAATAATACTGCCCCAATGCCCCTAATAGAGCTGCCCCAGTGCCCCTAATAGAGCTGTTCCAGCGCTGGCCAATAGAGCTGTTCCACCGCTATCAATAACGCTGCCCCAGCGCTGGCTAATAGAGCTATTCCAGCGCCGGCTAATAGAGCTGTTTCAGCGCTGGCCAATAGAGCTGTTCTAGTACTATTGCAGAGCTGTTCCACCGCTGGCCAATAGAGCTGTTCTAGTGCTGTTGCAAAGCTGTTGATGGCCCAAGATTTTTGATGGTTGAGTCACGTGAGGAGTCATTCTTGGCGACACCTGAGAGCCAATCATTCGGGCAAACCTTAAACTTGTGCAATACTATATAGATTGGCTGGTAGCCGGGAATGATACGCGTAGGTCGGCATCTGTATTAATGAAGGACTCGCCAAGCTCGGAAATCTATATAAAGTTTAGCTTACCCGCACGCCAACTCTTCATTCATGTGCGACTCCGCCTTACACATTCTATCTTCACATGCTACTTCCACCCTTCCGACATTCACTTGTTCGCTTACTGGAAGAAGCTCCCATATGTTCGAAGGGAATCGCCATACAAGCCTCTTGAGAAATCGAGAGGCTGCTCGATACAGACAAAATGTATGATAGCGCACAGTCTCAAGAAATACAAACTTCAGGTACGGTATTACCACCACCGGCCTTAGTCAGGAACCGGTACAACAACCTCTCATGAGTCTCGCACTGACTCTTCATCTGTTCAGGTCCTCTGGCTGGGCCTACTTCAACTATGATGCCGTCTCGATGAGCCCGGCAATACATCTGAAACTTTGCTCCTGTTATCGAAATGGAAACCCCAATCTGCGTCGTAGACGCCAAAACACTCGTCGACCGTATTCAAGACGTTAAGCGCTGGATATACAACGGTCAATTACACCTTGTTGTGCCTTCGAGCAGTAAGATCTCACTTTATCCATTACCTTTCCCACCCAGTTAACATTTGCTGTACAGCATTCGAAGCAGTCGAACAGCTCTACCAAAAATCGATAGAGGTCAAGCCGACACCACAGGAACCTCATCGGCCAAAGTCCATAGGCAAGCCGACAAGAAAGGAATATCCTGCCTTCGACATAAACCCTCGTGTTGCCAGGGCCTTTCTTACTAGGCTGAAGGCTTGGAAGGAGGATGATGCTGTTCTTGAGCAGCGGGAATTCATACGCGAGAATGAGAACCATGACGCTGTTGAGTTTCAAGGACCGAGCGAACAGTATACGCCGTGGAAAGACATAGAGATTGAGGAGGAAGTGCCAGAGCCTGTTATTGACCGGCCAACAACTTGGGCAGAGGCCCTACGGAGGAAGCAAAATCTGGCCAACGGGATATCCGATTCTTCGGAATCACCGAAAGGTCAGTAACGGCACCTCTCTTGTTTTTCTCGATACTGATCATCAACGTTCAGGTCCTGTGAAGCCAAAGTTGGTTGCACGAGCGCCGGGAAGCGATTCATCTCCATGGAAGATGAAAAAAGACGCCCCAAAGGTTTCTGCTAAAGACGTCCCGGGAGCATTGCGGCCGTTAATGAGTTGCGCTCTTTGGCGTCTGCATGAAAGCATACACCGTAACGACGCAAATCAGCTGTTCCTTTTCACCGATCAGCCCGAGATATGCTTTGTAGCTCAGAAGCTCAATATAGTTGTTCGATCCACTGCAGAGCTTAAGGCTCTCGTGGCCAGCAAGGCCAACAAGTCCGATACTGCCACCTTCGGGGATCTGGAAAGAGAGTTTGGGCCACAAAGGCAAGATGAGAAGACCGAAATCATTGAGCTTAGTGAAGAGGAAAGAGTTGTCGAGGAAGGAGATGATAGTTTGATAAAGCCAATCGAAATTGCCAATGAACCAATGCCCAGGGAAGACTCTGGAAGAGTCAACGATAGCCAACCGATCGGTGGGGATCATCAAATAACTTTGGAGCATCACAAACAAGAGACGCCATACCAAGATTCTGGGAAAGAGAATTCCTCTCCAGCGAAAGGGAGCACTGATGGCAGCCCGCCGGCGGAGAACATGGCTGGCGCATCCGCGGTCACTCTGGTCGAAAGTGAAGTTCCTAAGGTTTCTGCATGGAGCAAGCCGTTGGCCGACCTCGTGACCAAGACGAAGCGCGATAGTACCGAGAAGCCCTTTGAAGGTGCTCAGGAAATTAGCGCGGCCAATTTGAGTGAAGTCAATCGCCCATATTCTGGGAGCGCATCAGAGCGTGAAGATCAGAAAGTCGCAAAAACTCCACTACAGTCATTCTCTCCGGCAATTACATCTTCACAGGAGGAAACTGCAAGCTCAGTCCAACTAGAAACGGGCGCATACATCGCTAATCACGCTATTTTTCTACCTAACCCATCGCAAACACCATCGACCCAGGCCACACAAGATCCTGAAGATAGTGACGAGGAAGAGATTGTGTTCAAACCGCAGCCAAAGCGCTACTCGGCCCAGAAGAAGCCCGCACAGCAAAATTCAAGACCATCGACCCCCAAGTCTCAGCCACCACAGAACCCTGAGGAGCGAAGTCCGCAAGTATCCACGCTTACGTCTCAACCGAAACTGAAGCCTGCCAGCCATGGTCGGAATCCCATGGTTATCGGTCATGGGCATCCCCAACCTAAAGGCTCACCCACAGTAATTGATCCTGACGCTTTCGGGCGAAACTTCGTTGTTAACACCAATCCGAGCCCTCGTACATTAAACAATACCCAAGCTCATCACTACCCACGCCCTCGTTCTTCACATGGTCCGTCGCCCCAAGTTCCGCGCAGCGCCCGTCGACACGAGCCGCGATTAAGCCCACCGCGCAGTTATCAGGAACCTGCTCCACGCGACTTTCCAATTCCTGAGCCGAAAGCTGAGCCAGTACCGCATACGAGCCCACGTCGCACATCCAGGGTTATGGAACCGGAAAAAGCAGCTCCAAGAGATGCTCAAATAAAGGCACCAGGCCCAGACGTAAATGCTTCACTGCCAGCGCCTAAACCATTTGAGGCCAATGGATTTGCTCCTCGACCTCCGAGCGCAAACATTCGCTTGGCAAACGCACGGCCTATTCCGAGTATGAACAGGTCTAGGGACTACCGGTCTGCAGACTTTGGACCTCCCTCTCAAAAGTCTCAGTCCGAGGTCAAGCCTGAGGCGTCAGTACCTGGCCCAAAGATTGTTGACACCACAGAATTTGTCCCTCGCTCAGCAATGACAACGCCCCTGTACAAGCCTCGAGCGCCCGAGCCTGATTATATCGAGCCTAGAGCCTCTATGCCGGAGGTGGAGTATGTCCTAAAGTCGGGTACAACTAGAGCATCAGCACGTGGCAGAGGCAGGCTGTGGACGCCTTCTTAGAATCTCATGGCGAGCAACGGTACACCTCATTCGCGTAACTCTGAGTGATAATGGATCTTTCAATCTCGACCCATTGGGGTATTTCTCACAACAGCTGTGAATCCAAAATGCCGAGTCATGCTTCAGAGATGAGGCCGGATCGTAGGCGGTAGCTAGTTTATACGGACGGGCATTGAAAAAGATTTACGCAAAGCACGATTTGGAACATCCAGGACCAAGCACCACAGGTAGCACCAGCCAGAGATACACTTGGTGGAGTCAAAACTTTGCAAGGAAAGGGGACGGAGAGAACTCAGTAGTCGTGGTAACGGGGTTATCAGGGGAGTCTAGATTGTCGGAAACCGGTCTCATTATATACATGCGCGGTGCTTTGATGGATAACATTAGTATGCGAATCAGATTGAAAAATGCGAATAGTCAGTCTAGAAGGAATGAAAAGTTTTGATTTTCCCTATATTAGTTGCACAAGATTTACATGAGTAGCAATGTCCAGGATCCCTCTTTAAAACTCACTCGCCCAGTTAACATTATCATATAAAATGGGCTATAATTCTCCTTCATGTCCCTCTGCAGTCCGGAAGCCCCACGAATCGAATAACAGGATGATATCCCCGGCTCAGCATTCGCACACTTCTCATACGGCTTTGAAGCATTAAATGACGAGGTTATCTTTTTCGAAGGGGCCGCACCGGAAATTTTCCATTAGCCTCTGAGAATCTTAGGAGTTCAGATAGGTTCATATCAAATACTAAGGACCTATGAATGGGATATACGATAAGAATAATTGGGGGGATCAAAACGGCCTGTGTATATACATAGATGGATATTTGTCCACTCGGCCAAGCTACTTTGTCACATTTTCTTCGTGTATAGTAAAGCTTCTATCATCCCGTTGAACAAATATAAGATCACAATATCATTGATTCCAAGGTAATGAAAAATGGTCTCGTCGAGATGAGTCCCAAGACCCTGAGCGCCGAGAACCAATAGCCTCCCCGTTCCGAGCCGCCCATGGATGGCCCCGCGCGGTGGCTGGAAAGATTAAAGGGAGCCTCTCCCCCACGAAACAGGGTAAACTCCAATTTACATTCATACCACTCACTGCCATCATCTCAGTATGCATATGTGACGACTACTCCCCCAGGCCTACCCTGCTATCTTATAATAGTCTGTCGAGAAGAAATTATCCTGTTTTATGAAGGTAGAGCTTTTCTAAATTAGGTAACACTCCGTGCCAGATCGCCAATCGGAGCCAAGAAATGCGCAAACGTGTGTTCTTGGTGCGGGTTTCGGGCTTCCTGTTTTGAGTAGAGCCGCGTGTAAGTGAGAGGGTGATCATCGGTAGAGTGCTTGTGGATAGGTGAGGGGGTCGTTGTGATGGGGTGCTTGTGATGAGGGATGGGATGATGGTCAAACATGTGGTGGGTTTCTAAGTCGTCTTTGGTGGCTTTGGGGTGCTTTTAGTATGCAAAGTCATGCGCGCAAAGGGTACCGGGTATATAGGTAACCAGCAATGGGGAATGTTTTTCTTGAATTCCTCGCTTTTATTTTTGGATTAGAAGAACACATATACGCAGGCGTATGAATCAGTAATTATAATATCGTTTTCAAGTACATTATCTTTTTGGGCATACTTTTCAGTCTTCAGCAATTATTATGCGTTCCATAACCACCGTTCTATCGCTGCTCTGCTTCCTCTACACCATCCCAATCTCAGCACAAACAGCCTGCAACGGCCACCCCGAGCTCTGCACCCGCCAATACTCCAACATCACCTCCATCGGAACCCACGACTCCGCCTTCGTCGGCCTCCTCCCTACGGATAACCAAGACGTCTCCGTACCCGACCAACTCAACGCCGGCATCCGCTTTCTCCAAGCCCAAACCCACAAAAACCTCTTCGGCACCCTCGAGCTCTGCCACACCTCCTGCCTCGAAGAAGATGCCGGCCCCTTATCCTCCTATCTCTCCACCGTAAAAACCTGGCTCGACGCCAACCCCAACGAAGTCGTAACGATCCTCCTCGTAAACGGCGACAACGTCGATATAAGCATGTTCGACGACGCATATACATCCAGCGGCCTGAAAACCTACGCTTACACGCCCCCTACTTCCCCCCTGACCCTCTCCGCCTGGCCCACCCTTCAAGAAATGATTTCTGCGGGAACCCGCCTCGTAGCTTTCCTCGACGCTGGCGCGGCTCCCTCAGTCCCGTACATCCTCGATGAATTCACATACTTCTTCGAAACGCCCTACGACACGACGGATCCCACTTTCCCGGAATGCACCATCGATCGTCCACCCGGTGTTACCACCGCTGACGGGCGTATGTACATTGTGAATCATTTTCTGGACCTAGATCTCGGAGGAATTGATATACCAGATAATGCGGCGGATAATACTACAAATGCGGCGACCGGGGTGGGGAGTATTGGTGCGCAGGCGGACATTTGTATTGGATTATATGGACGGGCGCCGTGGGGGGTGTTGGTGGATTATTTCGATCATGGGGATGTGTTTACTGCGCAGAATGCGCTTAATGGATTGTCGTAGACTGCTGTGGGTTTTACTGTTGGTTGTTATGTAAGGTGTTGGATTTCTAGAGAGAGGGAATGAGTTTCTTGCGGCATGTAATCAGCGACGTTAAGTTTTTCTTGAGCTTGTGTGGGTAAGCGGGGTTACCCGCATATCCTGCATCGGTCTGAGCCATTATCGAAGTGGGCATATGAAGAATAGGAGTGTATTAGTTTTGGATGGCCCCTCCGTGAGAGAGGTAAGTGGGGCGAGAAAGCGAATGGCTCGACCTTCTTACGCATGTATAAGCTCGCCTAGACCTCTTTACCTTTTCAAATATCGAGCTTATTCCCTTGAAGCAGGCGACCCCGCAAGAGCATCATGCCTTACAACATTCTGATCCCACGCCTGCCACGCTTCGTATCATCCTCTTGCCCGATCCTATGTGCATGCTGACGTTCCACGACGTGAAAAGGCCTTAGGAAGTTGTAGTATGATTCGCCAAGTACCGCTCCGCAGCTTTCCTGGCCTCTGGCACCGTAGGTACACCTAGCCTTTGATCTATTGTGCATTCTATTGCAGAATTGGAAAAACTCAGCCTTATGCGTGCCGGCCTCTGCATGGCAATCTTACTGACCCTCTTATAAGATCACGCTTCGGAGTATAAGAACGACAATTCAGCTTGCGGTACGGAGTCCTGTCTGGACTCAGGAGTCTCCATTAGCTCTAGAAGTAGATTTGGTGGGAAGTTGCATGACATCGAAACCCCTTACGCGGGTCTCTGGAAAGCTTGAAAGAATGATTCCAAATTATCTCTTCAGAGTCATCATTTGAGCATGCGGCTACGATACTCCCAATAGACAACAGCGCCGTCTACATCTCAAAGATAGACTTGCTGAAGATGCAGTTTCTTATTCCTTTCCCCTTCCTTGATATCCTTGAGAGAGACAAGGATATTTGGACAACAGCACCTGGGTCTTTTATTTCACGATATCACCGAGCAAATTAAATTGCTAAAATGGATTTGATCTACTTATAGATGGATATTGCCTTTGGATAGTGTGCCTGCTGATCCGGCCACATCGATGCATTTTGCTATGTTTCGTTAAAGAGAAAGGAGAGTAGCTAGATAATTCTGAGGCTTCATTGACTTTATGGTTCATCAACATATGAAACCGTCCACTCATAATCAAACAGTGTATACCCTTATGATTTTATGGGCCGGATAGAGCTGCAGAATATGAATGCCAGGTGTGTTTGCCTCCCGCGAGAAGTCATTTATATTAGTTGCGCGGCACAACCCGCTAGCGTCTTCCCTTTTTCAATCAATCCACGCTACTATCGGCTTGCTATCGAGCTGATATTGAATGATGGGACGCCTGGACGCCTGAAAAGATATTTCTACGCCAGGTGCAGGCCCGCCTCCCACTATTTAATGCTACATCAGAGAGACCTGTAGATAAAAAGACCTGATAATGGGACTCAGCCTCAACGCTACCTTGTTGCTTGTTCTTGCTATCGTATCAGCTGCTTTGTATGCACTGGACTACTTCTACGTTCCAAAGCAGCTTCCGAACGAACCTCCTCTTGTCGATCAGTCTATACCATATATTGGGCATATCATTGGACTTCTTCGACATGGCACCCGTTACTATCAGATCATTAGGTATATTATTTCGGCCATAGAAAAGTTCTTTGCTGAACATATATGCTTTGTTAGTGCTAATTGCAATCTTCCCATCTACACACTGAAAATGTTGAACATGAAAGTTTACGTCGTCACATCTCCTACCCTAGTCAACGCTGTCAATCGAAACTCTAGAAAGTTAGCTTTCAACCCTTTTGTTGCCAAGCTGGGGAAACGTATGACAGGCCATGATGAAGCTACCGGTCAGATTGTGCAGCATAATCTGAACGGCGAGAATGGTCCTGGCTATGTTATTGAGGTTCATGACGAGACTGTTACTTCTCTCGCGCCAGGCAAGGGTCTCGAAGGAATGACCCAAGCTATGCTGACACAAGTCTCACCCTATCTGGATGCACTCGCAAATGATGGGGAAGTCAACCTCTTTGAGTGGACCCGCAACATGGTCACCATGTGCAGTACTAGAGCTGTATATGGACCTGATAATCCTTTCAACCGGGACAGAACATATATAACTTCTTTCTGGTAAGCTCTTTGTAGTCAAAAGGCGGCTTGCGAATCCGCCTCTGGCATAAGTTTGACATCAAGTCTAGGGAGTACGACCAAGATCTCAACCTCCTCATTGCAGGTATCGTACCAAGCATCCTGGCGCCAAAGGGCTATCGTGCTCGTAACAAACTCGCACGTGCCTTCCAAGAGTATTTCGAGAACTATGATCCGGCACGGTCTCAAAGCTCTGCTATGACGCAGGCCCGCTACACCAATGCTACACGGCATGGTATATCAACTTTGAACCAGGGCCGTCTCGAAGTGGCAACGCTCATAGGCATACTCGCAAACACAATCCCGACCATTTTCTTCCTGCTGGTCCACATATATCATGATCCAGATTTAATCTCCGACATCCGTAGAGAGCTGGCAAGTCAGGGTCTGCTAGGGACGCCGGAGGAGATGGCCCAAAACCCCAAGCTCCTTTCGATGCCAGAATCCTGTCCGATACTCCACTCCACCTTCCAAGAACTACTTCGCGTCCACGCACTAGGCATCAGTGCACGTTTAGTCCTTGAAGATGTCATGCTAGACGATAGATTCCTCCTCCAGAAAGGAATGATAGTCCAGATGCCGATGGCAGTCATGCATAACGACAGCGCCGCCTGGGGTGAAGACGTCACTGAGTTCCAGCCAAGACGCTTCCTAAAGCAAAAGGATTCTGGCAGCACGTACAGAAAGAACCTTACAGCCTACCGACCCTTTGGTGGAGGCGCCTCGCTTTGCCCAGGGCGGCATTTTGTAACGCTGGAGACGATGGCTTTGGTGGCTTGTATGGTGTCGAGGTTTGATCTGCGTTCGGTGAAAGGACAGTGGACTATTCCGCGGCAGAAGCAGGAGAGCTTGGCTACGAATGTGTTCCCACCTGCAAAAGATATTAGAGTCAAAGTCACATTGAGAAGTAATCCTTGAGTAGTTTTAGAGCAGTAAGAGTACCAATAAAGGTCCGTTTTCTGCACATATCCGAAAGACCGTTTCAGACTCCGAATGCCCAGGGAAACCGTTCGCATTGCATTTACGGCAGTGAATTTCTATTCTTTTATTGTTAAGGTCTACCCCAAGGTAATTGGCGTTTTTAAGAGAGCCATGTGCACGATCAAATGATGCCAGTCATTGACCAGAACTGCTTTGTGTTCAATGTCGTAGGGTAAGAAAATTAAAAGTGGTCGAAAATATATCACGCTTAGTCAAAACGAGCATCCCTGGCTTCGAGCGTATACCACTTTCTAAATTGTCGAACGCGTGTTGGAGTAGTATATCTAGTGTCTCTTGCTCTATGCGTCGGCTCCAAATATTTCCTTCACCAGTGCCTTTTTATTTACTGTATGTGGAATTAGTATCGATAGGACCTCAGAGCATAGGCAGCCACTTACTTTTGCCCATGGCATTCTTAGGTATTTCCTCTACAGTTTTTAACTCCTGTGGGACTTTGTAAGCCACTAGCTTGTCTTTCAAAGCTCTTCGCATGTCGTGAACGCTCCAAGTCTTGCCGCCTTTACCAGTTTGTGCCTGAGCAGGGTTCAGTACAACGACTGCCGCAACCTTCTGGCCCCATTGCTCAGATTTGATTCCGACGACTGCGGCTTCCGAAACTTGGGGCCTGGTATTGCATCAGCTCGATTAGATTGCAAAGACACCAGAAGTAGGAACCCACAGTGACAAAAGCTCCCTTTCAATTTCCAACGCGCTAACCTTCTCTCCGCCGGTCTTGATTATATCAGTGCTTTTCCGTCCCCGGATAAAATACATAGGACCCTTAGCCCATTCCTGCCCGCTCTGACCAGCGCCCTCGACCATACGCCGTGTGGCAACATCTCCAGTCTTGAACCATTTACCTCCTCCGTCATCGGCTTCCACAAACTCTTCTGCTGTCGCCTTCTCATTTCGCCAGTATTCTTCAAACACGGTGGGACCACGAAGCTGGATTTCGCCTTCTTTCTCCTTACCATCTTTGTCCACTTCTTGACCAAGCGGTATTACTTCATTGCTCTCGCTATCGACAAGACGCACCTGAACAGACGGCAGGGGCCATCCTACGCTACCATCGACTCGATCTTTGAAATCCAAGCCACAACTTAACGCCATACCTACCTCGGTCATGCCGTACCGTTCCAATAGCACATTACCACCACTGAGTTCCGTCCATGCTTTTTTGGTAGGCGTAGGCAGAGCTGCTGAGCCTGAAATATTCAGTCTTAGATTTTCTGGCGCTAAGGCCTTTTTTATCGCCTCTTTCGTAGGATCGGGAAGTTTGTCATATGAACTGAGGAAGCGATGGTAGACTGTAGGGACGACCGTTAGGAACGTTATAGGCTCCTTGCCTTTGCCATCGGCCAGAAATGGTGCGGCCAGGCGCTCCCAGACTGCGTCGACATTGAATGGAAATAGAAACTCAATAGTTGAGCCAGCGAAAAGAGGCGTGAGGAGGGCGTTAACCGTTCCATGAATGTGATGCAATGGAAGGACATGGAGTAAATGGTCCCGAGTTGTGTATTCCCAGGCCTTCTGGAGCGATTGGGCCTGCGCCGTGAGGACCCTTTCCGGGAGGAGAACGCCTTTCTGTCATGCTCATTAGTACTAAGTAGCCTTGTCTTGTATGGGCACATACCGGGCGACTCGTGGTTCCTGATGTATACAGCATCATTCCTCCCTTCTTCATGGGAAGAGGCACCAATTGGACCTCGTCATGTCCGCTACCATGTCTTCTCTTCTCTACGATGCTTAGCAATGGCTTTTTC
Source organism: Cladonia squamosa (assembly GCA_947623385.2). Taxonomy (NCBI): domain Eukaryota; kingdom Fungi; phylum Ascomycota; class Lecanoromycetes; order Lecanorales; family Cladoniaceae; genus Cladonia; species Cladonia squamosa. The sequence goes on along the minus strand of OX392372.1, from coordinate 174,025 downwards.
GGTATATGATCCAAGCCTTCTTTTAAAGTCTCCTCTGCTTTCTCCTGAAATTTGCGCGACGATAGGAGTGCTGCTGCCTCGCTGTTTTCAAGTATATAGCGCAGTTCAGTAGCAGGGAAACTAGAGGACATGGGGACAGCGATACTATCACAGGCGAAAATTGATAATAGTGTCACTACATATTGTCAGGAACAATATCCATCCATTGGTATACGTTTAGAGTTCGCACCCACATAGTCATAGCCATTTTCTACAAGAAAGGCCACTCGTTGGCCTCCAATGGACTCTGGAGACGCAGACTTCAATTGCTCGTACAGCTTGACCTTGGCATCCTCGACATCCTTGAGAAGCTCCCCGTATGTGAACCGTCGAGCAGACCTGCAATGTATGATTGCAGTACTATGAGGGTCGTGACTAGCAATTGCCCGGAAGATGGGCAGGTCAGGGAATGTAGAAGCCATTCGTAGGTGTCGTTCTTTGGCACCAATCGTCCAGCGAGGTACTGCTGTGGTTATACGTCTAGCAATTGATGGTTGCAGGATCCTCAAGCCCTGGACAAGCATATCTCTCGGGGTACGAAACCGGACTCGGGCTTGAGCTAGGAAGCAGACAAGCAAGTCCCTGCAGAGTCAGCATGATTGTGCGGAGGAAAGGGATTGGTGGGAAGAGTGCTTGAGATTGGAGTGACGTAGAGAGTAATCTAGTAGAGCTAGGGCTGCTCACGGCTCGTCTCTGCGGCTAGCTCCCCAAAGCGACTCCGAGGGTGTGCCCTAAGCCACCCCTAACAATTGTTGCATAAGGCTCGGAGGTGGCGCCGGGCAAGATGCTTAAGGTCCGCAGCTCCGGGGGCAGATGCAAGGCACTCCTAAATAATCCTTTGCAGGCACGTCTGCTCCATATCAAGACCGTCAATCTGCATATCCATATAACGCTCTAACATATCTGAGCTTGCAGCAAGAGATGCTGCGTCGTGGTGCAATCAAGTTAGCACGACAGATGTCTACAATGTCCACCACGCCGGTAGAAGATGCTATGCGAGTCAAGGCATGGCCGAATCATCAACTTTCGCTACAGTTGGAGGCTAACATAGTGCTAGATCACCGAAGCTCTGAACCCTTCTACCCTCGAGATCTACAACGACTCCCACATGCATGCTCACCACAAAGCCATGCAAGGCAGCGTATCCAAGGAGACACATTTTCGCCTAATTATCACATCTGAGGCGTTCAAGTCGAAAATGCAGCCTGCAAGGCACCGAATGGTCTACGCATTGCTGAAGGACGAATTAGAAAGGGCTGGCGGGATACATGCCTTGCAATTACGCACGAGAACACCTGAGGAAGAAGCAAGACAGCTAGCGAGGGAGACAGTTGAACAGGGTCAACCGAGTGCGGGTGTCGAGAAGTCATAAAGCTCGACTCACTACCATCACCACATTGTCTAGCTTTCGAGCCCCAGGTCTGCTACCCTTATTACATGCTCGGGCATAGGTTGACCAAGTTTCGTGCTGCCAATAACGCAAAGTAGCAGCAGCAAGCATGCTGCCCACCAAACAATTCAAGAAGCTAGGGGAAGAGCCTACCATCTTGCCATATGGCAGAGTGTCAGGACTCGTCGGCCCACTCCAGCTATTTTGCCTCATTGATAGACGAGACAGGTATTCCGGGAAGATAAAGGGTTGGAGCTTCAACGCTGGGTTATATTCCCATCAGGGAATACTTCTCTGACACGGACGGAGACTACGTACGCCTCTTACGTCTTTTGAGAACCTCACATGCAAATCCTTCGACTTGAATCGTGATTGCGCAACCTAGCTTTGAGAAGCACATCCGCCTGCTACTTGTTGATACGGGGCGGGCACATTCAGTGACGTCGAGGAAAGTACTGGAATGGCGCAGCGAGCGTCAGCATGACACTTGTTCAGGATGAGCGTACTCCGTGCGATATTTCATCTATGCCGGTCGAATGGGACCATCTGTAGAAAGGACTTGTATTTAGGTAGAACAATACTTTAACATGAGTTTCTGTTGATTGAGTTGGTATCTATCAAGGCACTGGGCACAGACAAGATCCGACGCCATAAACACATGCTAGAAAACTTGACTAAAATCCCTGTATTGACCCGTAACACCATGATTGTCGCGTAGCTTAAGATCTGGTGTTATGTCACCATCTCCCTCAAACTCGCTGCAGCTCGGCCACAATTCTTGCAATATTAATACTAATAGCGGGCCCGGTACAGCTCCAAATACACTTCACAACAGGCAACATGCCTAGAGAACGCCGAGCAAAAGCTTCTAGCAGTTACAAGCACCACCCCCCTGAGTCCCAGGCGCCTCGGGTCTTAAATCAACACCTTGTCTCGGATTCGATCTCATGTTCCTCGCTCCAGCTTGTTCAAGAGGCAACTTTCTCGCAATAGCTGTGAAAAGATCGCGGACGTTCTCTGATGTTTTCGCTGATGTCTCAAAAAAAAGTAGACCGGCTTCTCTTGCGTATGCTTCCGCGTCCGCGGTTGCAATAGCACGCTTGTCGGGGTGGTCGGCTACCAGATCCGCTTTGTTCCCTGCCAAAGCGATGATAATGTTTTCGTTGGCTTGTCTTTGAAGCTCTTTGACCCATGCCTTGGCCTTGTCTAAAGACGACTTTGAAGAGTTGTTAGCGCCGCTATGACGGTGGGGGAAATGTTTCGTACAGCTTGTGTGATGTCATAGACGACAACGGCGCAATTGGCATTTCTGTAGTACATTGGGGCTAGTGACTTATACCGTTCCTGCCCTGCCGTATCCCATATCTCAAATTTGACTGTGGTGCTGTCGTCGAGGGATATGGTTTGTGTGAGGAAGGCAGCGCCGATGGTGGATTCCCTATAGTCATCGAAATGATCCTGGTATCCGTTAGGTACCAATCCGTATGACAGCATTACATCAATGGTCAGGGAGTAGACTCGGCCGACTAACCTTGACAAATCTTAGAACAAGGGAGCTCTAAGGAAGTATTAGCACCCTAGATGAAGAAAAAAAGGTGCAGCAGTATCACCTTTCCAACCGCTGACTCTCCTATTGAACAAGTCAGTACTTTGACAGCCAAGCTGCCATCTCAGATATGAGCCCAACGTACCGAGTAAGACCAGCTTGAACTGGGCGAAGCGGGCTCCAGGCCGGGTGCCGGTCGATACCCGCGATGTCATGGTATCTTGGAAGAAGCTCAAAGGTCGATGTGAGTCACTTGAGAAGAGCAGGCGGTATCGTAGAGATTTGAAGATAGTGAAAATAGAAACTAGAAACGGAATCTTTTCATATGCAGAGACGTTGATGCCTTTCAGAACTAGCGCCGCGTCAAATGACGATGCCCGTAGGGCTGAACGCACCCGAGCTGCGACAAGCTGTCCAGCTTCCTCTACTAAACACTCCAGCAATCGTCGCTCAACATGATATGATAGCAAGCTTATACCTATTGCAATCCGAATCTCGATTTACTCCCGCTCTCATACCTAGGAACCCTAGATTCAACAGCCGACGATGCGCAGCCTCGTCCCCTTTAGGGACATCAATGTCCATGCTTCCGCCTCTCATTATGCCTTCACCTCACCTTCCTCGCCTACGGCGCAGACACTAGTAGTTGAGCGTCCCTCTGGGGATCTTCGGCTAAATGATGGAGCTCTGTTAGGCGCCAAAAGAGTCTCGAGTATTGCAGGCATACTCGGCATGATTAAGCTTAGATTAGGTGATTAGTTTGCTAGAGGAGTTACTTACTGGGCTAATGTACCCAGATAAATACATAATAGTAATAACGAAAGCACAACCAATGGGCCGTCTCAAGGGCCATATGGTCTACAAAGTTATCTCTACAGAGTTCCTACCCCTCCGAGAACGTTCCCTTCATGACACAGATGAAGACACATACCTAAGCCTACTCAAAAAGCTCTTGAAGAATGGACATATGTATTTTTCATATTCATTTGATATCACAAACAGCTTTCAACGGCAGGCACAATCAGATCCAAACCTACCATTATGGAAGCGCGCAGATGATCGCTTCTTTTGGAACAAGTTCGTGCAGTCGGACTTGATTGATTTTGCTGGCGGTGTAGGGAGTGGATCTGGTCTCCGAGGTGGAGAACAGGCCGGCGCGGATCCTTTCATCCTGCCAGTCATGTTTGGGATGTTAAGGATCACTCAAACTCGCATCAAGGCTACTCCAGTGACATTCACGTTGATCACAAGGCGCTCACGACATCGAGCAGGGACAAGGTACCTTACCCGTGGCATTGATGATCAGGGACATGTAGCGAACTTCAACGAGACGGAACAGATCGTGATACTGAATGATGAGGCCAGAGTCCTGGGAGGTTTTGCCGGTGGACGAGGAATGCAAAATGGTGGAGCTGAAAGCAACGAAAGCTACGAGACTCAGGTCATGTCATACGTCCAGACCAGAGGTAGTGTACCAGTGTATTGGGCAGAAATCAACACGCTACACTACACCCCCAATCTCCAGATTCGAGGCGTCGAAACAGCTGTAGATGCAGCCCGGCAGCATTTCAATGAGCAGCTAGAACTATATGGTGACAATTATCTTGTCAATCTCGTCAATCAGAAGGGTCGAGAAGATCGGGTGAAGAGAGCCTACGAGCAAATGGTGCGAATCTTGGTATCGTCACCAGATGAAGCAACTCAAGCGGATTACGTTACAGATGAGAAAATACACGTGGTAGAGGCAAGCCAGAAGAATCAGAAATATGACCGGCTACATTACATCTACTTCGATTTCCACAACGAGACCAAGGGTCTTCAATGGCACCGTGCGCAACTGTTGCTGGATCAGCTAAAGCAAGGTCTAGTCCAAGGTCAATACTTTCGTGGGGTAGAGATGCCTGCCGATGCACAAGGCCGTTTGGAAGTACGAAATCGGCAGACAGCCGTGGTGAGAACGAATTGTATGGATTGCCTCGATCGAACCAACGTCGTTCAGACCATGATAGCTCGGTGGATTTTGACACGTCAACTAGTTGATGTGGGTGCTTTGAAGCCAGGGGAGTCTGCCGATGATGACAAGACCTTTGAAAGTCTTTTCCGGAATATCTGGGCTGATAATGCTGATGTCGTGTCAAAGTCATACTCGGGGACTGGGGCCTTGAAGACGGATTATACACGTACAGGCGAGAGAACCAGAGCCGGGATGGCCCAAGACTTAAACAATTCGATTACGCGCTACGTTAAGAATAATTTTGGAGACGGCCCACGACAGGATGCTTATGATTTGTTCCTAGGCGCATATCTTCCCTCCACGTCCATCACGGATACCAACTTGATATTCAAGGATCGGAGACCTGTTTTGATCCAAGCCATACCATACCTTCTTGCCGCCAGTCTCTTTTTTGTTATGGTAACCTCATTAACAAGGACCCAACCAGAAACGACTATTTGGCCCTTACGTGTATTTGCCTTCTTGTGGTTGATCATTGGAAGCTGGTGCGCCCATTTCATTTGGACGCATGGCATGCTATACGTAAGCCAAAATTTCTCCTCTCTGTCCAATTGCTGACATAATGCCGCTCTAGGTCAACTGGCCAAAACTGAACACACCTCGGTGGGCCCAGGAAGGCTACCATGAGACGATGGGTAGTGTTCTTAAAGATAAGGTGATTGGAAATTTCGTTCTGGGACATGAGCGCGGCTCAAGCGTTGGCCGTGTCGGTCACATGGAAGAAGGCAAGAAGAGGATACAATAACTCGAATGATTCCGCTTTACGACATCTTCAGTCATCATTGTTGCATGGGACACAGGATTTTCCATGCCATCCGCTTGCGTAAATTCGCAAAGAAACACACCATTACAAATAGAGCAGAAGCAATAAAACAGGCTTCTTTGGCGGCTGGAGTATACCTATTTGATCGGGACTGAAGATTCGGCGAGACCCTACGCGGCAAGGGTAAGCCTCATTAACAAGTTCTTACTAGAAATAGAGTCTGCTGTTACAAACCATAAATTTGCAATTGAGTCAACTGTACGATATTTGGGCAATGGAGCGCTTGAGCTGCTATTTGTTCGACCAACTTGTTCGAGCGTAATCTTGTATGTAAGGTCAGGTAGCAACAATAACCAATAGAGTAATTCAGTATATAGGTGTCTTCATACGTTATCCCACTGGTAGTTCGTGGTTTATAGCTAGCGTTGACGGAGCGAGCGTAGCTTCATCTCTTCGCTCGCTCATCAGTCGTTTTCGTAAGGTAATACTTCTACAGCATTCTAATTGAACATAAGAGACAGTGCCTCCCCTGTTGCTCTTAGCGATCCCATGACATGGCGTGCTCTCATCACATACCCTACAATTCTATCTGCCGTAATAATGGGGAAGCGGGTTGAAGCATTTCCATCGTCGTGGATATCGATCTGACCTTTCAGATGTCGTCCACTTCAGAGCAGTCGAGATCACAGTCGTCCGATGAGCCTTTCCAGCCCGCTCAACGCCCACGGAACGACGTGGTAGTGGATGACGAAGACTTAGATTTAGCCAGCGAGAGCCCCTCCAGTGCCACTAGTCCAGCCGATGCTCTGAGTCCGGAGCCACCCCTTCAGGAAACTAGAAGTGCCTTTCTAGAGGGGAGAAACACCGGCGCTGATGATACGGTCAGCGAAAGAGCCCAAGAAGCCTTAGGCAACGGCCAGGAGCAAGCTCTACCTACCGCCACGCCTCTGCCCTCACGCCTAAACAAATACCGCGGCCCGGCTTCTACATGGCGTAATTGGACTGCTCCGGAGAGAGAGCTGGTTGCTAGTCTCGACCAGTTGACCGCGAAGGATCTCAGTGTGCATCTCTACAATATCTTCAAGTTGAACCAGAAAAGGAGTGCAAAGCATAGATCTCAACTGCCAAAACTAGAGGATGATGATGCTGATATGTACGACGCAGACTCGTGGGTACCGCCTAGGGGCTGGACCGCCTGGCCATTGGCCCCTGAAGCAGTACCGAGAGAACAAGAGGAAAGAAAGTGGGTTGAGGCAATTATTCTTCCTCCACCATACATCGTCAGGCGGAAATTGCCGGGTGATATCTTGAGAGGACTTCTGGAGGCTGAGATTTCGCGGAAAGCGAGGCTCAAGTTTGCCAAACGACCATGGGCAGATATTGATGATGATGGGAACGAGCCTACGAATGTGAAGCCAGTGGTCATGGCAGACGATGAACGGGCAAGCAAGATTCTTAGGCCTACAATACATACCATCTTAGCAAGGCTGGATTCTCTATTAATGGGGCTACATAGTGCTAGAAACGCATCAATGGCCTGCGATGACTCTGGAAACGAATCTCAAAGCCAGACGAGAGTGCGGCCAGGCTCGCAACCTAGTAGTAGGAAGCGAAAGAGGGTGGGGTCTCGAACTGGCGCAGCTACTGCAGCTGGTTCAGAGCGAGCAATGACGGTGTCCGAAACCGACACCAGCTTTGCTAGCAAGAATATATCCAGGTTGAAGGGTAGGACCAACCGGTCCACGTCGTTCTCACGGACTCCTAACAATAGTCAAATTTCTCGACGCAAGTCAAGGCTTGGACTACGTGATTGGAGTGACGTTCTCAGCGTTGCTTCTATGACAGGGTGGGATCCCGCTGTCATTGAGAAGGCTGCTACTCGATGTGCTAGTCTTTTCGGGGAGTGTATTACGTTCAGAACATTGAAGGAAGGGGATGGAGGGCATATCGAACTATGTTATACACCTGGTGCTTCTACGCCTCTGCTCGCCACTAAAACGGAGGGGACAGATCAGAAGGCGAGGAAAGGTACGCTTGGTGGTGTGCACCTCGATGGCTTCTTGGAGCCTATTGAGGGAAAGAAGTCATGGAAGTATCAGAGTAACAGAAGCGGGCGAGGGCCTGGGCGACCACGATCGAAGGACTGAGAATTTGAAGGAAAGCTGCAAAGTAAATTAAAATTGGATCATTCAGAGATCTACAGCACTGTTTTTTCAGGACTGGGAGGGTCTCTAATACGCAAATATAGTAATAGTAAGCTTAACTCTCAAGCATCACTACGCTACCAAGCCCTCATCGAACACTGAAAACTTTGGTCATCCCGAGCTTGGAAAGAGTTCAAAGCTTTGGTTGAACCAGCAAAGTAGCAAATCTATGCTCTACTTATGACGCCATGCTCTGACGCTTCTGGAATGTTATGAACATAATTTAAAGGTGTATCGATTCAGAGCGATAGTTAATCCATAGCTCATAATACCATGTTTGGTCGGATGTATTCCTCACTTGAATATCCTGGTAGACCATGGTCTATTTCTGTACATTGACAGTGGGGGTGCCAAGACCGCAAAGAACATTAAATGTACCTTGGCCCGGTGCCTGATTGCTACCCTATCTTAGTGGCAGCCTCAACGGCTGGAGCCTTATTCCGCCGCTCCTCCTTCTGCACTTCATCGTCATTGTTCCCTTACTCTGACCCTCTGGGAACGATCTACATCAAACTGCGTTCTCCCTACGTGCTCCAATCCAAGTTCCTGCTAGATAGCTACTTAGGCATCCTTCTCCTCACACTCAGCTGGAAAGGCTATACATCATGTCCCCTCAAATGGACCTTGCCGAGCTGCCGGAGGGAATCTTTTCCGTTTTGGATACAGACCTTTACAAGCTCACTATGCAATGTGCTGTCCTTAAGTATCTTCCCAATATCCGTGAGCGCTCAATATTGTCACGGGCAGGACTGTACTGACGAAAACCAGAGGTTACGTATGCATTCACAAACCGGACGCCGCATATGCGGTTGAGCAGGGAAGGCTACCAGTGGATTGAACAGCAGATCAGCAGTACATGGAAACTCCCTAACATGATGGGAACTATACTGACTCGATTGATAGAGCTTGGAAATCTCCAGGTCTCCTTAGAAGAGCTTCTGTACCTCCAGAAAACCTGCACTTATTTCAACGACACCTACCTACGTTTCCTTAGCTCTTTCCGTCTGGATCCTTCAGAAGAAGTCAAAACATCGTGGAAACCGCTCAATGATACTGGGAGCGCTCATGACGTCGGCGATCTACATTTGACTGTCGAAGGGCTGTGGTTACGTACCATTCTCTACGAGATTCCACTACTGGCACTTACAAGCGAAGCCTACTTCAAATTCTGTGATAGAGACTGGAGTCATGATGGGCAAGAAGAGAAGGCATACATCAAGGGCATGAGACTTTTAGAGGAGGGTTGTCTGTTCTCAGAATTTGGTACACGACGGAGGAGAGATTACCACACTCATGATCTAGTCATGCAAGGCCTGACGAGATCAGCCGCCGATGCGAATAAGCGTGGGTGGCAGGGTAAGCTCACCGGGACAAGTAATGTGCATTTTGCTATGAAATATGGTATCCCGCCAGTCGGCACTGTAGCACACGAATGGTTCATGGGTATCGCCTCAATTACGGATGACTATGAACATGCGAACGAGACCGCGCTCAGATACTGGGTTGGCTGCTTTGGAGAAGGTGTTCTTGGGATAGCGCTGACGGATACATTTGGCACGCCGACCTTTCTGAAGGCTTTCCAGAAATCGTTGCCAACAACAAAAGAAGCAGAAATCAACACCGCATCCACACAGCTACCTTCAGCACCCCGTCCAGCGCTGTTAGATTCTGATGGTGTAGTCGACATAAAGTCTTCAGTTAACAACCCCTTACCGGACGGGATAGCGAAGAATGCTAGAACCCACTCGTACGCCCAGACATTCACGGGCGTTCGCCAGGACTCAGGGGATCCTCTAGAATTCGTCAAATTAATGCGTGATTTCTATAAGAGCCAGAATATCAAGGATAAGAAGACGATAGTCTTTTCGGATTCGCTCAATATCGAGCTTTGCCTTAAGTACAAGAAAGCTGCGGAGGAAGCATCCTTCCTTCCAACGTTTGGTATAGGCACATTCTTGACCAGTAAGACTACTAGTTGCCGCTCTTCCACCTCTGCTGACAATGATAGATGATTTCACCCACGTCTCCAATAGCAAGAAGTCTATTCCTTTGAACATCGTTATCAAGCTCTCTTCTGCCTCTGGTCGGCCAGCGGTCAAGATCAGTGACAACGTGGGAAAGAACACCGGTGATTCGGAAACCGTCAATAAAGTGAAAGAGACTCTGGGCTATGTAGAAAAGCAATGGGCAGCGGGCGATGAGAAGACTCGATGGGGTACTGAAGCCTCAGAGGCATCTAGGGTTTCGCTGCAGAGGTGACAAGAGCCTGAATACCCATATAACTATTGTGCTGCCCATTGAGCGCATATGGATGCAGGTAATGATTTAGAATGTCGACACGGCCTAACAAAGAGAATAGAATAGATGTCTGACGCGTCTCCTCGAATTGCATGTGTTGGGTCCAATCTTAACTGACCGGCTGTTCGACTGGCCCTCAAGGACCTGATGGGCAACGCCTATTCATATCTGCATCTTGATCTGGCGGCATTCTGGCAGCGCTACTCGGCTGCATCTGTTGGGCGCCTTTGCGCAAGCCGGACCAGCTGCGATGCGACGCGACGGGACGTTATGCATGCGAAGTGAAAGAAAACCATGAAAAGCTCGTACATGATCATTGCTTGCGTACTACATTATTCATAATGCGAGTACAGAACGCAACTGGACTCATCCCCTTCTCTTTACTCCACCTCTACGCAGTCATCTTCGCAATCGCACTAGCTGCAACGGTGCCTTCACAGATTCTCAATGGTCTGTTGACTCCCAATTTCACTGTGCCGTACAATCTAACCTACGGTGCAATATCACCAAGCAATGTCCTCCCGGAAGATCCTTCATATGAGACCGCTTTGACCTCAACGGTCAAATTTTACGACTACGGCGTGCCCATATCCAGCCCAGATACGGCTAGATGTCTCGCACGACTCCGCTTCATTTGTATGTTGCATTTTCCGGCCTTTAGCGAACCTGTTCAAACACCCCAAAAAATTACTGTTGGCACGGTGGAGCTTCAAATATATCCAAGTGCTCAGTTGACTTGGGGTACTCTGTTGATCACAGAGCATTTGCTTGGGATATGGCTCGAGCAATACGAATACAGGGCCTTCAAATTTGCACAATGGCTGGAAGATCTCGCTCTTGTTGCGACTGGAAACCTGTCGCGAGTTGGAGGTGAATGAGGTTTCGATGGGAGCTGAGCAAGGATTGATTGGACGGCTGTACAAGCAATAGGCGATGTTTCATGCCACTCTCTTGCGATTCTCGGTACGAGCGTATAGATCTGCGTATAAGACCGTCCCGGCCCCGGTGGCGATGAATGTATCCAAACAAATCACCATGCGAGTACTCGGCGCAAGATTTCTTGCTCTTATATCATCAATACAATACTGGGCACTCGCCCTCACAGTAACGCTACCCGTGCAAATAGCCCCTGCGCCAGTTCTCAACAATCTACTCACGCCCAATTTCACCATCTTGCACAAAGCAACCTCACCACCGAACAATCTCCCCACTGATCCCTACATAGAAGACTTCTTGGGAGGGGAGGTGAAGTTCTCCGATTACGGATCGAGACTATCGCACACAGATGTCGATAACTGTATAAATCAGCTACGGGATGTCTTGAACCAACAAGAACCCCATCAGACAGGTCGTGTCGGCACAAACGTGAGAAATTATGATAGCGGCAACGTGCGGCTGTCTTTGCATCCAAAGCCTTGGGCGATTTGGAATGACTTAAGACCCGTGGTCTTTTACCTTCGATATTTCTACCTGGAGTGGGATAATGTGGCGATGCAAATTGGTATTAATAAACCCAAGAATATACAGGTGGTGGTTGGCATTATTACAGCCATAAGCGCAGAGGAATGAGGTCGTGTTCGGGGGAAATGGTTGGGGATTTTAGGTAACATCAGATGCCGTCGATACTATCAACGTCCATGTCAACGTTATCGACTGGTTTGTACCAGGGCCCGCCCCAAATGTTAGCCAGATTTTCCGCTCCTTGTATCTCTCAGCACTATTACCTTGGGAACGATACCGCAACGAGGCTAGATCAAAGACTGGATGTCACTGCCTAGCTGGAAAGGGGCGGAGGAGAGGCTAAAGCTGATCTAACGTTCGTGATGTAGGCTTGGAAATTCGTTCACGCGATTGATCAATTCCAAAGGCTTAATGGCTTCGGCAGGTAGAAAGAAACTTTATGGAGCGTCATTGCACTGAACAACAATCCTAATGCATAGAGACGGCACACTTCGCTCAACGATATCACAGGCAGGGCAACAAGGTTAGTACAGGCTTAACGAGACATAATCTGGTAGGCTGTGGATTTGAGAATCTCTCGCGGCAATGGTGGCATGGCCAGCAGCTTTCAAGTAGATCGGCCTAAGAATAGAGAGGCGTTGGGCTGAGCAGGCAGACGCAATTGACGCCGTAAACAGGAGCCATACCCTACATGAAAGGTGTGTAGAACAGGCTGTGCATGGATTTGCACACGTCTCCAATGTCCAGACCAGCGTACTCCCCCTTCGATAAGAATCTTCAATGTCCTAGAAGCAGCGGAGGGAAAGATTTTTGTGACTGTAGTGCCAAGCTTCGGATCGGAAACTTGAGCTCGGCGTTAGAGGCACGCTAAGCTGCTTTCGGAAAAGACTACAGGTTTCTCAGCGTCCGCCGGCATCCTCTCACTCAGCAACTCAAACATTTCTCTCTAATAACATCATCAGGCATCCATTTGCTCTACCTTTCTTCTCAAGCTTCTCGTTACTTCCTTCAATTGACGACCCTTTGACCCTATCCGCGAATTTCGCTGCCACTGCTTGACCAAGTATTTACCAGCATAAGGGGCTTTCCGAAGATCACATTTCCGAAATGGCTGTAAGCAACACTCCAGCTCTTGAGCAATGCTGTGCTCGTTCAAACTCGAGCAAAGTTCTCCCTAGCTCACGCTACAAGAGATTGTCCATTTGTTGCATTAAGAGGCAGAGCTGACCGCGATTCTTAACACAGCAATACGGCTACAGCGGCGGTGGAGGTGGCGGATATGGCCAGACCAACCCTTACGAGCAACAAGGCGGCCGGTATGAGCAGAGTGCAGGCAATCCATATGCCCAACCAGCAACCGATCCTTACGCGCAACAACCGGCTGCACCGCAGGCTTCCTACGGAGGCCGACAACAACAAGGGGGGTATGACACCCAATACAGTCAAGGACAGTCCGCAGTGAATGGTGGATATGGTACGTTAAACTGCTTGGTACTTCGGAAGTCGGTCAATAACGTCCTTTAGTTGGGGGCAACGACGTGGAGATGACGCCCATGAACGGCCAAGCCGCACCAAACCGGGATCCTAATGCTATACTGAACGAGTGTCGTGATATTGACAAGGGCATTGACTCTATCCAACGAAACCTTGATCGTCTCCGCTTCCTCCAACAACGCGCCATTGATGATCCAGATGCAAGCCAGGGTACACAAACAAACAGGGAACTGGACTCTCTGAGCACCGATACTATGACCCTCTACCGAAGTTTTGCTGCTCGGATCAAAAGTATCAAGCAACAGAAAGACTCAGGAGAGCCAAGGAATGCCCCGCAAGTAGGCCTTGTTGATCGCAAGCTGAAGGCGGCTATCAATGAATACCAACAAGTCGACCGGGACTTCCGGCATAAATTATCCGAGCAGATGGCACGACAGTACCGCATTGTCAGACCCGATGCCAGCGATCAAGAAGTCCAAGAGGCTATTCAAGATACTTCAAACAATCAAGTCTTCAGCCAAGCTGTACGTCACCGCGAACACACTCCATGAATGCTACTGACCATTCCCTAGCTCCTGTCACAAAACCGAAGAGGCCAATCACAGTCTGCTTTACGTGCCGTTCAAGGCAGACATGAGGCCATTCAGAAAATCGAGCGACAGATGATTGAACTTGCCCAACTGTTCCAGGATATGGAGGCCGCAGTTGTCCAGCAAGAGGCTCCGATAGAGCACATCGACAACAAAGCCGAGGACACCGTTGTGCATCTCGACAAGGGGAATGAGCAACTCAATCAAGCAGTTGACAAGGCAAGATCTGCTAGGCGAAAGAAGTGGATCTGCTTAGGTATTTTTGGTAAGTCAAGCTTGAAGCCTGTAATCATCGAGGGGCAGTGGGCGCTGACACTTGCCAGTCATAATCATCCTTATCATCGCGGCTGTTATTGCTATTGCAGTGGCGGTCACTAAGCATTGACCTGGATACGGAGTGGATACGGAGGACTGCACTTGTGTTCTACGAGCGCGCTACTTGGCAACTGGCTACTCTCTTTACTGTCTATTACCCGGCCTTCGTGCCTTGTTGTTCGTCTTTCGTTAGCAGTTCTAGCTGCTTTTTCCAATCGACTATCATCTTCTCCTTGGTCATATCTACTTCCAAAAAGTGTGGGAGTCTGTCTGTATTGCCCTACAGTATATATGTAGGATAAACGTTGTAATAGCATTGCCAATGGAGAGTTTCATGGACTCAGGGTGCCTTGCGTCCAACTCGCTTCAGACAAGTTAGGGGAGTTGATCGTGACGCCTGTGTACAAGGTAGTTCACAGAAGTTCACGGTCCTTTTATGGTACCGAGTTTGGTGGTCCCCCCCAGAGACTGCCAGTATGTCATATGTACGATGATGTTTCCTGCGGTAACTGGACCCTTAAAAAGGTCCCTGATATTAGTAGCGGAGCTAGGCGATTGGCGCGCTGTCAGGGACCGGTATCGCGCGTACTGTAGATTGTGGAGATCCACTGGCTGTATTGGGAAGCTCATACTACCACTTTCAACCTCTCATGGAGAGAAAGCACACCCTTATTCTTACACCTGTACATATTCTGCAAAACGGTTAACATGTCATTGCTACGATGGTGCGTTTAACTAAGGCATACTGACTCAATTGAGTGTCTGAGGGAGTCACTAATTGTGTATTTGCTACAGGTACCAGATGAGGCTGGCGCAGCGCCCTTTGCTGACCCAGAGCATTACCACCGCTGTCAGTCTAATAAGGGGCTCTTAAAGCAGCTTATTGAAGCTCTGACACTGCACGTGCCAGGTCTTATTCGCTACTGGAGACGTCATGGCACAGCAAGGCGTTGAGCAGGTGGGGCTTGACAAACACAACCTTGCAAGGACTGGCAGGATGGCGCTCTACGGTGGATGTACGTGGCTTGTCGCTGGGCTGTCCTACAGCTCCTTAATCGGACGTGGGTGGGCAATTGGCTAACAATTATGCACCGGCTAGGCGTCTTTGGCCCCGCCGCAACTACATGGTTCAACTTCCTCGCCCGCAGCATCAACTTCCCTAAAAGCCCCAACCTTACTATCGCTGCTCGTGTCCTCACAGATCAGAGCGTCTTCGCATCCACGAACCTATTTTGTTTCCTAAGTAGCATGGCGATAATGGAGGGGAGCGACCCCAAAGAGAAGTTGAACAGCACATATTTCCAGGCACTACAGAAGAATTGGATGGTATGGCCAGCGGTGCAGGCGATAAATTTCAAGTTTGTGCCATTGGAGCATAGGGTTCTGGTCGTCAATATTGTGTCTTTGGGTAAGATCCCTGAGTCCTGGGATTGCAACGGCAGAGCTAACTGGATCTTCCAGGATGGAATTGCTACCTGAGCTACGTGAACAGCCAAGGTGGTAAAGATGATGAGGGTAAGAAGGATAAAGATTACAGCAAGGTTCGGATACCTGATGCTTAGATGATACCATAAGCTACCTAAGCAGGATTGGATGCGGAGATTTATAGCGCATTAGCATTGATACCTTCTGCATAGCTGGCCTTCAGCAGCATACCAGATCAACAGCCAATGGCAAGACCTGAGGCAGTGATCTGGTTTTCCTAATGCAAACGCTAGTTCCAAACACAGCTACCTATCTAGATTTGAGAGGAACAAAATTATGCACTCCTATAGCTTAAAGCTGATTTTCATAAACCTATAACTGCTCCTTCACCATAGAAATGAATATTAATTGACTTAAACTTATCAAGAATTATTGGATTTCAAAGCTTTTAAGAGAAGAATTTCTAATAAAACTGCTTCATTGCGGGTCTTATTCTATGCTGAAAGTTGGGGGATGCCAATAGTTTTGTACCTGACGAGCTAAGGTAGACAAGGCGGCTTTGAGCCAATGTCGGGCCGAGACCTCCAAAACCTCCGTTCAGATCTCGAGTTTATAGTACCTTCCAATTTGATTGTTTGAACACATAGCCTTCCCACCAGCTCCTTACCCGTCTGACATATTAACCAATACTGGAAAGACTCTACTGGCAAGCGAGGAATCAGAGGCTGAGGGTGGCAGCGTGTAGCTTTACCTGAAAACTCATTTGCATAACCTGCAATCCACAACCTCACCTTCCTTCATCCTTGTTCTCTTTTTCACCTTCTCTTCATGGCCGCAGTCGACAGCGTTCCAGCCACACTCAGCCCTAGCTCACAAGTACCCCTCGACACCATCCCCATCTCCCCAGCCAAAGAGAACGCCGATCCTAGCATGTCGTCAGGAGATGATGCGCAGGCCACCAATGGGACGGCCAAGTCTGGCGATGAGGCCATTACCGTCTTTCACGATCACGATAATTTCAATCTCAAGCATCCTCTGATGAACGAGTGGACGCTGTGGTTCACTAAACCACCTAGCGGGAAGGTACGCCACGCTTTCTGGTGGTGCGTATAAGATCTACCTAGCTAATGACCATGTGCAGGGCGATAATTGGAACGACCTGCTCAAGGAAGTCGTTACTTTCGATTCGGTGGAGGAGTTTTGGGGCGTATACGTAGGTCTCGCAGTTCTGTTCAATGGACATCAGCCCTGACCATTGCCTTCATCGCAGAACAACATCACCCCTACTTCGGAGCTGGCGCTCAAATCAGATTATCATCTTTTCAAGAAAGGTGTGAGACCTGAGTGGGAAGATCCTCAGAACAAGCATGGGGGTACGTTAGCGCACAAAGCTCACATTTTGTTACTCTGCTAATCATTCCCAGGCAAATGGAGCTATCAATTTAAAGGTTTTTCACCCTTATTCCTCCTTCAATATGCAAGAAGGGGCTGACAATTGTTTCTCAGACAAACGAAGCGCCCCTATCGATGAGCTATGGCTCCATGTCATGCTGGCCGCTATCGGTGAAACTCTTGAGAATGACAATGATGGCGAGGTCATGGGTGTTGTTGTGAATGTACGCAAAGGCTTCTACCGTATAGGGTTGTGGACCAAAACTACCGGAAAGGTGATCCCTGGCGCAGGAGATGGGGATGTCGCTGGTGGCAAAGGGAGAAGTGCAGACAAGAGTAAAGATATATTGATGGGGTTAGGGCGAAAGTTCAAAGAAGTATTGAAATTGAAGGATGCAGAGGTGGTGGAGTTCAGTGGACATACTGAGAGCGCACATAGCGGAAGCACAAGGGCTAAGGCAAAGTTCACCGTATAGACATGTTCCAGACAGCGAAGGCGCAGGAAGGTTCAGTATAACATGGCTCGGTATATTGGCTTGAAGGCTTATCATGATGGAGCTTGACACTGGCTGGCAGGCGATTACAATAGCAATATGAGTACCAGAGCTTATTATATGATAGACGAAATAATGTGCAAACCTAGCCTTTGGGCATTCATTTCTTTGAGTATAAGAGTGATAACAGGCCTGCGCTGTTCCTTTCGGTTGGAACACACTTTTATTGCAGCTATTATATGACCGTGAAACACCTGGCTTCCCTGCACCATCTTGTGAACAAAGCCTTGCCTCTTTTCTGCCACCAAATCTGTTCTCTTTGCACACAGGGAACCGACCCAATGCACTGTCGGTGTCGGTGTATCAAGAAACAGAGCATGGCCTCCGGTTTGGCTGCTTCTGACAGACCACCTTCTCGAATTTCGTCAAGTGCAGGGAGACCCTGTGGATATAGCTGGTGCTTGCCGTGAAGTCATCTGCGCCTTCATCAGGTGGTCGATGTCGATGTTAGCCAGTCATAAATTCAGCAAAAGTGAAATTTCGTGATAGTATTAACGTTTTGCTCCAGTCCGGGCCAATACTTGGTCGACTTCTGCCCACACTTACGATGTTTTCACCAGGCTTTGTCGTTTTTCATGCAGCTCGGATTTCAAGCACATTCTCCGGATTACCAAATTTGTGACTCAACTAGATTTTGATAGATTGAACCTAACAGAGCGAACGATATTTGCTTCTTGGGTATTTGCCTTTTCTGGACGGATGACCAGACAGTGCTCAACAGCTTTGATCTTTTGCTAACCTCCACCTGAGGCTTCTCTCGTGGGCTCTGAGCCATCCATGACATAGCTCAGAAATGGCTCTACGAACTCGTCATAGAGAATTGTATTATTCAATGACGGGGATGTCACTAATTTTGTACAGCTCTCAGTCTTTCCTATTGGTCATTCCAGAGGTGACATGCTCGTGGTGCCATACTGTATGACCAGCATGTTCCGTTGTACCACTTTCGCCACCATCACTAGTGCTGGGGAGTCGTCAGCTGCATCTCCTCTCTCCTCTCCTGCTAATTATTTTAGCAAGTGATGGTACGAGCGACGTATCCGTCAGACAGAGAGCTTCAGCCAAAAATTGTCGTCATCGCTCTGAAGTCGTGAACACCCTCTTGACCACGTCGGTATCAGCTTTTGAGAAGGCAAAAGACACATCAACTGCAGCCAGAGCCTCCTTCCACTCTTTGTAAGCGTTCAACAGCAGGCCGGTTGGTCTTGTCCTCCGGTGCAACCACAGTAACCCCACTGACAGTGGCTCTCGGAGACTTTCGAGCTCATCTTTCCCACAAACAGAGCACGACTGATACAATCGCTATCTCTAAGGAAACCTCGAACGGTTGGTTTCATCACATCAAAAACAAGCGTTTTTCACAACAAACACAGTGATAAAGAACCTCTCCCCTAGCCCTTTTCTGATAGAGACAGACAGGCTTTTAAGTAGTCTCAGGCAAGCGTGCCAAGAGCTCTGGACATAGCCCAGACTGACAGAGGTATAGTCTTTTGTATTAGACGAAGATCATGTCTCGCGACCCAGTCGAGGAATGGGGCTTGTGAGGCGACCCAGCGTCACTCAAAGAGCTTATCACCGCCAAGCTCTTCAACATCGCTCATTCTGACCAGGTTGCTGTCATGCTTGCAGCCAAAGATCCTTGCTACATTGGTCTTAGGAAACAACACATTGACGAGATCCTCGGGTTCCTCAACCTGTCCAGGGATCCTCGGAATCCCTATCCCGACCCGAGGCGGAGTAGGAGGCTAACTACGAGAACAATAGACTAGAGACAATGGACGTGAGTCTTAGCATCGCTTGTTGGGCATCGAGGGTATGGCGGTAAAGGCGCCGACGACAAGAACAGGTTGCTGAGCTGCTAAGTGCAGTCAGCTCAATGTCGATGACGCTTGAGATACGAAGTCGTGGCTGGCAATGTTCTATCTCTCATTCTAACTCAGACGCCTTCGCTAGCCTATTTCATGTTGCCTGGTCCATTCCTATACTACCCCACGCATTGTCAATCCAGCAGAAGAATTAGCAATATCGTTAACGAATCAAACATACAAAAACACCCACCATAAATTCTCCTCCATTTCTTCTGCCCGACTGCGAAACTCGGTCTCGGAGACTACGACATCAATGCTTTAACATGATACTGATGCGGACTCGAATCCCACACCGGTCGCATCGTTTGCGAGTAGTCTCAAGAACACGCCCCCTTCTATTCGGTTCTCGCAAGGAACGACACTCCGACACGTTTCCTGCATGAACGATTATGATAGCGGATTGAAGCATAGACAAGCCAGCCAAGAAATAGAAAATATTGAACATCTTAGTGGCGCGTAGTGAAGAGCTGCTGAGCGAACTGAAGGGAACAGGGTTGTTGCTATATACTTATTGTATTTACAAGGACCATGATCACGAAAGGGACTGTACGGAAGAGATCTATGGAGTAATAAAGGGCTCGTTGAGACTGTCATAGGAGTTGGAACCAGGCACAGCAATCAAGGAGAAGAATTGAGACATGTACTAGGGTCTTGGGTATGAACCACATCTGGGAGTGCAAAGCAACAAGTCAAAGACATTGCGTATGTAAACGTCGCGAGGACTCAACACAGGAGAATTTTTGTTGTTTCTGGAATACACGGGGGCTGGGACGTTCTAATATCATTCGTTCGAAAGAATCTGATACCAGCAAGCGTGGCAAACAGAAGCTGCTAAGGAATAGCATAATGGTAGCTTTCAGACAATTGTGTTGGTAGATGCTGAATAATAGTCAAGAGGTATTATGGAAGCGGTACTGCCAGTAAAGAATGACATAATTTCGCGAAAAGGGAGCTGTTGGAGCCTCTTGGGCAGACAGCACTCTAGATGAAGCTTGAATTGCGCCACAAGTGTGGAGTGGTTAGGAAACCCGATGAACCCCAACGCCATCAGCCACCCGGGGTCAATGATCAGTCAAGGTCGCCCATATTTTGCGCTGTTTCAGGCTTCGACGCTGTCCTGTCTAGGGGCTGTCTCACCACTCGCGGATCCGCACCTTGGCCTTACCCACGTGCCAGAATCGATTGAAGGATGGGCATCCTGCCAATTACCATGTGATTCTAGGGTAAGGATCATAGACAATTGGAAAGGAAGATGTAGAAGTAGGTCTGTCTCGCAGTCGAGAATGACAACAATTTCTTGACATCGAAATGTTGCGATTGGTTGACACACAGTAGCTGGTCTCTCTTATCCTTCCTCTACCCACCCTTCTTCATCTTCCCACTCATTATCTTCGCTATCTTCATCCATGAGCCTTTTCATCGTCCGCGCATCAAGTTCCAGAAGCTCATTTGGGACGTTTTCTTCTTCAGTCACCGTTTCAGAAACAACGCAGCATCCAATGGCAGTGAATTTATCTTCCTCCGCCTCCTCAGTCGCTTCATCTCCTCCCACACAATGCTCGGCTATGCTCTTGTAGTAATAGCATCGACCAACATCCTCGCACTTAATGCGCTGTCCGTAACGCTCCGCTCCGTCTTTGATAGCGTTGCATCTCCATTGCCTCAGAGCACCCTTCTTTATCCGACCTCGTGCATCAATCGGTGGGCCTGCTGTGGGTGCGTCGATTTCGAAGAGCTGGATGGCAACACGTAATGCTAGAGTTGCCACTCCAAGCGCATCATAGAAATTATCATCCTCAAGCCAATTCAAGGCGCGATGTTGCAGAATCTTAAACTCGAAGGCCAATGGATCCGCAGGATGTTCAAAGACATTGCGTTCGTGTTTTGCAAAATGATGGAAATAATCACTTGCACGATTGTAGTATGCATTCGCTACACCAAAATGGCCTATTTCCCTAGCGGAATCGCCACTAGAAATCAGTTCCTCAATGGTATATTTGATAAGTTTTGGGTCGAAGCACGGTCGTGTCATTTGCGTAGCGTACAGGCTTTCTACTGTAGGCTTGACTCCCTCGATCACAACCTTTTCGAGAAAGCGTAATTTGGCCAATGGAAGTAATAGGGACCTTTCTCTCTCCGCTCTGGCTCGAGGGTTTTCTGGAGTCAAAGGCTGCCGGATCGTGACACGAGCTTCGATTCCCTTGAGTTGGTACTGACCAGCTGAATCTGTGAATGTGGAAAGACCCACACAGAAGTCTCGTAGCTCTTCTACCAACATCACATATGCTGGTCCTCCGGTTGATTGCCCATGCGCTGCAAAGTGAATACGCATTCTCTCCCCAGGCACATTCACCGTTTCACTGGCTTTTCCAGGCCACAATGTGAGGCGGTAGACCATGATCGCAGCATCCTCTTCCCTGTAATCACCTTTTGTCTGCTCCAATTGTTTCGCAGCCCTTTCAATAACCACAAAGTCATTATCGAGCCCCATAACCTCCCTAGCCTCGTCATGGATTTGCTTGTTGACGCGCAGGATTGTAGGATCGATATTCCAGTCGTACCTGGAAGTTGCGGAGCGACAGCCATCGTCAGGATCTTTGGGTGTTCTAGTATGCTTGACGCTGACGAGGTGCTTATATATTTTATCACGCAGCTCACGTGGAAGGTGAAAGAAGTAGCAATTCTCCATCTTTCGTCACTTGGTGGCCGAACAGACTATTAATTGCAGGAAAGAAGTAGCACTCTAACGCAACGTCACCGCATTGCCACGCGGATGTCTGGATGGGGAGGGTGAGGCTTCGCTGTCAGAATATTCGCTGTAAGTGATCAGTGATAGGCGTAAATAACGCGCTAGCGGGCGCGTTTGGCCCCCACTCAACCCGCTAAGGTAGAACTACAAAGTACACCTACCTAGGTACCTCCACGCATTCGACAGTTCGTTGGCGAAGACTCAAGCACCAAAATCTGCTGCTCTGATGTATGTCTGAGATGTTCCACAATACCCAATATTCCAACATTGTTACACGTACTCCGCGTCGCGCAGCCGCGCTGGAGAAACCAAATGTCCCCGTGCAAATACAGTTCTACTCTAGGCTCTCATTTTGTTTACGGACGGCTTGTTGCTGTAACAGGTGACTTCGTAACTCATATAGAGTACCGACGGTCAACAATGCATCGGACATAGATTATAGTATGAAGATATGAGTACAGATGCAAGTCGTCATCTCCAGGCACAGCTCAGCTCAGACTTGTCTCTTAGACAGTGGCGTATACCCATCCACCGTTCCATGCTCCGTCGAATCTGGAGAAGATTCTCTCTGCAGAGCCACAGTCCTCATATAGGTGGCATTTGCCGGCAAATACGGAGGTGGTGGCGCACTCGAGTTTCCACCTGCCTGACCATAACCTGAAGGCTTTAACTCCACCGCCGTATCATACTTTGGCGTCCGTCGACTCGGCATTATATATTTCACCATTTGCACAAGTTCCTGCACAATATCAACCGGGTTGGCGGCAGCGATGAATGCCTTGATTCCTAAGGGTCCGCCATAATATTGTACGTTTTTACCAGCGAGTTGATTATCGGCGTAGTATTGTTTAGCGCTATAAGCATAGAATTGAAAAAAAGCGAACACCACCATCTCGCCACATATAAGGATGGAGGGGATGCCGTAGTTGATGTCATTGTAGGAGAAACGCGCGGATGGGTTTGCGGCGCCGGTGGAGCGAAGTATGGTGAAGAGAATCTGGTTGGGTGGTGTTAAAAAAGGAAGTTGAGGAGCATTAGGAGTGTTGCTTACAGATTGGGCAAATGTGAGAAAGACAATCGCCTTTATGGCAAAAAGTTTGATTAATGGTTTGTGCGATTTGAGCTCGGTCTTGGTGCGCTTATAGAATACGAGCAGCCGTAGAACGGCCACAGAAACTGATATTGAGACGACGACTGTCAACTGTAATTTTTATATTGTGATCAGCGGCTGTTGCCATTGTCCCTGTTGGACTGCGAAGCTTACCCAGATGTGAGCGAAATGCACGCCACTACCATTAGCACAGTAGACCCCTACGGCTTGAGTGATGTCCGTTGCAACTGCGACAAGGAAGGAAAAAACAATATATTGGTAGACGATTACCCAAGTTCTGTGATACCAAGTAAGGCTGCCGCCGCTAGATTTGTGTTCTAAGCGGTCAAAATACGCATCACGACGCCCTGGGATCGGTTCCAAGTACATGACCAGGAGCTGAAAGTAGCTGCCGAGCGCAATGCTTTCGTAAAAGTCTGCCCATACTTCCAGGTAGATTGCTGTAGAGAGGAAGGCACCTGTAAGCAAATAGATGGAGGCGAAGGCCGGGACTATAGCGGTGATGCGGAAGATTCTGGTAGTGCAATTGTGAGCTTCGCGTCAATGATACGTGCTTGAAAGACCGCACTTGACTTGTTCAGCCGGATTGCTGAAATGCGTTGCATGCAGAAACATTGAGAAGCCGGAGACGATGAATGTTATGATGGTAAAGACGCCGCAGAGAATGGTAGTCAGATTGTGGAAAGTGAGAGAGCCAATGATATGCTCAGCACCTACATGCTCCACTTGTCAGACACGCGGCCGCAGTTTCGATCGCTTTGGAGACTTCCGTACCATATTGGGGGCCTGTCGTGATAGAAGGACACGTGGAGTTAGTGAGACCATTGCCAAATAGTCCCATTGTGTAGAAGACAATGTCGACGTCGAAGGTAAAGAATTCGCAAGATGCTTCAGCGGCAGATCGTAGGAAATACAGTCAAGTCCAATGGAGGATAACAGAAAGACCAACCATCATAATCTTACATCTGGATACAGCGGAGGCAGATAAAAGTAGAAAATGAAGTAATCCATACTGGACGCAAGAGGGATATATACCAAAAGCTATTCGGGCACAGCAAGGGGCGAGCGGTGTGGCACGAAGTCATACAGTGGGCTGAGCTGAGGTCAACGCAGCACTGAAAAGCTGACGACTCAAAGCCGAAAACGAAAGCGACGAAAGATTGCGATTGGCGCATATTTTGGAAATGCGGTGAGGCTGAGCAATGCTTTGTCAGTTTCAGTATTTAAGACGACGTGATACCCAGTTGATCCGCGTTAATTCGGTCAATTACATTTCTTACCGCGGCACAGTGGGGAAATAAGGTAGGAGTGTTGCGATATGCTCGCCTAAATCACCCACTTTTAGCATTCACAATTCGTGAAACATGACGTGTGAGTTGTGGCTTGTTTAGATAAGTTACTAAGCGAACTTCGTGCCTTCGCGCTGAGCGTTGGCAATGCCTCATATTCTTACATTCAAAGAATAAAGTACCCTAACAATTCCCTGTTGCATCTCCAGCGGCGCAACACGTACAATTATTATTTCCAACCCCGAGGAGTATCGCATAGTCTCCCTCTCTTCCTTGAACTTCCCTATCCGATATATAAATGCGGTGCATAAGCAGCCATTGACTCTGCAAATTTCTGTTGCGAAGTGCTCGGCCGGTCGGCTGGAGTTGTGGCTCTAAGCATGAATATGCTGTGTAAACGGCGATGATAAGGTGCTGGCCGTCGCTTGTCTAAGTCCGGGCGCGTGCGCTTCCTTCTTGCCTTCTTGTGCCTCTGTGCTTTTCCAGCACCTGCGCAAGCCAACCCGGCTCTTTGAGCGTGCTGACACCATCTTTATGATGGTTCCAGTAGACCAATTACTTCAGTTAGGGGATCTCATCCTGTAATTGGGCTTGCTTGCCGTCCAGACCGCTAATCACTCTTCATACGCCCTTCACGGGATGAAGAAGTATTCCTGGAAGACAAACCCGCTCAAGAGGATCATTGCTCTGCGATGAGTCAGCATCCGAGCGTGAGGAAGAGCAGAAAAGTACAAGCAAGACTCACATATCCTAGCCATCGCTTATATAATTCATCAGCATAATTCGTCTTGCGGCCCATGGTATGCCAGTAGGTCATCCGACGCCAAATGTCGGGATACCTATAGGGAGAGTTCAACAGCGTTTTCCCTTCATCTGCGTTGAAGGTTCGCTCGATCACTTCAGAGGTTTTTGCGTAATCCATGTATACTGGAAGCGGAAACACCACCAGCTTCAGGCCATGGTGCAGCGTAGTCGATTCTGGATACATTTCAGGAAACATGTGAACGCCTAAGTTCACTTGGCCATGATGCATAGCCCTGAGTAGGCGCTTGGAGAAACGCGTGACCGGCACAGTCGCTGTGGCTCTGGCTGGCGTCTTTCGCCCGTCAGGATACTGATCCTTGGTATTCCTGAAAATGAAGCCACTACCCTCGACATCGAAGACTGGTGAGAGGCTAATGAAATCGGCCTCTTCGCCAACTCCCCACTCGAAATTGTCCTCTTCGGGGGTTGCTGCGGGTGGCTCTGGACCAACGGGCTCTATTCCAGTAGTCTTCACGGGTCCCCAGACTCCTCCACCTTCAGTAATATTTGCGATTGTTTGGGAGAATTCAGACCATGTACCATGGACAGAGGGTACGTAGTATCTTGAGGCGCGCTCCCATTGTAGTCTTCGAGGCTCGTTGGCTGCCCAAGTGCGTATGGTTTCGAAGTGGTGATAATGATGACCGGTATATCGTGCATCGAATTCTGCCTGCCAAAAAAACTCAATGTCCGGGCGAAGGAGCGAGAGAAGCTCTAAGGGCATGTGCATATGGGCGGTCTGTGATGTTCTTGGGCTACACAGCGATTAGCAAGTGAATGAAGCTGGTGGGAGTAATCAACGTACACATGGCGCCCAACTTTGGGATACCATTTTTCTAAAAGATTCCTATTGAAAAGTATTGTGACATCGCTGAACTCGGCCGGTACAGATTTCAACAAGGTCTGTCTGTACGCTTCCTCATCCTCGAATATTGGAATCGTGATATTTTTCACCTCCACAAGTATAATGACCTCATATTCAGCCCCCGAATGAAGAGCCAATTCCATGATTTGAGAACGCACATATTCCGTTGTGTCAGTGGTCCATTCGTTTCCATCCCAAGTACGGAGGACTAGGGCAGTCTTCTTTTTGTAGCTTTGCCGACTTTGCTGCCACAACCGATATGACTGAACATTACTCGACGCATTAGACGCGAAGACAAGCGTGTTATCAACGCCTTCTTGGTCTGCCGTAGTAGGCAACCAGAACTTGTTGCCTATTGGTTGTTCAAGTGGCTCATAACGGTCCTCATTCTTTGCAAGACAATCGCGCTGAAGCTGGCCCCAGCGAACATCTTTCCATTCCACCTTTGACGGTCCAACGTGAGGTTCTTCGGCGTCAGGAAACTCGTCCTCGTACCCATAGGGGTCGTACCGAGCATGGCGGTCGAAGCAAAAATCAGACTCCAAGCCGGTCTCGCGGTATGAGCCGATTATAGGTCTCGTCACTGGATCTCCAGTCAGCGAATGACCAATCGACCCTTCTCTGGGTATCCCACCTTTTTCTTTAAGGCAATGGGCCTTCACCATATCATCTGGGTTGTCATTGACCTCGACGCCTCGAGGACCCATACAGGGTGCATGTCTTCCCTTCCATTTATTCCTCCAGTGACGAGTGTTGTATTCAGGATACGGATTGTAGATGTCAGAGGGAAGATCCTTTGCCGAGCCTTTGAGCGCCGGGACCAGGGGAGCGCTGGGAGGGCTGCTCGAAAAGTTAGCGAGAGCTATGTTCTATGTTGTGCCTTCACTCACGGAGGCGTAACTTGAAGTTCGGTGGCTTTATGATCGGTGCACTTAGCTGCGTCGGTTTCATAGAGCTTGCTGGGAATGAAGCCGGAGCTGGTCTGGAAAGTAGGCAGATCGTAAGCACGCAACTGGTCAGGCCGTCGCCAAATCCACATAGAGACAAGGGCAACGGCGGCTAGTAGTATCCATCTCGTCGAGTATGGTCCCGTAAGAGGCGACATGGCAACAGCTATCGGAAGGACAGCACAATTCAAGTAGGGAACAGCAATTATGTAAGGCGAACGACCGCGAGATTGTAAGCATGATCGGGTGTGAGTGAGAATTAAACAGTAATTGTAGCTGTGCCGTTATATCGAACTTCCGTGCCAATTGTTATGACCGAGTGACGATCTGATAATTCAAGGTGTATGGAGCATGGGGAGTTTCGGCAACATGCAGGTATTATGCCTTAGTGTGCTGTTATGGTATTCGTTCGTGTACCAGTAAGGGTGAAGAAAATTCCCTCTAGGCCGCATCGGCTAAGGCTTCCGCGCAATTTTAGGGGCTTCTAGGCCGCCAACTCTAAAGTAGCCCTCTCCAAACACCCAATACGGTGTACCATTCTTGGCTGTGCCCGGATAAGGCGTTTCATATTCGTTCCAACTTGCCACGCGTTCTATACTATGTATGTGTGGCGTCATGGGGTATGAATACTCGACTACAGCTCGACAGCAACATCAGATGAAAGCGCTTACTGTGTAATTCGGAAGTTACCAGCAATTCAGCCTTTTTAGTATAAATTGTCCTTACTATAGTAGGTAGCCGGTTGCCTGAAAAGTTGTCATGCTCTTTGGTTGGGACTCAATTGACTGACTGTTCTCGTCACTGTTCTCGTCATACACCTGGAAAACATATACTTTGAATACGAAGATTTGGCCGGAGACAGTTCCAAGGGATTCTCCACTGTCTGCATCCCCTCGCATTCTCGTACCCCCACGTCTGGGAGACATACGACAGGACTAGCCTAGGTATAACTGGGTCGCCCTGCGGTAATCACGATCATCACGTACTGCACAGTACACACGGTGAACGTCATCGTAGCGATATTTGATATCTCGAGTCCACTTCCTACCTTAACGATGGGTCGCGTATGCCAGCTGCATACTTGTGTAAGCTAATATTGCTATTCTGGAGCCGTGAACAAGCAGCTACTGTCTGTCTTACGTGCGCCATGTCGCTCTATCGATTTCCCGCAGCATATGGAAGACTACCTGTGTGATAGAACCAGCCCTGATCGCGACCTTGCCACCACTATCAGGCTGCACCCACCAGGATTAGCGCCCCAGCTCCCTCCATTACCTAGCAGCTGCGCACCTTTCCATGTTCCTCATAGTTAATGCTCTATCGTACCAACATACTACTTCATATTTCCTAGTACAGGCTTTGTAGGTCCCGACGCCTGTGAGATATGGCCTAGACCCTACTGCATACAACTAGATTGCAAATACTCTGCGTTTGGGAGCAACTCCTTCTCCGGCCAATCAGCTTTGCGATGGAGTGATCTTTATGATGGAACAATCGTCGACCCACAGCCATAGCGAGGACCTACGCTGGCAGTCAGAAGCTACTCCATCACCGAACCAATGAGCACTGTTGGAACATTGATAGATTGATGTGTTGTCAATTATAGGCATAACAGAACATAGACGAGTCGAATGTGTCTATTCTAAAGATAAGCTTGGAATGAACGAAGCCAGATTAAGACGAGGCCGCTTATCATTGAGGAATGTGGTTGTGCAGTCCTTGAGCTTGCTAGATTTTGTACCGGTGTATTTTGGTAGGCATGAGGCTGTTAGGCCCAATTGAAGACTGATGATCTTCATAGCCAAGGCCAGCCTTGTACAACTGTCAGATATCGCGCCTGGATTGAACCTATGGTAGTCCCACGTGGATGCGACAGCGCGTCAGCATTACTTAAAAGGGCTGACGGGTACAGGGATTTGATAGGAAGTGTGTACATCCTATTGAATTACTCATAGTGTTATCTAATAGGACGCGAGTCCGCAAGGCTTGGCGTAGACAATCGGTTCCCCACGTCCCATTATCTGATACTGATTCGATAGTATCAAAGCCGAAGCTTGTGCACAATACCGCCTCATGTACAAGCCCTTCACGAACCTATAGTTCGACATACCGTCTTGAGAACTCGAAACCCGATGCAATCTAGATAAAGTGACGGCTATTCACACCATACATACAACGTGGGTCATCCTGAAAAGCCATGTTTGCTACCACATGATGGGTGATCATGATCCCTTGAAACAATGGCACCAATGAAAGGCGAACACAACAAAACGTCCATTTCTCCACAATGCGGACGTAGGAAGACCACATCACATTTGCTAAGAAGCGAGCCAACAGTTGTACGAACGTGCAGTGAACTGCGCGATCATCACCAATCGAAATCTTCGCTCTCCATCGCATCACGACCGAGAACTCCCTCAAGTCTGATAAGGAGCAAGACATTGATTGGATGGAGATTCATGGGGGCTTGCATCCCAACTAATGCCAAGTTAAGGCGTCATGCTGAACGACAATGTTTGGTTGCTGGCAAGCTACGAAGTACCTTAGACATTCGCCATAATTCCTGGCTGTATTCTTTCCAACTTTTGCGAAAGCTCATCCCACACCCTTTTCTGCGCCTCGGCACCTTCTCCACTTCTGACGAAAGCCGAAGGTCTTGTCCGAAATCAGCATATCAACTACCTAGATATTGCAGAAGTTGACTTACTCTGCAATGCAACAATTGCTCAGATACTGCCCGTGTGTCTCAGGACCCGCCTCTGTTGCAGAAACCAATGTCCGACTTCCATATTCGGTCGGCCTCGCAAGCAGAGCTTTCATAAAATAGAAAAACCAACCTTCTATTTCACGCGCCAGTGACGAATGGCAGAGACCGGGATTGAGATAATTGATAATGACTTGTGATTTGCCACTTTTTTTCGTACGAGCTGCGAGCTCCCGCGTGTACAGGACTTCGAGCAGCTTCGACACGTTGTATCTGCAGAGATGAGCTATTTTTAAACAAACCTACAGGGCCTCTACATACCTATCGGCCATGTTCGCCGTCTCCTTATCATTCAAGGTTTTGAAGATGTTCGCGCTAGATCTCTCCGGAAAGGTTGAGCGGGCATGAACTTCAGAAGAGACGATGACCAAATGAGAGGTGATATTGAACTTTGTGCCTGTCTCCCTGAGTTTTGGTAGGATCATGAGCCCCAGCAAGTAAGTGCTAACAACGTTTGTTGTTATGGTAGCTTCATTATCCTCGGCGACCCTATATTCCGCCGTTGCAATACCAGCATTCTCCACTACGGTGTCAAGCCTCTCTAACGCCTCAGCCCTCTTGACATACTGTTTGGTGGACTCGTAACTGGTAAGGTCAAGCTGCCAGACTTCCACTACACCCTTACGCTTTGTGGTTTCTTCGATAGACTTCTTTGCGGCTTCTCCCTTCTCTAAGTTCCTGACGCCAAGTACGACTTTTCTTGCATTCAGACGAGTGAAGTGGCGAGCTGCCTCCAGTCCCAAGCCAACATTCGCACCAGTAACGATTATTGTCTGGCCCGAGTGATCTCCTGTTGGGTAGGGTAGGCTGACGATGAGCTGGTTATAGAGGAATGTTCTCAAATCCATTGCTGCGGGTCTGATGCAAAGAGGTGTCAATAGCTAAAGGAGTCAATTTGGAGCTGTGATGAGTGGTATTGAAGTTCAGATTCCCCAACTGTGTCTATACGAAGGCGGCATGAGATTGATCGGCAAGGCATTGTTTGTTCTCGTCTTGCACTCGTCATACTTCAGCCGGAGATTGAGATAGCTTAACCCCTTAACTCCGTCAAAAGTATATCGCATTCTCCAACAACGATCCAAATCTCGGGACACTTCCGGCGCAGTTTCCACCAGTCATGATGAGATACGGCTCGTTGGTTCTTTCCTGAGTTTGATCAATAGGACGGACTTTCGGAATGTGAATATGTCCGTTACCTAGTGTAATCCTAGGCAGGCAGCAAGCATCGGAGATACCCCGTGCGATGGTAATAAGGAATTTATTCATAGTATCTGAGTTACTATCACATGATTTGATACACTTGAAATCTAGTCGATTTGGACTAAGGCTGCCTCACCAAGGTAGCCATAAACTCTTCCTGAAGTTGCTTCTGCGCCTGTCCAGACGCGATATCATTTCCACCAAAGATATCCAATGTCGCTGGATCGGCTACGCTCGCAGAGTGCAGAAGATGGCCATGGCATAACACTCAAGGAATAATAGTCACTTTCGCATTAGTCAAACCCAGAATCGGCTTGCGTTCCAAGATATCTTTTGGGACTTTGCATCGGCGAATCTCAACTTCCAGCAGTTTTGTTCTGTGAAACCAGCTGAAAAAGGACTCATCCACAACAAAATTTGAGAGGCTGAGTTTGGTGATCGGGAACTTTTGGCATATTGTGGCTTTGGTGTCCCCTCGCGCGACCTCAAGCATCGTCGGCTTGCACTTTGCATAGTCTCGGGCTTTGAGGATTTCAAGACCATCCATGGCCTCACCCTCGCTTGCTGTCTCAAGCGTCAGCTCTGACAGGTTGGGATTCATCCAGACTACGAGCCATATATATGGTTGGTAGGACCGCATCATGCCCACGATCTTGAGGCTGTGGAGGTTACGATAGAGACACAACGGGGACAATACGTGAGCCGGATAGATGTGTTTCAGCCCCTCGGGCCGGAAGAGATCGATTTCGAGGTGTTCCTTGTCATGATCCATATATATCAACAGTTGCTTCGAGAATTCGAACATTGGCCGGCCCTCTTCATTAGTTTCTGATTGCTCCTCTCGAGTGTCACGGGTGTCATCTTGTATATCGTTACGATAAGGAGACATTGTAATAATGGTGGATTGACCTGCCGTAAGAGCTAGTACCGAAGGTTGGACGCTGCTCAGTCTGTGGTCCCCCACATCGTGTAGTGCTGTATGGTGAACCTCTGTACTTGAGGATGCCGCAGTAGCACTGAGATCGTCAGCACCCCACCCCTCAGTCGCTCGATCGTTTGCGGTCCTGGTGATTCCGTGTTCTTGCTCGACTTCGTATATCACATAAAGTGTTGTACTCCGACTCATGCCTGAGCTCGACGCGGCAGCCGTGAAGGCGTCATCGTCTTCGTCACCTTCCGAGGTTACTGGCATCCTAATCCTATTGATTTCCCTCGTCACATCGTCTGGAGTGGTGTTGCTGTCTTCCGCAGTGGGAACAACCGTTGCAAGTGTTGCTTCGTCATGGACCTCCGCGTTAGCCTGCTGTGGCTCTAGAGAAGTGCTCTCGGAAGCCGGTGTAAGAATCCTCGCATTTCTAGCTCGTGCAGCATCTGCAGCGTTGTCTGCTCCTTGAACTGGTTCCGAATCTTGTTCGTCCGCTGTGGTAATTTCCACGTCAACTGGCCTATCCTCAAAGTTGTTCTCGCCATCCATTTCGTCCCTAGGCACAGACATCACTTCCTGTTTATGTAATATGTGTCGTTTCAGGCGTTTAGGTATAAACCGCCGAAGGAACATGGGCTTAGTGTAGGTTGCACTGCAGGCTGGCCTTGGTCACATGTGTCTGCACCTGGCCTTGATTAACAATCGTTCTGTTCATCTTCACTTTAATTTGCACCCAAGGGACTTACAGAGTACACGGGATTTTGGATGTTATGAATCATTCGGTTTATCTAGCTTGCGACTATTGTGCGCCATGAGCTGGACTGTGTGCGAAATGTATCCCAATGTGTTGACTGCTACGAGGGGCAACGGCTTGTGAAAAGGTGATGAAATTTGTCTAGCAAAACGGACATGGCACTGCGAATGAGGGGTTCCTTAATTCACTTATCTGAAATTTCGCCATTCCCTTTTTGACACCTTCGTGATAATTTCACCAATATTGAAGATAAAATTTTGCCTCTACCTATTCTCGGTTCAGATTCATTAATTCTTATTGCTGTGAACCAATCATACCGAATAAATGCTTCCTGCCCACTCGAAAGATGTACCACAAGATAGCCCTTAAATTGGTATGGCTAACCTTCCAGGCTCATCAAGTAAGACTCGCCAAGATTTCTCCGACAAAAACCCATGACGAGCGACGCATTCACCACATGAACCGATATAATTGCATGTTATATTTTCTGCTACTGTAAGCGGTCCTCCTTTGGTCATACTGGTTTCTGCTACACTCGTTTGATGTAACATAAAGCAACCACGCAACGATGAGGTTCTTCGACTCTTTGGTTTGATATGAGCCTTGCCACCACCACATTGGGACTTTCGGCTTACAATGTCGGCCCATGCTTGGAAGAACGTACGTTGGCGGTGTATGGGAGTGGATCAGGTGTGAGACACGAGCCTCGCTCAATATGGAATGGTCTCTAGCTTCCGGAATGTGGGTTTCCTTTGTTCGGATCTTGCAGATAACGAATAAATCCGTTCATCTATAATGTTTCGCGCAAGCATCAGCGACATGGCAAAAAGCCGCCATCATGCCGATACGGCTACCGGGATCCCAGGTATTTTCTATCCAATATGTTAGTTGACTGTGAGGTTGCTAGCTGAGTATCACAGGATCTAGTAGTACCATGACTCTTACTGTTCCTGCCTTACCTTTGAACGTCATTAGACTCAGGACACCACCAATTAGCGAGAGGAGCAATGACGGAAGCTCAGTTATGGGACCCAAGCTGTATCCTGAGTCAGAAATTGCAGTACCTGCGGCTGGGACGGCTGATGCCACTGAATCGCTGGATCAGGTTACCGTTGTCATACCCAGGAAAACCTCTGATGCAGAAGATGCAGTCGAGATCGTTAGGCCATCAGCCCCCCTGACTACGCAGAACCTGGCAAAGTATCAAGACGCCATAGGCTCTAAGACAGAGCAGGCGCTCCTTCATACCATTAACAGCTATCCAACACCCGCTAAGTCGAAGGAAAAGCTTTTAGAAGCACCTAAAAGGCCAACAAAGCAAGCGACAGTAGCGGGACATGCCTTACCAGCCATCCCCATATCGTTTGATAGCCCAACGGTGAAGCCTGCAAGAAGACTTCCGCGAGAAACGATGGGATCTCGCAATATTGCTCAGGGTCCAAGAGAGCGCAAGCTGGGTATGGGAGGTGGTTACCTGTTGCCAGGAGAGATGAAGGAATCCTACACTGCAAGAAACCTGGAACCGCTGGAGCAAGCTCCGGGCTCGTATACAAGTCATCGTAGGAATGAAGAGCAGCTCATGCTTGCCGAGACGCCTTACTTGCAAGCGGCACTGAGTAGACAGATCGATATGGACCTTGCCTCGGGTATGTAAGGTTGTGTATACGTTACGAAGCATCGGTTTAGTGATGATATTGCAGATGACGAACAGGATGGAGAGCAAGGCGCGTTACATGAAATGATACCAGCGACTATCCAATTTTCCTTACCAACACCGACACCCGAGGAGCATTCCAGAGCACAAGGTGAGTCAACCTATACAGTCAATGAATAATGAACGCTAACTTTTTCAGTATACTACCAACCCCTGAATCTCAAAGCTATCGACGCCTCGTTTCTGCCAATTAAAATAGCTTCGAATAAGCGTAAGGCTAGTGATCGATTGGATGTGCAGCAGGGGGTGGGGAAGAGACGCCGAGGTGGGATAATTGCTGATGAAGGAGATTGTATCAATGGCATTGGTCGGGCTCTGGAGGAAGATTCGATTATAGAGCGAAAGTCTTCACCCAAACAGCCCAAGGTCGGCTTCATACCAGAAATGTCAGGGGCTTTGCAGGACGTAGAGGTCTCTCAGGGCGAAGTGTGGCAGAGCATGTGAGGACATCAATATTCTCGGGCCGTCTCTGTATTCTCGTCAATTTCATTCAGCTCAATAGGAGACAAGTCAATGAGAGATCCGAGGGCGATCTCAGAACAGCAATTCTCGCATTCCTGGCCTACATGCTATCGCTATATGAAGCACATTAGCAGAAAACGCCATAAGCATCCCGCTTTTTAATATCTCTTTCCCTCCCTCAGCACATCGCCAAACTCCTCCAGCGGGCTCCGGTTTAGCTTCGTCTCTTTCCATAGATTGGGCGTTAGGAAGCCGTAAGTATTGCCAACAGCGACGAATGTAGCCTTCAGCGTATTTTCTAGAGTTTTTGTGGAGCCGGCGGAAGAGGTATAGACATCTTGGACACCAGCGAGTTGGAGTAGACGCTTGACAGCTGGGGATGCAACGAGGCCGGTACCACGAGGAGCAGGGATGAGCTAATGGTTGTGTAAGCAATTTACGTTATAGGTATCGTCCACTCCACAATAATAAGCACATACTCGAACAGTAACAGAGCCACATTTCCCACTCTCCTTGGTGGGCAGCGAATGTGGGTCACCAAGAGAAGTACCCCAGTACCCTCTTCGAATTGGGAGGACGCTGAGCTTGGCGATAATGATGGCTGCACGGATTGCTGTAGCGACTTCTTTAGACGTTTTGATGCCGAGACCGACGTGTCCTTCTGAGTCGCCAATGACAACGATTGCCTTGAAACGGGTACGCTGACCGGCGCGAGTTTGCTTCTGGACGGGCTTGATCTGTAATTGACAGGGATCGAAGTCAGTCTCCAAGTACCAATCGGTCTATAGCTAGCAGGAACGGAGCTCTAGCATCCAAATTTACCTTCATAACCTCATCCTTAAGCTTGGGCAAAAAGAAATCCACAATCTGGTATTCCTTGATTGGCAAAGAATGCAAGTAGATCTCCTCCATGCTCTTTATCTTCCCAGCTTTTACCAGACGGCCCAGCTTGGTCACAGGCTGCCATTCCTTCTCCTCACTCTTGTTTCCGCCTCGGCGTGGCCCACGACGTCCTCCGCGCCCTCGGCCACGGTCTCCACCTCGATCACCGCGTGAGCCAAACCCACCGCGGGCTCCGCTTGCTGCTGCTCCACCTCGGGGTGCGTCAGCCATAGATGTAGTCTATAATTCAGTGACTTAAATGCAAGAAGTCGGCTAAGGGAATGATGGCTGGTGGACGGTGTTGCGGGCAGAAGTTCGCGATGCTTGGTGGGATTGATCTGCGCTAAGATTGCTAAGCGAAGGTACAAAAGTCTTGGCAGTGATCGCGGCTTCGTTACGCGTTACTACCAAGCTCACAGGGGAAGGTCAGATGCTGCGCTGCTCATGTATTCGTTAACCAGGCACCCTTTTTCCAAATGGCTTCTCTGCTATACAACTACCTGCCCCCATAGTTACTAGAGGCAGAGATGCTCATCGGGGTTGCATGGCTCCCAAGCTGTCCATGCAAGTCTATCCAAGGCATGGTCTTGGGTTTCTCAGTACGTTGAAGGCGTCTCCACTCCGATAGTATGCTCACTTGCTAACCAACTGCAGCTTTAGGGGCTTCTCTGCATGATGTCTTATCACGGTTCAAAGCCCAGCCACACATTTATCCTACCATAGACGTTTTATATTCGTCCTCCGAACCTCTCGCAACCCCGGTGGTGTTGAATCTACCAACAAACGGCTTTCGTTTACGATTTGACGGCCCAGACCAGAGGCTAAGGCTTATAGAAGTCCTGGACTTCTCGAAAACCTTGTTGAAATATAATGATAAAGACCTGGTCAAGCTTCCCGAAGCAAATGCAGGCTCTGCAGAAAATGAAGACCTGGGGCCCACTGGTCCAGCATTCCGTCATATTTACAATAAGATGGGCCCGTCTTTCCCCGGAGAATACATACCGCCAGCGCCAGACTCTGAGTCAGATCAGGGAATGTACATATGGTCATATCCAGGCGTAGCATTTAATTTCCCATTGCAGCATGCCTCCTGGTCTCCTGATGTTGATCTTGTTTCGTTCCTCTCCTCCTCTGCAGCTGCCTCCGCTATTTCTATGGCAATCTTCAGCGGTCAGTCGTGGCAGGAGGCTCGTCACGACCTTATGTCTAGGCCATGCCCACACCCAAGATCTCTTGCTCTTTGTAGTCGAGGCAAAGAACATCGCCCTGACGAAATTGATCTAATACGGGTACACGGAAATGGCAAGATAGAGCTGGAGAGGCGGGCTAGTCCAAGTTTCCAGATCCACCTTGGCAAGACCACCCCACAAGATCTTGTTGCAGAGCTTGGTCCACCAGATGCAATACATCGTAAATACGATCACCGCTTGTCCATCCATAAGAACCAGCATAGGGCTCGCAAGGCCGAGAGATCCCTTTCTCGATCTTCGCCTGCAAATCATGATGTCTTTCCCGACACGGAAGAGTCCTCGACTCATACCATCACAGATGAATCAGAGATCGAAGACCAGACAGATGCTAGTGATAATGCGAACGCCAAATTGTCCGCAGAATGCTTTTATAATTACTTCCACCATGGATTCGATGTGTTCATCTCATATCCTACGGATCGCTCTCCAACAATACCTTCGTTAGCGAGTGAGGAAGATGAACCGCCGCTGGAATCAAATACGAATAAGCTTGTAGCTACGAAAATGCTGATACATGGAAATGTACCAGGCTCTTACCAGTTCAACCGGTACCGGCGCAGTCGCTGGGAGATCCTTTCTCAGCATGCTGAGCTCGACCCGTTAGACTCCGAGACACCTTTCACAACAGTTTATGACTCCCTCTCAAGCCTCTGGCCTGATAGTCGGGAGGATACTGGTGGAGGACATGGTGGCAGCAAGGATCTGACCATGCGAGCTATGTTGCTCAACAGAGATTGGGGGGATAGTCCAGCAAGTAGCTATGAACTACTTGGTCGATGGGAAGAGAGCAAAAATCCCCAGAGGAAGGATTCACGCGAGCCCGACGGTACTAGTGGCCCAGCCTTTAGCAACACAAAGCTTTTTGGCTTTCCTGGCTTGTTGTTTGAGGTTCTTAAGAATGACGCTGTAAGCTGTCTGACGGTATACTGACTCGACTGTGCGTGTCAGTGGGTGAGCAAACCACTGTGAGATTCTTTGGAGGTGAATCATCTTGGAGCTTTTGGTAACGTTTTGAACCCGCATACTGTGCGGATTTTATAGTGTTAGTGTGAATGTCAACGACGTCGACGCTCACAATTCGAACCGTAGTCAATGTGAATATTATACAAATACTGCTCAATTCCGTAGCTCACTGAACCTAAATACTAGTTCATTCAATTATTGCAAAGAACGTTCCACGAGCGTGGGTAGTTGCTGACTAAGCCGAAAGGCGTAACAAAAACCGCGACTCCAGTTTCGAGACCCCTAAGGTATGAGCAGTCTCAGTTCCATATGGAAGAAGACTCTTCAGTTGCCTAAAGCGTCATTCCCTCCCCGAGCAATCGTTGCAGACCGTCCGAAGTACATCAAGAGATGCACCGATGACCTATACAAATGGCAGCGAAACGTCCTGCCAAGAGATCAGCCAGGATTTACGCTGGCTGATGGACCCCCATATGCCAATGGAAGTCTACATATTGGCCATGCATTGAACAAGATATTGAAAGACATTATATGTCGCTACAATGTGTCGGAGGGTACAAGGGTTGATTGGATCCCAGGTTGGGATTGCCATGGCCTACCAATTGAATTGAAAGCCCTCCAAGAGCAGGAACAAGGCCTCCATTCTTCGACATTTAATGGTGCAGCAAATCCCGTGGGTGTTCGGAATGCTGCTAGGAAGCTAGCCCTGAGGACGGTGGAGAATCAAAAGCAAGCGTTTCGGAAATGGGGAATCATGGCTGATTGGGACAATGCGTGGAAGACTATGGACAAAGGATTTGAGATCAAACAGCTAGAGGTATTCCAAGAGATGGTTAAAAAAGGACTTATATATCGGCGATTCAAGCCTGTATATTGGTCGCCGTCTTCACGAACGGCTTTGGCGGAGGCGGAGCTCGAGTACCGTGACGACCATGTTTCTACTGCTGCGTATGTCAAGTATCCAATGTGCACCGTACCAGAGAAACTCAGAAAGAAACTGTTGTTCGATATGAAGCCCGTAAGCGCCGTTATCTGGACCACAACACCATGGACCTTGCCAGCCAACAGGGCCATCGGCTTTCATAAGGACATCGAGTACATAGTCACCGAATCCGCAGCCCATGGACGACTCCTTTTTGCGGCTTCCAGACTTCCTGAAGTAGAGCATCAGCTCAAGGAGGCATTGAGTACTATCATCATAATCGATGGCGAAGAACTGCTTGGGACAACATACGATAGTCCTGTATTCGACACGAACTCTTCTCCTAGACCCTTTTTACACGCAAGCTTCGTTTCTGAAACATCAGGCACAGGCCTGGTCCACCTAGCTCCAGGCCACGGCATGGATGACTACGAGCTCTGTCTCAAGCAAAACATTCCAGCGTTCGCTCCTCTCGACGACAAAGGCTGTTTTACAAGTCTTGCATGGCCTGAGGAGGCTGACCATCTTATCGGGATAGATGTCCTGGGCGTGGGGAATAGAATGATTCTAGACCAACTAGCACATCGTGGTTTCATATTGTCGCAACACCAATACGAGCACAGGTATCCATACGACTGGCGTTCCAAGCAGCCTGTTCTCATTAGAGCTACTGAGCAGTGGTTCGCAAATGTTGGCAATATTCAAGGCAATGCGTTGCAAGCTCTCGATACTGTGACATTTATTCCACCAAGCGGTAAAACTAGGCTGGAAGCCTTTGTAAAGAACCGCACTGAATGGTGCATCTCGAGGCAGAGGGCATGGGGTTTGCCAATACCAGCTCTATATCACAGAGAGACGAATGAAGCAGTCTTGACAGAGGATAGTGTCGCCCACATTATCTCCATTGTTCGTAAACGGGGAGTAGATGCTTGGTGGACCGATGATGAGCTCGATCCTGAATGGACACCGCCGTCCCTGAGGAATACGATTGACGGAGCTGTGTACCTTAGGGGCAAAGATACCATGGATGTTTGGTTCGACAGTGGTACGAGCTGGACCCAGACTGAACGGCATACGAAAGATGATCGCCATGTCGCTTCCTGTTACATAGAGGGTACAGATCAGCATCGGGGATGGTTCCAGTCAAGCTTGCTCACTTTTGTGGCCTACCAGAGCGGTGGTATTGAGAAGCAAGAGTTGCCAAAGTCTCCATTCAGGACTTTGATCACTCACGGGTTCACTTTGGATCAAGAAGGGCGGAAGATGAGTAAATCTATTGGTAACGTCGTTTCGCCTGATGAGATCATGGATGGATCACTTCTACCACCAACGAAAAGGAAGGTCAAAGGTACATGGACTGAATTCCGTGATGCAATGGGTCCGGATGGTCTTCGTCTATGGGTTGCGAGTTGCGATTACACAACGGACATCAAAGTCAGCCAGACAGTGCTCCAAGCAATCAATGGCAGCCTGTCCAAGTACCGTGTGACGTTCAAGCTTATGTTAGGCATACTAGCTAATTTCGATCCTCGTGCGTCTCTTAATGGAGGGGACGATTCCAGTAGAGTGCATAAGATCGCGCTTCGGCAGCTCGAGAAGGTCAGCACCAGCGTCCATGACCATTACAGAAGATATGAATTCAGCAAAGCCGCGAGCCAAATCAATTCGTATATCAACACTGATCTATCCTCGTTCTACTTCGAGTGCATCAAAGATGCTGCCTACTGCGGCACTTCTAGCGAACGTTCCCAAGTCCAACGCACTATATACCAGATTTTCATGTACCTCCAACAAATGCTAGTTCCTATCACGCCATTACTTGTTGAAGAGTTGTGGGACTATACGCCTAAAGAGGTTAAAGAATGCAACGCTATACCCCCGGGCCAGCGGTCATGGAAAGACCTTAACCCTTTATCGTTTAAGGAGTCTGCGAAGAACCAGTTGGACATTGATGTAATCGAGCTTATGAAAGCGCGCGCTGCCATCAAGAGTGCCCAAGAACTGTCTCGTAACGACAAGAACATGGGAGATTCACTCCAGTCATATGTCCTCTTTGACACTGTAGCTGCCCCAAGTGGAGTCGCAAATCCTGCACTTGATCTCCTCATTAGCTATGGGGACGAGCTAGAAGATATTCTCGGTGCGTCGAAGGTCTTGGTGCATAATAATCGAACACTCCTGTCTGAGCTAAGCAAAGCTCAATGGTCCTACTCGGTAGACTTTGAAA
Source organism: Cladonia squamosa (assembly GCA_947623385.2). Taxonomy (NCBI): domain Eukaryota; kingdom Fungi; phylum Ascomycota; class Lecanoromycetes; order Lecanorales; family Cladoniaceae; genus Cladonia; species Cladonia squamosa. Next base: position 132,844 of record OX392372.1, on the reverse strand, counting down.
TATTCGGGCAGAGCGTCAAGGCCAGTGTGTATGAGCCGCAATTAGCGAAATGCGTCCGATGTTGGAAGTTTAAAGCGCCAATAACGATGAAGAAGGAGGAAACCTTGTGTGAGAGGTGCGAAAGCGTGGTGGGAGAGCTCAGGCTATTGAAGCCGGAGCTTTTTGAGGGCCAGGACACTCAATGGTCTGGCGCAAGCCTTGCCGCATGATCAGTAGTAAGGCCTATTTCTTATTAACATGTGCCATCATACCCAACCCATTGGATGACAAGTAAAATACAACTTGAACCATAAAGCTCACTTCTGTGTTCACTCCATACTGCTGCGTTGATGATCATTGAGTGAAACTTGCCTAGCAGCATGCTGCAATACTGAAGACCAGTAAGCGGCTTGCAACACATATCAAGGATCTGGTATGTCTTTAAAGATGTCTTAATAGGATTCCAGGGTGCATTTGAGTGAGATGCGTTATTGCATTGGTTTTAGCCCGTCAAGTCTTGGCAAACAGCGCTACGCGATTATCCTCAGAACTCTTGCCTCTTCAACATCTGCATTGGTAAAATAACACCAGAGGATTCCTCCCCTTTACCCTATACCATCATTCCCGTTATTGCTATCCCACTTATGGATCCTGAATTCCTGGATTCTCCTGTCCAAGGTGTGAGCGACCTGCAGGCCAGCTACGACCATGCTTTGACTGGGCTTGTTAAAGCCGGCACAGATTTGGATCGGGTAGGCACGGAGCTTAATCACGCGCAGATTGCTTTTCATAACGCCATTGATGACTATTTCAAGCACCTTCAATTACAGATAGACGACAAGGACAAGGCTATCCGTCTCATGTTGGAACAGAAGATCGAAACCTCCGGTGTTATGTTTTCAATGCAAAAGCAGCTTGCGAAGCTTCAGGATGAGAAGACTACGCTTAAGGCAAAAAACAAATACCTGACGCGGTTGTTGAATGCGAATCCCCCAGGTGAAAACTTCCCAGGTAATTCATGCATTTACCTCTTTTGACCTTTGCCCGTATCATAACTCACACGGCCTGAAAGTTGCAGACGATACTCACGGCCCTCTAGGCAACGAAACATTCGAGGCCCAAGACCCAAAATTTGGTCCACCACCTAATGGCACAGGTCATTCAGCTCCAACCCACCATACAACGCTGGACCGTCGGTTTGCCTCATCCTCAAAGGGAGACTACGGCAATGATGCGTCAGAAATTGTGCCTTATGGAGCAGCGGTCAGGGATCAAGAAGGGCAACGTCGTTGCGATGAGGCGGCGGAGACTTGTAAGTGCTAATGCTGGTGTCCGTTAGATTCGTACTCAAAAGAACCCGGCTAGGGAAGAAATCTACCATGCAAACCGGCCCTGGGGAAGCCGCTGCATACCTCAGTCTACAGGACGTTCGTGAACGGCAAGCAGCCGTAGGGGAGCGCCACGGCTACAGTCCTGAAGAAATCAATGCATTCATACCATATATCAGGCAAGCAGAGGAACGTCGTAAGTCGTGATTGCCTTTGTTGTGGGACCAAGCACTTACGCGGACTCTAAAAAGTAAACCGTAGTCCGGCGCTGTACACTGCAATCTATGCCAGTCCTGAAGCCACTAGAGCCTCAGCTAAAGATACGAATTGCTCAAATGTTTTAGCCCACCGTCTGCAGTCGAATGGAATGGACTTATCACATCAAGGATTTTTGGGAAAGGATTCTTTTAAACACGAGTCTCAACCACAGGTATTCCAACAACAAGACCTCCAAAAAGCGAATTATCAGCGACAGCGTGCTGGAGAGGTCAATGCTGGTCCTTGTATGTCTCAATTACAGTTCGTCATGGGACTCATACTGATGCGACCCGAACAGGGTCAAATTACAATCAGGAAAGCACCACCGAGGCCAAGGAATCCTTTCGTCGCCAACAGGCTGCTCACGGCTGTAAGTCCTGATTTCGTTCCCTCAAGGACTTGGCTTACCTCGACACTTAATAGGGACAGCAACGACGGACGATAGCAGGTTCAAAGGATCCACCGCCAACGAAACCACTAAAGCTATTCAGCCCGTGGGGCGCGAACCCGAACTCAAAGCTGACTTTGAATCATCCCCACGCAAAGATTATTCGGTCAGTGTGCTGAACCCAAGAAGTCCATCCTTCGTGCCGTCAGATGATAGGCGCGGAGCCGCTATGACAGCGAGGCAGACGCCGCCCCATAAACGTCTTTCTAAGCCTGACAACTTTAATACCGACTTGAATACCGCTTCAACAAGCGCTAACCTTACTGCCGTCAATTCTGAGCTGAGGAATGAGACTAGTATTCCACCGCACAAGCGGTTCCCTTTTACATTTACAGCGCAAAAGACACCAACCTTGGTAGAGGCAGATACCAATCTGATCGCTTTGGAAGATGAGGTTGACCCGTTTACGGCCATCCGTCAATACACATTCAAAGCAACAACCCCTAAGGACCACGCTCTGGCCACCCTCGATCCCAACACACCCAAGCCTCTTCTCAAAATTCCAAGAGACTACAATGGTGTCACTAACAAGGCCCCTGCTTCAAGCAGCCTGGACGAATTAAAGGAGTTACAGACAGAAGCTATACCATTTTCTCCCTCCTACAACGCGCCTATGGACCTGGGAAAATCCATCAAAAAACCCTCACAGGTATGGCTTGAGCATATGTATAACCAAGCACATGATTCTTCAGAGCCACCCGCAAATCGATCAAATCGATCAACATCTCCACCAGCTGTTGACAGCGCTCTTGGCGCTGTCCAAGGATTGCCATCAATAGAGAAGGCTAAAGGGGTACCCGTGCAGCAGAAATCCACGCTAGTATTGGCGTCTTCTCCGGTCAAGAGCGACACCAATAAATTAGCGCACAACACAGCAAACGCTGCAACTGAGACCACGGTAATCAAGACTTCAGCGAACAGCAAATTCGACATTCCACTCAATAACAACCCCTCTACCATGGCTGAGCATAAGATCGACACCGGAGCCGAGAGCGAAGCAGCGCCTCCCATCGTCAGCAAAGCACCTACACCAACGCCACCGCAACATTTCAATCTTCTCAAGGATAACAAATCTATGTCTGCCGCTTTCATGGCCGCAGCTCAATCCAATCTCTCAACCTTCGCAACCAAATACGGCAGAGACCCTGAGTCTGACACCCGCAAGGAACTAGCTGCAAAGGGCAGGGCTTTGAAGGAGAAGCTCGCAAATGAGGCCAGCACCAGTGATGCTGGCGCCAGCCTCCGTGTGCCGGAGGAGCAGTACAGGTTTCCTGATAAAGTTGGTCCTCTTCATCCCGTAGCACTTGTTAACATACTGACTCAAAAGTACGAACGCGCCCGTCCACCCATTGTAGGTACCCATGACCTCGGCAGCCTGCTCACCCCTGACACTAAGCAATTCGTGATCAAACCTAACAGCAGAGGGGAGTGGTTCGAATATGACCTGGATTGGAAGCCAGTGGTGAAGATTGATGGAAGGATTTGCTACATTTTGAGATGAGAAAGATGAATAACTGCATGCATATGTTTTCCTCGAACTTTAGCATCATAAAGAGAAAAGAACAAAACGTGGTGGACAAAGTGTGATAATCAGCGCATAACGCTGAGGCGATACTATTGTGTATCTTTCCAAGCAGATGCGAAAGAGATGGCGAATGAGCGTACCTGCTTAGGTATCATCTCAAGGCGATGATAAACGATTCTGTTCATCCCATATCGGGATAATTTCAATCTGCTTGCAAACACTAAAAGGAGGGACGGCGATATCATTTTTTTTGGCGAAGAGAGCAAATAATGAATGCAGAGTTTTCTCCAGATTTCGGGCATTCGATCATGAAAGCAAGCAGTAGACTAATACAGAACCTTTTCCAAGCGGAGGTCATTAATGCCAATGAGACCACCATTGCGTAAAAGACCGAGTACATGTATACTGGTGATACACCGCGTACTCAAATACCCAGAACCCTCTATCCAATACCACCACCACCATCAAAGACGATAGCCTATCCAAACGCGCCACTCACACCTCTCGCACCTTCCTTCCCTTCTCATCCACACTTACCTTCCCCTCCCCCCTAACCAACTCCTCCCTCAACAACCTCATCTCCCTCTCCAACAAATCCCTTTCCTCATCCTTCCCCCTCACAAGACCCTCAAACCACACCCTCTGCGCCTCAAACTGCTGCATCATTTCACCCCTCAGCGCCGCAATAGAATTATGAAGTGTTGTTTCCACAGTAGCTGCGCAGTGGCAGGGATGATGGTGTGCTGTTGTTTCTGAGCTTGCACTGGTGGAGGAAGGGAGAGGGATATGGCTTGGGTTCATTGTTCGTGGAGGTTTAGATGGTGAGGGGGATCTTTGATAGCCTTTAATGACGATTCCAGTGACGGATTCCTTTACTGTGTCGGGGGAGGATTCGGGAGAGGGATCTGGGAGGCCTTTGTGGAGGTTTGGGATGAGGGGGGATTTCTTCAGTGAGGGCCATTGAACAATTTGATCGTCCGAGCCAGCGGAAGTTGGTGATTGGGTTTCGGTCGTATCATTAGAAGTTAGCACGGTGATGTGTCCTTTCTTCTGTGGCCATTCGCCTGTTGGATGTGTTAGTTGTAGCTCGGGGACCTTTTGCTTTGACGGCTTGGCTGCTGTATGAGCAGTAAGCTTGGACTTGTGGTTATTGGAAGCGGAGGAAGGGGCTGAATCCGTCTCACGCGACTCAGAAGTAACGGATAAGCTAATGTGGCCCTTCGGTTCAGATTTCACCGGTGCTTTGGGGCTTCGATGAGCCTGTGGGGTTGGCTGCAACGTAGGGATGGGGCGACGTGCTAAACCCGCTGTCCAAGTGACGACAGTATCATCCGAGGCCTCTGATGTTAGGTAAGAAGACGCGGTGTGGTAGCTCTTGCGGCTATCCGCCGAGAGTGGGGAGAGGGTCGCTGCAACTTGTGGCGTGCCTAGTGCCTTGTGTTGAGGTGAAAGCGATACTGCGTGAGGGGGCGGCTCAGGCGCTGTATCAGTCCATACGACATCAAGATCTCCTGAACTAGCAGGAGTAGTCGAAGAGGCAGGAGTGTTTGTCGAGGAAGACTTGACCTCCGGTCGTTCAGCTTTCGGGCTTGGAGCTTGGCGAGGGCCGTAAACGACTCCCGTAACCCTAGGGTTTGGACTCATCGTACGAGCTTTTGACACTACCCCAAGATACGTAGGAGTCTGACGAGCTGTTTCAGCACGACGCTTAGAGAGGCGACCCCCTGGCCTAGGGCTTGGTCTAGGCGGTACAGGTGGTGGACTCCGCTCAGGCGATGTCTCATGAGAAGCTGTGCTGGCACTATTTGCGAATGATCTGGAGACTCTTCTCGTGTGTACCGGTATGTGGGATGCTTTCATAGGGACATGATCAAACGGAAAATGATTCTTATCCCTACCCATGGGCTCTTCTAACATCCGAACAGGAGATGAGATCGCGTCAGGCTTTTGAGTATCTCTGATGGGCGGCTCTTTGCGGGGATGATTTGAGCGGGCAGATTCTGGAGGCTTGTGTGGTTTGGAAAAGTCGAACAACGGATCAACCGTCTCTTCTTGGGTCTGGGAGGGAGTAGGTCTTGCTTCATCCTTCTGCCGACGAGCTTGGCTAATTGCAGGCTTGTCTAAGCTCTTACTTGTTGTAATCGTAACGGGCAATCGAGGAACAGACGGTCTAGCCTTCTTTCGTGGGCGTTCTGCACCATCGTGTCTTCCATCTATGGGCATCCATTCAACATCAAGAACACGGGAACCATCCGCGTCCAAGACTCGATCTCCCAATGGCTTACCGTCGAGGTCGAACAGAAGAACCCTCCCATCCTGGCGGCCTATGGCAATGTAGTAAGACCCGGTCGATCCCGTACGACTTTCCGAAGAAACGCTGTCAGCTGTACCGTCCATCTGAGCTCCGAGCGGCTGTTTGGAGTAGCATATTATGGAAAGGCTAGTAGCTGGTCTCCTCACGTGCCAGGATTTGAGCAAGACTGCTTTAGCTTTGTCAAGTTGCGTAAAGTCGACAACACAGCATTTACCATCAGCACCTACGGTGACTGCGGTCGCACTGCGTCCCGGAACGAATGCAACGGCTGTGATGCCAGCGGCCCTGCTTCCCACGTAGACAACGCCGGTCCCAGGGTCATATCCATCGAATTTCGTACCATTGTCACCTGTTGAGACTCCACCTGAAGTTCCAGTAGCATGTAGACCCTTGATGAAGGCTATTTCGCCGCCACTGCCTGAGACTGCGTTACTTCTTCGACGGTCATTTCTACCGTGGGCGTGGAAGAAGTGCAAGGCGTCGAAGACCGCAGCCGTGCCATCTGCAAAGGCCAGGAGGAAGAAGTCCTCGTTCTCTGGATGAAAAGCGGCTGCTACTACCGAAGACGAAGAGCAATAAGGACGAAGCAGGACTGGCGCCGTGTGGAGCGTTAGGTTTGTAAGGTATATGGTTGGTGGAGCCTGCGATGTGGAGAGAAGAAACCGAGAGTTGCATGAGACGGCGAATACTGAGGGAGGTGAAGGGTGGTCATGTGAAGGGTCCAGAAGCTTCGACTTTTGTAGAGAGTATGACTGAACGGAGTTCTGAAGATTTGTAGTGAAGAATAGCCTCTTTGACTCTTTATCAACCTTGAGAAGCCTCACTCGCCCCTGGCGAAGGGTTCAGTATGGTCGTATAATGCGCCGCAAACGCAACACTAACCTCTGAGCCCTTCAATCTGTAGCTTTTCTGCAATCCGCCGTTGAACTCATGTAGTATCACCACTTCGCTGTCGGCGACCGCAAGCATCTCACCACCACTGGCGACCCGCTTGGCTGCCACAATGCCCTTCGATCCCGATCGAAAGATCTCGGTGAGTCCGTAGACGTCCCATATATACACTCCCTTCGTAGTAGTGATGACCAGGCGGTGCTGAGGTGGGAAAGCGAAGATGCCCTGCTCGCTGGAAGCAGGCTCTTCAACGTCGATGGACGAATCGTGACGTCGGTAGTGACTAGAAGCTGACTTTGCTCCTTTGGTATGCTTCGTCATCGCTGCGTTGGCCTGAGTGACATTGGCATAGGCTAGCTTTCTCTGCAATCCACCATGGTGTTTTCTGGATGTCGACCATTCACACCTTTGCCAGAGAAGGCGCGGCCGATGCTAGTCTCAAAGGTAGGAGGTCGCAATTAGGGAAGGTGCTGCAATGTAAGCTACGATGCTTTTATCATTAGTAGCAGAACATAGGTGGCTCGTCGATTGCGCGTTCTCGGCTGTCATCCAAGGCTTCTCAATCATTGCTATATCATCCAATAGCCTAGCCCATACTTCCACCACTGGCATTGTGATTACCAACAAGTCCTGCCATCTCTAGCAGCGCTCTGTCTGACTCCACATCTTTGCCCATCCTTATGTTCTTTCTTGCAGCTGCTTCTCGCTCTTCAAACGCCCAGGCGGCCTTCTGCTTTTCAGCTTCCTCATCACCACCACAGCCCCAGACTTCCAAGCTCTCGATTTCGAAACGATCTTGCCAGTCTGTTCGGCGTACTTGACTTGCGTGGAATGAGCCGCCTCCTGTGCTGTCATGGTTGAAGACCCCGAACTCCAAAGATGAATCTAGTAGAAGGGAAACAGGCCCTAACTCCGCTTTTGATGAGAGACCTGAGACAGGTCTCGTGCGAGGTGGCGGACACCCGAAACTAATACCGCTTTTAGTAAAGTTTGCGTAGTCCTTGCTGATCGTACTGGCTCTGAAGACCTCATGAATAGGCTCCAGTTGAAATAGCATACTCTCGGCTCCACCTATAGCCTCCTTGTAAGTATGTTTCCAAGGAACATCCAAGTATGCTCCGAAGACAACTCTTCCGGACGTGGTATTACCTGAAGAGCCGTCGGGAAATCGTTTTGGCGGCAAACTATCTGCAAAAGCTCTTTCACTCGTACCGCTAGGCTCCGAGGGCAGACGAGCTCCAGCAACAAGAAGGATGCTGGGTGCGTGCCAATTCAAGATTTTCTGCTCCATTGAGCCCATGCTGAAACCAGCATCGGCACCTTGATACAAGAGCCTCAGACGGCGGAAGAGGTTTTTGCCTTTCAGAAAGAATGCTAGCTGACTGAGGACATTAAGGTCCAGTATCTCGCCCTCTTGCGGTATAAGTGGCTCTAATGGTGCCTCAGGCTCTTCTATTGTAGTCGGAGAAGCCAGTGATAGTAGCGACTGTGGCTCGGAGGCCGAAGATTTTCGACGGCGTTTGTGAAGGTCAATGTTCTTGCTGAAGAGAAAATGTTCAAAGAGTGGGTTGAGTCCATCAAACATGAAAGGCAACGAGACAGGGATGATCGTATTGAAAGGCTGATAGAAGATACCCGCGTTTTCCTCAGGAGTGAATGACCATAGTATGCTGTCAGCTACCCTGCGGAGGCCCTCAAGCCTCGTCTCTGTCAGACGCTGAGCGTGCCTTGAAAGGCTTTCCTGCGCATCCAAAGGAGCGATGACGAGTAGTAGCATAAGTAATCGCCTGAAGTTGTCGATTGGTATCTGAGCATGATGGATCTTTGTATCGGCCCTTTGATCGTGCTTAAAAACCTCTATAGCGTCAAGCGAGTCTAGGGCAGCCAAAGCCAACTCATCATCATCTTCCTCCTCTTCAGTGTCGTTTGAAGGCTTATCGATCAAGAAACCCCCAGTATAGCGTGACTCAATCGGAGACGCAACTGCTGATTCTGATGATTCCGACTTCCTTTCTCTTAGAGCGTCCAAGCTTTCCTTTGACGGCTTCTCATAGACCGAACTCATCCTTCGATCAAAGACCGCGAGACTTCTGAAAAGCAGCTTGTTCCGATCAGCCTTGCCATTCTTCAGCACTTTACCATATCGCTCGGTCATGATAACCACAACTTTGAGCATAGCTTCGATTGTCAATATGCTCGGCGCAAGGCTAGGGAAGGGGAAGGCGCCAAGGTAGGTCGCCATCTGGTATAGCACGGGTCCTGGGCCAAGAGCATCAGGTATGACCAGGAACCGGCACAAGGTCTCCTCTTTCCAGTAATGTATACCATCTTGCTCGTCGGCCAGCGAACGAAAGACATCCTTGAAGTGCGTGATCTCGAGTGGGGTGAAGCACTTCCGGGCGAAGCGTTGCGCGAGCTCATGGCTCAGTTGTTCTGTTCAACTGTAAGTCCTGAATTCTTCCAAGCTGAAATACCATACCTGTAGAGATATTTCGAGCATTCTGCTCTTGCGAGTGCTCTTGACCCATTTTCAGCTCACCATTACATCAACGCTGCTCTTCGGCTGCTGACGCAGAGGCAGAGCTCAACATGCCAAGATTCGCTATCTTATCTTAGCGTTGCAGGCATGTCAGCCACAGCCTGTAGTCACATTCACTACGGGTGGCCGACGGAAACGATAGTCTGTTGACAAATCCTGGAGAAACGTTATAAGAATAGTTCGGTACCAAGGTTGCTTTTTCTCTGGATACAGATCCGCGGTTACATCTAGGATTCATTGTCCACAAATTCTCCTTTTGGGAACATTGCAGGTGGAGACTATGCGGCCTAGGTATTTGTCATCCACGATCAAGTCAATCTGCATGGTCACTTCTCTTGGAAAGAACATCCCTCGCTAGCAATATCAAGCTCTAGGGTATTTTATAGTACTACATACTGCGACCTAAACAATAATCCGCCCATGACTCAATCACTCGAGTGCCAAAAAAAGGTTCAAGCCAGCGCCAGTATGTACACCATTGACCAACGTTCTCACACCATATCGTAGCAAATCATACACTCTATGCAAGCTCTGATTCTCGTGCTTGCCCCCAAGGAGATGCTTGGCATGACCTCTCCATGGAACTCGCTGATAATCAGGATGCTCTGCCTATCCTTCCTAAACGCTCCCAGATACTGGTATGTTGGCGCAGCGGGCCCCTCTGTGGAGATTTAGGAAGCCTCCACAGGTATCGTAGTCTCTTTGCTGCATGATAGTGAGCCTCTTTCTCTTCGTAAGACGGAATATGATAACATACAATACCTGTGGTTTCTGTCGCTGTCAATGGTGTCCCTCTTTAATTCGTCGGACCTACTATACTCTGAATTCGTACTAATAGGCGTGAAAGGGAGACTCTGTGAACTGCCATCGGCACCAAATTGGGAGATAGTGGCAGGTTTCAGCACATTGATTGGCGGTTTTCTGTTTCTCCGAAGGGCTGAAAAGATAGCGAGTATCAGCGTCTTGGCTTGTGCGTCCTTGATTTCTCGCTTGGCTCGTTCTCTCAGCTGTTTCCTGTCGATCTTGCCAGTTGATGTTCGTGGGATTCTGTTGGTGAATACTATACCCCCGTCTAAGGTCTTGTATTTAGCCAGGTATTCAGCCATGTGAGTCTTGACGTCCCCTTCGTTGAGGTTGCTTTGCGGTGCTTTGACAATGTATGCTCGAGGTGCTTCAGCGTTGCTGTTGGGTAGTACGCTTCCAATAACAGCAGCCTCTAGGATTTCGGTATGAATTAAGAGAACTGACTCGAGTTCAGCTGGCGAGACTTGCCATCCACGGACCTTAATCATTTCCTAGATATACCATTTAGCCATGGAACTATACTAGAATCGGTATTCTTTTATTGATATACCTTTTTGCGGTCGACGATAAAGAATTTGCCCTGCTCTCTATATCCAACATCCCCAGTCTTGAGCCAGCCATCAGGGTCCAAAGCATTGTAGGTTGCTTCCTCGTTACCAAGGTAACCCTGCATGACGAGTGGTCCTCTGATACTGATTTCACCCTTTTCACTATCCTTTTCGATGATGTTACCATCCTCACCGACAAGCCTGCGGATCGTCAGCATCGGATAAGCGCGAAAAGTCAATGCGATAAATATACTTGGCTTCTACACCCAACAGTAATCTTCCTACACTCCCCGTATGATCCTTTTCTGGCCACGTAAAAGTTGTAATCCATCCAGCCTCTGTCATGCCCCAAACTTGGATTACTCGGGCTGATGGTACTAGAAGTCGGTACATTTGGTCCTGCGTCCTTTGGTCTAGCGGAGCGCCGGCAGACCAGACCAGACGAAGAGATTGCAACATACCGCTAGCTGGTGGCGAATTCTTGAGAATGGTACTCATAATAGCAGGAACCATGGGTGTCTCAGTGATCTGATATTGATCAATGAAGCCAAGATATCTTTGTATCTCGAAGCGTCGCATTATGTAAGTTGGTACGCCTTCTCGGAGAGGCGCGATGTGTGCGAGCGGAAAGGCAAAAGCATGGAATTCGGGTAGACTGATCAGTCTTGAGACCTTTTTCAACCTTCGGTCAATCCCGGTCCCGTCTTATTCGAGTAGAAGATACATACATGGTAGGGTTTCCTTGGAGAGTCGTCTAGAATTAGATTTTCTACAACACAGCTAAAGTGGGAGATCATTGCGGCTTTCGGGAGCCCAGTCGTCCCACTCGTTGAAAGTAGCGCCGCAGTTGTGTCCTTGGCTTCGTCCTCTTTTGTGAAAGTGACCCAGTCGGCCTCGCCGTGTCGCAGGAGCTCCTGTACTGGGTTGCAATGAAAAGGAGCATCTTGTTTGGGAGCGTCGAACAAATAAATGTTTGATGCAGAGACGCTAGATACTTCCGCTGCAGGAGCAATCTTCGGCAAAAGCTCGGACTCTGTGATGATGAACCGAGTCTTGGTGTTTTGGATGTGATGGCTGAGCTCTGTTGGCGTGTATGCCGGGTTGGAGCCCGTGAAACGCCCACCAGCACCGACAATGCCCAGGAAGAGCATTGTATACATTATCTGTGCTTGTCAGTCTTACGGGTTCGATGAAGTACAACTTACACAATGAACTATGTAAACGAGAGTGGTTCTTGAATGTTATTGTATCTTACATCGTTGAAAGCGTGCAAACAGACACAATCTCCACGTTGCAGACCCACAGCCTTGAATCCTGCAACTAACTTTCTGACGAGGCTACGAGCCTCGGCCGCAGTGATGGACCGCCCGGGGTTATCTGGGTCTATGTATATCTCTCTGTTTTGATCGTAATTCTCGTTTCCAAAGGTCCAGGAAACCAGGTCCATGCGGGAGATGTTATCGTAAAGGTCGAAACTACCGAGGGACGACATGTTGTCTTGCTGCGGGTGAAACAAGTGGGGTGAAAGGAGAGAATAGAAAATAGTAGAAGAAGAGCAATTTGATTTATGCTAGGTACGCTGAGGTACATCAGCCAGGTAGAGGAGGTTTGATGTCAAGTTGCATCACCAGCAGATTTATTCTTTGGACAAGCACAAAGGAAGGTAGAGACATTTATTTGATAATTGGATAATAGGATAATTGTCATCATATCTTGTTTCACTTTTCGGCATCACGGCATCGCGGCCGAAGGCAAGCGCCGACGATATCAGTCGGAGAACCGAGCAGTCACGGAATCGTTGGGAAAGTGAAAGGTAAGAACGCGGGAGGTCAGGAAACAAAGGAACAAGGCGAAAGGAGTGCGGAAAGAGATGCGGAAGGAGATATGGTAAGATGAATCATTGGAAGTCGGCCTACTTCGGCAGAAATAGAAATCCCCAACTTAGCCCCACACGTTCTTTTGCATATGGAGGAAGGACTGAGATCAATGTCAAGTGGTGGAAGATAGTCTGTATGTATGGCGCCCACGTGAGATTCGATTGAAACTCTGGTTAATGGATCCCAATTGTGTGGGTTACAAGGTCAGCAACTCGCCAAGTCTTGCAGTGCGCGTCATGCCCAAAACGGGAGACAAGACCTTGGACGATTCAACTCATGCGTATAGCTCGAGACGCCAGATATGCAAAGACCGCTGAGGCGCGAGACTGTGACTGGGCGTGGGCGCCATAGCACGTAACATACTCGCGGCTGCACTTGCTCATTGTCTCTGCGGGATGATGGGGGCAAGATCCAGCATGAGCATGATCTGGTGAGATCGATCAGCGGTCGGGATTTTGAGGGGATCTGGGGTCGAATTATGGATACTGAATATCGGATAGTGGTTGACATGTCGGCCGAAAGGTACGGGAGAGATCTGATACGACCCTATGGTGGAGGTGGTGTGCTGCAGGGGAATTGCTAGTGGGAGTGGGTTTGGGAGGATGCAGCATCTTGCAGGAATGGTGCAAGGAAGAGGTAAGATCTTACGAAAGGATGCATGAACTATTGTTGCCCTGTACGCAGGCAGTGGAAAGGCTTGAAAGGATTGGACGCGTCAACCATTTTCGTATGGTGGCGCAGTCGTGTCGAATTAAGCGGGCCACCAGATGCCTTAGTCGAGACCGAAGTGCATTCCAAATCGTAAGAATACACGACATGCCTCGATTTGGTGGTTAGCTACATGCCGAACACTTCATCATTAAAGAGGAAAAAAACCGTAATTGAACTTGTGGCAAAATAGTACGGAAGATCGAATGTGACCTTTGCTTCTCCAAGTGGATGCAGTGTTGTTGTTATGGTGTGCTGGCTGGACGATATACTGCATAAGGTAGGTACCTACCGAACTAAGAATATGCTAGTCCTTTTTTGGACATGAAAATGCCTTAATTTGGTAAGCGTCCGGGCCACTTATTCTTGGCGCCAGAGAATGCTCTTACCACCTCTCTCACAATCTCACACCACTTTCCGCCATCTAAGCGACGATCACACTTCCAAACCAATGTTCATTCTTATCACGAGGCTGCTTCCCACCATCTTGCCTGCTAAGCCTCCACTTTTCCTGGAAGACTCCCCAGATATTTGTTCGGCAACGTGGCCCGCATGTACAGTCAATGCTACTCGGTATCCAATCATATCTTGGTGCACTAAACGGCTTTGGTAGTTGGAAGCATATCAAGATCGCAGAAAGAATTGCCAATGAGCTACTGGAATGTTGCACTCACGGCTTCTCCAAATACTTACCTAGGCCGAGGAATTTCGGTCTGACTGAGCACAGAGCAAAGTAAAGATGTCGAACAAGCAAACAAAATAAAAGACAAGGAATACTACTTCGGCTTCATAATGAGGGAAATCCAAACACACCAGCTCATTCAGTTCACGATCGGTGGCTCATCTTTAAATGTCATGAACCCATAGGACTATCCAAACCCACGAGCCGCCCATCTCTTACTTTCTCTCTTGCATTTGAACACTTGGAAATGGGACTAGCGCATCTCTGCCCGTCCCCACGTCCCAGTAGTCCGGTAACGACACATGAGCAACATCTACGGCCCGCCATGCACTCGGGAGAGAACGGAACACTGCGTTTCTGTTGAGTTACGATCGTTTTGGTTAAAGAATGGCTGCATACCGTCCCAGGCTAATGGCACGATGACGACCATATAGCGGAATAAGGCTTTCTTGCGAAAAGAACCTACCAGCTCCACGATTTCTAAGCTGCTGCTGTTCTCCCGCCCTTCTGACTACATCCGCGTCATGGCAAATGTTTGAGATTATCCAAGCTGATGCTTAGAAATGATTATCAAGCCACGCTCCTCTATACATCCTCATCTCCACAGAGGCACCATAAATAATCCTTACATGCGGTAATATACACAGTAGTAATCGCACCCGGAACCTATCTTTCGCAGGCCATGCGCTACCTTTTTTAGTTTGCTCCCAAATGTATTCGTCCTAAATTACGGATAACTGCCGGTCGTTACCGCAAATTCAGCGCCATTGTCTCAGCGGAAAATACCACCAGATCTGAGTCCATAACCCTTTCGCCGGCTATTCCGATACGAGTCAGCCTCAGGACTGCGTCTTTGACGCCTTTGTTCTCGTCGCAAATCCGAGTATAAACTGTCCAACTTGCCCTTCGGCGACGCGTGCGCACATCAGGTTCGCAGCCGCGTCACAACCACTTCTCTAGCTCAGAATCTTCAGCGGACTCATCTTCGTCTCGGTCTCAGGAAACTCTGACCAATACCGACAACGGAAGATGAATCTGTTCCCCACGGAAAGATCTAAACTTATCTACCTAACCGGCCTTATGGGTGCACGGACCAGGCCAGCGTTTCGGCCTAGTTCATATGCACGAATCTTGCTTTTGCAACGAACAATCGAATTTTGCCCTGTCCCTCGCCATGAGCAGCCTAGATCTCGCAGCATTAACCGAAGCCCCGGGCGGTTTGAAATACTGCATCAAGAAAACAACTATACCAGCACGCTGGTGTACTCCACACGGCCCGAGCGTTCTTCTTGGGACCATAAAAAATAGAGGAACACTGCCCCCTCGCCATCAGAGACAAACATCTCGCACCATGAGCCCTTAGGGACGTTCGGGGACGCTTGGAACTGTGCCGGAGGTGATGCACGTTGAGATTGACCTGATCAGCGCACTATGAGATCCCATGTAGCAAGGTCTCTCGTATGCTATCAACTACCAAGGGTCTCATGATGCAACAAGCCATAACCCTAGTGACCATCTATCAACCTAACGGCTTTCCATTCCTGACTATATTCCGCGCTCGAATTCTCGTCGCGCTACCCCCACAAACAACGCACGATTACATGCGGCAGCCCACAATGCCGGATTGCAGCAAGGTATCTATAGCCGTAAGGCTGAATTGATATAAAAGCCGCAATGCAAGCCACCATCACTTTGGCATATGAGGGAAATTGTAGCCGTAACTACCTCAACCCTTTGATAATTACTCCTTTTGGAGCAGATAGGCTTGTTGTTGTTGCTTCGTTCAATTATAGCCAATCATCTCTCAGTTCCGTTAACATTTCTCTCCTTGGTGTCTCTTGCGAAAACATTTTCAGGCGCACCTACGTCCCGTTAATCTAACACGCCGCATGATTTGCCTTGGTATTTCTTGCGGAAAACATTTCAGACACACCTACTTCCCGTCAATCTAATACACGGCACGATCTATCTCCGTAAAGCCTTTCCCTACTGATATCCAACAGCTCACGTCTCACCACCACTCTCTTTCAAACAGCCAATCACAACCCCATATCCCACCCCGCTTCTCAACGCCTCAACAATCACACTAATATTCCCTCCTAGAGTCTTCAACCCGCTTCCCTTGACCGGTCGATCCACTAATCCCTTATGAAACGGCACGCCCAATTCCTCCCGCACATATGTATACATCTTCCTACTCGCATTACCAAGGAATGGCGTTGCGGTTCCATTAGTGAAGTAATTGTTCCCGTTGTTCGTGAATGTGGTGTAGAGGGTTATCGCGGCATCGGTGGTCCAGGATTTGATGGCTTTTAAGGCGTTGAAGGATTCGGGGACGGAAGTAGTTTCGTTGTAGAGGAAAGACGTTAGTGATGACTGGACGGCTGAGGCTATGGTAGTGAAGCGGGTAGAGGAATCGAGATTTGTCGTTTGGGTCAGATGTTTCTTAGTCTGCGCCAGCAGCGTGCTGTGAAGCGTCTCGAGCACAGCTTCGTCTTGAATAGCCCCACCAAAATGCCTTATCGTAACCTCCCTCACCTCAGGCTCCATAGCCTCCAAAAACAAAATATCCATAGCCCTCAGATCCAGCGCTTGGCACAGCACATATAAATACGTACCCCCAATATTACTCAAACAATCAATAGCCGTATGCGTATACCGTGCCGATATCAACGCCAGCGAATTAATAGCCTGATTCCCCATCTCCGCCGTCTGCACATGACTACTTACCGGATTCGCCAAAAACGCCAATTCAGACATATAAGCCGCGACATTGATATCAGCGCCTTTCATCGTGTAAGACGTGCTGGGCTCGTCGGCTGCGAGGTTGGGGGGTAGACCGTTATTCGTCATTGGGTTGATGAGTTCGGTGCATTGGGCGAAGAGCATGCGGCCGAACATTTGGAGGGCGAGGCGGGTTTTTTCCATGGCGGATGTGATGGAGCAGGCTTGGAAGTTGCCGCCGTGGTGGATTGTTTGGCCGGGGACGTCGACGAGGGGGTTGTCGGTTGTGGAGTTGCATTCGATGGAGACTTGAGTGTGGGCGAGACATAAGTCTTCGAGTTGGGGGCCTATCCATTGGGAGGAGGTGCGGAGGGCGTAGCGGTCTTGTTTGAGGCCTGTGAGGAGTTCTTCGGATTCGTGTTCGGGGCGGGCGAGTTTGGAGTGGTGGAGGAAGGAGCGGATGTTTTGGGCGGCTTCGCGCTGGCCTGGGTGGGGGCGGACGGTGGCGAAGAAGGGGTTGAAGGAGCCGATGGTGCCGGTTAGGGCTTCGACGCCCATGGCTGTTAGGACTTGGGAGAGGAGGGCTAGGTGGTGGGCTTCGTGGATGGCTAGGGCCGCGACGGCGGTGGAGACTGCGGTGCCGTTTAGGATTGCGAGGGCTTCTTTGGGACCAAAGGTTATGATTTGGCGGGCGAGTGCTTCGAGTGCGGTGTCTGAACTGACGAGGCAACGACTGCCGTTGCCGTCGTCTGTCCAGACGTAGCAGTCTGGGTTACCTTCTAGTACACCAGCAATGTAAGATAGGGGTTGCAGATCTCCAGATGCGGAAATAGAACCTCGTAAGGGAACCAGGGGAATCAAGTCATTCTTGAGCAATGCCACGAGCGCATCGATGATTTCATAACGGACAGCCGAGTGACCAGCAAGGAGTGTCTTGCATCTTACAAGCATGGCTCCTCTCACCCATGTTTCCGGCATGAAATCAATTCCGGGAGAGTTCCTTAACTTGTAATAGATTGATCCAGCCGTTTTGACAACAGGAAGAATCCCACTGTGTTGATGCTGGACCAAAGCCCGTTGCAAGTCCTCTGGCTGGTCAGTGCGGGTATCAGCACTGCCACCGAACCCAGTTGTGACCCCTTGAAAACGATTAGCACGGTCTAATATACAAAAATAAGTACGTACCGTAGAGAGCATGGCCGTCATTGAGGCGTTGGGCAAGAAAATCTACACTTTTATTGATGTGGCTTTCGACTGCGGCGGGACTGGCAATTTCTACACAAGTATCGTACCTATTGGGATATTAGCATTACATAATTTGTGGTATTCACCTGATCTAGACTTTACGCCACCACAACAGTTCCAGTAGCAATCAATTTCAAGTAGAGGAGAGAGACTCTCAACAAACAAATTTCTCTTGCAAGAGACGAGACAGGAAAGGAAATCACTTTATCTTACCTTGAAACAGCCGCAACGTTGGCAATAGTAAGGTCTTGAAGATCAATGAAGACAGCCTTCTTGTTGTCAATGTGCCTGGTCAGATCACTCCATTCGTCTAGTACAATGCTACTATGAGCGCCGTGCTGAGGTGTCTCGAAGGCACGTGAAGATTTGTGACCGTTGATGTGGTCATTGCTTAGATTATAAGGCATCTCCATGGAAGACTCTGTTTCCATTGCAGAAACCTCTGGTGCAGAAGATTCTATTGGAGAAGACGTTGGAGAAGATTCTGTTGGAGTCGGAGGAAAGTATTCGAGATCAGTCCTAAAAATTTTCGGAAGCGGGGAGTCCAGTATCGTGGAAGACATTTTATGCGTGGGACAAGTGCTTCCTTCTGCAATACTTAGCGATCTGTAAGCAGCGGGAGTGGGGGTCTAACATATGCAGTCCTTGGAAAGTGAATCTGTCGAGTAGCCAGTAGATGTACAATTCTCCAGATTCTCTATGACGATACAGGGAACGAGACGGACGCAGGGTCTTGAAGCGACTGATATTAATTTGCAGATTCGTCTACTCGATAAGGCAAATATTGCATGATACAAGCGATGACTTTTGCTAGCAGAGAATTCTGGTATGATTTTCGTATGTCGAGACCCCCGCAGTAGGGAGATCAATGAGATGAGTATCGTAATATCGGGTCTAGACCATAGATATCTGTGGTCTCGACCATGTATATAGTGAAGGCCTTTATATATCAATCGAAAGCCGCAGGCCGGGAGGTCTTGGACAAGGAACGATGAATGCAGTGAACACAGGACGGCATGCAGATAAAGCAGATATATTCGTGAACCCGACTGATGATGTAGTACCCCACACCTCAGTCCGACCTTCACCAAAGAATGTCCAGTTGGCTGATAGGGAAGCTCGGATAAGTCCGGTTAAGTGCGGGATTGTTTTTTTGTAGAAGGCGGAATTGGAGGTTGGCTCGTGATGGGGATTAACAACCGCATTGTCCTGTGACCATTGAGAGATGAGATACTTATAAAGTACAGAATACAATCGACGATAGGTAATTGATTTAATTCTAGGCGTTGCTCGGTCGTCGCGCCCGAATCGCCTCCTGGTTGACCCTATCCGACCCGGAGCAGCATTGAAAATTGAAAATAGGGACGCCATTTTTAAGCCCTGGTCGATTGTTTGGGCGCTTATTGGCCCCTGCAGCATTACTGACATTCTCGAGAGGCTGAACCTTGGCGCGGAAGGGGCGTCTCTCTCCACATTTTTCGGAATATTAAATAGGTAGGTTGCCATTCGCGCAACGACATACTCAAGTACCTGAGCGTTGCGTAAGCTTTCGCAATGCAGGCAAGGGAACTACCCAACCATCTTCGGCGTAGGGCTCGGACCCCATCCCCCGAGGGGGGAGAAAAACACCGTAGAAAATCAATTAGCGCTGCAAGCAACCTCATTTAAACAGCAACTTCTCATTATCGATTTGGACAACGAAAGCAGGGCAACCGATACTCTCTCTTGGCATATGAGGAACGACGACTTATAAACATTGGCGAACCTCAAGTGCGCTTGATTGGCCATAAGTACAGGAACGTCACCGAGTCATGTTTAAGCTAGTTTACAAGCCCGCCGAGAATGCTGGCAAGGAAATGACAATTGATATGAGAATTTGAGACTCAAAATGAGAATTAGTCGCACTCAAAAGACGCATTTTTCACTACTTCCAACGCTCATTATGCACAGCACCTATTTTCAGAGCTCCCGTTTCCATCAACATGTAAATATCACCCCCTCCTTTGATTTCAATCTGACCCATTTTTTATAGCTTCATGTGAAATCATATGCAGAGGATCATGACTTCACAAAGCAAGGCTGAAGTGTATTTACGCACCCTCATCATCATCACCAACGCGAATGGCGCCGTCCTTGGCCAGACCGTGGGCCCAGAAGCCTTCAATGGAGGTAGTGCTAGAGAAAGGTGAGCTAGAGTATCACATAGTGGATCCCGAAGGTACTTACTCGGCCATAGCATCATGGGTGAAAAGAAGCCAGAAGCCGAAGACGGGCTTGGCTAGAACATCGAGGACGGCGTAGGCAACAATCTCAGAGTCTACATTTATGTTACGCGATCCATCGGCAATACCCCAGATGCTTTTCAATGTTAGTAACATATAAGGGATGTATTATGATGACACGTACATTGGGTACACAGTCCAGAGAATCAAGGTGAAGCCGGCAATTGCGCTGAAGAAGGTGGCAGTCTTCTTATCCTTGTTCTGCACCACACCACGACCGTTGAATGCGAGCTGGTACACAATAACCAAGTAGGCAATGCAAGCTATCGCGTAGTATCCCCACTTGGGGCCCTCCTCTACGGTGAAGGCAGCGAAAAGACCGGTGAGAATCATGATGAGATCGGCAACAATTGCGACGAGGATATTAGCTCCAGGCAGACCAGCAAGCAAGCAGAGATCCAGTAGCAGAAGTGGGGTAGTGACGCTCCAGTCAACGTAGCGGGCCCAGTAAACCTCACGGTAGACGGTCTTGGTGGTGTCTGGGGTATGCTTGTGGCTCTCCTTGATCACGATTTGATTCTTGCCAACGCCATCATGGACAGCCATAGCGTAGTATGAGATCATAGCGAAGGTAGTGATGAAGGCAGTCAGGATGTGGAACATGCGTTTTTGCTGAAAGCAGTCAGCACAAAGGGCCCATCCGGAGTTCTTCGGCTCAGGGCAATAGGTGAACACTTACAACAGGGACGCGGAATGCCATGATGTAGAAAGCGAGGGAGGAAATGAGCATGATGACAAAGACAACCCTGATGTTGGTGAGCATGGTTGCCTAAACGCTGGAGAGCAGTGTCAACGTACCATAGTGTGCGGTTGCCGACATCACCGGCTTCCTGGTATTCAATGGAGGGCACCACCTGCTAGGCCGTCAGTCAACAATAATAGAGGAGTAGTTGTTGTTGTTGATGCTGGGTTAAAGTTGTCGTGTTATAAGGGGGAAACATAACATACTGTCGGCAGAGGCACGATGGGTGAAGAGGTCTTCAATAGAGCTTCCATGACGCCAACGTATGTTGCAGTGTACTACTGTGGTTCTTGGTAGGGGGAAGGATTGGACAAGCAGGGAGAAGCTGTACGAGAGATTGTGGCGAGGTGAAAGAAATAGAAGTGGAGAGAAGAGGCAGAAGAAGGCTTGGAGGAGGAGTTGTTGCGTAGGAAGCCGGGCTTGTTGATTGGCGGAGAGGATTGCGGGGTTCCTGTGGTTGGTGAATCAAGGAACTACCGGGAAGTCAGAACGTCATCATTAAGCCGGCAAGGCAATTACGAACAATCCGGCTTAGTCTGTAACGGTGCAATTTCTTTTCGCATCACGCGGTTGTAACTTTACATTGGATTGCTTGCTCTTCTACTTTTGTAGGAGGAACTGCTCTTCATGCATGACATGGCCAGCACATTCTGCATGGCAAGAATGCGATCTTTCGCCTCAATCTGGGGAAAGGGTCACTAGCACGCTCGATTGGCATTGCTGTCTGCCAATCATAGCACCAGTTGGAGATACCTCCGAAGTACCTTATCTATTCCAATCTACACCAAATACAACGTCGTCGCGGGCACACTTTGCCCCATTGGTGAAAGCAGACATCGCCGCTTAATCACCATCAATGATACTTTTGAATACAAGGGACCCTGGTGACCCTTCGCGGTACCGATGACATGCACTAATGTAGCACCAGGTTTGAGATCTGTGAATCTGAGCGCCAACGCCCGCTTTTTGCCTGTAGGCGAACCTTTCTGCCCCGCTTCTTACCAGCTGACCCGAGCATCTGCGTTTAGAGCATCTTCTAATGGGATCATGTGTATGCCCCATCACTGCTAACCTCGGAAAGACTTCTTATACTCAGAGCTTCTCTCATGGATCCTCGTAGTAGTCTCATGAAGCTATTCTTGATCCCAGTCTTAGCTCGCTAGGGTGCATAGGAAAACATCTGGCTTTTATGCCAAGACTTCCCTTGCCGGCATCAAAATGATGACATTGGGCATGTCCCAAAGAATTTCCAGTTTGGAAGCCGCTGTATGTGTCGGTTCCTTTCAGGCCAGCCATTTGGTGATCGATATGGCCAGAAAGGCACGATTATAGAGTTTGAAGTAATTCGAAAAGATTCCCTTCCCGTTCGCAATTACCAGCAAGCTTGCAGGCAGTAGCCAGTAGTAGATGGTTGGAAACATTAATATATTCCCATTTCACCATGTTATTCACGCAGGAACATCCTATATGTCGGCGAGTCTGTACACTCTCTAAATGGGTATCCGAGCTTCTTCAAAAATCCTTCCAACTCTGGCTTGTGTGGCTCGGGACATTGAATGCCGGCCAAAACCTTGCCTATATCGCCTCCATGGTTTCTATAGTGAAATAATGAAATATTCTGAGCCGGCTGAAGCGTTGTAAGGAACTTGAACAAGGCATTAGGTCGTTCCGGAAATTCGAACATGTAAAGTAGCTCGTCTTTGACTGCACTGCGGCCGCCCACGAGGTATCGAATGTGAGATTTTGCTAATTCGTCGCCACTGAGGTCCTCAGCATTCATACCATGCTGTTGTAGGCGCCCAATTAAACGCAACAGCTCCGAAGTCCTGGTATCGATGGATAAGCCTATCAATATATTCGCTGACTCCTCTTTTGCATAGCGGTAAGTGAATTCTGTTACTGCATGTGGGATCACAGTCTTCACGAGCTCAGCGAATGCGCCAGGTCTTTCAGGAATGTTGACACTAAGCAAGGCTTCCTTTTGTTCACCCAGTGCGGCGCGTTCTGTCACGAATCGTAAACGATCGAAGTTCATGTTTGCTCCGGAAGCAATGGCTACTAGTTGTCTCCTCTGGTTCGGGCTTGGGTATTTATCCACATATTTCTTTAATCCGGCCAAGGCCAGGGCTCCAGCGGGCTCGACTATAGATCGTGTATCTTCGAAGACATCTTTGATGGCTGCGCACGTCTCATCCGTTGTCACCTCGATGATCTCGTCCACGACTTCTAGGCATAAACGGAACGTCTCTTCTCCAACACTCTTAACTGCTGCACCATCTGCAAATAATCCGACTTCGTCGAGCACCACCCGTTCTCTCTTTTTCAAGGATTGTACCATTGCATTGGCGTCGTATGCTTCCACCCCAATGATCTTCACTTGTGGCGCAATGCGTTTTATATAGACTCCCAAACCGGCGATCAACCCTCCACCACCCACACAGCAGAAGACTGCTTCCAGCTCTTGTAAGTTTGTCTGCCGCAGCAATTCCATACCAATCGTCCCTTGTCCCGCAATGACATATGGGTCATCGAATGGGGCGATATTCGTGAGATCGTGGAGCTTCTCTAATCGATGTGCCTCGGCCTTCGCAGAGTCAAAGTCTTCTCCACAAAGTACGACAGACCCACCGAGCCGCGACACATTTTTATGCTTGATCGAAGGGGTTCCAGAAGGCATGACGATGGTAGCGGGTATCTTGAGATGACGTGCGGAGAATGCAACTCCTTGGGCATGGTTCCCTACTTTTTCTTAGCGTCAGGCCGAAGTAGGTTGTGTCAACCTATTCACCAGCAGAACAGGCGACTACCCCTTTCCACCGCTGGTCCTCAGTCAAATGCGCCATCTTGTTATATGCCCCTCTTAGCTTGAAGCTGAAGACTGGCTGTAGATCTTCTCGTTTGAGTAATACCCTGCACTCCAATCGGTTGCTGAGGTTTACGGCTGGTGTAAGAGGCGTTTCGTCAACTACATCGTAGACGCGTGAGGTAAGTATAAGACGAATATACTGAATCATGTCAGTGACCTATCATAAGTCTAAGCGACGTTAACGTACATCTGGATGTCCATCAGGGTAGAGGAAAGACTCCGGTAGCAGAGAGGAAGCCCGGGTTCTCTTTTGTGTGTGCGAATCTGGAGTGGCCGAATATTCCGTCAATGGCATGCCATTCTGCATGCCATTGTCCATTAAGAGGGGAGCCATATTTTCTATCTTCCTTAGAACTTCAGGTGGCTCAAATTTTGTATTCGTACTGGCGGGAGTATTTTAACGTGCTTGAGCCTGATACACAAACTGTGAAGCGCCGATCCCGGCTGGTAAGAAGATCTTAATTGCGCCGTTGGCGGGACTTTGCTAGTGCGGTTTTTGACGGCGCTAGTGAAGCGAGAGCTTCGTTAGTCTATTCAATTGATCTGATAGACATAAGTCACGGCTGTTCAGAGACGTCTATTGTCCTTAGAGGTACTCACGAGTGGAACCGGATAGTACGAGAGCCTCTCTGTCCTCACAACTACGCTTCCCCCTTGCCATTGACGTTCTAGCTGTTTGTAGCAACTCTCAGGTCTCCGC
This sequence comes from Cladonia squamosa, assembly GCA_947623385.2. NCBI lineage: Eukaryota > Fungi > Ascomycota > Lecanoromycetes > Lecanorales > Cladoniaceae > Cladonia > Cladonia squamosa. The sequence continues at coordinate 108,384 of OX392372.1, read as the reverse complement.
TTGCATGACCTCATGACTCGAGTCTACTGAGAGCCCATACTCAATCACTCCCCACGATCAAGTCAAGATGTCTGACTTACCCAGGATGAGGGATGCGCCTTTACCTTCGTCCTTCGATGGCGACACGTAAGGACCAATGTTCTTTTGTGCAATTGCTTGCAAGCTAATCCTCGGCCTCCAGAGACTTCTACGATGAAAACCGGTTCCAGAAATTCACTCGCCGGCTCAAAGAAGAACCCCTCATCCCCTTTGGTGTTGCTATAACCTGCTGGGCTTTCTTCGGCGCTGCCCGCTCCGTCCGTAAAGGCCAGAGCTCCAAAGCAAATCAGTTCTTTCGTTATCGTCTCTATGCCCAATCCTTCACCCTTGTTGCTATGCTGGGCGGCTCCTATTACTATAATGCCGATCGATTGAAGCGGAAGGAATACACCGACTTGATTGCGAAGAGGAAGGCGCAGGAAAAGCGAGATGCGTGGATTAGAGAGTTAGAAATCAGAGATATGGAGGATAAGGAGTGGAGGGAGAAGTTGGGAATGGTGAGGGATGCGAAGAAGGAAGAAGCTGAGAGGGAAGCGATGGAAGAGAAGCGAAGGAGAGATGAAGCGAATAAAGAGGGTAAAGGGGTCATTGAAGTCTTGAAGGGCAAGGTCAAGGACATGAAAGAAATGGAAGCTGCACGAGAAATGGCCGAGCAGGATGTTGACCTGGGTGAAGTAGCAAGGCAGAGGAGGAAAGAAATGGAAAAGAAGCAGGCTGAGGCAAGGCGGAGGCAGGAAATGGCAGCGGAAGGGGCAGGTTATGGCAAACCGAGGACAATATGGGGAGAGGATGGAGGTGGTCTTCTGGGCTGGAAACGTATCAAGAGATTGTTTGATGGCCCGGAGAGTGGGCCAAAGGAGAGCGCGAAAGCAGAGGAGAAGAACGCGAAATAAGGATATTCTTTCCCATGTATAAATTTGAAGCCTTCTGTGTGAAAACTCCATGGCGTTTATCGCAATTGGGATCGAGCAGAGGTCTTGTAGCATCTATATTTCAGCAAACGCCATAACATGCCTTTTTCTATACAGAGAGTCCTGATAGTTGTTCTATGCAACCCCGTGCTCTAAAATCCCACAGCTGTCTCTCCCACAGCTGCCTCTCCTCCCATAGCTGCTTCTCCACCCACCCACCTTCCCCTCCCATAGCTGCTCCTCTACCCTCACTCATCCCTGTCGTTGCTTATGTTTTGGATTCTTCGAACATATAATATACACATACCCCTTCCTCCTAACACTCTACACACACAACCCCAAATTAGCATTCAACTCCTCTCCACACCTTCCCTCGTCCCCCCCCTAACAAGATCCCACGTACCTTACACCCATCACACAGCTTCTTAACACTACTCCTAACCTTCATGCCTCTCACCATCTCCGGCGTAGCCAGTTCTTGAAGCGCGGGCCTTTTCTTAAGCTTGCCTGATAGCAAGGCGGAGGACCATTGCCATGCTCTTTGTAGGGAGAAGGTTGATAGTCTTGTTTCTAATGCTGTTCTTGGTGGAGTTGTGGTCAAGCTGCGAGCGGTGCATGCGGCGCATATTCGTAGGCTGGTGCGTAGTGGTGATGATGGTGATGTGCGGAGGGGGTATGGGAAGAAAGAGATGTGGCGGAGGGCGGATATTGCTAGTTTTGTCCGGCTGGGAGGCAGCATGGTGGGTATGAACTTTATGAGGGCGGCTGGCGTGGATATAAGTCAAAGGGAGGGTTATTGAAGTGCAAGAGTGTTCTGAATAGAGGCTTCTGGGCCTGGAAGATGGAGGTGGTGGATGCTATGCGCTAAGACCTTAGGCGTCCTGCCCCGGAGGTTGGGCCGTCTGCTGGCCTAAGCCCGGCTGAACAGTGCCTGGGGGTCTCGCCCGAAGCGACTTTCAATTGAAAAACACTCAGGGACTCTGCTTGGACTTTCTGTGGCAATACTTGTTCTCTCTAGGGCCATTTTCTTGCAATTTATTCAAGCTATGTAGGTCCTGGCTGAGCCCAAAGAGCTTTGTACCCCTTTTTCGGCATGGTCCTTTGAAGCTCGATATAATGGCTAGAAAATCTCGAGCTGTCGATCTCCCAATGCATTACTTCTACGGATATTTATCATATAATGCTAGACATGCGTCATTTGATACTCAAATGCGGTAGGTATTCAGCTATGTCGAATCCAGCAAGTCACCTTACGATCATACATGCTGCAGCCCCCAAATGGACTTCGCTGCAATGCGCATTCCAAAGTTCAGATAGCAATTGTTGCCAGCCCGTTCTGTAAGTTTTTCAGAAATAAGACAGGGAAGGATAATGCTAGATAGGGTAGTACTCACATGCAAATCGTCGGTATAGTCGACGAATTGTTCAACAATGCTCCTCGCCTCTTCTTTGCCAAGTGGAGCCTGACCTGGCGTCCTGTGTCGAAAAGGTTCAAGCACGTTATCGATGTTGTGTCGTACAATGACGTGTTCGATACCCGTCTTATCACGCACTCGCTCGCGCAATTGATCGATAGCTTTATTCGTCGCTTCGTGTCCTGGTGTGGATTCTAAAGCATTTAGAAAGCTGCGAGCTGCTGCATTTTCGGCCCCCCGCGCCTCATCTATTAGACCCAGCGTATAGAACAACTCAGCCCAATTGTCCGTGCGACTACCACCACTTCTCCTGAATAGGGAGAGCGGTGTGTCTCCCCCGAGAGTTATATCTCCTAGTTGCATGCAGCCTGACACTTCTTCTTCGATAAAGTCCCACCAATTTTCCTCGAGCTGAGTACCTATTCCTGAATCTGCCATCGCGGATGAGGACATATCGTATGGATTATTCCAAAACACCCAACAATTGTAATCAGCTCCCTCTCGGAAGATAGTAAGAGCTTCTCTAATTTGTCTAGCACGAACTTTTTGACGGCCGCGGTCTAGGTAATTCGAAGCTCGTTCCATCACCAGAGCCGGATCCTTCAACGGCAATGCTATTGCTCTTAATTGTGCGAGCCCATCTTTACCTCGACACTCCGCGAGCATGGCTACATGTTTTGTATATTTGAGAGCTTCCAAGCCGAGGGTCTCAACAAAGCAGTCCAACAGGCCTTTTTGATCCCACATAACTCCTTTGGGGGCTGTCGCTAAGTCTAACTTCATTTCTAGAGGAGGCATTTCCTCTGTTCTCATTGGTAGCATGGTAAGCGCTCTACATATTTGTGGCATTGCGAACGAAGAAATTATGTACGTATGCCGTGGAAGATTCTTTTTTTCTTTGTTGTCGACGACGATATTCAAGGCTGCTACACCGGAAAACTCAACTGAACGTAGCTCAATTGGTGACCCTTCTTTCCAGTATCTCAATTTGTTGATGCGTGATCCTATGTACTGCCCCACTTCTGGGTTCATGTTGATCTGAACCCAAGTATTCCGGAGATAGAGTATACCTGACGCTTCTTTATATGTCTCCCTGTTGACACGAAGTATATCAAGATGTAGGTGATGACAGGACAAGTCTCTTTTTTCTTGGCGCATATTGACAAGAAGTAGTTCTTTGTAGACTTCTTCTCGGACTTCTGGAGGAAGACTCGACCATCCAACGTTACGAGGGCTAGATACGCCTGGCTCTGTTGCCGTCGTTGCAGACGTGGAGCTGAGTAGAGAATTAGCAGCGCCTGCAGAAGAGGATAGATATGCCATATGAGTAGATGAATATGCGTCTACTATTCCAGAGGCTATAAGGCTGGATGACGCCGGCGCGAGAGTGGACTGCAGTTGATTGAGACTAGGCGGCGACTGAGCGCTGTTCGATGTTGATGGAGCAAGACTGGATGACGTTTCCGTGGAAACCGATAATGCGAGAGCATTTACCGCAGCGGTTAAAGATGCATCAGTCTGAGAGCCTATAGCAGTCTCTATGGCTGCTGGTGACGGCAGTCCTGCGACTGGAAGAGATGCATTTGCCGAAGATTCCGCACCTTCTTCCATGGCCGCAGCTGAGGTAGATACTGCTAGCGGCGGCGATAATTGCTCTGTGGATGGCCCCGGTGCAGGTTCTGTGGCTGTTCCCGCTGATGGTGTCGTTGATGGCCCTGGTGCAATCTCTCGAAACGACTGATCTGCGGTCAACGTCTTATTAGGCCTCTCTCCGAAGAGAAAGTCGTCCAACTCATCCCACAGCTCTTCATCCGAGTCGGTGGGAGCAGGCTCTGGAGGCTCCATGTCCTCGTACTCCGCGCCCTCAGGCTGAGGCTCCTGAGGCTCTGGGTTGTCCCCGGTGGGCTCGAAAGCTACTTGTCCCAAACTCTGTGCGCTCGCTATAGATGCAGACTTCCCGGGTAGTACTTGGGGAGGACTCCTGGAACTGGCGATAGCTTCTGCCTTGTCAGCCTTTAAGGGTGCATTCTCAAAGATTGCTGCTGTGGGTACAAGTCCTGGAATGGTAGATTTCTCGGCTGATTTTGCACGGCCCAGATTTTGCAGGTTGTCTGAGACTTGGTGCTCAGCTTCTACGATTCGTATGTCACCAAGCCCCACCGGTATAATTTCCTCATTGGTAGTGGATGGACCTATTGGCACTGAAAGAGATAAAGTGGCCGACTGCTCCTGAGACACGACGACGTTAGAGAACCAGCTCTTAAAGGCAGCCGGGGTGAGCTTACCTCCGCAGGGACACTCGCCATTCTGAAGCCGCCGTTACTATTTGTATGAACAGTTGAATTTCCCCGTCCGCTCACGATGATGAGTGATAGTTATCGAGTACAGGTTACGGTTTTCGCAAAAGGGCATCAAGTGATGATATTGAGATGGCCAGACGAAGTACCCCTGCTTCATTGGAGAGCAAGCGAGAGATGCCACAGAGATCGTACCACAAGCGAACAAAGTGTTACCAACAAGGGTGATGAGGAGAAGCACAAAGTGGTTGAAGAAGGTTCAGGTGGGGCTTACCGGCTTTAAGCAGGAGTGTCACGCGCGTTTCGAATATGTATTCAAGTTAGCTGTACATAGTAATTCACAATTTGAACTCGTGTTGGATCGACCATCACTTCATCTACTTATGTTAGCTTAAGATGGTTACTTTCCCAGGAGTCAAGGTCAAACAGCGGCCGTCGCCTTATTGTGGAGATACTTTGTGCAACTCGGATGGCTCCATTCACTTTCTCTCCCAATACCAGATGCCAAGGTGACTGCTTGGTCGACGATACACCATACTGAAAATCATTGGTTGACTCTCAAGAGCCTGCACGTCATTCCGAGAAAGGTAAAGCGAAAGATGTCATCTATTACAATAAAAAAGAAGGCTTCGAGTTCCTTGCCATGCTTGGAGAAGCTAGGCGTGAAGTGCCTCAGTAGTTACAACAGACTCACCGCGATCATTTGAACGTTATCTCTGCGCCAAAGCCTCCTTAAGCGCTTGGTCGACATTATACGATGTAGTAAGCTCAGGCGAGTTTCTTTCCCCTCGATCTGGATCTCAAGTCCATGGTTGAAAAGGTTGATAGGCCGATTTCATGAATTTTAAGAGCCGGCTTTGTAAGCCTGAGCTCGACAATGACTCCCGAGGTGCGAACGATCAGAGTTGGTTCTGATAGAAAGAATCTAAGGCCCAGAGATCGTCTTGCATTCCATAAGAGAGGAATGTGAATGGATGGCATTGTCCAGATGGACTGAAGCCTTCTTGGGTGTTATCAACGAAGCAGTAGCACGTCTCGCTTCCAGGCAACAGTGACCGTCTCCAATGATCTGCGCCTACCAAGCCTGTCTCAAGCGAGTTCATGGAGCTACAACCACGTATAGAGCATGTCCATCATACAAGGGCCTCCATTGGCTCGGCGGCAACGGTATTCGATTCACGATCCCCGATAGTAATTGATTGTTTTCAGCAGCTCTGAGCGAATGTGGCTAGTCAAGCTACAGTAGTTCTATTCAGTCTCTGCAGCTCAGAACGACACCTGCTTACCCCGCAATCACAATCATGCTCAAATCCGCTCAAATCCCCTACTCATAGACCCTGTCGACCCTTTCATAAGGAGACATATTGTCCCGGTGTCTCGCGTCTTGCACAGCATCCTCTTTAATCAACACCTTGACTCGAGAGGAGGTCCAACTTAATATGGATACTAGCAGCCTCATATTCGATGTCTGTCGCGAGGATGCAATTGTTCGTTACCCCACTCTTCAGCCAGCCTCGATCGACGGCTTCTTAGCCGTTGGCGCTGGTAAGGACAGCTGAGATGCTCGTTTCCGAGGCCAGACCAGCCCTTGTTGCTGGACTAGGAAGCGTGCAGTGTCTACTATGGAAGAATGCAGTCAAAGTTGGCGACCAAGAAGCCCATTGCGGGGCTACCGGGGACACGGACACTTTCCTAGTGCTTAGCCGAGCATTTGCCAATTGCAGCTTTGAACTTCTCCTTCTCCCATTCCTACACTTCTTGAGCTCGAGCTAATCCATTTTCTTTTTTAAGACGCATAAGCGACGCTATTCCCATTGCACGAGCGGGAAAACAAGGTTCAGAGCTCGATTAATCGTCAGTCTTTGTTGCTGAGGCAGTGTTATCACGTCTTGGCTGGCTGAAGCGAGCCAACAAAAAAGTGAATCCCATTGACCCTGTTGTCAGCATTTGCAACCCTGTCATGGTACCCAGTAACATCCATACGCCAATGTTTTGGCTTTATGAATTGCCCATCATTGGTCAAAGCCCCTTCACTGCATCGTTGATGTCGGTATTGAGGTGTGGTAAGTCATGCGGATTGAGCTGCTCTCCATGCACATTGAGTACAAATAGTGCATTACCTCTGCTCTTTTCAATATTGCGTGCACCTCTACCTGGACCCTGGGCTTTGTGACTTTGATCACCGCAACCGGCAGAAGTACGAGACATAAGTCAAATTGAGTTTGTGGAACAGTACGATCTCCGCTCTGCACTCTTTCCAGCGAAGGCTGTATATAGCTTCCGTGTACGATATGAAGTTCTTTGCCCGTCTTTGCGAAGCTTTTACGAGTCTCTTAGGCTTGGCCACCATCTCACCATGGCAAGACTCTTTATCACAGCAGCCCCTAGGCAGTATTAACCTACTAGAAGGTCTGCCATTGGCCGAGGGTCCCAAAGGACCCGAGTTCTCTCCGTCAAATTCTTCTCTAGGGTTCATGTGTAGATATCCATCTATGGTGGGTTGGAAACACAGCAATGACCCGAACAAACGAAGCTCTTGGCTTCACAAAGAGAATTCAGACGAGGTTTATGATATATTCACCGATTTCGACAAGAAGTGGCCCACTGGTATCAAGCGGACGTACCATCTCACAGCCAGCCAGATGACGATCAACGCCGACGGATACCTTAAGACTGGTGGACAGGCGTTCAATGGGCAGTATCCGGGGCCCTGGATCGAGGCATGCTGGGGTGATGAACTGGAAGTGACAGTCAAAAATGATCTGCAATATAATGGGACAACAATTCATTGGCATGGTGTCAGACAGCTTCATACTATGCAAATGGATGGAGTTAACGGAGTGACCCAATGCCCTATAGCGCCAAATCATACCTATACGTACAGGTTCAACGTTACTCAATATGGAAGCTCATGATATCATAGTCACTACTCTTTGCAATACCCGGACGGTCTTGCCGGCCCAATGACGTTCCATGGACCAAGTGCAGCGAACTATGAGGAAGCACTTCCTCCGTTCTTAATCAGCGATTGGAGTCATAACAGTGCCTTCCACGATTTTCATGTAGAACTTGCAGGACCAGGCCGCCCAACAATGCAGTCTATCATTTTGAATGGAAAAGGTAAGTGAATACAGGTTCGTAGTATGGTTCAACCGCTTACTACTCTTGTAGGGACTTATATTTGTAAAGAAGCTGAGAAAGTAAACTGCACTACTCCCCCGGGAATCTTCCAACAGACCTGGAAAAAGGGAAGGAAATACTTAATGAGGCTAATTAACACGTCAACTGAGTCCATTTTCATTTTCACCATTGACAACCACATGCTCCAAATCATTGGATCCGACTTTGTACCCATCAAGCCATATTACGCAGACTCAGTGCTTGTGGGAATTGGCCAAAGATACTATATCGTCGTCGAGGCAAGACCTTCGGATGAGCTATTGCCCATCGAAGACCAGAACTACTGGATACGCGCTGTCGTAGCTTCTGGCTGCGGTAGTATTGACCAGAACAATGAAACCGTGGGAGTGATCCGCTATGATTCTAAGAGTACCAAGACTCCCACAACGACACGGTATCAGTTTAACACCAGTTGTTCCGACGAGCCTTATCAAAGCCTGGTGCCTATAGTTCCGTGGAACGTCGGCAATCCCTCAAACAATAGTAAGTTCTACTCTCTAAGTGGAGATAATGAACATATTCGTCCGAGGCTGACGGTAGTAACAACTAATGATAACTTCGCCGCTGGTCTAACGAACTATACTGGAACGCCACTACCACACGGCAACTTCAGTAGATGGGATCTGACAGACTTTCCCCTCTGGCTCAACTTCAGCAACCCAACAATCAATAATCTCAAGAATACAAGCTGGAACCCAGAGTACTGTATAATAGCCGAAGACTACAAACAAGATGATTGGGTGTACCTAATTATCACCGCCAACGCCTCAGTCTCCAAACAGATCAATTCCCGAAAATTCTTTCCAGTTTCCCATCCCGTAAGTACATCTTCTCCATTCCTTCCCCCATTCTAAAGCCTCTAAGCTTATGACCCCCAAGATCCATCTCCACGGCCATGACTTCGTAATCCTCTCCCAACAAATCATCCCCTTCGATGAATCCCACCTCACCAACGGCCTATTCAACTACAAAAACCCGCCCCGTCGAGACGTAGCCCTCCTCCCCGGCACCGGCTACGTCGCCATCGCCTTCAAAACCGACAACCCGGGCGTTTGGCTCCTGCACTGCCACATCGCGTGGCACGCCTCATCGGGATTAGCGCTGCAGATATTGGAGCGGCAGGGGGAGATTTTGCCGAGTATTGGCAGTTTGCAGGAGACGGAGACGGTTTGTCAGCAGTGGGATCCGTGGTTTAATGATACGGGGAATTGGTGGAATGCGACGGAGTTTCAGGATGATTCTGGGATTTAGGTGGGTTTGCTGGCGGTGGGGTTAATGGTGAATTTTGGGGGGGATTGGGAACTGTAAGGGGATGGAACTTGGGCAAATTGCCGTGGAAAAGCGGGGTTGATTGGTTCAAAAGCAGGGAAGTGGAATTTTGTGGGCTATGTAGAAGCAGTTGATAGTAGTAAAGTGTCTAACGACCATGTACCAAGAATTTGTATCAATGAAAGTACGTAAATGATGTGCCAGACCTTCATCATGTATACTTATCTCCCCAGCTCTCCCGACGAGCCAAGCTTGCCAGCCCACACAAGCGTTATTGCCCTTCAAGATATGCCTCAACGGCATACCTGTCAAGCAGCTTTCCTCCGACGCACTCGTATTGTCGCAGACATAGACGGGATATTCGTATCCCCGAATACAGTATTCAGCGGACGCTCCTCCAGCGGCTGAATATCGTAATGAAGCGTGATATATGCAACGAGCAGCTTAAGGATCTGCGCTACGAGCCACCGGCCGGGACTGGGATGTAAGTTAGCACATGGGCGAGGAAGGTAAGGGCATGATGAGGTTTGAATCCGAGGAAGAAGTGATAAGACTGGACGATGTAGTAAAACGCAAGACTTTCTTTGCACGAAGGACGAGAATGGTAAGGCGCAAGACTTCCGCACGAGGGAGGAGAGTAGCTGGGATGATGCAGCTCACCAGGCATGCCGCCCATAACTGAAGGCCAGAAACCTATCACTAGTCTGCGTAGCATCGAACCTCTCCCCCTCCAACGCCGGATCCGTCCTCATCCTCGCAAAGCGAAAAGGGTCAAATAGCTCTGGCTTGGTATAGAACCTCTCATCCATATGCACCGCCTGGAGCGGCACCCCAAGCCAAGTGCCCCGAGCAACATGCGTGCCATCTGGCAGTGTGATACCGTTCTTGGGCATGACCTCTCTTAACAGGCCGCGGATTTGGAGGCCGTTGCGCCGCAGGCCTTCGCGAATGGCACTGTCGGTGCAGGTTAGGTTTTGGAGGGAGGCTGGATCGCCCCATGCGCGCTCGGTGGTGAATGTTGAGGCGGCTTCGGAGCGGAGGGTCTCGTAGGCGTTGATTTCGGGGGCGCAGGAGAGGATGTCGAGGAGGAGGTTCGTTGCGGCGGCGGCTGTTGAGGAGAGCGCGGCGAATGACTAACATTTTCGATTAGCAAGTTACTATGCCTTGTACTTGGACCGGATGCACTGACCAGCAGTAGATTTTGCTCGGCGAGGTAATCGAGGCCCTTATTATAAGTGCCGTCTTTAGTATTCGCTACCAACTTGATGATTTGTGTCGCGAAGTCTCCTGGCTCATCTTCCAGAGTATGGTCAGCTTCATGCCTCCGAATGTGCTGTACACGTTCCGCGAAGATTGGCAGCAGCGTCTTGAGAACTTTGGCTTTGTAGTATCGCAAGGGAATATTAATGACGGAAGCAGCAAGTGGTCTAACGAGCCATAGCGGAAATTGCCCGACGATGAGGGTACCGGCGCCCATAGCTAGAATGAAACGTTTCAAATTATATAGGTAATCATGGTTGCGACATAGAGGGAGACCGAAGAAGGCGCGGGTGCCTGTTCTATTGATGATGGTCTGTAGCGATTCATGAAGGTTCAACTCGTGCCAGGAGTCCTCGTCCAAGCCAAATGTATCATCGACGCTGGCACGAATTTCATCAAAAACATTGGCCTGAACGCGATTGAGCTTGCGCTGAAGGCAGGGGTTGATGATCTTATCGATGAGGGCCATGGTGGCTTTGTAATCGACGCCCATACTCAAGTACGCTATGGCATTCCTCTCCTTCCGCACTTGGCTTTGAGACAGGACGCCGTCTGACTGTCGTATGAGCCAGCTTATGTGTTCTTGGGGCAATATGACTTGAGGCTGAAGGCTTGGGTCTGGCATGACAAAAGGTTGGCCATTTTTGCCATACTGTGCGAAGAGAGAATTAGAGAAGCGACGCACGCGGATCTCAAGTCAACTGACCATAGAATATCCATGCGATAGGGTCTCTAAACTGTGAGATATCTGACGGACAGAGGCTCTAAATGTGCTGAACAGTTCTTCTCGAACGCCAACCAATGGAAGGGTTGTCTCCAATTTAACAGAGTACAGCCAACGATGGAGAAAAGACCCAATGAACACTAGACCAACAAAAATGAGCAGTTCAACTATCAGACGTGTTTCCATGATGATTATTCTTCTGGCTACCTGTAGGTCTACAAAGGTAGAAAGAAGTTTGCCAAATCTAAATGGAATGGTAGGAAAAGGCGGGGGCCCACCGTAGGCCTGCTCATTTCAGATCTGTTGAGAGATTTAAGAAACGTGCCGGTAGGGGGTAAGCATTCAATCTCTACCGGTTCCCTGCATGGCCGGAAGCCTGGAAGGAAGCCGAAGTGACTTCTAAGTGCAGACAAGTGGGGGCTTTGCTGACAATGAGAGCAATCATGGGGGATTCCACATGAAAAAGCAGGGTGCTTAGAGGATAGCGGCAAAACTAGCTACATCCCAATCGCCGCCATCTTTCTATATGGAAGGATTGGTACAGATAAACAAGCACCACGCAGAAGACCAGTCTTTAAAAACAACACGAAAGATTAGTCCCTACAAGCCCCGTAGATCTGCTCGCGGCAGAACATGCCCGTAAACCTGGGTCGCTATGAGACAAAGCCTTCCCCACGTCCTTTACGGGTCGGTGCGTCATGACCCCCCTGAGCGATCTCCATTCAGCATGACGCGTTCACGTTGACGTGCTCCCTTCGAGTTCAACTACCCAATACATATTCTTTGACGTCGAAAAGCTTCCAGTCGTTTGGCGGAAGATCGCTTGTCATCCGCCGCTACTGTAAGTGTAAAGTATAATACCGCCAGGCGCCATGCCATTCAAGATTATAAGGCAAACGAAAACAACGCCTACAAAAGGGACGCAACCGTGTTCGCCTCGTTGACACCAAGATCGAGACTTCTCTGATTCTGAATTGCAACACCTACTTACTGAGAGTGATAAGTTATCTTACAAGCCGCTTCTGGGCCGCGAAAGGCGGGGGGCCAACAAATCGTGTAGAAATATAGTCTAAGCGCTCATTCTCCGTCCAGAACCGGTTCAAGGCCATCAAATCAATCCATAACCAGCATGAAATAAGGCGATCTAGGGCTCCACCAGCCCAAGACTCGGCGGCGGAGCCGGCACGTCAAACCCGGACCGAAATTGTATCTGAAATAACTGGTTCGCTTTGAGATCTCTTTTTGGACTCAGCTGAGATCCGTTGCGGGATATTCTTTCACCCCGCCATCACGGCTTTCAAGATGAACATCGGGACAGTCCATTGGCTGGTCCATTCCGTGATGCTATCCAGCATGAGCTCCTTTGGGCTTCTTGAATGTCTGCCTAACCAAAATGCGGAATAGTCGGCCGCATAAGCTAAGAATTTGAGACGAAGGATGATAGAAGGGATCCTGTTCGCCCAATACCTTTCGATAGCACATCTAACTAACGTGCTGGCTACACCACACTCCAAAATGAATCCACGCTAGATAAGAAAGCCGGAAGATGCATTTGCACGTAACTTATCACTCATGGAAATACACGGGATGATGCAATCAGCTATCGATCCTCGATGGCCAACAACATGGAATCTTGGCGAGCTCATAGATCGAGAATCCGCGTTGGGCAGGCATGATACCACGCTATGCTCTATGAGGAGGACATGGAGAAAGCTCGAGCGGATTCCGATGTCCCCCACTTACTTCCCATTTCCTATGAAAATTGCTCCTGCTGCTTGACACAAGTTAACCTGCAACGTGCGGTTTACCACCTGACGCACCATGGACCCTTCTAAATTACTTGCAGTAAAAGCTGTTGAAACGTTGCATTCTGCAGCAGCATACTCTTTTAAAATCCGGAAAAATGATGGCAGTTGGAGTGGCGAAGTGCACGCGAATGCCACTTTCACCGCGGAGTACGTGTTCATGCGCCAGGCATTGGGTTTGAGTCTCCAAGCAGATCAAGAAGCGCTGTGTCACTGGCTTCTGGCAGACCAGAACCTTGACGGTTCTTGGGGATTGGCACCTAGGTATCCTGGCGATGCGTCTACTACAACTGAGGCGTACCTGGCTCTAAAGATATTAAACCTTTCTGCGGATGCTCCAGCCATGTGCCGTGCGCGAGAATTCGTGATCTCGAATGGTGGTGTTGCCAAAGTCGGTATATACACCCGTGTTTGGCTGGCAACCTTTGGCCTTATCCCGTGGGAGGCCGTGCCCCAGTTACCAATGGATCTCATATTAATGCCATCTTGGTCACCCGTCAACATCTACACTCTTGCATCCTGGGCTCGGACTACCCTCATACCGTTGCTCCTAGTCAGGCACCACCAGCCAATATATGCGTTGCCGAATGGTGCGTCAGCTGACAACGACTTCCTCGACGAGCTTTGGTGCAATCCTGCCACCAAGCATGTCCCATATTTACCATCATTATGGAACATGGTCAAGCAGAACGACTTTACCACGCTCGGGTTCTCAGTCCTCGATAAGATTCTCTGCTTATTCGGTGGCTTACGGCTGTTTCCAATGCGACAGTACGTTCGGCAGCGGCTTGTCGACTGGATTTTGCAGCACCAAGAGGCTTCAGGGGACTGGGCAGGATACTGGCCGCCCATGCATGGCGGTGTGTTGGCTTTGCTCCTTGAGGGGTTTAACATTGACGATCCCGTCATCTCCCGCGGTTTGGAAGCAATGGAGCGCTTCACAATAAATGATGAACAAGGGAAACGGTGCCAGTCTACGGTCTCTCCCGTATGGGACACGGCTCTTATGACAGTAGCTCTGTGCGATTCAGGGCTATTTGAGGGCGACAAGCGTCTTCAACAGACAGTGGAATGGATCAAGAACCTCCAACATCTCGAGGCGAAGGGCGATTGGCTGATATACAATCCGGGCCTAGCACCAGGCGGCTGGAGCTTCGAAGACTTCAACACTTTCTACCCTGACGTAGATGACACGGCGGTCGTTGTCATGGCCCTACTAAAAGAGAATCTCTGTTCCATAGACGTACCGTGTATATCGCGAGCGGCCACCTGGATGCTGGGAATGCAGAACCGGGACGGAGGCTGGGGTGCGTTTGACCACAACAATGACCAAATATTCCTAGAAAAGTCCCCTTTCAAAGATATGGGCCGATTGTGTGATCCGAGCTCGGCCGATGTAACAGGTCGTCTACTGGAGTGCTTTGGAATGATTCTGACTAGCCCCCATCGTCAGCTTCTCGAACCTGCATTGCTTGAGCAATTAGGAATCTCTTCAGAACGTGCTATTGCCTATATTCTGCCGAGACAAGAAGCAACAGGTGCTTGGTGGGGACGATGGGGCGTTAATTACATCTATGGGACTAGCAATGTGGTATGTGGATTAGCCAGCTTCTGCAAACAGGATGAGCGAGTCCAGACCTCAGTGAACCGGGCAACGCTGTGGCTGAAATCTGTACAAAATGCTGACGGCGGATGGGGCGAGGGACTTGATACCTACCAAAATCCAGAGCGAGCTGGCTGTGGCGAGTCAACGCCATCTCAAACAGCATGGGCTTCAATGGCGTTGTTGGCTTACCATCCTCCAACGGATGAGGCTATTGAGGCTGGTGTCAGGTACTTGATCTCGTCCCAGAGTGAGCATGCGGCAAAAGGATCAACTTGGACCGACCAATCATACACCGCCACTGGATTCCCTTTGTGTCTTTACTTGCAGTACACGTTCTACCCACATTACTTTTCCATGATGGCTTTGGGAAGATATGTGAGAGCGACGGGATATTTCGGCTAACAATATTGTAACGGCTACGTTCAGAAGCCTGACTTGTCCTTGTCCAGTAACTTCCGTAATTTGCCTCACTTACAGGTGAGGGCAGCTCGATTGAACAATACGTCTTGCATATTAAAGGTCCACCAACTGTGAATATTGAATCCTAATTCGCCAGTGTGGCTAATGCTGCAGAAGTGCATAGTGTTATTGCAATTCCATCAAAGGACGTCTTGCGCTTGGCATCCGAAGACCAACCCGCGAGAATGCGGATAATGGTCCCCAGAACCTCGTTTTAAAGCAGGGGTCGCCAATCAACTATCAATTTTAGGGCGAAGTTGAGGAAGGATAATCCAAAACCCTTCATTGATATGGAGAAGTAACAGGCAACACTTGTCTGCTGCCATACCAACAACCTCCGAGGGTTGATCATCGACATTCGGCTAAGCATAGCCAATGCTAGCGGTGCGGAAAGCATAGTGTTTTGCCCGCCTGGCTGCTCCTACTGGAGTTATTCATGGGTCATGTTGATCGCAGACCTAAGCATCAGAACGAATTCGAAATCAGCTCGTCCAGGAACACCTAAATCCCAATCCAAACCCTCTCTGAAGCGAATCTCGCAGATGCTCAGCCATGACAAGAGACATCACTGAAGTCACGGCCATGACTCAACCGAATGCACTTGATCATCACAATCCACGGATAACATAAGGCTTGGCGCCAACAGCGAACCCAAAGTACTAGTTGTTAACGTTACATTCTGGTAGATCAATCTGCAAGCGAGCACGTCACTTGCTGTATGGTCTCCCGAATAATAGCACTGCTGTGGGTACTCGTATGCCGATCTGAAACGCGGCGAAGCGGCAGAGACGTAAGAGAACGTGTGATGATAAAACATGGTATCCTACCAAGGACTGATGTTGCTGACCGTGCATGTCGTTGCAGCTCTGCGCTTAGTAGTTGCTCTCATTGCTTTCGGTTCTTAAAATAATCTTAGAAAGTCATGCAGGCTCGGTGCAACATCGTTCTGCCAATAATACTCGATCGTCTATCACTATCAGCACTATTAGCACCATCACTCATCTCCCCACATGTATCATGCGTTGTCGCGATATCATGCATTATTCCAAGACCACACACCGTACAACGAACCTCGCCCTCGCGATCAGCGACGGTCGTCTTCTAGAAGACAGAAAGATCCACATCTGACATCATAATTCCCAGCCAATGTAACGTCGAAAGTGGAGTAACCTTCGCCGTCATGCAGATCACTCTTAAGAGCTTACAGCAGGATGACTGAATAAGCTTTTGTTTGCGAGCACGAGTGGACCTCTCATAAGTGAAAAAAATCTGATAGAAGCATATCTCGATTAAGGTTGATTGGGTGATCGATACCTCACACAAATGCACTTGTGCCGAACCGAAGGCTGCTCAGCAGTTGCCACTCCACTCTTGCGAACCGAACATAGGGCAAACCGAATATAAGAAAGAACTTGACGATGCATCATGCGGGACCTTTTCCGACATGTGGAACAAAACAAGGGAATCGGGTCATCGGCGGCCTGATGACAGCGCCGGCGACGTCGTCCCAAACTCGAAGCTGACCTCATTCATTCTGATCACCGATCATCTATCTAACGCAAGTGTATCATGCCCTATGTCTTTATGCATGCTTACCACCTGCAAGCACTCAGCCTTCATATCACCAATGATACAAGCATCGTTTCAAACTTTAGCATATGGCAACTTGCATCATGCACCCTCCCTCAACGAAAACTTTCCTCTCCCCACTCCCCATCAGTTCGAAACACGCACGACTAGATCGATCAAATTTCCAGCTTCCCACACCGCCTTTCTAGAAGCTGCAAAGCAAACACACGGCGCCGTCGATCATCTAGTTCTAATCATATTCACTGACTAAGCAAATCATCATTTCCCTCCCCAGATATCCCCAAGTCTCTCCCTACCAAACCCTTTTAAGCCGCCAAGCAGCACCTCTCAAACACCGTTGCAAGTCCAGTCCCGCATTAGCCCCCCTTTTTCAGCTCCCCCCAAGACACGCAACGCAACGCACGCACTTACATGAAACATGAAACATGCGGTCTGGCCACCACCCTAACTCCATCCGCCCCTGGTCCCTTGAACCCTACCCTAGCCATCGACCAAAGCGCAAAAAAAAAAAAAACAAAAACAAAAAAAAACAAAAAAACCTGCCACTTCAGAAATTAGCAAGTCCCGCCTTGTGTGTCGATCATCCTCTCTTTCAGCTCATGTCGATTATCTAAGGGAAAGGACCCAACCTCACAAATAATTTTCTCAAACACCTAGCCTAGCGTGCCTGCCAGGAAAAGGAAGGGACTGCGCCTTAGGGCTGCAGATCGGGCCCCTGCGTTTGGACGTAAGGTAAGGGTAGGGAAGGAGCCCTGGGGTGATGGAAGGGGAGCCGCGCAACGTGGCAGACAGGGAATAGGGATTATTAATTGATGGGCTGGGGTGGGGTGCTGATCGTGATGTATCATGTCGGGACCGGGGGGTCTTGGATCTTGATCGAGATACGGAGTAGGGTGTTTGAGAGAGAGCTATACTTGTTCTCATGTAGGGTTTTTGATCGGCTAATGGGGAGATGGAGAGAGCTGCCCTGTGCTGAGGGGAAGATGGTGGTCTAAGGGTATTTGAGGCTAGGCTTGCGAAGGAAAGGGAACGATGGATGAGACGATGGGATGGGTTACGAGAGGGTTGGGGACCCTGATGGGTAGTAGGGAATTACTAGTATGGAGAATGATAGGTAGTAGGGTATTAGTATGGAGAGATCTTCAATGTAGCATGGTCTTGGATGGTCATGCTGATGATCGATCAAACGGTAATAGTTGAGGCATGACCCTCTCGGCCTCTATCAATTGCTAATATTACAGCCGACTGAAAACCTCCGATCCATCCCTAGGTGTTGTACAAAGAGCATAGCTTAGTCGAGATGAAACGAAGAGAAAGCCGAAGGGTAGCATCGCTTGAGGTCGCAAGGTAAAATTCCAGAGAACCGGGTATTCGCAAGATGTGTATTGTGTGGCGACAACGTTAAATCATCAGGACCCAAAGATAGCCTGAACCCCTGCCCCATGACCATAAATGTAACCTAGCCACGTTTTTGAGGCTGACAGCAGACGCGCGTTGGGAGGGTGGTGTGCTCTAGGGTTTGATTCGTGCTATGCTCGGGTAGGATTCCTGCCGTGCTGATGTAGTGTGGACCTCAGACGATGGGGTTGTGTTGGACATCGGTTCTGTGCTGGTGAGACAGAGGAAGTTTGCTCGATGATGAATGTAGGTCTGGGAGATCCGGCCAGTGACCTGCAACTGGCCATTTCTCGGGTATTTTCTCCGAAAATTATCCTCCTTAGTTCTGTTCCAAGTATTCACATGAAGTGTTCGTTTGTGGAGTCGGACCGATGACGGCGAATGACTGTCCTGAAGATCGATTTTGCCGTTGCACAGTGAAGCGCACTATAGACTGGAGTGTGTATGGTGGTGTCCATGGAGCCAATGATGTTGGTAGATACTGCGGTGGGCCTGACTATTTGGGGATCTTGGGAAGAGGGCGATTTGGCGGTGGGCCTGGGCAGGGAGGGTATTGAGGCATGGGGCTGTTGTAGTAGGCAGGCATCTTGGATAGATGGGAAGATCTAGTTGAAAAGTGCGAGTTTAAGTGGTGGACGGTAGTAGGGCAAGGCTCGGTGAGTCAGAGTGCGAATTCGTTGGAGTGGCAAGGTTTGGGTATATTTGTTTGGGTTCGTAAGAAGATGAGATCAGAGATGAGCGTCGTCGGTGCTTGAGTATTGTATGATGAGTGCTTGGAATGCTGAAAGACAGTCAAGGGGGCTGATCAGGGTATTTATGAATTTTGCAGTCGCCTCTGGTGTCCGTCATCATCAACGGCTTCCGACCCATCTTTCCGTTTAGAGCCGTGGGAGCTCGTAATTTGGTTTGGGACTAATTGATGATGGTGTGAAGATATTCAGGGCGCATGGGCATCTGTCTTTTCCAACCCATGGGGACAGGGACCAGGGGCGAACGGGAGTGACAAGGAAGATGAGTGGTCAATGAGATTGAGTGGGAAGTGACGCGTGAGCGAGAGAGCTGTGGGAAGATTATTTTGGGGCAAAGATTAGCGGCTGCTAATTTCCAGGGCTGAAATTTGAGGAACTTTACTCTAAGGTAGGTACTACTACTAGGTACCTTACTAAGGTAGGTACTAGGTAGGTTCTAGGGGGAGCTGGAACGTCAGGAACCGGTCTGCTCCCGGGTGCGCGGTCGGTGGCCGGTTGGGGGGGGGGGGGGGGGGGAGGAGGGAAGGGGAAGGGGGAGGAACAAGCGAGGTCCCGGCCTGATTGCTGGCTGCGAACAAGTGCGAAAAAGTGGTCACAAGTCACAAGCCCCCCAAGCCCCCAAAGGGCCCCCAAACCCTCCAGCCCTCCAGCCTTTGATTCTGGCCCCCTGTACCCCGGCCTACACTACGGTGTACACAAATATTGCGTGTAGAGCTTCATGTAAATATTCAAATTGGTCGTATTTCTACACATGATGGTGTGCAACTGTTGGAAAGATTGTTTAATTAATTGCACCCCAAATTGCAACTCCTCTACAACCTTTACACCTACGCATACGTGTACCCTATAGGTAGTATTCTAAGGGCCGTGACCCGGTATCCGGTAAGTACGGAATGCTGGCGCGCAAAGAAGCAGTTAGAAGTCGGGCGTGTGACCGGATTATGGGCAACGCCATTGTGTCATCTCATGTAGTCTATGGATGAAACGGGTGCCTGAGTTGGCTTTAGACTTTACGTATACCATTTACTCAAAGTACCATCACCCATCCCACCCATCCACTCAATGCACACTCGGTAGTTCTACTGCTGTAGCGTCAACCAGATTACCGGAATACCACCATCGGGCCAGCTCGAGCTGCTACTGACCGGAAGCATCTTCCTGACCGGCGTCCCTTCTACCCACAACCCACAGCCCACAACCCACAACCCACAGTGCAGCCACCATCAGTGATGGCAACTAGCTGTACCTGTCCGGCACCTGCGGCTTTCGCTGACGCAGCCGCATCGAAGATGCACCCCTACACCTACTTTTAAACCCTCTCAACGGCAATAACGCTATACTCCACAAGCTTGCCAAAATTGGATCAACCGCCCAGCCCAATAGTACACCTACCTAGAGTACGTACGCACCCGATGGGCATTTAGCAATTATGGCCCCCATGGCCCCATTCATGCTATTCTAACCTTACCTCAGAAGCCACAGCAAGTACCCTTCTTGGCGTCATAGGTCGTATCCGCCCCAGGTTCTGCGCAATCCTCTGTGACATGCAAGTCATGCTTGAAACCAGTTCGCCACCGTTCAGCTCATGTTGCAATCCCTCGGAAATTTGTCAAACGGCGGTGAGATCCGACCCCTTTCCTGGCCACAAAGAAACTGAAATTAGAATGTGATAGGATTGGTAGAGGTCACCTTGGCGTGCACGGTGGTAACTGGCACAAGCTGATGTTGTTAACGGTGTACCGCTCGGGAGAGCTATCAGACTCGTCAAAAACAGGTTTGATAATATCATAGACTCGTGATGCGCTGGGGCGCAGCACCCCAGGGTACGGCCCTTGATTGGATACGAGCTTACTACAGCGCTATCGACCATCACCCCCAATCACATCCTGCTCGGCTCTAGGGAACGTATTGAGAATGATGATGACAACAGTGCTGGCCTGAAATGGCAATTGTGATGGCAACACGAGCTACACCAGCTTCATGACGGTCACCATGGCGGTCACTGTTGCGAGCAACAGACCCCGATCGATTAATTTGGGGAGTGCCACCAGATTAGCCATCGTTTGGGGTCTGTCAGGGATCGAATGCATATCAGAACACGTGGCTATCTGCAGCTAGGAAGTTAGCAGCCTCTAGAGGCTTGAAAGCCACACTCTCCACTATGCCTATGCCGCTACGACGGCCTGAATCAATGCAAGGTACCGCTCGACAGTTGACTGGCCGCAGAAACATTCGTATCTACTTCGGTGCTTGCTGGACCTAGCTGAACCACTGACAGACGGAACCAGCTCGGTAAAAGATGTACTCTTTGAACAAGTGTCACTACTCGCTATTCGCTGGGATTCCTTCGTTGTTCGGAACACGGGATGTTGTGCGATAAGCATATTTCGATCGTGCAGTCGCTTCATGTATCTTACCAGCCATAATCTCGCTACATTGCTCGTGCACCATGAAACAGTAACGCGGGGGCCCGAACTGGCAATGGCCGGACACAGAGTGCCCACCATTTCTCGAGCCATGGCTCTTGAGGCGATTCATCGGAGTCCACTTTCAGCTCTTCACAATAACAGGACCCAAATGATGGCTGCAACGCCCCCATCCAAAGGGTTCTATGTGGCGCCATCTGGCCTTGCAGGCTGCAGGTCATACGCCCCCACTATTGCCCACGACCGCGGTGGTGGGTTGCGGCCCCAGATTAATCAATTCGCTAAAGGGGGATCGCTGGGCTTCCAGATCGCCCCCTAGAACTTTTCTCGTTTTGTGGCTGCCACGCGGTTAAATTGAGTTGATGACTTGAACCTTAGGTCAGCCTAGGGTACCCCTTAGGTGCATAACTAAAACTGCGAAACCAAAATAGCATCCCAAAGAGATGAAATTGGGAAGGATCAACCGCTATGTGGAAATGAAACAGCTGCAGGCACATGGTTACTTCTTCGGCGGCTCCGGGCCCACCATAGTACCCATCCCACTCAACCTCAATCACAATCATCCTAGAAGTATGCACACATACCGGGGACCAGAAGCGTCTTCGGGGAAGCTTTCGTTGTGGGCTGACATCCAGCTTGAACAACGCTCAGTGAGGATGACTGCTGACCAGGTAGGCGTTGTTCGGGCAAATAGTCCGACAACCGTATTGGGAGGCTTTCAAGCATCTGCAGTATTTGTCACCACACTTCAGCTGCCCAGATTACGCCTCTACTATTGAGCTCATCCATGGTCCATCCAATGGGTGTATTGTTGTGCCCCATGTCTACACCCATGTATACGTGCTTGAGCTCCCTCGGCTCCTCTCCCGATTTCTCTTGCTTTCGATGATCTACATGAATCCTACCTAAGCGGTGAGCGATTAGAATAGAACAAGGCATTTGCGCTTTTCCGCCGAGAGAATCCCCTTGCTTCGAAGGCAATCGAGGCATAAAGTGCCCACTGTCAGTGGTATGCGGATGATGCCGGAGTCAGATACCTTAGCGGCCATGAGATGTCCTTAGCCTCTGCGGCAGAATGGAGTAGTAACATACATAGACCACGCTAATCCTAACGATCTTGAAGTGCAAGACTCGTCCAGACAGATTTATGAGGCGAATATGGGAACGTTGATAGCGGGCAAGACGGTGCGGAGGGATAGGTGGGTCAGGTAGTACGAGCGAAGTGCCGGATGAATTGGGTACCATGGAAACCCGGACAAGGTCAGCCTGCTCTAGCTGCCTCGGATCTTACATGATTACTTACACTCTGTTGCAAATCGCTGCTGGGATACGCTGCCGCGATCATCACAGGGGTTAACTACGGATGACGAAGAGTCCCGAAGGCTCCAGAGAAAGTGGAAAGACAAAATCGATTGTCCCGTTCCGATGCTTTGGCTAACGTCTACTCTGTATTTCCCGTCCATCCCGCCTTATCTAACGGATATCTACGCTTGGACTTGGTATGTAGGTCCAACGTGCATATCTGAAGACCTTGCAACACTGACATGGTGAGTGATAGCAGCTGTGCCTTCCTTGTTTTGAGGCGTTGGCGCAGCTCGGTCCGTCGAGAAGACTTAGCTAGCAGGTCTTGATAAGCTGCATCGATTAGGTCTTGTTGTTTCCGTAGTGTTCCAGCAAATGATATTCAAGCAGAGAGCTGGTGTCTCCATGCTATTAAAAGCCCTTGTTCGCTTGAAAAGAAAATGTGATCGTTTGATAGGCGGACAATTCACGCAGTAAGATTCGGGCAACTGCCCAAAGCTCATCATCCACTGGTCTCCCAAAATAGAGCTACATCGATGACTGCTAAATTACCGATGTACAGCGTTCTAGGATTCTGACCCGGCCGTGAGGTATAGTAGTCAACAGTGCCTCCTACACTGTCTCCGAGGCTATCAGATTTGGGCGGTGTGAGTGTCAATCCACTACCTGCAGGACAAATTATCGCCTGTTTTTAGATACTCCAAGGGATGCAATTATAGTTTGGTATACCTTAGGCATCCTTCCTCCCAGCAACCTCAGAATTAGTGCTTATCTTTCTCGATTACCCAACTCATCTGCCAGAAAGGCTCGCTCACAGCGATACAAACCCGTACGCCATGTATCACCTTCTCGACTCAGATCGTCGGTTTCTCAGCAACGAGGATTGGCCATTATCGTCCGAAACGCCAATTTCTCTTGTTGTGAACCACACGCACACGGCAAGTTCAAACACAAGTGGCCTCATTGACCGCTACTTCTGCAAGTCACTATTCACAGCAACTCTGCATCTCTGATGTCAAAGTGTTTGATGATTGGCAATTGACGCAGGCGCTTTGAGTACCGCATGAATACCTTTAGCGTTCGCTGACATAACATCTTTTGCAGCCGTTGCAGGTAGACATCGTCGAAATTTTGCACTGGATCCAGCCTTTGTTGAAGTGCCCGGAGCCTCCTCGCTTGCTTGAAATGCTGCTTTACAGGTTCCCGGTCCGCGAAGAAGGGCAGAACCCAAGCACCCGCTAACGTCCGGGAGCTGGAAACGTACGCAAAATAAAGATTGAAGTTCATAAGAAGGAAGATTATATGAAAGCTTAGGCCATATGGATCGGTCATATATGACGAACCAGTGCTTGTGCAGACGGAAGGTGAGGCTACATGGACACGACGAGCGCGTTCACTTCGTGCGAATCGTGTCCTTCCATACTTGTGTTGCCCCAGTTTGCTTTGTACCCTACGAATGCTAATCCTTGATGTCTCTAGTTCCGAGTCGGTCCTTTCAACAATCATCTCTGTTATTCTGTTCTTCTGTTCCTTCCACACGGGTCAAAGACATTCTACCAGACTCAACCAAGATGATACCTAGCCTATGACAATATTATATTCTTCGAGAGGGCGAAATCCATGCGTTGGCTGGTTCGAGAATGCTATGGTTCATCATGGTGTCCGCTCAGATCTATTCGATCTTCACATCCCTGTGCCCTATATCCAAGCCGCTGCAGCTACCACTCTTCACGCGGTTGAGGTTTCCTGCGGGAACCTACGAAGATTGACAAACGATGGCGTTAAGCAAGAGATGGGCTGCTTGATTGCTCCGTGATATATGGAAATCATGTTAACGATCCTCTGTCGCTGGTCAGAACTGTTCTCCTCGCCCCATGATCTTGGAACTACATGCTACCAAACGATGTTTGAATTTCTCGAGATCCTGGTATCTTCAAACCTCTATTACTGGAGCATTCGGACGCGTTGATCGCCGTTTGATTGGACAGGCCCGTTGATGATGCCGAGCTCCGTCTGCTATGCCAAGTCAATTATCTATCCTTGCAACTACGTACCCGCGGGCTCCGTCCTAGAGAACTTGACCAGTGTCTGAAACCTGAGCACCAATGCTTTCAATATGATATGTTAGCTGACGTGGATATTAATCTTGGTGTCTTCTGATGTTATGCGCGCAAAGTCAGGGATGCGAGTAGACGAGGAGGGGATCAGTGCGAACTGCGGGTCATTCCTTTCGATTCTGTCGATGAGGTTTCTTTAGCGCGAGAACATGGGCAGGTCTTCTTGCTTCAGTGCGTCCGACCTCTTACTTGGTTTGCTGAGTAATTATCTATTGAGAATTGGAGAAGCTTAATCCGTTGTGAAGATCTCAACCTATACCTGGTCTAGGAATGGTTCAGACTGGATGGCTCACTGATCTCGACTTCCAGACCAATGATGTTGTATATAGAGATATTGACACTGAGCCACCATATACAAGAACATGGTCTGGTCTCCTAGCTACACTACATATATTTTACGATCTTACCCAACTATGTTGAGCGATTCCTGTCAACTACCATAGCAGATGACCTCCAACCTTGACGGGCCATTTTATACCCCAAAAATCGAAGGCTCAGGTGTTGGTTGAGTTTGCTTTTCAGTCTCGATCATGGACGAGGCATTGTCCAGGTCGTTCGGTTTTTGCCTTGGTTTCTTCCATTTTCCTAGACGTTGTCAGTATCACTGATGTTGAAGCAAGGGCGTCTAGGATGAGTGACCTGAATGTTCGTCTCCGGTTTGCTTATTGAGGACATCAAGCCAACGATTAGACTCGTTGATAGTCCAAGTCGTCTCCAAGACCCTTTTTGCATCCACCTACCGCAATTGCACTTATTTCGGCGCAGGTTCAATCATCCATCATCTGACCCTCTGCCATTTGTGTTGAACTGATCCACTCTTCCATCATAGCCTGGCCAGATCCTGCTGACCCTACAGCCGCTTCCTTCCCTTTCACCGTACCTTTCCGTTTCACAACTAGACATAGTATGCGGCCGTAGATGCTGAAACCATCGTACGTCGTATTCAAGGATAGTTTTTTCTTGTCATCTTCACCACCCTCACCACCTCCCATAGTAATGTCTTTATCCACCCCCTCCCCCGTAGACACCTCCTCATCCTCATCTCCATCGGAAACAAACAGTCCCTCTCCGCTCTCCTCCTTAGACACACCTGCCCGCCCATATCCCTCTTCTTCACCAGCGGCAGGTAAGTCCGCAAGCCTCACCTCATCACTCTCCTCTCTCACCAAACCCGGTGCCGCATCCGCAATCTCAACAGGAGCATCCCTCGTCCCAGTGAGTCTCCCGTTCGTGCTCCCCAACCTCTCCTTCTTCGTCCTCGCCCTTTTCTCCTTCCGTAGAATCGAATGCCGCGTACTCGTCTCTGTCAAAAAGACCGCTACTTCGAAATCATCTGAGCTCCTCCCATCATCATCAGCCACCACATTTGGTGAAGAAAAGAAAAAGAAGGTACATCACAATCACATCACATACCCTCAACAACAACATCCTTCCACCCCTTCCTCTTTCCCCCCTTCCCACTCTTCGCTCTTGCATTTTCTTCCCTTAGCTTTGGCAGGACGAGGGGTCGTACGGCTTCGATGACACGGGGGAGGACGGGGGTGTGCGGGTTCAGGAGCCAGCGGTGGGCGTCGGCGGGGTTGTCGAGGTAGATGCGGCACTCGAGGACGGAGTGGGGGGTTATGCGGAGGTAGCGGCGGAGAGGGGGCATGGTCCTGGTGGAGTACGGAAAACCTAGTCGTTAGGAGGCTGCATGTCGCGGGGATTTGAGAATTTGCTGAGGATCAGGAAGTCGTATCATTGGTCTTATGTGCTTTGGCGAGCAGTATCGAAATAGGGCTGAGTCTTGGCAGCTACTATTCAGCTCTAGGGATGTTAGGTAGGTTGACAATCATCAATGTCCTCCTCCTCCTTCAACCACGAAGTCATTAAGTGATAACCATTGCGAGTTAGTGGGCATACAGTTCAACTGATCTTCTGAATGGTATCAAGTGTGATGAATACCAGGTCTCTTCATCGCAATCTCACTTGTCGACACCAGAAAGCCGAGGCGTCTCCAAAGTGGCTTGCCTCGTGGGACATTCTTCGGGCATTGGCAGCACGTATCCTTGTTCCCCGTGCAAGCTGCAATCCTATACCGGGTTCAGATTACCCCCCCCACACGGCAAGAGCGATGTGAGACAATGCTCAGACCTCGTGCGCTTACCTGTGATGTGGCATGCGACACGTTTGAGAGGAGCATCCTTGGGCTTTCTATGCGACCTGTTTCCGTCGATTAGGCGCAAAGGCTATGATTCGTGGTCTGTTAAAAAAATTTGGCCATGTCTGGGGAACTTCGTGGACGCTCTGTCAATGTCATGACGAAGACTTTAATACCATGGGGAAATTGCCGTGCCAGAGTATCCAAGCGTTCGCTCAACTACATCGATGTTGCCTTGGCTCCATGCGCATTGCTTTCGACTACTTTAGGGTCGCACCTACAGAGATACCTGAACATCCTTGGGCGTGCATATGTCTTGCGACAGCATGATCACTCTTTTACGTCTCTTGCTTTTCTTATAGCATTATCGTCGTTCTCTGCTTTACAAGTCTAATGTCACGTTTCAAACCTCAGACCTTGCAACTTGGTTTTGATGGCGCATTTCGTTGTCCTCGGCATTCTTTGCTTACAACTAAGACCTGTCTCGGCAGTTTCGTGTAAGTTAGGACAGCTAGTAAGAGCTTATTCCCACCGAGTTGCACCTGTCTTGCTACATCTACTATCATTTACACGCTACCAAGTTGGATGAATCGATAGCAAGCCATGAGACAGCCCAGGACCATCTTAGTCGGGTCCACTGGTGCTCACTAAGTAGACAGAGCTAACGACCTATATTCACAGCAGTGACTTCGAATTCACTAGCACCTCCATATCCGCTCAATGTAAGTGTGGTCTTTAGTCAAGCGCAGTTGTCTTTTCAAGGCCAAAGCCAATTCAAGCGTTTGCATCGTGTGTTCTAGTGGGACTGATATTCCCTCAGCTTTCCATAGACACTTCGCTCTTGTCCTATTTTGCAACCGACCATTTTACAGCGTCATCGTGGAATTTCACCCTTACTACCGTTACGCCTACTCATTATCCACAATCGATCTCTTCCTTTGTACCGGAGTGCTCTCCGTGGTATTGCCAATTAACTGCGGCAAGTGTAGAATTACTGTATTGGCCCATCGAAAACAGCACTATCTTTCCGCAGAACGCATCGTTGGCCTCAGCGTCAACAAGCGAGTATACTACTGTATCTAATGGCTTCACGTTGTACGTATGCCTCTCTCTGTAGGCAACAATAAGCTAATGAAATTACAAGTACATCACCATCGGTCTATGTTGCTTATATGGACATAGGTGCTACTTCAATCTGCTCCAATTACTATATTACGGGGAGCCTTTACAATGTTACAAAAAGCTATGATTCCGCTTCTCTGTTTACCGATCCCTGCGGGTACGGATACGGAAATTGGAAAACAATAAATTACACGAACCTGCAGTATCCTACAGTTGTCACTACAGGTTGCAGCGTGCCTCCGGAGGGTCTCGCAAATGGTGAGATCGGGGTCTTCTGGGGCTTTAACCCATGGGGCACTGGCAATCCAGCAGAAACTCCATTATTTAGTGTCCCTGATGATGTTAAACTGGTGA
This sequence comes from Cladonia squamosa, assembly GCA_947623385.2. Lineage (NCBI taxonomy): Eukaryota > Fungi > Ascomycota > Lecanoromycetes > Lecanorales > Cladoniaceae > Cladonia > Cladonia squamosa. The sequence goes on along the minus strand of OX392372.1, from coordinate 80,221 downwards.
ATCCTTCTTGGCAGACTTGCAATTCGATATCTTATGGAATTTGGGATCCCCCCATAAAACTTACTAAGAAGACCGCTATGGTTCCACCAACCCCCACCCTATCCCAGCAGCTCACCGCAACTCCTAGAAGTCCAATATCAACTCCATATGGTCCTGCAACGGCAATACCTATTGTCGAAGGTCCTAGGACGGAGGCAACACAATTTTTGCCACCAAAACCTCCAGTGAACCCTGAGCCAGATTCTCCGACTGGTGACCCTTTTTCCAGTAGTAGTAATCCAACAGACAATGCTCGACCCAGTGAGGACGCCTCCATCGACGATCCATCATCAAATGCACCCAGTGCTACGCCTCCATCTACTCAAATACATCCACTAGCCCAATGGATCAAGGGTTCCGCCTCCAGCTCACTAGCTACACCTGCCGTCAACGTTCAGAATCCCGCCCCTGGTCCAAGTCCAGGGCCAAGGCTCTCGGTACAGCCAGATACTGAAGATACAGGATTCGCATTGTCACTTGTGGCGCCCATTGTTATGCCTCAGCCAAGCACCGTAGGAGGGCAGATTATTCCTGCCGATCCGGATTTTATATCACTTCCTGCTACCACATATATTTCGGGCCAAAGCGGAATGGATATTGCAGGCACTCCAGTTGGACTCGATGTCTTATCGCAGTCAGTCAATGGTGCTTCCCCAGTTGGTAGCACCACAATACCGGTGTCTGCGGTGTCCAGCGGAATATTCACCGTAGGAGGGCAAGTACTCACCGCCAAATCCAGTGCCATTATCATGGATGAAGAGACCATCGCGCCTGGTGGACCGGGTAAGACCATTGGTGGCACGCGGGTCAGCTTAGGCTCTTCAGGTCTTCTGGAGGTAGGAAGCAGTACGATCTCCCTCTCAGCTACTGAACAAGCCCTATCGAGCGGATTATTCACCGTAGGAGAGCAAGTACTCACTGCCAAATCGAATGCCATCTTCATGGAAGGAGAGAGAATCACGCCTGGTGGACTGGGTAAAACCATTGGTGGCACACAGGTCAGCTTAGGCTCCTCAGGTGTTCTGCACGTCGGGAGTAGCACGATATCGGTGTCGAGCGGAATATTCACCGTAGGAGGGCAAGTACTCACTGCCAAATCGAGTGACATCTTCATGGAAGGAGAAAGGATCACGCCTGGTGGACCAGGTAAAACCGTTGGTGGCACACAGGTCAGCTTAGGCTCTTCAGGTCTTCTGGACGTCGGGAGTAGCACGATATCGCTCTCAGCTGAACAAGCCTTACCGACAGCATTCACTGTTGGTAGCGAGGTCTTTACGCCCAACCCAACAGCAATCTCAATAGATAGCACGACGATCACAGCCGGAGGACCTGGCGTCACGGTTGCTGGCACACCAGTCAAATTGCAAGCTTCCGGAAGCTTGGTTATCAGCAATAGTACTTTTGCTGTGAACATCGCGCCCAGTGGATCGGGTGAAACTATTGGTGGGGCATCCTCAGGTCTTCTGGACGTAGGAAGCACTACGATTTCCTTCCCAGCTGAACAGGCTTTACCGACAGTATTCACGGTTGGCAGCCAGATCTTCACGCCTAATCCGACAGCCATCTCGATGGATGGTACAACGATCACAGCTGGAGGGCCTGGCGTCACGGTTGCTGGTACGCCAGTCGAGTTGCAAGCTTCGGGAAGCTTGGTTGTGGGCAATAGGACTTTTGCTGTAATACCTACTCATTCATCTACATCACCTGCTAGTGTTATCTCCGAGGGACGGGCAACGAGTAGGGGGAGGAGTATATTCTTTTGTGGCGTGCATATTTTCACGATTTGTATCGTACTAGCAACTTTATGAGTTCACGTATATATATTTAGACTTTCTATAGAAAAGCTGGGACTGGATCATCCCTGGCCAGGACGCAGCCGATGAAACCTTTTGGAGACTTCTGTACTCCAAGCGAATGATTGGGAAGTATAGTAATTACTTGCAAGCCTGCCTACCTACCCCTCCCCATCTACACTAACATCAACCTCCACCCCCACCACCGGAACGACCCTTCCCCTCGCCTCCCGCTCCTCCGCCATCACCCTTTCCCTTCCTCCAAATTCCAGCCCCGCAAACAAAGCCCCCGCTTCACCCATATCAGACAACTTCTTCTCTTTCTCATTCACCAACACACCACCATAGTAGTAGAAATACCCAATTCCAGCTGCCGCGAGGGTCGTAGTTACTGACATAATAACAGCCGGGAATAATGAAAACCCGGATGTTGATGAGCTTCTCACCACCATCGGGACTTCCCCTCCTTTGCCATCTTTCTCCATATCTGTATTTTCACCGCCAATAGGCAGAATGTTACCCCCGTTAGAAATAGGCACCTGATCAAGCACACTCCCCCAAATCATCCGCTCCGCCATCTTCGCGCCTACCAAGCCTGGTTTCTGCCATGGTAAGAACCCTTCTTCTTCTTCTTCTTCTTCTTTTTCTCCCCCGCTCCTCCTCCTCCTCGTCCTCCTCCCTGATAACGCCTCTTCCACATCCGTCTCTCCCCCATAAATATCTCTTACGCCCCGCTCGACGAATGAGGCGAGCGTGGGATAGCGCTGCCGGATCTGTTGCTGCGGCCAGGAAACGGGGAGGGAGGGGATGAGGAAGAGGGATAGGTAGCCGAGGGCTAGGCAGGAGGCTGTTGAGGGGGGGGTGGATGGGTTGAGGAGGTAAGGTTGTTTGTTGTTGTCGTTGGATAGGAGGGCGGTGAGGGGGATGCAAAGGGTATCGATTAGGGAGGAGATGATGGATCGTGGACCGGAGATATGGGAGTGGAGTAAAGATGTAACTGGAGTAGTGTTTTTCCTCTGCTGCCCCGTAGCAGCACCACCACTCAACGCATCGGAAATCATCTCATCCCTTCCGAACACCCCACCACCACCACCACCTCTCTGTCTTCTTCTCGCCTGGTCCGCATCTTTCCCCTCCCCCTCCTCATCATCATCAGCATCATCAAGGTCTACCCCTTGCACGCCTAAATGCTCGCAGCGTGTTCGTGCTAAGCTCCGTTGCTGGGGCGGGATGATGTACTGCGCCGGCCAGGGGAGGAGCGGGGTGTATGCCGGTCTTGTGACGTGGGAGTAATTTTTGGGGGAGAGATAGAGGAGGAGAGAGAGGAGAGGGTGGGCGTGCGTGGGGATGTGCGATTGGAAGCTGGGAGAGGAGGGGGCGTTAGCTGGTGGTTCGGTTTTCTTTTTAAATAGAAGGGGAAAAAGGGATGGACGGACGTACGCGATTATATCGGCGCGGGTGAGGGGGGAGGGAAAATGCTTGGGAGAATCGAGATCCCATTGGCCATTTGATATCCTAGCTAGGTAACTGACGATATTCTGGAATCCTCCCACTACTACATTTCCATCTTTGAGGGCGGGGAGGTCTCCTGTTCTTTCGAATCATTTGTCAGCGTCCATTCTCTATTATATAGCAATGTGTAGATCTGCATTGGACGCGGTGGGTGAAAGAACGTACTTGTAGGACTTATACTCGTATCAGATGTAGGAATGAGGACCCATGTGTCTGGAGGAAGCGCGAGGCGGAGGTAGGCGATCGCGGCGAGGCAATCGGGGTCGAGGGAGGGGAGGCTGAATGCTGGACCCCAGGTGTGGAGTTCGAAAGGCATGGTTATTAGGTGGGAGGGGATGGTGTGGTCGAGTTTTTGCTTTTTGTTTGTCTTTAGACGTCAATTCTAGGGGGTGCCGAAGAGGCTGGCACCGAGCGTAGAGTAAATAGCTGGTCCCTAAAGCTGAACGCTGATGGGCTGGAAAATGGCATGCTCCCGGGGCTGGTCTTGTCCCTTGAATAACTTCTCCGGGGAGGTGCCGCCTTGGTACGCGAACTTAAGACTCCCACGCCGATCTATAAATTTCTCATTATATACTACATCAAAACCTGATGCCAGGACTCCATAGCATACGGACTCTGAAATCTGAGATACGACTAGAATATGTGTGGGCATGCTATAGATTTGGCTAGGGGGTCTCCGGGCGAGGAATTTACGTGGCTTTGGGAAGAGAACTATTTTACATTCTGATCTTTCCCTTTATTTATGCTGGTAAACGTGCTGGTGGAGCATCATACGTATTTAATGTAAGGGGATTGTGGGTCATTGATCTGCTTTCTCTGTGCAAGAAGGGCATTATATTATTCAAAGTGACAGCCATGCATGAGCTTCATGTGCAGGCCGGCCTGCCGTGAGGCGGCTGGGACATATATACATAATTTCGTAAATCGGCTATCCGTGAACGGACCAAAATTTCTTCATTTCCCTCGGAAGTTTATGCAATTAGGCCCATTTCCCCAGTAGAGCCATCAGTCCTATCATCAGTGTCAGTATATGCTCAGAACAAGTTCTTTTAACACCTGATACAGAGGAAGGGGAGTGACTCACCAGCGCCCAAACACATAATCCCAAAAGCATACAGCACAACCTTCAACGGCGCGCTCCTCATGTACGAGCTGAACATGAACTCATGCGCCATCAATTCCACCAAACCCGTATAAATCAGGATCCCAGCACTAATAGAGTCAAAGACACCAGTGACAATCAGACTTTTTTCCGTTCCGGGGGCGTAGGAAGTCCTGACTCCCAGCCCAGCGGCGATAGAGATTGGCGTTGATAATCCATAGGCTAGTGCGAGATAGTACGGAGTCCACTGCTTGGATTTGGGCCAAGGCGTAGCAGCAAGTCGGGAGCCTAGACCGAGTCCTTCGAATGTTTGATGGAAGACGAGAACGACGTAGAGGATGTTGAATTCGTCACCAGCCACAGCGAGAGTCAGTCCAACGAAAATGGAATGAAAGATGACGCCGAACTCGAGGATGAAGATGGCGGTCATTTGAGCGGCATAGTCTTCAGTTTCGTGAGTTCGCACCCCAGTGGTAGCGACGGTGGACATCTTGGTATCAACAGGTTCTTCATCAAGTTCAACATGATCCCTTGTGTGGCCTAGATGGTCTTCACCGGGTGTATGTCGTTGGCCATTAGAAGCGCTGCTGCCGCGCTTTTGGTGGAGGTGCTCGTGTGCTGAGTCATGTTCTTCGTCGGCATTGTGTTTGTGTCCAAAGGTTGCGAAACGCATGGCCATTAGTTCGACGAAGAAGAGGATGAAGATGGTCATGAGGGCTATGCCTTCGGCCCAGTCGTATAGGGTTATTGGACCAGTGAGACAGGGGTCCGTTAAAGCGTCACAGGCTGGAGCGAGGAGCTGTGCAGTATTAGCTCGTTGAAAAGGTACGGTAGACTCTTCGTACGTACGTGGATGAAGGCTGTTGCTATAATGACGCCGGACCCAAAGTATTTGGCTATGAAGAACGCCCATTCTGGGATCCCCACTCCTTTGTGGCGGCCAGCGTAGACAGGGAAACAGGCACCTATCATCTTTCATGAGTATGAACATTCGACAAGGGATGGCTCATTGGACTCACCGAACATAGAGCCTACCAGGATCACAAAGATGGAGGAGATACGTAGTCCTATTTGCCCGTCATAGTTATTGTCTGGCGAGCAGGCAGGCTTCGCCGTTGAAGCTGCCGCCAGGGTGGCAGCAGCGGTTCCTGCGGCCTGTCGAACGACGACGTTTGCAATTGCCTCGACGCCCGACATGGTTCTTGAAGTATCGGTCTCAAGGTCTCAACTGTAGAAGACTTCTTCAAAAGTCTGGACGTTGGAAGAAGGGAGCACAATTGGAAGTGTCCAGGGTAAAACCGAGGTAGTCCTTAACCTTATGAAAGATAAGGTAGGTTCCACAGAGATCTTGAAAGTAATTCCTCCAAGCGATGCCCCACTGGGTAAGGTGGTTAGACTTCAATGGGTTGAGGGGGGACGGGTCCGCGCCGGGGGGTAAGAGTCCGTTGAGATCGGGCGAATTGCGCGTGATGATGACCAACGTATGTACTCAGTAAGGTAGTGTATACCAATTGCCAATTGCATGCAAAGAGGCTGCAGTATTGAAGTATCCCAGCATGCAGCAACCGCATATGTCCGTATTTTCGTATGTTCGTATTTTGGTATAACGGTGGAAATGACGAAACGCGCAAATGGGTAACGATTGTCACTATACCCAAGGGTACACACTAGTCCCATCCTAGTAAAGTCAATCTCGCTACAAGGCCCGATCAAGGCCCGATCCGGCAATCGGCTGAGTACCTTTGAGATGCTCCCGCCAAGGTACACGCCTCCCCTCCCAACTCCCCCATCCAATTGGAAAAATGCTCACCCCCCCTATCACATCCTCTGTCTCTTTTCGCCATGCTCATCACTAAGGTAATCCTCGACTTTCCTGTTGCGGGAGACGGAATCAGCACTACCCTACCGACTGAACGGTAGCACGACTTCTTGAAGCATACGAAAAGTAAAGCCTTGCAGAACCCCCCGGGACCAGGCGGACTCAGGCCTGTAGCGACATAAGCTGACTGCATCAACTTGCTGCATGACTCATCCAATGCCATGAATGGAACAGCCCAAATCTACACATGCCATCGAAACTGATATCGAGATCATGTGGAAAAGTTCCCTGGCCCGTCATTGGAGGAGCAATTGGCAACTGATAACGTACTTCACCACCCGCGGTGCTGAAAGCCCTTTCCTGAAAGCGTAGTGCGTGCAGTGTCAAGAGGTACGGGGTACAACCTGCGCGAGTATTTGTTGCTCGTACCAGTCATAACTGTCCACAATCTTCCAGAAAAGCTTAACATCTTGCATCAAAGACCTTGGCTTTTATTTGACGGGAAGATCCCACATTTGTCTAAGCCCAAGATTGCTGATCCTGTCGGTGGTCCCACTTGAAACCGCCAGAAGACCTATAGAAGGTAACCACCCCAACAACATATTGCTCGACTGCTACACCAACGGTGATCAACGTTCAAAAATTGACTTGACTCCCGGACAAGGAATACGCGCCTGTTATGCTTCCCCAGTACTATTGGCCTGTAATCATGATGGAATTGAACCTAGACTGTTTTCTCACGTGACAAGTTTAGGTATTCGAGACATGTCGCTGTAGCTGTTCGAGATCTCCTTCCACTTCCCTTTGTCTCTCATTGATCCCTTTATTCCTGGCACAATAGCATTCCGTGCTCTGGTAGTAACGCTCACAAAGGACTATTGTTGGAGAGCCTTCTTTCGTAGTCCTTTCTTCGAATCTTTGACACGCACAATGAAAGCCCGACAAAGATATTGCCATGTGCGAAGGTCGCGAGTCAATCGCACTTGCATACAAATATCTGTGCCAATGCCGTGAAGGAAACACCAGAACACATCCACTCTCCTACCAACCACAACAGCAATACAAAGCTACTCGGTCTTCGCATCTATCCATATTTGAGCTTATCATCGCAATTCTCACTATAACAAAGTTGAGCAAGCGCAAATATAAGGATGCAGACAGCCGATCAGCAAGAGGCGTTCGCCATGACGTCCGGTATTTCTGACTTCGAGTTCGACTTCAACTTCGATTTCGATATTCCTGATGTCTACAAGACTCTCATAAATGAAGGGCCTCTACCGGAGTTCAATATCGACGCTCAAACACCGGATCTAGACTCCTTGGCAACTCCTCTTGAAGGTAGTTCCGCTGACGCTTTCCAGACTGGTACTGTTGCGCCGCTCGAAACACTCACTGCTCCTCAATCGACAACCACTGAGCATGAGAAGTCAACAACCGACGAGTGTGAGCTATCATTTCCGAAAGTGCGCAAGCTTTCTGCCTCAAGGTGGGTACCCTGCGCTAGTCCAAAGCCTCAGCGCGAGCCTTCAAGGTGGTTGCCTGTTGCTGCGTCCTCTAACCTTGCTCCCAGCTTTGCGATTCCCGCGCTGCCGCAATATGTTTATCCTGATCCACAGACAGTCGGTCTACCGTATCACTACCCATCGCCACCTCGTGTGATGCCTGGTAACAATTTCTCTGCCATGACTCCTCCTGGCAGACAGACTGCATCTCTGCCCATTCCGGGGTTCATGTACGGCGGCATCGTTCCGACTCTTATGCCGCCTCCAACAGGTCGATCCCGACGCATGACTCCTGGTAATGACGTGAGTATTGCAGACCTGCACCAAGGCAAGAAGCGAAAGCGTGATGCTACTCCTGTCGCAAACCATGGCATAGATGACGAGAGCGACTCCGCTGTATTTTCTGGACGTCGACCTCCTAAGAAGCTTCGACGTCCTCGACAGTACAAGCAGAAGGAAGAACAACTCGAGAAGAGTCGAAAGCGCTACGAGCGGAGGCAACAGCTACAGGGCAACAATGTGCAAAAGAATCATCAGGTTGCAGAAAGCCCTGTTGCTGACAGCTCGAGGGAGGATAGCCCAGAGTACATACTCGGAGCATCTAGACAGGAATACGACGGGAATGGTCTGCTGAGAAGATCAAGTCGCCAAGGTTTCCTGACTTGCAATTCTGAGGTCAGTCAACTCCCTCATCTCTTTCTGAGCTTCGATAGTCCTGTTGTTTGTTGTTGGTAGAAGAAGGATGGAGACTCAGATGTATGATAGCCTATCAAATTAAGATCACAGTCATTACCAATTATTGGTCCATTTCTTTGTGCTCGTGTGACGAAAGGTGCCGAGAGAACGTAGAACCTGTATCCATTGATAAGTTCAAGACTGACGGGCGTGGTGGTCCGGTCAATCAATGGATATGATCAACAAAAAGTAGATCTGTGATACATCCCGTCCTTCAACCCGACTCCCTCCACCTGACGATCCTGATAATATTTGCGCAGACCCTGAATGCAGTAGAGCCTCGAATTTCTTTGCCTCTGAAACCTGAATCTCGACTCGCCCGAATGCAAGGCACGAACCGAGAACTTTTGCTTCCCAGATGGGCAAGCCATCACTTGAACATTCGAGCTTTGGGTCCCAAGGTTACCTGGATCCTACAGGAGTGGAGCTGGACATCACGTCTTGAGTTCCAGTGTTCCTTAATTCCACTCATCCCAGCTGAGCCTTCGGTCCTGGACTGCTCTCCGTTTATTCTTGTTGTCCCGCCGTTGGCATCCGCGTGACAGATTGGTTCTGTGTCGTCGCAGTCTTCCCTTACTGAGCCGTGGGCCCTAGATCGTGCTCCATCACTCTCTTGTCATTCCGCCATTGAGATCCATCTGATGTCTTAGCTCAGTGACTTCGTAGGTGTGACATCTTTTGAAAGTGTCGACTTTAGGTCATGAGTCACTTCACTGCTAACCGCAAGGCAGTTCCTGAGCAAGTAACCAGTCCATATCTCGTACGAAAAGTGCTTATCCATCTATTCCACATCCCAACCAAGACCCAAAGGACCCATCTTCAAGTCCTAACACTAACCTGCCCCATCAACCGATCAAACTCCGCTTTTCCCGTGCTAAGTAAATATCGTATCTTCCTTAGATCCTCGACTTCTTTCTGCCGCTCGAATTCCACTCTCGCATATTCCCGCATTTCTTCTCGGAACGCCGGCGAAGGAATTCGGTGACAGGCGCGGATGATGGTACGGTAGAAGGCGAGAACACGCTGACGGATGAGGAAGTGGTCGAGGGAGAGAGCGGGTTTGTTGGAGAGGAGGGAGCGATAGGTTCGGCTGCGCGTGGAGTAGGTGCGGGAGAGGATGGGGAGGGAGGGCATAGGGCTTTTAGGGGATGGCACGCTTGTTGAGTGACGCAGGAGAGAGATGCTGCGCTGGAGGCAAACTTGTTTCATATGGGATTTGTATGGAGGGGGTTTGGGAGGGCGATGACGGTGCGGCATTGTTTCCGCTCTTGCCTAGCGCGTTGCGGGTCTTGCTACCTTGGTGCAGAATTTTCATTGATCTGTCGTTCTACTTTATTAGAAGTACGCAAATAGCAAAAACCTAATCAAGAGTCTGCCCTGTTATGAGAGCTTAAAGGTGTCTGCCATATCCAACGAACCATCACCGACGAGAATAAGCTTGTCCCTTGATGCGTTTTCTGGCCCCTGGAGTGACCATAATGCATTGAGCCTCCAAAACAAGAGCCTTGTGAGATTACTTCCACCTTCGCTCAACTCGTACGTGGAAGTTGAGGATTTTGACATTCGAGCTATTAAATAGCTCCGGCTCCATATTGGGATCTGCAAGACATATCTAAAATGAAGGATCAATTGGTGGCTCTTTACTCAAAGAAAAGCGGCGAGATACTTACGTCAAATGCACGGATGATCGCTGCAACCACCTTTGTCATCTCCATTATGCTGATATTCTTACCAATACAGGAGAAATTGCCATGACCGAATTGGAACATAGTTCGGTTCATCTCTTTCACGTCCTCGGCATCGCGTAACCATCTTTCAGGCCTATAAGATTCAACATCTTCCCCAAAAATCTCTTTGTTGCGGTGTAAGACCCAGCTGCTACAGCTGACAATAGTACCGCCTGGTATATGCTCACCACAAATGATCGCACCTCGAGGGTCCACAACCCGTTCGTTGGTGAATCCAGTGGCTGGATGAATGCGGAATGTCTCTTGAAGACACGCGTGCAGATACGGTAGGGTTTGAGCTTTGGTATAGCCGATCGGATCCTCCAGCGCTTTGATGCCAGACGTTGGGAAGTTCTCGTCGACCTCTCGCTGCAGTCTCGAATAGCACTGTGGATTTTTGAGGAGGTAATAAAAGAGTGCAGTCAAGGTGATTCCGCTGATATTCAATAGTTAGCACTGCCGGCATAACGACGAAGGCTGGGATTTTCACGTCGTTTCTGATCCCGCAAATACCATGGATAGAGTCAGCCCCAAGACCTCTTGATCTGTGACGATCTGTGGGTGCTCGTGCTTTGCTCTAAGGAATCTGTCCAGGAGTGACTCTTGTATTATTGGATCCTCCTCCTGGGCCATGATAACCTTCTGTCTATCTAGCTTTGCCTTGATGCGCTTGACAGCGAAAGGTATGCCTGGGAAAGTGGTACCCGAAAAGAGCCCCCAAGTATTAAGCCAAATTAAAACAGGGTTCTTCTTGAGGATCTTGTCCAGTACGGGCATCTGCCCAGCCTGTCAAGTTGGCTTAGCTGATCCGCTCTTCCATGTATTATGGCATTGGGATACTTACCAGATAGCCATAGTGGAGAAAGTCTTGAAGGTATCCGAGAAGAGCGCCTACATCACGCCCTGACTCAATCAACCCACCATCTCTTACGCCATAGGTCAGTTCTTCTATGGTGTCAAAAGCAAAATATTGAAGGTAATCGCCAAAATTAACCACGCCTTCTGCGCCGGTCTTATTCGCGAATCTCAAGTTTATCGTTCTCAGGAAGAGCGCGATGGTTGAGTCTGCGTACGACTCATAGCGTAGGACCGAAGTCACAGAGAATGCAGAGCCCACGGCCCTTCGAAGGTTGTCGTGGTATACTTTGTCGGGAGCGGAAAAAAGCGTATAATTCGTCCGACCTTTGGTTGTCGAAGAGTTGATGGGGTAGTATACGGACTGTCAGAACAATTCAATGCCAGGTAATGTGTCATGATAGAGACCGTTACCTTTGTGAAGTTCCTTCCGTGTGGACCGTATATATCTGATATCGCTTGGGGCTGCCGGAAGGACAAAACATTTGGGCCTATTCTAACAATATCGCCGTACTTTTCATGGATCTTTATCATGGGTGGCTCATGTCTATGCCAATGAACATACTTGAGTCTCCATGCATTCGTAAATGATGCAAGTACGGGACCATTGAACTTGCGAAGACCGCTAAGATAACGGACAGCAAGCAACCGAATCACCACGAAAACAAGTAAAGAGCCGAAGCCAAGCCAGTATATGTTGTGCGGCATGTTGAACGGAATCAGGTTGATAAATCGACGAACACCATCAACTATCAAGGTACGTCTACGAGAAGCTCTCAGTAAGACAACCCTTCAAAAGACTCTGATAAGAGACAAAAAGCAAAATGATATTCTGAGCAATGCCTCTAATATATCAAAAGCGAAGCTAATGTTGTACGAGTTGTGATAATGCATAATGAGCGCATGCTCGGAAGAGGGCACCACCGTAGTTGGACCCGAATATGCAATAAAGCGGGGGGAGCGAACTTATCCGATGCGGGGGAACGATTGTCCAGTAAGGGCAGGAGTACAAGGGACCCACTTCCAACCCTTTTCCCCGAGAATAAGGTACCATCTTATCTGGAAATGATACTGGGTGAAGTGGAAATTCCTTGAGGGAACTAATCAGTAACGATCGCACACTACCTTAGGCCAATGTCGCATTAAGTTACCGCCACCGCATTAGGACCTCATTGAACCCATCTACGTGCCTGTTTGTTTGGGGTTGACTATCATAATGGACTTGGAGACCTTTGGAAAGAATGCTTGCGGGCGGTGAGCTTCCTCCTTCTAAGCCGATTTTCGGACTAAACTGCAGCCGTGCTCTTAGGAATCTTATCGTGCCGCATGCCTTGGCAGTCATAGGTCAACGAATAAGGCTGGCTCCTTAGGCTTTCTGGCCAACAGTGCGACTTGAATTGAACAGCTTGTAGAGTTGGTCTATCGGACCGAATGTCATATCTTTTCAGTCTGATTGGGAGCGGCTAACCATGGTAGAGCAAACAAAGTTTGGGACCGAGTCCAGGACGGTAAGAAGTGCGGCCATGGGGCTCTTGCAGTTAGGCAATGTGAACGTAAAGCCTACCGCTAATCAAATTCGGGGCAGCGGCATGTCCTGTATTGTAGGAAGTCCCCATGTTGAATATATTCATGTTGGAGCCCTATCGTTGACACGCCGGAAGTTCGCCCGGGTGAGGTTTCGGCCGTATAGATGGACGAGAAGAAAAATCTTGGAAGGCCACTTTGTCTCACAGAACTGCTCTTTATGCTAAGAGGCTCCTCTTCGAAGCTGTGACTCAGAATTGTGGTCCCTGTAAAGCGTTTCAACCTGTCAGACTGCTCTCGTTCGAAAGTTTTCTGCTAGCAGAACCTCAGTTACACCAAAATATCCCTTATGCTCACCGACTTTTGCCCCCACAGAGGTCTCACTTACACTGGTATCACTGATCAAGCCCAACAAAAACCGATCTTAACAAGAAAGTGGCCACCAACTAGAGTCATCTAAAAACAAGCACTCTTCAGCCACGCATCGCTCGAAGCAACAGCAGAGGTCAACATTGCATACTTGGGCAGATTCCATCACGCACGATCCATCAGAAACAAATGGCGAACGCCCTTGATTCTCCCTCACTGCTCGTATTCGGTGCTGTGAGCAAAGCACCAAAAGCCGATTATCTGACTCGTCTTAGACTCTACCTTTCTGCACATAAAGATCTCACTCTGTTCAAGCAAGAGATCATAGAGCTGCCCAAGCTATGGGAAACGTACTCTTCTCACAACAAGAATCTTAAAGCTCTGGATCACGGACTGAGCTCTCTTGAAGCGCTATCTGAGTGGGTCAACGTCGGAATGACTTATAAGCTTACAGAGCCAAAATTTGGCATACTGACACTGCCGCTTCTCACAATCATAGAGGTTGTACAATATTTCCAATTTCTGCAAAAATCGCAGATGTCACACCGTGACGTCCTTAGCCATGTTGGACGGGGTGCAGGAGTCCAGGGCTACTGTGCCGGGCTGCTGGCAGCGTGCGCTGTTTCTGTCTCGGCGGACGAAATCGAGCTCGTGAAGATGGCTTGCAAGATGCTCCGCCTAGCAGTGGGCATTGGAGCCTATGGTGACCTTGGAGGTATTCAGGTGTCGAAAGGTCCACTCTTGACAGTTGCAGCACGTCTAGCAGAGGAGTCTCAGATGAATGAGATCGCTAGAGAGTTCCCGACCGTAAGTCACCTTTGCTAACCTTGGGAGCTCAATTACTGACATTGGTTTAGCTGGAAATTGTAGCAATCACCGATTCTAAGCGACTTACTTACGTCGGATCAGTATCTGAGGTTGAGGACCTGCATGCATATGCCCGCCGAAATAACATTGCAACACATCCTTTGCACTTGGGAGGAAGAATGCACAGCTCCCATAATTTCAACCTTGCACATAATCTGATTGATTGTTGCGAGGTGGACGAGTTCTTGCAGCTTCCCCATGCGTCCAGCTTAAAAGTGGCCGTTAGATCTAACCAGTTTGGCACGATAGTCACTCAGGGGACACTGAATGAAGAGATCATCGGTGCAATACTCAAAGCGCCATGCCAGTGGTACCAGATCATGACGGCAGCGGCTGAAGACCTTCGACAGACCCAACGAACCTCCCACCAACTCATTCAATTTGGTCTTTCAGACTCTGTCCCGCTTTCGACGTACATTTCGGCTGGTTTGAAGATTGCTAAGTTCGACGCCCTTGCCTTCGGTAATGATCTACCAGTCACCCAGGTCGAGGTCACAGAGGAATACAGAGCCCCAGCAGACGCCATAGCCGTGGTCGGTATGGCATGCCGCTTTCCAGGTGCCAATACAACGGATGAGTTCTGGGATCTTCTGGCTTCAGGACGATCCATGGCACAGGAAGTCCCCAAAGAGAGGATTGACATTCGTGGCGGTATCCGTGCTACTCAAGATTCAAAGTGGGTAGGCCGGACCAAGTTCTTTGGGAACTTCGTTTCAGATGTGGATGCCTTCGACAACGCCTTTTTCAACATCAACACGAAAGAAGCTGTAGCCATGGATCCACAGCAACGACTGTTGCTGGAGACCGCTTACCAGGCCGTAGAATCGAGCGGATATCTGAGCTCACACTGCCGTGCCGACAGGGATAAGGTCGGTGTATATATCGGAGCAAGCTTCAAGGATTCAGTGGAACATGCCGCTTCTCACGCACCCAATGCTTACACTTCTACTGGAAATATCGCGGCATTCTTAGCTGGGAAGATTTCCCATTACTTCAACTGGTCTGGGCCCGCTGAAGTAGTTGACACAGCATGTTCCGCTTCTGCAGTGGCAATAAAGAATGCCTGCGAGGCAATACGCCGAAATGAATGCTCAATGGCACTCGCTGGAGGGGTGAACATCATGACTACGCCTACCAACTTCATGGACCTGGCTAGGGCCGGGTTCCTTAGTCCTACGGGGCAATGCAAACCCTTTGACAGTGCCGCAGATGGGTATTGTCGTGCAGAGGGTGTCGGACTGATCTTCTTAAAAGGCCTCACCAAAGCCGAGCAAGATGGCGATCTCGTCCTTGGAGTCATTCCTGGAATCGCTTCAAATCAAGGTAGTCAACCGTCGGCTATTACCATACCTTATTCCCCTGCCCAAATCGCATTGAATCAACAAATCTTGAGCCAAGCAGCAATCAGGCCCGAAGAAGTTAGTTACATCGAAGCTCACGGCACAGGAACTCAAGCCGGAGATCCTCTTGAGATTGAGAGCATTCGCAATGTCTACGGGGGTAAGGATAGGGAAACGCTTCACATAGGCTCTGTCAAAGGAAATATTGGTCACACCGAGACAGCTGCCGGAGTTGCTGGAGTCATAAAGGCACTCTTGATGATCGACAAGGGAAACTTACCCGCATGCGCAAATCACCACAAACTCAACCCCAAGATCCCTGCATTGGAACCCGACCGCATTGCCATAAACACTAATCTGATGCCTTGGAAGCCCGCTTTCCGGGCGATATGCGTCAACAGCTATGGTGCTGCTGGTAGCAATTCTGCATTGCTAGTCTGTCAAGGTCCACAAACGACTTCGAAATCGAGCACAAAGGGGGCAGAAAATTCCACATATCCTATCATCATCAGCGCTCGAACCAAAGGTAGCGTGCAACGTTATATTGAATTGCTGGAGAATAAAATTCGCACCTCGGCTTCAGAAATTGTGGTTGGAGACCTTGCTTTATCGCTCAGCCGAAGACAGACCGACCAGCGTTTTAGTTTGATCACCACACTGGCAAGGTCAGAAGGTGTGGCAAAGCTTCAAGAGCTCGCCGAGAATAGTGTCCAAGAGACTACACAAGAAGTTCATCGCGTCGTACTAGCCTTCTCTGGTCAGAGCAAGCAGGACTTTGGTATTGATAAAACGTTATACGATGCCTGTTACCTCTTTCGAACCCATCTTGACCATTGTCATGAGACAATTATCCTATTAGGTATCTCCGAAGGCTTATACCCCGCCATATTCAGCAAGGGACCGTTCTCGAACATCAAGATACTTCAATGCAGCTTATTTGCCATACAATACGCATACGCCCAGACATGGATAGGCTCTGGGCTCATGGTTGATGCCGTTGTGGGCCATAGCTTCGGGGAATTGACGGCTCTAGCTGTGTCTGGCACCCTATCCCTGGAAGACGCGCTCAAGCTTGTCGCTACGAGGGCTGATTTAATGCTTTCGCGATGGGGTTCCGAGCCAGGCACCATGTTAGCTGTCCATGACACCGTTGATACCGTTGGAAGCATTATACATAGCTTGCCTAACGGAACTGCCGATCTCGAAATCGCTTGTTACAATGCCCAGACAAGCCAGGTGGTTGTTGGCACGGAGAAATGCATACAACAGACGGAAGGTTTGCTGCGGAGCGAACCACGATTCAGAAGTATCAAATTCCAGCGTGTTGAAGTCACCCATGGGTTCCACTCCCGCTTCACGGACCCTCTATTGAGCGAGCTCGATGAAGTTGCAAAGTCTCTGACCTTCCTTCCACCAAAGATCCTTTTGGAAACTTGCACTGCTGAGAAGACATATATGGTTGGCCCTCAGCGCATTTCTCAGCACACCAGAACCCCTGTCCACTTACAGCAAGCGGTTCAGAGACTTGAGACTAGACTTGGGCCGTGTTTGTGGCTCGAAGCTGGTGTCGATACTCCGATCATCTCTATGGTCAAGAAAGCCGTCAAGAAGCCAGAGATACATTCCTTTCTGGCCCTGAAATCAGCCAAGAGTCTTGAGGATCCCATGTATCCAGTCGCAGAGTTTGTTGCAGATCTTTGGCGGCAAGGTGTTCAGGTTAAGCACCCAAGCTTTGTATTTCCTCAGGAAAATGGCCTGCAACCCATGTGGCTTCCGCCCTATCAATTTGAGCAGACACGCCATTGGCTTCCATACGTGGATCGAGCAATCGAAGCAATCAATAGTCGACCCGCTGCTACAGTACAAGAATATAGAGAAGACAACACTCCATTGAAATTGGTCACGGCTCGTGGCAACGAAGGTATCTTCAGTATCAACATTCAATCTCCACGATTTACGAACATAGTTGCCAGTCACTCGGTACTAGGCTTCCCTCTCTGTCCTGTAGCTCTGTATTTGGAGTGCGTTGTTATGGCTGCTGAAGAAATTGCATCAGACAAGGCTTCGATGAAGTCGCTTTGTTTTGATACCTTGAGCAATATCAAGCCACTAGGTCTTGACCCATCTCGATCTATCTTTCTGACTTTGGAGCAAAATGGGGTAGCAGGAAACTGGTCTTTTAAAATCTACAGCAATTTGGTGAATACCCCAACAGATAAAGCGGCTTTGCATGTGCAAGGCGAAGTAAGCTTCCCTAGTCCACAGGAATTGTCTAGGTGGTGGCCCAGAGAGTACTATCAGAGACATATGGATCAGAAACTCAAGGCCTTCTCTGCGCAATTAGACACTCAGACGCTCAAACAAGGACTAGTGTACAAATTATTTTCGCGAGTGGTCAATTATGATGGTTTGCTCAAAGGTATCTCTATCATTTCTCTATCAATGTCGGACTCGAATCTCGAAGCTCTGGCAGAAATCACGATACCGAATGATACCAACAAACAGGACTCGACAGCCATACGTGTTTGCGACACATCAGCGCTAGAAAATTTTCTCCAAGTTGCTGGCTTGTTGATAAATTGCAGCGAACAGCACTGCAGTATGGACGAATACTTCATCGTCACAGGTATTGATAGCGTGTTCGTTCCGACAGATTGCGACTTCGACAACCGCTCCTTGTGGACAGTATACACAACTGTTACACTACTGGACGGTTGTAAGGCGACTGCTGATGTTTATGTCCTTGTCGATGGTACAGAATTGGTCGCTACGATGATTGGTGTGCGCTTCATCAAGCTACCCGTGAAGCAGATGCGAGTGATTCTGGAGACCGCCCATAATGTTAAGTGCGACGTTCCAATGTCTTTTGAGGGCAATGATCCTATGGTCGGCCTTTCCGGCGAAGCGGTAGAGCACACCACTGCCAATAAAGAAAATTCTGATGAATCTCACAAGCCTCGAGAGCCAGATCATGTCCGCGAGCCTGCCGCTCCAGCCACGAATGGTGAATCTCAAGCATCATCAATGGGACCGCAATTACAAGAGCTTCTGATCAGCATCGTTGCTGAGAGTGCTGGTATTGAAAGGTCGACCGTCGATGTGGGTGCTTCTTTCGAAGATTTAGGACTCGATTCTCTTTCATTGATGGACTTGGCATCCGAGCTTGAAGAAAAAGCCGGCCTTGAATTCAGTGATGGTATCGCCAGCGACGGTAGCATAACAAATTTACTGGGCCTTTCGAGGACTACATCCTTCGAATCTGTACGTGCGCTTTCCTCAGCTCCGCCTAGGGACAGGCAGCTTCCTTCTGGACCACCGGCAGTTGCACAGCCTGCTACGCTTGGTGATGCCAGCGAGGCCCTGGGACAATGTGTAGAGTTGTTCGATACCTTCGCAAGGCAAAGGGACTTTACCCGCTACTACGAGAAAGTCGCCCCAGAACAAGATAAGCTTATGTTAGCTTACATTGCTGAGGCATTCAAGACCCTCGGTGTGGATCTGTGGCAGCTCAACGACGGACAGGTCGTGCCTCCAGTCAAGTGCACGCGAAAGCATGAGCGACTCATGCCTCGTCTGTGGGCTATTCTTAAAAAATTTGGTGTTACAGCACTAAGAGAAGATGGCGTAAAAGTGCGAACTAGCCGGCTTTTATCTACCATGCCTGCAAAGAAGCTGCTGCAGAACATCGCGGTAGACTTTCCTGCATACAGGGGCGAAAATGAGTTGATGTCTCTCACCGGTTCAAGATTAGCCGATTGCCTTACTGGCAAAGTTGACCCAGTTGCTCTGCTCTTTGGACAGCGCGGCCCCGACCTCTTGAACGAATACTACTGCAATTCCCCTCAGTTAGCCGTTTTCACCGATCTCCTAGTGGAGTTTATGAAGTATGTTTTTCAACACAGTGGACCTGGCACAATCCGTATCCTCGAGATCGGAGGAGGATTTGGAGGCACTACAACCAGTCTGGCATCTGTCTTAGATAGTCTGGGCCGAGACTTCGCATATACGTTCTCGGATGTCGCGCCGCGTCTTGTCAATAGTGCCAAGAAGAAGTTCTCGAAATACGCATGGATGGATTTTCAAGTCTTAAATATGGAAAATGATCCTCCAGCTTCTCTGCGTGGGGAGTTTGACATCGTCATAGGCACAAACGTGGTACATGCCACCTCAAACGTCGTCCTATCCTGCAAACGAATCAAATCATTGCTCAGAGAGGGTGGATGCATGCTGCTGTCGGAAGTCACTCGAATTATTGATTGGTATGACCTCGTCTTCGGACTCCTCGATGGATGGTGGGAGTTCACGGACGGTAGAGAGTATGTACTCCAGGACGCTGAGACGTGGATGAAGAAAGTCAAAGAGGCTGGCTTCGACACTGCCGCTTACTCTGGAGGGTCATCCCTCGAGGCCACAACGCAAAAGCTAATCCTCGGTTCAACTAAGTTTACTGGTGCGAAGGTGAAGCAGTCGGAACACACGCTCGAGACACTAACCTATAAGACTGTTGTTGGCCTGGATATAATGGCAGACATTTACTTTCCGAAAGTGTCAATCTCTGGACCAATGCCCATCGGTAAAGTTCGACGTTCCTACGTCGCTGATTTACTTGCTAATTCTGTCTTTCAGCACTCATGGTACACGCCGGTGGCTTCATGACCATGTCAAGGTCCTCTGTACGACCCTCGCAGACTTCGTTGCTTCTAAAGCACGGCATCCTTCCCGTCAGCTTGGATTATCGCCTGGTTCCCGAGATCAACGTCTACGATGGCGCAATGACCGATGTTCGCGATGGAGTGTCTTGGGCACGTAACAAGCTCCCAACCATTGCCAGAGGCCGCGGACTGCAACTTGATACCAAGAACGTTGTCCTCATTGGATGGTCAGCCGGCGGCCAGCTTGCAATGAGTACGGCCTGGATGTGTGATGAACCCCCCAAAGCTATCTTGGCTTTTTATGCGCCTTGTGATTTCGAATCACCAGGTCAGTATCTCCCACCAAGCTGCGCGAGACTAAATAGACTGACTCTCTGAAACAGCCTGGCAAGAGCCGCGTGCGGAGGGATGGCCGGGACGTACTATGTCCATGAAGGAAATTGAGAATTGTCTACCTAAGAAGCCGGTCAGTGTAATTTCATAATATCGGAACTTGCTGAATACTAAACACTCCATAGATCGCCAACTACACCATCGAAAAGCCCAATCCTAAGTACGCAGGCATGGAGCCCGGAGACCCACGCTCTGAACTCATTCTCGGCATGAACAAAGCCTTCAACTTCGTTCCCTTCCTCCTCAACGGTTTTGCAGCCGAAACGCCGGAAGGTGCAAACGTCTCGCCAGAGCGCGTTGCATCCATCAGCGCGCTCGCGCAAGTCCGTCGCGGCAACTATAAGACTCCCACGTTCGTCATCCACGGCGAGAAAGACGAGATGATTCCGTACGCTATGGCGACCGATTTCGCGGAGGCTATGGAAGAGAAGGGAGTTGATTGCGGGTTTATTGTAGTGCCGGAAGCGAAGCACATGTACGACCTCTTTCTGAAGCCGGGGAAAAAGGGGTGGGAAAGCGGTGTACTTCCTGGCTATGAATTCTTGTTCAAAGCCGTAGGGAAGTCAATGACTTGAGAATGCTCAACTACATGACTGGCTGTTTAGCCCTGGAAAGATGGACGGCTTAGGAAGTGTCAGACGAACACTTGAAGTTTGGCTCTGTCACGACATCTTCGGCTAATGAAGTGAAATTATGGTTTCCTTGATGATTATGATAACGAGAAATGTGGGAAGATGGAGCGATATTCTTTTCTAGAGGCGTCTTTTCACTCAGAAGTCCTGCTGTGGATCATGGGCAACTTGCAAGACAAAAGCAAACCTCGTAGGAAGCGTCAAATTGCGTAGGTAGACAGCCATAGGCATCAATAGAAGTCTACCAAAGACTTTGCATTAACATTGATGAGTTGTACTCTGAATTCTGGTGGCTGATATTCCACGGTCTCCATCCCACTGGAATTATGGTTATCACCTTTGAATTATATTTACCAACTTCTCGAAGGCAGTGCTACTTTCGTCGCTGAGATCTGTGCGACCTTCTGTCAACAGGGCACGGAGCATCTGGGCCTCCTTACGCGCTTGCTCGCCCTCCTCTTGACGTTCGGGATCTCTGAGGAGCGCTTTAGACAATAAATGGGCCAACCGTGCCTGGACGCCAATTGACGCCCTGTCCAAGGTGCATATCGCTATTCCTTAAGTGGCTGGCGTCCACCTTTCAAGAGGAAAACGCGGAATTACGCTGGTTAGATAGCTCGTAAGTGACAAATAGTGGCACCCCTTACAAAACGCCAGTCCTTCTAGCATTAAAAGAAATCTATAATAAGTGAATCTAATTAAAAATTTTAGCTTAAAAACTTTAAAATGTAATAATTCTCAACAACTTTAAGTTAATTGTAAGTATATTTTTATTATAAAGAAGAAGTTATAGGTTTAAAAAAATTAGCTTTAAGCTGTAGGGGTGTCAATATTATTGTTCCCCGGGAGGGTGGACGTAATTCAGCCACTTAAGGGATAGCTTTCTCTGCCTCTTCGATAGCATGGGGAATGCGGCCTTAAGAGATTGCAACGCATACAGCGCGATATAAGCAAAGACCACTGATCCAGCGTCTCTTACCATGCTGTAAAGATGCTCCGCTTGTACCAGTTGATGCAAAGAGAGCAATTCCTTGTTCGGATCGTACTCCGCCAACGCGTGGTCTCTCAGCTACTCAATAGCGTCCTAGCGTCTATAGAATATCAGTGGTGGCTAGGTGGAAGGACACTCAGGATTACCATAAATGATCGCGGCAGAAGCTAATAGATTCTCGTCGGTTGGCGGTAGGTGGTGGCTCCAACAAATCAAATGGGATTGAAACCCTAACCATTCACAAGCCCTAAGGTGTAACGTGGAGTGAATAGAGTGTACCTAGGTGTCGGACCTAAAACTTTCATCATGATAACCGATATACCGCCGCTCATGATCCGTTGCTACGTGCTGAAAAGGCTGTCGATTTTATGTCGGCATGGGTTTCAAGCTAGCACCTGTATGTTTGGTCTACTGTCTTATCGCTCTCTTTGAGGTCGAAGAGAACATCTCCTTCGCCCCGTCTATCAAGCTCATGGAGAATGCTGTCTGTCAAAAACATTTTGCTGCGCTGGATCCAAATCGAGTACCAGTCAATGAAGCCTGTTGTAAGACTTCCAAGATACAATCCCAGCTCGCCTATGTTAGAGGAGGATATGGTGTGTTCAAGACCGCCCCAGGCCAGTAATTTCGCTCTTTCTTACACACCAGGGACTCATTCATCCATATTTTAGTGCTGCTATTGGGTGTGAGCTTTGGAAACCTTGCCGACAAATATGGTCGTCGGCCAATGTATGCTCTTGCAATGTTTGGCAAACTTTGCTTCTTGGCTTGGACGTACCTTGTTTGTATGTGGCTCGACCAATGATTTGCTCATGACATCCTTGGCAAGTTGCGCGCGGATTGTGCTAATGGCATGATTAATTTACAATAGGCCACTTCTGGAACGTTTTCCCAATTGAGGCCGTTTGGCTTGCCGGCACATTCGTCATGCTGGGCGGAGGTACCTATATCATCGTTGCTCTATACTTGACTATTGTATCGGATTTATCGACGGAGCAGACTCGGTATGTTTGCAAAGTATAGCCTTCAGGAAAAGCTCACGTGTGTGGACAGGAGTCAATTTCTTTACAGAGCCTTTATCGTCATATTCTTGGCAGATCTTATAGGGCCTCAAATCGCTGCGCTAGCCCTGCAACATTCGCTATGGCTGCCATTCCTAATATGCGGCTTGCTCGCAATATCGTCCTTTCCAATTCTTTTAGTGCTCCCAGAAACACTGCATTTCAAGGACAAGCCGCGCGATTCAGCAACTGTCAAAAAGTCAATTAGTTTCTATGGTTTCAGCTTGTACCTACCATTCTTAAAGGATTGGCGGATACTATTGATGATAGCTATCGTATTTCTTACTCAATTTCGATACCTCGTAAACTCGGTGCGCCTCCCTTATACATCGGTTCGCTTTGGATGGAGCATTAGCAAGGTAAGTCCCCATATTTCAACATTCGACATGTAGAGCTCACTAATCATTCTAATAACTTAGGCCGCAACGCTTGATTCTATTGTGCCCGGTGTCAACTTGGTCAATTTCATGCTTCTTCCTTCGCTGACGGATCTCTTACGGACCCGTTGGGATATGTCTATGGCACAAATCAACTTAACGATCGTCCGATGCAGTCTTGGCTTTCTACTAGTTGGGACCAGCATACTCACTGCCGCCCAGACTATACCATTACTCATCTTCGGTAAGACGTCTCCCTGCGAAGGAGTAGCCCCAGTAACGTACTTTTAGCTATGGTCGTGTTTTCGGCAGGTTTTGGTGTCCGTGCACCACTTCTCGCGGTTGTCTCCACCTATATTACCTCATCTCTTGAGACAGGAAAGCTATATACACTGATGACTATGACCGACGCCTTGTCTCACCTAGTGGGGGAGCCTTTCATTCAAGTAATCTGGGCTTCTGCCCTCAAAGTTGGCGGAATGTGGCTTATACTCCCATTCCTTGTACTCACTGTAAGCGCCGTGTTATCGCATCCAGGCCAGCTGCTAACATTGGCAGACACTATTCCTAGTTGCCATTGCATTATCATGGTCCCTTCCGAAGGTTTCCGTAGACAGCACATCCCCCAGTGAGATCAATGCAGAAGAAACGGATCCGTTCTTGCAATCGCACGCATCGCTGGAGGGCCGATAGCAGAAGGGCGAACAGCTTGCAATGGTATCATCTCTCTAGGGGTGCATGTCAAGCGTCTTCAAGTCATATAACCTACAAGCCCATCATCCTCCCATATTAAGTGTTGTCCTTCCTTGATATGCCTAACTCAAAGAGCTCGTAGTATCAAGGTCAATAGGACTATTACGATCGTAAGATGCCGATGAGACGCAGAGCACAAGGGCAGGAGAATGTTGCCCTACAGAAATCGCCCGGCCGTTGCCCAGTCAACCACAGCGCCAAGAGCCGGCCTCTGACGTAGAATACTATTAGGCGGGTCGCGTTTAGCGCGTACATGTTGTTCTTCATCTGGCCATGTACAGACGGAATGCTAGCACTCATTCAGGGAGTGACGATGATTCTACAGCATTTGTCGCAGAGTATGGCCACAAAAATGAATATTGAAACTTTCAACGCCCTACCGCTCACCGAATACCGCAAGAAATTCTTGCCGCCCAACACCACGGTTACGCATACCAGCAAGGACGTGTCAAGAATCTATAGCCTATCACTCGAATCATCCTCTACACTTTCCGACGAGGATTTAAGGGCCTGCTTCAACCTCATTGCCAGTACAAGCTCAGGCGACTACGAGGGTTCGAGCATGGGCTGGTCACCCGCTAAGAAGTGGAAGGAGATGAGGCTGCCTGATCTGCGATACATTGTTCTGAAGCAGGAAAAAGACGATAAGGATCAGGATGGATTACCAGAAGTGGAGGGTTTCTTGTCGTTTATGCTTACATACGAGGACGGCTACGAAGTGATCTACTGCTACGAGATCCACCTTTCACCCCATTTGCAGGGTACGGGACTTGGCAAGAGACTGATGGAGATGATGGAGGATGTTGGAAAGAATGCCAGGGCGGAGAAGGCAATGTTGACAGTGTTTAAGACGAACAAGGCTGCAATGAGGTTCTATGAGAGGTTGGGTTACCAGAAGGATGAGTATTCGCCTAGGCCAAGAAAGTTGAGGGGTGGTGTTGTAAAGGATCCGGACTACATGATACTGTCGAAACCTCTGGCTGTCGGAAGCAGAACTCTCAAACGCAAATCTGGGCTGGTCAAAAAAAGGAAAGCAAGATAAGAACATGCTGCGAAGAATATCCATTGCTTGGCGACTATATTTGCCTAACGTCCTTGCCCTTCATCTCCGGTCGTTCGACCTCCCATTCATCTCGAAGCACGGCAAAAAGCGAGTCAGCGACGATCTCAGAAAGGCCAAGGCTCCAGACGAGCGTGATAGCGTAGAAAAAGTTGGCGTTGCCGGAGCCGGCATATATCCAGAGGTAGTAGAATGCTGGGCCTAGTAGCGTTGCATATAGGATAGTGGCCATGGCGAAGAAAGTGTAGCGCATTACTGAGAGGAATTAGTGAAGCACAGGGAAAGGGTGCTGTACCGAAAGTGGACTTACGTGGGAAGATGTGCCTGTACAACGGCAGCATAGCGAAGTACAAAGACGTATCTGAGAGACTCGGATATGGCTTGAAGATAGCAAATATTCCCAATAGTGCTGTGATTATGAACAAGGGCTGCTTGCGAACTCTCACACTCAAGCCTCCAACATACCCTGCCAGATGCAGCCAGAACACCCCAAGAAAGAATTCTCGGAATGAGTCAAACATCTCGATAAAGAAGTACCACCAGAGTCCCACATTGGGCGTCAGGTCTGGCAAAAGTAGATGTACGCCATACGTCGACGACAAGAATTCCCACGATCCACCCGTCAGGACATGGGATACGTATAGAAACCAAGCCGTGGCCGCAAAAAAGACGAGTATATGTTTAACAGCGAAAGCACCTATAGACGGAGGTGCTTTTGCGTCTCGTGCTTGACGGTCGTAGCAAAGCAATATTAGTGGAGCGAGTAGTAGAATTGGGTAAAGCGAGAGGTATGAGGCAAGACCCAATGCCAGCACTGAGCTCACTGGCTTGCCAGAGACGGCATTTGCGATCGCATGTAAGATAGCACAGTTTGTAAAGAGGCTTGTCGGGCGACCTATGCAAGTTGCGATTGTGAATGGATTGAACAGGTAACTGTAGTCAGTTAGCCTTATGAGTCCTTCAAGGTGACATGACTTTGCTCACGCTGCTCCAATCGCTATACTGTCCCATTTCAGCCCTCTCCGTGGGGACGTAAAAAGTCGCGAGGAGCCAGCCTCGCCTGACTCGGCGATTTGAATGAGGGCATTGGCGCAGAGAAGATCCAGAGCAATATAGAAGAGGCTAGTTATGGAGGAGAAGAAGGATGACGGGACAAGCGCAAATAAAGGAAGGAAAAGAGGTGCCTGTGTACATCATCTCAGCTGCGCGTCACTGGGTTCGGATGTAGTCTTGTAATCACCTGGTGAAAGACACCACCATCGTAAGGGGAAACATTGTGTGTGTAGAGGAAGAGGCCTTCTTGCACTAAGCAAAAGTCAGCGAAAAGAAATATGCTTCAAGGAATGAATCTAACATCTCTTGAAGCTCGTCACTGGAGTGGATATCTCTACTCTCCCAGTCAATAGATCTGGAAGGGAAGGGAACGCGAAGAACAGGAGGAGTCTGATGGCTGCCGTAGAGCCATAAAGCAAGGCTTTTCGGCGATCAATAACCATAGTGGATGGCAACGGCAACCTCACTCAAGATGTAGAACTCCATTGAGAGACATGATTGTCCGAATGGAGCTTCGAAGTCGACTGTACCTTATGTACTCGAAGACCTGGTGGTAGGGCTGCATAAGTGTCAAAGGAAAGTCTTGCCGGGTCGGGTAAAATTCCCAATTCACCGCGAATTTTCCTATCTTTAAACACAAGCACATCTTCTTCGCAATACTTTGGGATTCGCACTTACCTGAGTGACCAATCATGGGTAGAATAAAGAAGAAAGGTAGGATCTCCGGTATGCTGGCCCAATGTCTGGTGCTGACCCTATGGATAGGTACTTCGGGTCAGGCAAAAAACTTCATGTACGTCTGAGCAATGCTCGGCCTTTGTGATCCTTACTACCCACCTCCCCTCTTTTTCGCCCTCACGCAGTCTGACAGGGATTTAGTACACGGACACAGGCGGTGCGAAAGCTCCAGATATCCCTTCCAGACTTTCGACGCCTGTGCATATTCAAGGGTGTGTAGAAGGCGGCTTCGTATGTTGAGGGCAGCAGCTGAGGCTTGATCGTGCAGGCATATATCCCCGAGAACCCAGGAATAAGAAGAAAGCTAGCAAATCCTCAACCCATTTAACAACATTCTACTACACAAAAGACATACAATACCTTCTCCATGAACCTCTGCTTGCGAAGTTTAGGGACCACAAGGCTTTAGCGAAGAAAATTGCAAGATCTCTTGGTAGGGGCGAAGTTGGAGATGCTGCGAGGTTGGAGAAGAAGGGCGCTCCAAAGCTCTCGCTCGACCACATAATCAAGGAGCGATACCCTACCTTCGTGGACGCGCTCCGAGATCTTGATGATGCGTTATCCCTCCTTTTCCTATTCGCTAATTTACCCTCTACATCGACTGTTCCTCCGAAGACAATTGCGCTCTGCCAGAGGCTTTGTTTCGAATTCGAGCACTTTTTAATCACGACCAACTCTCTACGAAAATCCTTCCTCTCAATCAAAGGCATATATTATCAAGCTACAGTGCAAGGGCAGGACATCTTATGGCTTGTCCCGTACAAGTTCGTCCCAAGAATTACAGGAGATGTTGATTTCAGGATCATGGCAACATTCGTTGAATTCTACACTACCCTGCTAGGGTTCGTCAATTTCCGGTTATACACTTCGATTGGTTTAGTCTACCCTCCAAGGTTCAACAGCAAAAGCGATGAGCAAGGAGGTGAGCTAGGCGCTTTCACACTTGAGAGTAAAGGCATCGACGGGCCGGAAAAGTTTGAGGCGCAAGCGAGTGAACACGTCAATGGTGACCCAGGTGCAAAAGAAGTAGCAAATGTAGCAAACGAAGACATTCAAAAGCAGATCGCTGCCATTGAGAATCTTCCAGATGCAGAGCAGGACGGCCAAGAAGATGAGCAACAGGTGCCGGAAGAGGATATACATGATGCTATAGATACTTTCGAGGCTACTGGGGACGACGCCGATGTACTGCCCCAACCTCAAGCCAGCAGTAACGAAGCTGCTTCTCTCTTTGCGCCTTTCACCTTCTTCCTCTCCCGAGAAACTCCGAGACAGCCACTAGAGTTTATCTTACGTGCTTTTGGTTGCAAACGTATTGGCTGGGATGCGGTCCTTGGTGATGGAGCTTTCACGAACAACGAGAACGATCCGACTATCACACACCAAATTCTTGACCGCCCTCTATCAGCCAGTTCATCAGAAGAACAAGCTACAAACGCCAGCTCGGACACTTCAGCAAGCCAAGTCGTCAGGCCAGGCCATAGGATACCTGGACGAACATATATTCAGCCACAGTGGGTATGGGATTGCATCAACGAAGTCAGACTCTTACGACCTGACCTTTATGCGCCTGGTGCTACTCTGCCACCACATCTGAGTCCATGGGTAAAGCCTACCAAGGGCGCTTATGACCCAACTGCACCGTTAGCGGAACAAGAAAGAGAGGGCGAAGCCGAGGAGGTAGATCACTCCGACCAGGACGGTGCACTGGAAGAAGAATCCGAAAGTGACGCGGAAGATGGCGTCCCGGTCGCAGCATCCAAGCGACCACCTTTAGACGCAGAGATTGACCATCACGGCATGGACATCGCAGGCAGCGAATCAGACTCCGACTCGACATCGCCCGCTGTCTCAGTTGCATCCTCTTTCGGCGGTTTCGACGACCAAGCCGCCTCTTCAGAATCAGAGACCGAAACCGCACGAAATCAACACCAGCTTGAATTGGAAGCCGAAGCCGCTGGTGTCACATTTTCCGAGTCAAGTTCCATTACGAAAGCTAATGGTGCACCTGTAAAAGGCATATTGAAGCAGAGTAAAGGTGAGGAAGCAAGAAAGAAGGCGGCGAAGAAAAGAAGGGAGGAGGAGGAGGATCTGGAACGGAGGAAGATGATGATGGGAAGGAAGAAGAGGAAGTTGGTTGAGAAGATGTTGTATAGTAATAAGTCGAAGGATGATGAGGCGGAGAAGTTAAGGGCGAAGAGAAGAAGAATTGAGTCAGGGAGGAGTTAAGGGCGAAGAGAAGAAGAATTGAGTCGGGGAGGAGTTAGAGATATGATTCAATTGCAAAAGAATAATGCGAATAACGTACAGAGTTCTATCTTCTGATACACTGGTTGAATGTCTATCTGTTGAAAAATATCTACTTCGGCACGTTGAGTGGCAAAATTGCTATCCTAGAAGTCCCTGTTGTTCACGATGAACCTTCAGGCTTAGCCCCTGTCTCCAAAACCTCAAGGAAGCCTCCAACAAGATGTGTGCTCCCCGTGACCAGTACCATAACTTCACCGTCTTCATGCCTAGCTACAGATCTGCACCAATCAACAGCCTCCTCAATGCTGCCTTTCACTTCTACATTCGTTCTGTTGTCGATCCCCTTCCAGGTCTCCGCTAATGCTCTCTGCACTTGCAGGGCATCTGTGGCTGCAGCGCTAACGTTCATGCTCACTAAGTCAGGTTTATAACCTGCCACCTTGGATGTGATATTAGTGCAAAACACGGCATGAGTAAAAGGTTCCTCGTCTTTCAAACCAGCGACAAGTGTGGCATGCAGAGCTTTAGCTAAGGCATTCGCATCACGAGTCTGCTGGTTGAATAGTAAGATTCGTTTTCTCTTCGCACTTGAATTGGTGGGCGTTATTTGAGACGCAAACCACGAGGCAGCAGCCTCAATGCTTTCAAGCGTGTGGGCACCGTCGATATGCCAAGCTATGTTGTTCTCGTGGCGTTTGTCACACCGGCCTGGCCAACGAACTTCTTCAAGCCCTCGAACGAATTCAGGCGGCGGCTCTTGACCATGACGGGGAGAGCCATGACCTAGAGCAGAGAGGTGATAATTTGCAATGGCAATGGCTAAACTTGCATTCGTCTGCTGGAAATCGGCAGCAAGCCCAAGCTTGACATGTTCAAGTGCTGCATCACGCTCAACTACGCAAAGATTCGTAGGTATCTCCGCTGCTCGTTTCTGCAGAACCTTTAGTGCACCAGCAGGCTGGGGCGCAGTAAAGCATGGTGCGCCCGCTTTCATAATGCCTCCCTTGTGCCAGGCTATCTCCTCTATAGTATTTCCAAGCATGCTAGTATGATCGATACCTAAGCTCGTAATGCCAGTGACCCGAGGGGCTACAAGGACGTTGGTGCTGTCATAGGCACCGCCGATGCCACATTCGATTATGGCCGTGTCGACCCCTTCCTTCATGTATGTATGAAAGGCCATGAGGCAGAGAAAGCGGAAGTAGACTGGTTTACAGGTCGTGTCGGTGGGCTCGCCCTTCGTGCGTGCAAATTCCTCCAAACGGTCCCAGGTCTCAAAGAAGTATTTCGCGAAAGTTTCTTCAGATATGGGCCCATTATTGATCTGTATCCTTTCACGGACGAACCGGAGATGTGGCGAAGTGTAGAGCCCAATCTTTCTCAATAGAGGTTCCGAATGAGTGGAAGACGGTAAATATTGAGCTAGGATAGAAGATATAATTGCACTTGTTGAACCCTTCCCTTTCGTCCCAGCGATGTGTATAATGTTCAAGGTGTTGAATTCGGATGGCTGCGTTTGCCTTCAGCCTCCAGCACTGAATATGTTGGTGCCACTAGAGGCTCACACCTCATACCCTATCCTCCGGCACCATTCGATCATCTCAGGTATCGCATTCTGATTCAAGCTCCTGCCTGACTTGCGAATGGCGTCCACTATAGCGAAATTACTCTGTAAAGTGTTAAGGGCTGCGACCGCATCCTAAGACAGTTGTGAGTAAGACTTATGACCCTAGATCTGGGAATGCACTCACCCCGTATGTACGTCCCATCCTCCTAGCATTGACAGAGAAACCCCGAGTGGTGTAAAGTGGGAGCGTTG
The DNA here is from genome assembly GCA_947623385.2 of Cladonia squamosa. Classification (NCBI taxonomy): domain Eukaryota; kingdom Fungi; phylum Ascomycota; class Lecanoromycetes; order Lecanorales; family Cladoniaceae; genus Cladonia; species Cladonia squamosa. Next base: position 49,258 of record OX392372.1, on the reverse strand, counting down.
TAGCAATGCATGACCAAGGCATCACAAAGCTCGAAAGCTGCAAACCATCTCGTTAGGCGCCATGGATGTCTCTAGATGCCTCTGAACACTGGATGCACGAGTAAAACATATGGTTGGTAGGAGTCGCAAAACCCGAGGTTTATTCCATAAGGTTTAGCGCGCTTGATTAGCGCAGGGCTTCCGGCCCGACCTCTGTTTACAATTGCTCCACTCACTGTTTACTCGCGCCTACCTTCATAAATCAAGTATTCAAACACTATATCTTTGAGCATCAGATTGATTCGTATATCTAAGAAGCTGCGACCACGAGAGAAAAGAGCTTCCGCATTCAATGGCCGGTCTTCCCCGGCCCACAGCTGGCTTGGCGACCAAGAAACATTCTATGCGACCACCCAATTCAAGGCCTTCGACCGCCAGAACACACTCAAACGCCCCAGCGCACGGAAGAACGCAATCAGGTGCTGCCTCACCGGCTGACAGCATCATATCAATGTCTACAAACATGTCACAATCAAGATCTCCACCTCACCAAAACGCGGGAACCAAACGAAAAGAAAGAGACTTCGAGGCTGAGGGGAGTGAAGAGACAAACATTCATGTTGTCGTTAGATGCAGAGGCCGCAATGACCGTGAAGTTCGCGAGAACAGTGGTGTCGTCGTTGCTACAGACGGCGTTCGGGGCAAGAACGTTGAATTGTCTATGGGGGCTAGTGCTCTTAGTAACAAGACCTACCATTTTGACAAGGTCTTCTCACCAGCTGCCGACCAGTCCATGATCTACGACGATGTAGTAACTCCGATCCTTGATGAGGTGAGAGCAGCTGCATGATGCATTCTGATTCTCATTTGCTAATGACAAAACAGATGCTCCGAGGTTACAATTGCACGATATTCGCTTACGGACAAACGGGCACTGGCAAGACATACACTATGTCCGGGGATATGTCCGATACCTTGGGGCTTCTGTCCGATTCAGCCGGTATCATTCCAAGGGCGCTTCAGTCTCTCTTCCTTAAGCTCGACGCAGACGAGGCCGAGAGCTCGGTCAAATGCTCGTTTATTGAGTTATACAACGAAGAATTGCGCGATCTGCTGTCATTTGACGATAATACGAAGCTGAAAATCTATGAAGATGGCCAAAAGAAGGGCCATAGTGCCACACTGGTCCAAGGCATGGAGGAATCGCATATTAAATCGGCTGGAGACGGCATAAAACTACTGCAGAGCGGCAGCCACAAACGGCAAGTGGCCGCCACAAAATGCAATGATCTCAGTTCTCGGAGTCATACAGTATTCACGGTGACGGCATATATCAAAAGAACGACAGAGACAGGGGAGGACTTCGTCAGCGCCGGCAAGCTCAATCTGGTCGATCTGGCAGGTAGCGAGAATATACAACGGAGCGGAGCTGAGAACAAGCGCGCAGCTGAAGCAGGGCTCATCAATAAGAGTCTTTTGACCTTAGGAAGAGTCATCAATGCGCTTGTGGAAAGAGGTTCCCATATCCCTTACAGGTGAATGAATCGCATTTGGATACGGGGCTCTCCGGAGAACTGACTTTTCACAGAGAATCGAAATTGACCCGGCTGTTGCAAGACTCCTTAGGTGGACGTACAAAGACATGTATTATTGCAACAGTATCACCAGCGAAGAGCAATCTAGAAGAAACAATCTCAACCTTGGACTATGCTTTCCGAGCCAAAAACATCCGGAACAAGCCCCAGGTGAACCAGACGATTTCTAAAAAGACTCTTCTCCGCGAGTTCACTTCAGAAATAGAGAAACTCAAAGGGGAGCTTGTGGCCACTAGGCAGCGCAATGGCGTGTATCTAACAACCAAAAACTACGAGGAGATGATTGGAGAAAGCGAGTCACGTCGCATCTTGAGTGAAGAGCAACAGGCGAGGATAGCAACGATGGAGGTCAACTTGCGAAACAAAGTCCAGGAGCTCTTTTCGCTTACGAACAATTTTCAGACACTGAAGAAAGATAATGATGGAACGAAGCAGCTTCTCGATGACACTAAAGATATCCTCGAAAAGACAGAGATCGTCCTAGCAAGCACGAGACAAAATCTTGCTGAGGAAACTATCTTAAGGAAAGCGCACCAAGCTACAGAGGAGCAATTAAACAACGTTGGTGGAGAATTGATCTCGACACTTGAACGGACGGTAGACGATATCGGCGGGCTCCACTCCAAGATTAAGAGAAAGGCTGACCTGCATTCACTCAATCGCGGGGAATGGCAAGCTTCACAGAGCAAAGTAGTAGACATTACTCAGCTAGTGGAGTCAACTGTCGGAGAATTCAAAGTTGAGCAAGAACAACTTGTGACGAGATTGTCAGGTCGAATGCAAAGCTTTGTTCAAGAAGAGCTTGAGAAATTAGGTGCTACGCAGGATCTGCTTAAGGAGAAGGTCTCATCATTTGAAGCATCGGCAGACGAAGTCGTCCAGCAGACCTCAGGAGCCAAGGAAGACATGAATGCAGTGCTTGAAGAGATCAAAATCCTTCGTGAGGACGTTAAACGTAAAGTGGGAGAGGGATTGAGTGGACTCTCTACTGCTGCTGGACGTATCTCCGCTGAAGTCATCAATGAGTTGGGAGCCTTCCACACCCAGGTATGCTTCTATTCTTTCCTTTTCGTTATACATCTCTCGCTAATGGATTGCCCAGCTTCACACCTCGTACAGCTCGCTAGGTAAAGATTTCAAGAATATTTTCGAGGAGCTAGTAAAGCATGTAAATATACAAAAAGCTGAAGCCGACGATCTGCGGCAGAAGGCTTCTGCTGCTGCGAACGCTGCAGTGCGAGCAGAGGCCAGCGTAGCTGCTCGATTGGAGACGTGCCTGGATGAGGAGCGCGCCCAAGCTTCTAAAGATCAAGACGACTTATTAGCGCAGATCACGAGCCTGGTTCACAAGTCTGGTGAGGTGCAAAGTGCTAGATGGGCATCCAAGATTAACGACGTACGCGAGGAGATGCTATCGTCCAGATCAGCGCTACAGGCTGCAGATCACGGATACAACACTGGTATGGATATTTGGTCGCAAAAGGAGAAGCTGCTCGTCGACGAAGTCTTGAAGTCTCGAGATACTTTAAAAGGCAAAATGAAAGAGGATTGGAAAGCTATCAACGAGCATAACTCTTCTATCCAGGCTACGACGAAGTCTGTGCACGAGGAGACAATCCGTATTGTTGATGCCCAGATGAAGGACATGGCATCTCAGATGCAGGCGCTCGATGATTTTGTGACCCGTGCACGAAAGCAAAACGAACGTCATCACACTACGCACGTCGATTCGCTGCAAGGACTTGCCTCCACGGTGAGACAATCTTATTGTAGTATCGGCGATCATTTTGTTTCAACCTATGATCGAGTCAGACATATTGGGGAAGATATCTCGACACAAAGTGAAGCGCTGCAGGGGTCTTTGCCTCCACTTACTTCTAATGTCCAACAGCCTCTCGCAAATCTCCGTTCCGACATCACAGGTGCACCGCTCAAGGAATATAGCCCAACTGGCGAGACGCCCAGGAAGACACAGTATCAATACCCTACCATATTACCGCGAACCGAATCACATGAGAAGCTTCTTGGGAAGAAGACGACAGCGTTGCCAGCATCACCTCGGCGCTCTCCTAGCAAACCAGTCGTATACACGGACATACCAGCCACTGGCGGCGAATTGTCTCCCTCCTCGATCTCGCCTTCCAAAGAATCCAACCCTACCAGCCTTCGCGAAGTTAGCTTGAACGTGAACGCGTCTCTCGTCCGCAACCATAGCGACTCTTCAGCCCCTACCCTTTTAACGGCTGGTAAAGCTGATCTTGACAACGTGGGCATGGCGCCGCCACCATTGAAAAGGCAGGCAACGGAAAGTAAACTCCCAACCAAGTTCAGTGGGCCGAGAATGCCTGGGGTGATGAAGCTGGAGGGTCGAGAGAATTTAGGCGCGAGTTTTGGTTCGGGAAGGAGATTGCGGAGTAGTCCAACGGACTGATACTTGTGTGTTGAAAGTCATTGTGGTTCTCATCTCGTGCGGTTGCTCTGCATTAGGCTATGCGAGTGCATGATTCTCAGGTGCTGTATGATTAGTATACGTGTTAGCACACGCTATGCTTAGTAGAAGAGGCTTGGTAAGGATTCGGACTGAGCCCCATGGCGTCTTCTTAAGGTTATCTCATAGATAATTCATACAACCATCCATTCATCAAGTGACTCCGGTTTCCAGATCCCTTAGCCAATGCCCAAGCCCAACGCTATGCTATCAGACAACGAAGAATGGGCATATATTCAACTGCCCTGCACCCCAAAGAACAACCTCTTATTTCCTCTTTCCGCTCCCACCACCTCACCTTTCCTCTTCCCCTTTGGCCTCCCCCTTCCCCTCACAGCCCCATTCTCCTTCCCAAACTCCCCTTCTACAGCCTTCTCCACCGCAGGAGGCGACGCCGAATGATCCCTCACAGCCTCCTTAATAGTCTGCCTACTCAGACAGAAATCAATGTGATCATTGAAATCTTTCTCACTTGCTGATTGCGGTCGAGCACAGATGGGACACGTCCATGGCTTTTCGTCTTCTGCTTTGCGTGGGGCTACGTAGCCTGTAGCCGGTTTCTGGAAGCCTACGGACGGGCCGAGTTCGCGGGTATTGGTGGTATTGAGCTTTTTGGGCGTCGGGTTGGGTAGGATTTCCCTGCCATGTTTGTGGCGACGGTTGGATTCTTCGAGCTGTTCTTCTTGAGTTAGGGGATCTAATGCACGAGTGTCGTCTAAGGCTTGCTGTTCCTGACTGAGCCGTTCGAGCTCATTCATCTCGTCTTGACGCTCTTGGCGAGCGGCTTCTTCGAATTCCTCTTCAGGCCAGACTTCCCATTCGCCGTCTTCCTCTACTTTGGTTTTTGCAGAATGTATTTCCTCATCTGCTGACGTCTGACGCATACCGAAGAAGTTGACACCAGTCTTGTCGGTGCTGACGAGATGGGTACATCTGAGGCCCATGAGTCGAAGCTTGAAGTTAGGTATCTCCTTCTCTAGCTTATCCAACATCGGCAGAGAATATTTATATAGATCATCCGCTGTGCTAACCGCCTTTGGTGGTATTACCTGCCTCGTGAAGACTTCATAGGTGTGGAGCTTGATCTTCAGCACGAGCGTACGGCCTTTGAATTTCGTGCGAGTGAGGTCTTTTTCCAATTCCTCGGCAGTCCACCGTAGCTGTTCTCTTAACTCTGTCTTTTCGCTCATTTCGCGAAACGTGCTCTCCGTACCTACGCTCTTGCGCTCGTGTTCTTCCGCCGGCTGCACTTTGGTGCGTCCAAGCCCGAGATAGCATTGCATGAGGAACTGGAAAGCTTTCTCTCCGAAAAGTTTCGACAGGTACGCTCGCTGGGAATAGATGTCGCCACACGTCTTGACACCTATTGCATCAAGCTCGCGCTCAAAGACCCGTCCGACACCGTTGACTTTGCGGGTGGGAAGGTCACGCATGAAAGCCAGGATGGTAGCCCTGTCGTTAGCTACCCTGAATTGCCCATTTGGCTTATTCCTATTGGACGCTATCTTTGCGATTTTGGCATTCGCAGCTATACCAGCGGATATGGTAATGTGGGTCTTCTCGGAGATCTCGCTTCGAAGTTGTCTCACTGCTTCTTCCGGATCTAGCCCCTTCTCTTCACAATACTGTGTAATATTCAAGTATGCCTCATCGATGCTGGCACTCTCGAATCGGGGGTCATATTCGGCTATGATGGCCCGAACCTCTTGTGCTTTTGACGTGTACTTTTCGAAGTTCAAGGGGAGACAGATGAGATTCGGGCACAGCTTCATTGCCACAAAACCAGCCATACCACTTCGGCAACCAAACTTTCGAGCATGGTAATTGCATGTTGTGAGGACTCCCTTCCCTACTGCCATGGGCACATGCTTGAGTTCTGGTCGATCCAGCTCTTCGACGGCAGCATAGAAGGCGTCGCAGTCGATATGTACGACTGTCTGAGAGAGATCTCTCGAAAGCTCAAGTTCCGCAATATACTCATCAGCTCTTCGAAGGTCTGAGGCGAGATCGACACGCTCAAGCTGCCGCTTCCTCGCTAGGATCCTCTCAATTTTCTGCGTGAGATTTCTGTCCTTGTACTCTTCGTTGTTGAAGTATTTGGAACCTTTTGATGCATTGTAGATTATCTCCGAGACCTGCTTCACGTCTTAGCTAGCCGGAATGCCTAGGAGAGGTGAAGTGTGACGATTGCTACCTTTTGCTGATCAACCGAATCTTGCCCAGCTTTCGTCAGGGAGGGTCCCAGAAGATGATATTTGAGCGTGTCATGCTCGCTAGCCCCTGGCTGTACATTGTCATTGGCATTGGAACCTCCAGCATCTTGGTGGAGTCTCGATCCATCCTCTGTCATCTCGTCTAGGAAACCAACCCCGCTGCTTAGTTAGCATTGGGCAAGGAGCACGCGTCAACGCGCTCGAATATCAGACATATGGGGCTGGATATCTGGATCCTTCGTAGGAGCTGTTCCAAGACTGTCCCGACGCGTGATAATCAATAGAGACTGCGAAAGCGCCTGGTTTGGACATGCATTTGGCCTTCAACGCTGTCATGGAGCATGGTTCGGGGGAAAATCGATTAATCCATTTTAGGAAGCCCTTTCCGAGCACAACCCTACCTAGGGATGATATATGGTAAAGGAAAACGGCCAGCCTAAGGACTTTTTGAATCGCTACATTGACATACAGCTTAGCTATACACTCCGACGCGGTTGCAATCGATAGAGCTCGTCCAGCGTATTAATTTAGTATTTAAATTATATATCGCGAGCACTATGTCTACTCTTAATTAAGGGGAGAAAGTCTTACCCTCTAAGATTATTATATAGTTTATAGAAACCCTTACTAAAAAACTTAAGAAGGATGAACCTATTATTATATATAAAGAGATTATAAGGGCTCTTAGAATAATTATTAAGATAGCTTAGATATAATAGTTTACTACTACTATTATAGGTATATTTAACTACTTAGAGTTATTACTCTTAGGCGTTATATAGTTATAGAAGTAATAATTTACTAATATTAATAAGTACCTTAATAAGTTTAAAAGTATTAAGTCCTAGGTATAGGTTATTATTAAAGAAGTTCTTTCTCTATCTCTTATAGGGACCTTAAAGACCTTACTATTACTAGCTAGTATAATACTAGCTAGCCCCCTTAATACGTGATATGTTAATAGGGATCTAATAATAAATTAAAATAAAAATAAAAATATGTCTAACTAATTAGATATATCGCCCTTAATATATATTAAAGTATAAAAGGAGGAAAAGAAGATATTAGAATATCTAAATTAAGCTTTCTAAGGCTCTAAAAACAGCGTCTTAAATAATAGCTAGGTAAGTATAGCGAAAAAGCTACCCTTTAGTAACTAGAGATTAATGATAGTAACTACTTATAAAGTAGAAATAATAAAAAGATACGCCTAAGACTAGATTAAGGTATTTAGAGTAAATATATTACTAGCTTCCCCTATATATAGGGTGATAATAGATAGTATAAGGATTAATATAGTAGACCTTAATTATCTAAAAGATATAATTAAGGAGCTTTAGAAGTAAAACTACTACGTCCTTTCTAGGTATAAAATTAAGTAACTTTGCTAGTTATAAAAGTTATAAAAGGGTAAGTAATACGCGTCTCTAATAATAGAATTTACCTCCTCTATAAATACTAATATAGTTATTAATACTAGTAAGTTCTTTTAGTAGATTAAAATATAAAGAGTCTATAGAGCTATCTAAAGCACTACTATTAACTAATATTTTAAATATAATTAATATAGCTATTAATCTATATAGTATAGGAACCCTAAAATATACAGCTTTTACTTAGAATAATATACTATAGCTACTTACCTTAGTTATAACGATTCTATAAAGGCGTCCTATACTAACTATAAGAAGAAGTATCCAGCTTAGAGCTTAAATTATAATATATAAAAAAAGGAAAAAATAAAGATCTGTAAGTAAATCTTACGCGTAGAAAAGTATTAGAAGGAATTTATACTAATAGTGAGTATCTTACTAGGGCCCTTTTTAGCTCCTATTAATAATAGTACTAGTACTATAGCTAAGACCCTAAAATTAATTATTATAAGTTAGAAGAGGCCGCTAGCTAAAAGAATAAATAATAAAATAAACTTAGTCCCTAAAAAAAAGCTTACTAGGGTAGGAATAGTACTAAGGAAGATTATTAAGTTAAAATTATATAAAGCCACCGCAGTACTAATAGAATTAGTAGAGGAGGATAAGAATATAAAGGAGGAGAGCTCTAAGCTCTTTAAATTAAGTAGCTACTTTATAACTACCTAAAAACAGTAGTAACCCTCTAGACTAAAGGCTCTTAAGATATACTAAAACCCCTAATAATACTAAACGTCTAATACTTCTATATATTATAGTATAATATGCGGAAATTATATAATATAGTAGTAATAACCCTACACGATGAGAATACCCTAGTGTATAATATAATTATAGTATAAGAGCTCTAGCGCAACCCTTTTTAGGCTATATTATATAATTTATAGAAATAAAGATATAATTTAATCTAGCTATTAGATAAGATTCTAGAAAAAATAAACTAAAAACTAATATAGGTATATATATATGTTTATAAGAGAATCTACCTTAGGGCTATTTAGGTTACTAACTATAATCTAATCTTCTAAACAATCCGGATCCGCTTTAAATAAATGGAAGGATACTAAAAGATAGTAATCTATAATATCTATATTATTTTATCTATAGTAGTAGAAGGAGTCTACTTAGGAGAGGTAACCCTAACCTTAATTAATAGAGTATTAGAAGAAAACGCGGATTATGAATAAATCCTACTAAGAGACTTTAACGCCTAATACTCTAACTAATTTAAAAGAGATATTAAAATAAGAGGCTTTATAAAATAATTAAAAAAGATTATAATTAAGAGAGGGCTTAGCTTAATCTTAGAATTAGAAATAATTATAAGACCCCTAAATATTAACGCCTTAGATAATTAAGAGGGATTAATAATAGACCTAGTATAAGGTACTTAATAGGTTATAGAGTAGATAATCTACTATAATACTACTTTAAAACTTTAGAATAGCTTTAATTACTACTTAATTTATTTCTCCTTCGCGTTCCAGCTAGAACCTATTAAAATAAGAAAGGAATAGAACTATAAAGAAGCTAACTAGAAAAAATTTAGAGTTATCTTAGAAAAGTAAATATTATAAATTAATAAAATTTATATATAGGCTTAAATTAACTTTCTTACTAAAGATATTACCTAAGCTATTTAGTAAGTACTAGATTAGATAATACTAAAGTTATAAAAATCTCCTAAAATACAACCTAGCTAAAGTGAGGAGTACTTAGAGGTAATATATAATATAAGGAAGGTAGAAAAGAGATATAAAAGTAATAAAGACTCCTAGGACCTTAAGGAATACAAGGCTTTAAAGAATCTAAAAAAGCGGACCCTACGCTAGGCTCTTAGCGACGACTATAAGGAAAAGGTATTAAAAACTAAAATAATTAAAAACCTTTAGAAGCTTAATAAATAAGTATATAATAAGGGAGTTACTTAGACAGCCTTTATACCTAATATCTAAAATAAAGAAGGTATCCTTTAGAAGGAGGATAAAAAAAAGGCTAGAGCTTTATAATAGAAGTTATTCCTAAAACCGGCCTCTATAGACTTCTTAGATATATTAGAATAGCTACCTATATTCCCCCCGCTATTACCGTTCCTAGATATTACTAAATATAAAGTATAAGAAGCCTTTAGAAGCTCCCGCGATAATAAGGCCTTAAGGAGTAATAATATCTAATTTAAAGTCCTTAAAATAGTAGATTTAATAATTAAGCTACTTCTAACCTAGATTTATAATATAAGCCTAAAGCTTTATTATTAATTAATATACTAAAAGGAGGCTAGGGTAATCGTTATAAGAAAACTAAGTAAAAAGGATTATTATAATCTAAAATTATATAGGCTAATCTTACTACTAAATATGCTAAGTAAGAATATAGAGTTTATTCTAGTAAAGAGGATATTAGTAATAATAAAGCTCTACTACCTACTCCTAATTACTTATTATAGGGGATAAAAATCCTCCTCTATAGAATATATAATCTACCTCCTACTAGAATAGATCTATATAGGGTAGAGGAATAATTAAGTATTAAGCCTCTTACTTCTAGATATATTAGGGGCATTTAATAATATTAACTACTAACGGCTCCTTTAGAATATTTAAGAAATCAGATTCAGTAAGAATCTAGTAGGATAAATAGCTAGCTTTCTTATTAGAAGGACTAGAAGGACGTATCTTAATAAAGAATTAATATAACTATTTAATATAGAGGTTAGGATCCTCTAGGGATTACCTCTCTTATTAATCCTATAGCTCCTATATAATTATAAGGCCCTCTAAGTTGCTGGGGATAAAGCTTTAGTAACGGGGTATATTAATAATATCTATATCCTTATTATAGGGCTGATAGTCTAAGAAAATAGCGCAAAGCTTAGCTAAGTTTATAAGAAAATAATAGATTAGGCTTTAAAGTATAGGGTAGTCCTTACCTCTTAGAAGTATAAGCTCCTTTATTTCTTCTAGAAGCTAAAGATAGCTCTAGAGAAAGAATATAATACTATAGTATAGATTTAAGTAGGAGGTCTAACTTAAGAGGTCTACCTATTACTATTAGCTAGATATCTTAGGGTATAGCTTAATTCTAGGCTTATAGAAGAAGCCTATTTAGAATAGATGATTATAAAGGCTAATTAATAGAAAAAGGTATTCTAATCTATTATTAGACTAGCTTAGGGTATTCTAATCCTAGAGATAGTAAAGTTATATAAGGTAATAATCTTCCTACGCCTACTTTATGGCTACTTTATATAGGTATAGGTCTACTAAGGCTAGAGCTATAAAATAGCCCTAAAAAGGATAATAATAGTGTTATAGTGATACTAGAGAATAAGCTTAGTAGCCCTTTTAGGGGTGTTTTATATAGTGATAGGGGCTGCTTTAGACGTTGAGCTCTATATAAAGCTAATTATAAACTAACTAGTAAAAGCTATCTATATAGTAATAACTAGGATCTAGAGCTTACTAGTCTATAAGAAGATTTAATAGCTCTAGGTAGTAAAAACTACTATAGGGTTTAATAGGGGAGCTTAGAAGTAGACTAGCCCCTTAGAAAGGTATAAGGAGGTAATATAAAACCTTTTAAAATGTCTAAACAGCCTAGAATTAAAGCCTAAGATAGAGTAGAATACCCCCTTTTTAGTCTACCTCTAGTAGTAACCACCGTAGATGGTGATAGCAGCTACTAAGGAAAGAGCAATTAACCTTTATTATTAGTGGTAGAATAAGATTGAGAGCTACCTATTAAATTAGATAGTTGTCTATAGTAATAAAAGTAAAAGAAATAGCTATATAAGTATAGTAATAAAGATAATATACCTAAAATAAGAATATATTAAATATTATATAAGAGATAGTACTATCAGCGCTATCTATAGAGCAGAGCTCTATAATATAGGGCTTACTTTATATCTTATAATATAATACAGCCTGTCTAACTAGAAAATAATTATTTTTACTAATAATTAAAGCGCGGTTTAAGAGCTACAGAACCTAAATAACTACTTAGGCTAGTAGTATATTAAGAATATTATTTAGTACCTCTAAATATTTAGAGAGATAAGGGGATAGATATAAATTTAATAAGTACTAGGCTATAAAGGTATTAAAGGAAATAAAATAATAAATAAATTAGCTAAAGTAGCTACTTAACTAGATTACCTAAGACCCCTAGACTTAGCCTAACTATAAATAAGTATTAAGAGGGGGATTAAAGCTAAATTTAAAAAAAGATAGAAGAAAAGCCTAGAAGAAAGCCCTATTTAGAAGAAAGCTTTTTAAGTTAATAAAGACTCCCTATCTAAATACGCTTAATCTATATAGGAATATGCCTTAGGCCTTTATAATAATAATTATTAGGGCCTATATATAGGTAATTAGACTAAAAGGATATCTTAGAGCTATTAAAATAGCCCTTATAAGAGAATATAACTATAGGATAGGAATAGAGATAATTAAATACCTAATTCTTTCCTATTCTAGATATTATTAATTTTAGTAGAGTATTTAGATAGATGATAGTCCTATTAATTTATATAAGGAACTAGATAATAAGTAAAAAGCTATTAAGATAGTAGTCTTCTTACTTAGATCTAGGACCCTTAGGTAATAAAGGAGAACTAATAAAAATATAGAAGAAATACTCCGCTAGTACTAAGGTATTAGGAGGAGGAAATATAATAAATATTCTATATAATTAAGTTCTAATAGACCTAAAAAGAGTACGTAGAGTATAACTAAATATATATAATAAGGAGAATTAGTATAGAGGGGTCTAGCTCTATAAAGTTAAGAGGGAGGTAGTAGTAATAAGTCTTTTAAATAGGAATAGGAATAGGTAGGAGTTTTAGATAAAAATACTCCTTTAGGTTTAAATTAAGGGTTAGGGTATTACTTTTATACTTAATCTTTAATATAGAGCTAGAAGCCCGATTAGCTGCATTAGATAGACTGCCTAGATAGGCCTAATCGGCCCCGAATAGAGTATGATTCAAAAAAAAAAAAAAAAAAAAAAGATATATGGTAAAGTCGACCTTCTCATATCCTGAGTCCATTTTTTGCTGATATATGCTTCTAGATTCAAGATCAGGTGGCTTGCTGAACAGATATGAATGGGCTACAAGGAAGGTTTTGATATTTCTCTAATTGCTCATGTCTTGCCATATGCTAGGCTTCAAGCCTTCTCTCGAATGTTTCTATGAACGTCGTCATACATGACTTCAGGCATCTCTAAAAGCATTCTGCTTGTTGTCCACGCGGCTGTGAATCGATGCAACTCCTCGCTTGAACAATGTAAATGGCGTTCAGTGGACATTCAGGCCCAGTATCTCGTGCCTACTCATGGAAACGGGCACAATGTCTGCATATACAACTTTTGGAACTTCAGCTGAAGCCTGTCCCACTGCACCTCCTCGTGGGGTTTGAGTTGAGGGAGTGTCGTGACCACCCTCAGTAGTCGGATGGAATCTCCAGCGTCTCAGCTTCCTTGATAACGGTTAACAACTCATGGAGCTTCCTGCTTGTTATTTGCTAGTCTCAGAGAGCTCGACGGGTTAGGGGAATTTATCATGGCAAGTGTTTGCGCCGACGGATGTCAGTCAATGATAAGACTTTGTTTGCTGGAGATCTGGTGTAGTGGTGTACTTTTAGTGAAAGTGCTTATCAGTGCCAAAGCATGGTTGAAAACTATGACCTGCCATGGTCGCAAGTACCGCACGGAGATAGCGGGCGGATTAGTCAAGGCAGGTTTTGAAGGCCAGGATTCCATGGTATGACATGATGTGTATCACATGATATATGATGGTTGGTGTTGGGGTGCGAGGCTAGCCAAGCCAATTTCTGACCAGTGGAGAATGTCAGAGAATAAGGTGCAGGCGAATGTCAGAATGGTCAGCCAATTCCTCGTTAAATAGCTACCCCGACATGCATCTCTTTACTCAAGTCATTACAGTTTCTTTTAGCTTCCTGCAGGCATATTTTCATGATGCTCAATGCCTAATCCTTAGGCACAAGAAGTTACCCAAGCATCAATCTAACCTTCTTCTCTGCAGTGGGAGCACTTTGCAGACTCTGAATCTATACTTCCGACGTTGTCAGAGGAAGGCTAAGAAAGTATGCCTTCATCATTCAGCCAGGCATTTCCTCCAGCGCCGACTTTCACGGAAAAGAATGTTGGCGACCTCGAGGGCAGGGTAGGAAACCCTTTGGGTGTTCAAGCTAGAAGGGTGTTAATCTCTTTCCCAGGTCTTCATCATTACCGGCGCCGCCTCAGGCGTAGGGTACGAGCTAGCCAAGCTGCTATATAGCCGAAACGGCGATATCTACGTCGCCGCCCGTTCAGCTGAGAAGGTGGGCCGCGCGATAAAGACTATCAAAGCCAGCGCGCCTTCCAGCAAAGGCCGGCTAGTTTCATTAATCATGGACTTGGCCGACTTTCCCACTATCAAGAAAGCCGTCAACGAATTCCTCGAAAAGGAGGATCGTTTGGATATCTTGGTTCACAATGCTGGATTGATGACTCCACCAGCGGGTAGTAAGGACAAACTGGTCAGCTCCCTGATACTCCGATCTTTGCCGTTTCAACGCTAACTCTGCTATTAAATAGGGCCATGATTTAGAGATGGCAACCAACTGCCTGGGCCCCTTCATCCTGAATCGTCTTCTTGAGCCAATATTGATTCGCACTGCGCGAGCAGACCCGACTCCGGACAAAGTGCGCATTGTCTGGGTGTCATCAATGATAACAACTTCAGTGCCACCCGGTGGTATACAGTTTAGTAAAGAGAGCGGCGGTCCCAAGGTCTTAAAAAACAGAATGCAGAACTATATGCAGAGTAAAGTCGGTAACGTTTTCCTCGCATCAGAGGCTGCGAAGCGTGTGGGCAAGGACGGAATCATCAGCGTAGTTAGTTGACCTCTATCTCTGAACCTGTACGCGGCTGTAACTTCTAACATTGAGACAGAGCGTTCATCCAGGACTGATGAAGACCGAGCTGCAGCGCCATAGTCCCAAGATACAGAGCATCATCATGGTATGTTTTTATCTACCCTAATTGTACAACGGGTTACCACCACGCTCCACTAACGCGTCGTATCTGTAGGGCATTCTCTTTAAATCACCGGTATTCGGCGCCTATAGTGAACTTTTCGCAGCCCTCTCTCCAAAAGTCACAGCTAAGCGCAACGGCGGCTTCATCATCCCTTGGGGCCGCTTCGGTGACATTCCCAATCACATCCAGAAGGGGCTGGTATCGGAGGGGGAGGGTGGTTCAGGGGCAGCGGAGAGGTTTTGGCGCTGGTGTGAGAAGGAGACAGCTGTGTATGCTACTGGTCAGGTGTTAGGGCCTGCATAGGCAAAGTTATCCTGTTGAAATGTTGTGATATTGCGGTGAAGCCTCGGGCGCAGTTCGCTTCGCTAGACAATCAAGGGTTCTAGCACCCAAATTACAACACATATCATAGTATAAAGATCCATCCGATAGCGTTGCTGGTTAAACGAAGAGTGGTGTTAGTGGTGATGGAGTGATAGCGTATCAAAGTGGAATGCGTCATTGACCCGACTTTAGAGGCTCCCGCTAAGGTATTCTTCTACACTAGCCTAGCAGTGGCCGTTTTAGAGCCCTTCGCGGCGCAATAAACATGACAACAGTAGCCCACCTCAATCATGAGCTCATCAAATCAGTTGGAGAACCGCTCTGCTATTCCGCTTCGTCGACAATGAGATGGTCCACTCCCCACAGACCTATACACCGGCCAAAACACGATATGGCGCCGCGAACGCGACAATGAGCCACGAGAGACAAAATGGCGTTCCTAAGCGGCGGCCGGTACAAAGCAGCAACACGCAGTCGCCAAAGTGGGCTGGGAGAGTTAGCGCTCTGCCAAAGCTAGCAGGATCACCAGCAATAAGCGGATTAGTTGCTCATCGAGCAGACGGTGCAGTCGAAGCAGTTGGTGTGGAAAGCTCCGTGGAAGACGGCGGCGCAACACCGGTCAAGCCATTCTTGAGCTCGAATATCACGCCCAGATCTGGGTCAAGAAAGGCCAGGGCGGAGACCGCCTCTCCAGCACCAAATGGAGCTCCCACTCGGACACCTAACGTATCTAGACCTGTCTCTTCCGTTGAAAAACGCGAGATGCCTACAGAAGATGCCCAAGCTACAAGTGGACTCGGTGTAGGGATTGCAAGTAATGGGAGAAGATCGAGGACAGGGAGCGTGATCAGTGATGCTCATAGCTCATCTATATCGTCAAGGCCGATTCTGATGGAGCAGAACTCAGCATCGAGCATAACGAGCTCAGAGAACGCACCAAAGTTTTTCCATGCAGATGACGTGAAGGCGAGCATACCGTCGAAGCCTGCGTCGGAAAGGTCTTTGCCGCATGGAAGCTTATCAGAATATACACAGCCAAAGGATGAAAACATTATGTTCGCGAGAACTTCGTCTTTTGGCAATAGCCCCAGTACTGAGGAGCAAAGGCCGAAATTCTTCTATGCTAATGACGCCAACGAGTCGAAGTCCCCCCCTCTTCGACTCGCCAATGGAAATGTTTTGCATAGGCCACCGCTGCAGACTATCCACAGTGCAAACACTGGCAACAGTCCACCACGAGCACGATCACCTCTTAAGGAAGAGATGATTCCTCAAACATTTGTGGCAACCAAGCCCTCACCTAGACGGCATACTCGTCTGGTCTCGAATGGCAGTGGTACACTTCAATCGCCACAAGCGCTTTCAAGCGGTAATGGGAGCATATCTCGAAGGGCTAGCCTGAATTCTCCAAAACAACCATATAGCACCGGCCATGCCCGGTCAACGAGCGCCAATTCAGCTGGTCCAAGCCCGCCCCGAAAGACGAATGTTGGGCTTCCTGAGACGGATTCTGTTCAACGCAGGCGAACCGCGTCTCTAATAGGAGTGAAGAGCACATTGTCACGCAACGCCAATTCGCCCACTAACACGCAAGAGCTATCCCCACCTCACGTCTTTTCTCCGCCACAAAGTCCTACAAAGGCCCCTGGTGCTGGACAAAGCAAGATTGATCATATGAATGAGCTCGCAGCTAATGCTCGCCGCGAAAGGAAGGTCCTGGATCTAGAAATCAGCAACTCTTCTCTGTTAGCAATCAATCGCACCCTGGAACGTGAAATGCGCAAGCAAACCGCCGAGCTCCGTCGTTTCAGGCGTCTAAGCCGTTCTGGACGCCTCTCTGTGGCGCCTTCGCGATCTGCTTCTGGCAAGAAATCAATGTTCTCTGAAAACGGCGCAGAAACGGATGACCGCTCATCGTTGGATTCTGAAGAAGAAGGAGATGATGATATGGAAGACATGCTTTCCAACCTCTCCTCAACGTCACCAACCCCTCGCCCTTCCTCCGCAACTGCACCTGCCGCCCATGATCGCTTTCAGGATCCCAAGCGTATCGAACTCGATCTTGCCGCTCACCGCGCTCTACTCCAGGACTCTCAGAAATTGAATGTTTCTATTAAGCGTTGTCTTGAGCAGTCTGAAAATCTACTCGAATCTGGCAAAAGAGCACTTGCATATCACGCAGAAGCTCCAGAGGCCGAAACTCTCGGCCCTCGTGTACTCACTCTCGACGAATTCGAAGATGGACACTTCGGCCAAGGCCAGGGGTTACTCAGCCCGAGTCTCAACCATGTGACGGAGAATCCGTGGGAAATGAGTCTAGGTAGCCTAGGGAGCTTAGATGCAGGTTTGGAGGCGCCAGAAGACTCCCAAGAGGCCCCTCAAACGGAAGTGCAAGGACCATTTCTCGCGTTGACCGACGAGAAAGTCCCGGAGCCACCGAACGAACCTAAGGCAATGGAGGCCACGGAATTTGAGAGCAAGACAATTCTGGCTAATGATGAGCTTGTCCGTGAGCTAGACAGATTGCTTCCAAGCCCAGAACCATCCGAGAAATACAGAGGTCTTGAGTTTAACGATATTCACTTGAAGCCCGGCATTGGCGAACGCAGGGTTAGCTCAATTTTGTCACTAGATGGACTTGACGACGAGCCAGATACTACAACATCTACTAGACCTGAAAATTCCACCCCATTACCGAGTCACTCTTCGGAAGGAGGCGTTGACCCGGCTTCCTTCGTAGCGAGGGCAGGACGAGGAGAGAGGATGAGATCTCCTGATCCGAAGCCTGGCGAAGCAGGCTTCCGGGGTAGCATGCAAGGGTTGGGGCATTATCTGCAGACTTTTTCGCTTTTTGGGCCATCACAGCAGGCTTGATGCATAAGGTATACATGTATAGCGCAGGTGTTTTGGTGTTTTATTATGGCTGGTGGCACGTCACAACAGTGCTATCGATTGCTTCAGAGATACCCTTTTGTTGTCATTTACAAAACAATCTTCACTTAGAGAATGGTAATAGTTGAAGAACATTTCAGATCCAGCGCAATCGTTCAGCTTACTCCACAGCAGAGTCCCTCATACTATACGATCTGTCGACAGTCTAAGTGGCACTGTTGGTTCTGTCTGAGTCGACCATCTCCAGCTAATCAGCATACTCGGAAGACCACCAGAGAGACGGTCTTACATAGCCCACCTCGGTTCCTGTGGCATCCCTCCTTGAGCGGTAGTGGAGGCACAACCCGCGGCACGGCCCCACACCGTACGGCACTTGGAAGCACCATATCCATAGTCGTTAGCCTGGTAAAACCTTAGCTGGACTTCTCTGCTCATGCAAGGCTGAAGTGCTACACTGCAGCTCCATGTCTCTTAGCTGCCAGATCTGCATAACAGGCGGCCAGGACCCATAAAGGCTGATACTGGTTAGCTACCCCGTTAAGTTTATTCGTCACGCTCTTCGATTTATTGCATTTTGGATGCATGCTCAGACATCGCCCGATGACAATCTTTCTGTTATCTGACTAAGAAGTTGGTCACGTTACCTCTATTGAAGCTTGATATAAGTATTGGCTCAGAATTCTGCCATGTTGGCCCATTTGTATTAATGAATCTAACACCGCCGAATGAAATTCGAGCAGGAAGTCTGATCGGCTCTGTCTGATACACACCACACCCCAGTCGTGCGGATTTAAAACACAAGAGTTTCCCGGCCTGATGGGTTTCATTGCCATGTTTCCGCGGGTTGGCAGGTTGAGATATCGTCCATGCCCTACTTTGACCTCGTATGATGCTGCTAGAATGCATATTGTACCGAAGTATGGGGTGTATGACAGCCTTATTATGATAGGGCACGGTGCTAAATCAGAAGGAGGCTGGGCAGGCGGCCTAGCGGTGTCCAGCGTCCAACACTCTATGAGGACTGTGCTAAGTATGTCCGTCCAATGCAAGGACATTCGTCGATCTGCTCCCATATGCGATGGCCCATCTGACCTCTTGAAGAGCAGCCGCTTGCCCGCTTAGTCCCAGACTCTCTGAAGGTCTAAGGCAAGCTACATTGAGTAAGTCTTCCTTGGTTGTCAATTTTGCTTTGATCTCAAGAGCCTCTGCATCTTTCATCCTCGTTACACTCTCCTTCGTGTGTTTGGCTCTAACCTATATAAAAAGCATTTCTTAAAAGTCGATGTTTGAATGGAATATTGACAAGATACTAGCCTGGCTAATCAGTGATGGCAAATATGGTCACTTCTGATTCGTACAATGTCGCCGTCTTCTGGCTAACTATTTATCCAAGACATACCAATCCTCGAATTCTGTTGCCTTTGATCCTATTTAAACCCTGGTTCCCTGCCTGCAAGATAGGGGAAGTCACCGAATTTGCTATCGTCGTGCCCACTTTATTCTCAAGATAGAGTCTTATCATCCTAAGCTTTGAGGTTTCATTGCAACAGACTTATTACATTAATCTATGGCCGCTGCAGATTTTGCAACAGCTGAGACTCAGAAGCAAGTCCGTTGTCTTGTCTACATATCATTACTTGCATTCAAAGCTTAGGAGTCGACTCCTCTACATCCCACCCACCAACTCTTCCTTGCCAAAGACTTTTCACGGCCTTCGCATACTTATCCTCATCCTTCGAGAAATGCGCACAATGCGCGCTCCCTTCGAAAACAATTTCCTTAACGCTCCAGCACAAGGTCTTTGCCGTCTCAGCATGCTCCTTGACATCTTCCCAATGGCACATCTTGTCAGCCTTCGAATAAAAATAACACACTCTTCCATGTCTTTCGGGCTTCGCTCCGCCCTGCTCACGGTCCTTATCACTCCTTTCCCACCCGGGACTTACAATCTCTGAATCCAGCATCGTACGTCGGTTCAGGCTTGCAGGGTTCTCATTGCCACACGCGATCCACGTGTATAGCACTATCAATATGCAATGGCAGGCGAGGGCTCCTAGTAATCGAGATGCGGAATCTTTTGGTAAGGAAAGCACCATAGCATCGTAAGACTTCCAGTACGTGCCGTTCGCAGGGCAGCTATCGCAAATCAAGCCTGATAGCGGAAGAGGGCTGTGCAGCTTGGAATTGAGGACAAGGAGTAATTGGGTGGCTGTGTTGGTGCCGCCGTTGGAAAAGGTGTGCAGGAGGACTTTGGGCTGAGCGCGGGTTTCTAAAATCTGAGATCTAGTACCGTTGGGCAGGTGACCGTTTGAGATTGATCTGGTAGCAGATGTGCCAGGGTGGTAATCGATCTCTGCCAAGGTGTCAAGCACAACAGAGACGGCAGGTTTAATCATATCGCGCTGGTGGTCGTAGCTGCTTATGAGGATTGGAACATTGGATTCGATGAGAAGTATACGTGCTCCGGGAGCGATTGACTGGTAAAAACCTGTGTATTTTGCAATGTGTTTAGATGCGGCTCCGAGCCAAGTGCATATGATGATCAGGTGGCCTGGTGTCGGCTTGGAAGGCGTAAAGAGTGAAGTCCGGGGGCCGATTTTACGGAATCCATTCAGACGAACGGCTGCTGTGGCGAGTGTGCCAAAAGACATCCCGAAGCAGCGTAGCTGGGTAGAGTGTTCAGTGAATCGAAAGTGTTCAGTGATGTGAAAGTGGTGAAACGTTCGCGAGCCATGCTCAAGGAGGAATTCTAAGCTGTCAATCTAATGTAACGTAGTCAAAGATCGAGGATCTTCCACGCTCACGCTGGATGATCGTCTAAAGCGGGACGGAATTGTCGATCAGGTTGGTATCTAAGGTAAGATTACTGTTGCTCGTAGTGACCGCACCTAAATTTAGGAAGGAGCTGAATAGCGTGACGTTCCTGCCTTGCTAGGGAAAAAGCTGCAGAAGGATTACTAAATACAACGCTGACTCTGACATGGCACGGGAAATAGCACTAGTGCTAGTCGCAGTGCAATCGCATCCTGGCGGATTCACAATTGTTTACTAGCGTTGCTTTGGATACGATTTCAGGTTAATAATTACGAGATAGCGTCAGGAAAAGGACGTAGCAGAATCTGCACGTTCAAATACCCAATTCTGAGGGCAGCATCGCCAAAAATCACAACTTGAAAACGTATTCTCTAAAGCCTTCCTCCCCTTGAACTGCGCATAAAGACCATCGTGTGAGCAGATGAGCAGCTCTTGGAGTGCTCTTGGAGCTGAAATTCGCCAACCCTATGCCGACCCTCTCTCGCACCTTCCTCTCCTAGCACAAGCCCTTGTTCCCAAGGAGAACGGGCTGAACGCAAAAGTGGCCCGTTCGACAGCTTCTTTCAGACTGTCATCCGACACGATCCACCGTTCGGGCTTATAAGGTATGCGAGTCGGGATAGAGCCCTTCATTTAAGTATACGGCATAGGGATTGACGCCAATATCATAGCCTTGGGGGATGTGGTAATCATCCAAATCAATACCCCCTGGGCAGACTTCACGCCACGTGGTACCGCTAATTGGAGGCGACGTCCGCATCATCTCGTCGATACAAGCGCGGAGGTGATAACAGGAAGCGAGTTTAGGCCTTGTTCGAATCTCCAAGCCTGAAGTAAAGGTGGTACAGATCTCCGAAACCAATTTAGCGTAGCTTCAGAGAGGCAGGGAGGATGTTTCAGCGCCTGACAGCGTCAGCCTTGAATGTGGTATCAGTGTGAAGTATGCTTTACCTGCAATGAGCAGAGACCTGCTCTCAGCCCACAGCTCACTCTCGGTGAATCTCTTGCCAGTTTCGGGATCCTTTGCATCGACAAGAAAGGAAAAGAAGTCATTTTGAGGGAACCTTTCTCTGCTGAAAGACGCTCTTATCCTGAAAATAGCTTACGCGAATGACCAAACAGGAGGAGAGCGCAAGAAATGCCAGTCATAGCAAGGAAGATACACTCTGCTGCCGGAAACAGGATGACAAGCCGTCTAGCCTGAGCAGCATCATGACACGCAGCTTCACCTAATGGCAAAGTTCGTCTATGTTTCTCTGTGTATTACAACAACAATCAGAATAGAAAGAGCCAAGGGTGAGGATTCTTATACTTTCTGTAGCGTAATATGGTATTGTACAAATACTATTCGATACCGTATCGAATTGTAATGGTTCAAATTTGAAGCCCTAGGGCCCGTCTCATCATTTGGGATGATGGCTCAGAGGATGGCACCATCATCCTTAGTCGTCGCTTCGCCTTTCCCTCGCTGCACTTTCCACAAGGCGTAGTATTGTGGGAGTCAGACTTTCTGGAGCCGATGTCAGACGACTCCCGAAAATCGCGGGGCACATGCATTCACGCTGGGCTAAGGTGTAAGCTGTATTGAATCTGTCATCCGGAGAACCATCCACCTCAGTTAGCGATGGTCAAAATTGGTCGGTCTGATTGCCTTGGAAGATCCCGATATGCAGGTGAGAGTCGAGAGTGCCAGCGGTTAACATGCTGCAGAAAAGTTTTTTGGGTCACTAAGGTGACTATGTGGGTGGGTAGTTTTGAAACACGGTGTAGTAGCTGTGCATGTGTAAGAGCAGTAGCGGCAAATCCTTCTGCATCCTTTGCCCTCTGAAACTGCCGTATGGACGGAAAGTAAGCACTAAGCACGTGGGAAAAGCCCACCCGATTGGTCGCTGACATGCTACCCACGTACCAGAGAACGCATTCATGATACCCACGCTTCCAGATTAAGGTGCTTGCATAGATCCGTCGCTGCATGTCGCTATCGCAAGCTGGTTACGACAAATAATAAGCTCGCTCTTGATTTTAGCATGGAAATGACTAGATTTGGTATGGACATCCCAATTGAACGGTACGTTGATGATTACCATCCTGACTAATGGTTGTCTTGCCATCAACCTACCTAGCGTAAATTATGTCGTAGAGATACCGTTCTCTGTGAGACACAAAGCAGGACAAACAGTGGCTAGAGCAAAGCTGGGTATCGCATGCTAAATCAGTCTATTAGTCTATTATCCACCTCGAAACCTGTTCTGAACCTTAAGAAATTCATGAAAGCGTGAGATTGTAGTGATTCACACTCCCGCCTGTTATTCTTCTTTAACAACCACTTTGATCTGGTCCTTCCGCCAAATCAGCCCGACAGCAAGTACCTGGAGCCCCGCAAATCCCGTCATGCTCTTCATCTGGAGATTATAACCCGACGCAAATGCCTCCAGGACCTGCAACTGAACGTTTGGTGGGAAGCCTTTGATCGCTGCTGTCGACTGCAGTACTGAAGATAGCCTTTCCGCGCCAATAGAGCCGCTAAGACTCGAAGTAAGGTGACTATTCATTATGCTCGATGCGATAGCTAGGCCTAACGCGCCGCCGAATACGCGGAATTGTAGCAATGCCCCGCTAGAGATTGCTTGTGATTGTTAGCAACATAGATTGCAATAAGGGGAACGGGGGTTATGTCGACGGTCTACAACGTACCCAAGTCTCTAGCTTCCACGACATGCGGTGGCATGACTAGCAACACTCCCATGACGATTCCGATACCGCAACCGGAGAGGACTTCCCAGCCATAGATCACTGATGGGACATACAAGCTGGTGGATAGCGTAGAAAACAGCGCAAGACCTACGAGTTGGATTATCGAGCCAGCAAAAAGTATGTAGAATGGTGGAATGCGCGTTTTTGCAGCAAATATATTTATGAGAACAGCGCTTAGAGCAATGAGAAAGTTGAAAGGTATCAGGCGTAGACCAGCTCCGAAAGGCGAGGCGCCATAGACTGCTTGAAACCTCTGGGGTATGTCGATGACAATTATATTGTATGGAACGCCGGAAAGTAGGGAGACGCTAGAACACTTGTCAGCCATGATGTTGAAACAGTGACCAGACAGCTTACAGTAGAATTCCCATCCAAGGCCGATTAACTAGAAATCGCGAGGGGAATACGGGCTCTGCACGCCATTCATCGCCAGTGACGATGCGCTCATTGATAAAAAAGAGAACCCACAAGATAGCAGACACTACCAATAATGAAATTGCTGTATCTGAGGCCCAAGCAAATTCGTTGGATGCCTCGAGTAAGACAGTCACAAGGAGCAGGGTTGCGCCAAGCAGTAGGAAGGCGCCACAGACGTCTAATCGCGACAACGATTTTCGTGATAACTTTTCCTTGAAGGTAGGAGCAATGTAAGATGCCTGGCCGTGATGGGGAAAGTTTGCTGGTACACATATGAACAGAAGTATGAGTGTAGTCACACCGGCTGGCACGTTCAGTAGGAAAATCCATCGCCAACTAGATCTCTCACTAACCCCACCACCGATCAGTGGTCCGACCAGGCTACCAAGTGCCGTCGCTACGGCGATTTCTGCAGCGATAGCCGGATATTGAGCCTTGGGCACCATTTCATACGCAATCGTCAAAGACAGCGAGACACAGCCGGCGGCTCCAATTCCCTGGAAGGTCCGATTGATGATCAGCTGGTTCATCGTGTGAGAGGCGGCGCAGCCACCGGAGAAGACGATGAAGATGATCATGGTAGCAATGGTGGAATCTTTACGACCAAATATGTCGCTAAGCTTTGCCCAGATGATGAGCATGCTTGTATAGGTAATGAGATAGCCGGTTACGACCCAGCTGACTTGCCTGAAGCCGTGCAAGTCGTTCGTTATTGATATGAGGGACGTTCCGACAACTGAGACCTCAATGTTGACGAGGAACATACACATGGCAACGCTGAAAGAGATATTGTTAAAATCAGTACTGCAACATGATATTTGAGGGCTGACCTTAGAGAAAGAGTGTGTAGTCGCCATCCTGTGACCCAGACAGTCTCATCAGTCACCAACGCATCCTCTGTCTTCTCATTGCTGGATACGGCCGCAGTCGATATGGGTGAGCCATTGACCGACAAATTGGACTGCTCGGTGTTGAGCTTAGTAGGGTTGTACACATGCGTTGTTTCGTCCTGGGCCATGGTGGGGGTGAGTTTGGGGTTGAACGGATGAGGTTAAGGAAGAGGCGAAGAAGGAACGCTTGTGCTGCCTCCTGGGAGACAATTCCGGGAAGGAGCACATGGCTCGGAGGCATTCTCACCCACCACGGAGATACAAAAGTACCTTATGGTAAACAGTAAAGTATGCTTCACTGGATACGTAAATTACCTAAGGTAGGATACAATGTCATGCTGAGTCCTCCACGGGAGGTACATTAGTCAGCTCGGGCCGACTCCCGCAGTCGCCGGACCCGATGCCTCGATCGCACCTGAAATCCTAACGCTGACCCCTCACCCATAAAAAAACATGCTTGACCAGGCAATTGAATGACGAATATTACCTGGGTACCGAACGGAACCACCCCCTTGATTCCATATTCACGGTCTGATTACAACGTCTATCAATCATTCGCATGAACGTGGAGATCCTTCGGTCCACGAGCTGTCGAAAGCCGCGCAATATCTCCGATACTACTTCCTGGCCTATGTAATAACGCTCAATCCCGCAATGGAGGATTTGGAGATGTCTGGCCCCGTGTCTGCTTACCAGCCGCCTCCTGACGCCCCATTGCAGCTCATGATTACCTTTCTGCCGACTTGTGTTTTCGTTGTCAGGGGTCTGCATTTGGGTTGCCACGCTTTCTCTTTACTAGCGCTCGGTGAGAATTAAGTCCATGGGAGTCAGCGACGGCTTGTCACTTGGCTTGCACAGCTCATTGTGGTATAACCACTGAGCAGTCTCCTAATTGCAGGTTACGGTAATTTGCGACGCATGGTGACATCAGTACTGTGGCTATTTACATCTCGATAATGGTGTTGCCGGTCCAAGCTTCGTCGTCGACGTGGTTGACCTTTAGCCACTACTCATCTTCTGACCACCTTTTCGGATGTAAAATACCCTACGATTGGACCACAACAACCGAAAGCTACACGAATTCTTCAGCATTCCCAAAGTAGACTGTCTGGCCACTTGCATACTGTTTTATTTGGTCAGGAGCTATCAATACCACACCTTCAATTCCGCTGTGAGTCTCTTTCCCCTCAAGCCTCTTCTAGCTTCTACATTGTCAGTCTGTTTTTCGACAAGTCTCTTCTAGCCTCCCTCTTGTCAGCTTGTTTTGCCTAAGCCTCTTCTAGTCTCCCCATTGTCAGTCCGCCATAAGCGATGACTCTGTGAAGCATCCAAAGTTTAGAGAGCCTGAGCTAGCTTGGCCTTGTTCTTTGGACCTTTACCATTTCCGTCACATTAAGCTATGTACCAACTTTACACTATATGGTCAACTGCCGCCACTTTCACACCACATTTGTCCGACTTGAATTATTAATGAAGCTGCAGATCTAGCGCTACGACGTCAAGATGACTTTGTATAGCCCCCATCGCAGTCACCGCTTCACTATCCACTTGTCATCTTCCCGCTCTCACATGGTGGGGTGGATAAAGTGCTTATCACGTGTTTCATAGACTCGTGTAAGTCGAGAACGCAGCACAGATACAGATTCTCCCTATCATGCGAATGGGGGCGCTTTGACAGACTTGTCTAGACCCACAAATCATTCTAGTCTCCAGCCTAGTCTCTAACGTGAAGATTACGACTAGGGGGTGGGGATCGAGATTAAGGCTGTTTAAAACCAGAGCATTATCATGGTTCAATATATATTATCATCCTTTCCCTCGTTTGCGTTTGCGTAGACTAGCGGTTTGATTGTTATAATTTAGGGCAGTCAGTACATGCTAGCCAACATGTCGAGCACGATGACTACCATGACCTCTATCACGGAGGTCCCAACAGGGAACCTTGAAGCCAATTACACCAGCCACCCGTCAGAGCTGGTCAAGGGCGGCGTATGTGTCAAAGCCCTTTGACTGTTGTTCTTCTGAACTGATGAAACATTGCAGGTCGTCAATTCGAAGTACACCACACAGGATTTGCGTAACGCGATACCCGACTACTGCTTCAAGCCATCTTACTTTTGGTCGTTCTTTTATCTCCTTCGGGACCTCGCTGTGTCTTCTTCATTGATGTATGGAGCATACACGTGTATTCCCCATATTGGAGTTCCTCTAGCACGATATATCGCCTGGGCTGCTTATGGCTACGTGCAAGGACAGCAGATGACCGGAATTTGGGTATGCCTATGTCCCCGGTCTTCCACTTGAGCATTATTGAATAGTCATTCAGGTCATCGGCCACGAATGCGGACACGGCGGATTCTCCACGAACGATTACTTGAACGACACCATGGGTTGGATTTTACACTCAGCTCTCCTGACGCCATACTTCTCTTGGCAATCGAGCCATCGTAGGCATCACATTTATGCCAACAATCTTGCAAAGGATCACAACTATGTCCCGCCACAGAAGGGCAAATACGCATCACTCATGGGTGTCGACCTCGAGCATCTTGAAGATATGGCCGAGGATTCACCAATATACACTTTCGCTCGCATCGTTCTCCAGCAGCTCGTCGGTTTTCCCTGGTACCTCATAGCCAATATTACCGCAAGCCAGGGTAGCTTGGCAAACAAGAACCCCCCCTCGAAATACCCTCTGGGTAACAGCCACTTCTTACCAACAAGCGCTCTTTTCCGACCTGAAGAGTGGCATCTTGTATTAGCTTCTGATATTGGTGTTGGCTTGGCCATTGCCGGCCTTTGGTACGCAAGCACTATAGTCGGATCCAAAGCCGTTCTGCTGTTGTATGTAATGCCGTATCTGTGGGTCAACCACTGGATCGTCGCCATCACATACCTGCATCATACCCATCCCGACGTACCTAAGTACGAGCCCGAGGCTTGGACGTTCTTGAAAGGCGCCACTGCGACGATTGATCGAAATTTTGGGTTTGCCGGGAAGCATTTGATGCACAACATTGCTGATTTCCACGTTATTCACCATCTTTTCTCGTAAGTTATACCCACAAATGCATCCATGAGCATATGGCTTATCTTGTCGTTAGTCGTATACCCCAGTACTATGCCGAAGAAGCTACAAAAGCTATCATGCCTCTCCTCGGCGACTCTTATCATGCAGATAAGCAACGCTCCCTCTGGGGCTGCATATGGGAATCCTTTACCCAGTGCCAATATGTCGTACCGGATAATCCAGCTGCTAAGCCTGAGAATCGCGCCATGTATTACAAGGGTAGGCCTTCCCCTCCCATTGAGATTAGCATGGGCAGGGCTGGCTTGAAACTGGAATAATGTAGAAGTAAGTTGTAAGGGATTGCAGGTATAAGGAACTAAGACAGGTTTAGACGTAGGCTGTAAGGAACACTGGGCTGGAAAGAGACGGGCAATAAGATAGAGGAATAAGACATGTACTCGGCGGACATAGAAGTTTTGGGTTAGATTCAACTTTAAGCGCAGTATCTCATTCGCTCGCTAGATCTTAAAAACATACCATGCCGTAAAACGCTGGAATCATGAATATGCCCGATAGCCGTTGTGTCGATTTTTCAGCTGCTCGTAATGTGCTTATGTTACATAAGCCTATTCTAAGGCAATTTTGTCCCCTCTGAAATTCTGACAACTCCATCTCTCTCATCATATGAGGTCGGTGACTCGTCATGGCCACGCCAACAACCATTAGCGATGCAAGAAAAGGCATTACTTCCACATGTTCGCAAGCTACCCAAGATTTGAAAGTGAAGGCTTCTGCAGGGTATCAGTCGAGCGTAATGACCACGACAGATATCATCCAGCAAGTCCTTGACTGGGAAGACCTCCCAATATGGATGCAAGTCGACCCTCATATACGCCGAGGCTATCGTCGCGAATTAAACAGTTTCTACGCCTGTCTGGAGTCACTCTTCTACCTGCACAACGAACTGATCAATACCTGGTCTCATCTGATACCTGCGCTGGTATATTTGGCCATGCTGTTGGGCTTTGATGTGAGGATCTTCCGGTATAATCTAAAGGACTCGGCCACACGCCTGGCGGATTGGACAATAGTTCAAATATATGTGGTGGGGACGATGATCTGTCTAGGACTTTCTGTGAGTGACTACTAGATGTCTGATTGCGTATACGATGATGGCTAACGTATGGAACCGAAAGGCCTTTTTTCATTGCACCAGCGCACACTCCGAAGCAATGGCGAATCGACTATTAAAACTCGACTATGTCGGCATCTGCTTTGGCATTTCCGTCAACCACGTCTCGTCCACGTATTTCGGCCTTCGCGATGACCCGTGGCTACGGAAAGTGTACATTACCTTTTGTTTGACTTGTGCTCTAGCTGTGCTGCTTTCGATGGTGGCTCCTGGTGTCCAGGGGCCTGGCGCCGCGTTATTTCGGTAAGAGAATTCCTTTCTTGCACAATTCAACTCTCTATTAGGAGATCTCTCTAATGAGTAGCGCAATGAATTAATCAGATCGCAGAGTCTTTACATTCCTCGCACTCATGCTCAGTGGCTGTGTGCCAATTCTACACATGTTTATAATGCAAGGGTATGAAGGCGTCGAACAGTTTCCACTCATGCACATAGCTCTAATGGGGTTATGCTACCTGGCCGGAACTTCTTTCTATGTGACTCATTGGCCGGAGAAGCGGTGGCCAGCCACATTCGACATATGGGTAAGTGAAATTGCATCTTCTGTGTTGGACTTCTCTTATGATACTAACAGTACGTTCTCGGCAGGGAGCAAGCCATCAATTGTTCCATGTGTTTATCGCCCTTGGCCAATTTGTATTCCTACTGGGGCTCAGGAATGCTTTGCTCGCGGTTTATACGTGAAAGGAAGGCCGCGAAATTCGTCTAGCAACACGCAATAAGATGAGATAGAAACAAGCTGCTATCAGACCGGCTCCATCATGAGAGGCTT
Organism: Cladonia squamosa; assembly: GCA_947623385.2. Classification (NCBI taxonomy): domain Eukaryota; kingdom Fungi; phylum Ascomycota; class Lecanoromycetes; order Lecanorales; family Cladoniaceae; genus Cladonia; species Cladonia squamosa. The sequence continues at coordinate 19,443 of OX392372.1, read as the reverse complement.
CCTTTCCTATCTGAGATTTTCTGTTTTCTATCCAAGGCATGGGCGATGCTGTCACCTAAGGGTAGAAGGGTTCACCTATCGATAAGATAAACCCCCCCAGCTGCTTAGCCATGTAGGGGGCTGTGGCCCAGAGGCCCCTCAAACGAGTCCCCTAGGAAGCCAGATCTGCGCTAGAGAAATCTAGTTCCGGAGACTGATCCGATCGCCTAGGCGACCAACATTTAAGGCACCTCTAGGGGATTAAACGGTTGATAGGTGAACCCTTCTAGCCACGCGAACAAGGGAAGCTTTCCATCCCGATTTCACATGGCAGCAGCAAATGTCAACTTAAATTACACCACCTGCAGCACCCAATGACGAAGAATTTTCTAGTGAAGTACCTCTTTCTATTCCAGAGGGGTGATTTACGTGAAGAAGACAAATAGAGAAAGCGCTAACTGCCACGCGGGCATCGGAGATTATCACACTATTCTTTACAAGCCGTGTGAGGCTTGACAGGGGAAGTACAATAGAAGCTGGCGTTCGCCAACATCCAATGGCTTTTGCTTCTAGAGGCCTAATGGTCATCTAGTTACCATTTTCAAGGGAAAGTGGCTTAACGAAGTCCAAACAGGCCGGAAGGTGCCAACCACAAAAATCCAAGACGACAGACCCGCAGATCTTTGTGCAGAAAACGCAATGCGCAATGCTGTTAAAGGTTAAAGACCCAATTCTAATAATAGAGATTGAAAAGCCCGATCATTGAAAGCGATAATTGACAGGAGCAAAGGATACCTGATAATGGACCTTTTACGCAGTGTGGCTCGCATGCCGGGTAATAGCCTCATGCGGGATGGGCTTTCAAGGGGGCCCGAACGCAATCAGATGAACCAGTTTTCTCTTCTTACGTCCCACATGTTCTTATTAGCATTGGCCTCTTAGGCTTTGCAAGTCCAGAATGTTTGTATTTTCTGATGTAGCGGCCGCTGTATATGGACCGCTTACAAGATAGTGCTAACGCGCAACACCCAACGAGGTCACCGGCCATCCATTTCGGATTACGCTTTGGTCTGTCGGCGTCTTCGTGGCAGCTTGTACCGGAGTTCAAGTTCTTACAACCATATTCAAATGCCGAGCTATCCAATCATTAAATCGACTGAAAGCCATTCAGGAAGCCGGTTGATGTGGCAAGTAGGATCTTGTGAGGATGAGTATATGAGAAGGTGCGATATGAATATTACCTTGAGACTCTCTAGGATAATTGGTAATAAACGGCCTGGTGCTTCGAAGAGTGATTTTGAATGGTCATTCTCGCAGCACAAAGATCTCTCGTTGGGGTGTGGCTAGGCGAGAACTACCAGGAGATTTCCTAAACAAGCATACTGGGTGGCCTTTCATATCTAATCACATTCGCCAAATATGGCACATTTCATCCGTCTTCTACCGTGTCAGCTCTGCACGTCTCCTTCGTCGCTGCGAACTACGCCATTGCTCGCAAGGGTAATCAATCCAGATCTTATTTCTTAGCTTTGCGATCGCGAAGTGTCCGATCAAAGGAGTAGCAGCAGAGTGGTGTTCCAATGATGCACGGGAAGATAGACCCCTTCTGCAGACTATCGCGTATGAGGAAGGTCGGATTGTCGACAGTCCACATCTCTTTTCCCTAACAACTGTAATGGACAGCATAGAATGACCAGCAACACGTGGGGCCGATGATAATGTGACTGACGGAATCGGTTGGTGCCATGTAGAGCAATCGAGCACCACTGGGATAGGACGAAGATGTTCGCTAATACAACAATGGTTTGACTGATTCAGGAGCAGCTTGGTTCTCAAATTTGGCCTTTGGAGCTTGTTTCCTTTAGTCCGCTACCCTCTGAGCGTGTGCTTGCCCAAGTACGGCACGTATATCAGTAAACCCTCTACAGAAGAGCAAGCAGCAGGTTTGCCACAGTCCATTGATGGGCGCACCCTGCACCTACAGCTGGAACGACAGTTTACTATGACGAGTATTTGTGGTATTGCGAGATCGACTGTGTAATCATGGGTCGCTCTTCGAGGTAGACTTGTTGCTGTACACAGCTTGGGTCCAGGTTTGTTGTGTGTTATATGGCTTGACTGTAACATCATTCTTCTACTGTTTTGTTGTAGCTTCAAGGTGGCTTCTGCGATACCTTCCTCGGGAACAGTTTACCACTGGGCTTCTACCACAGCAGGGCCTCGCCATGGACGTATCTGTGGCTTCTTCGCAGGCTGGTGGAATTTTCTTGAGTGGGTCACATGAATTATTCGTCGTTGATTGATTGACTTAGGCAGACAATAGCGCTGTTCTTTACTGGTCAATCATTTTGAGAACCTCGGGCTGCAGCTAGACATTTGCGTATCGTTTTCGACTGTATTGCTGACTCAAATGTAAGAGGAGGGACAAAAACTGGGATTGAGTAAGCAGAGTAGGGGTTGGTAGATGTTGCAATCGTCAAGCAAGGAAATGGTCCCGGTAAGGCGCCGAAGGAATTGCCAATTTTGTGATATCGGCCAAACATGAAGCCAGCCCTAGCCTTATCCCATCACAAGACGCAGTCCGGGGTTCAGGTAGGCATTTATAAGATAAAGTCTCGATATGAGAGCTTTCATAAGACACTTTGACTAAGTTGAGCTCTCCGAGAAGTTCAATAGAGAATAGATTGCTAAGACTAATTTTTAAAGATTAAGGAAACTAAACCACTTGTTCCCTTCAGACTTTTCTTCCTTCTCGCGCCGGAACTTTCAGTTTAAAAGGAAGCAATTCAACCAATGTTGCTAAATTTCACGCGTCCATCAATTTAGCTCAAATTCTAGGTTAGAAAAGAGTAAACTCTCTGTTATTAAAAGGGTTCAGGCCAGTGCCAGACACACTTACTGCGGACGACTGAGTATGCATCTACCGCCATGCCTTGGCTGAAGTTGTGGATGGCGTGGTCCTTGAGGGGGGCTGGACAGGCTTGGTGATTGAAGTCTTGCCAGGCTTAGTGCTTGGGGGTGACTGAATAGATTTGCTGCTGGGTGGCGACTGGACAGGTTTACTGCTGGGTGGAGGCTGGACAGGCTTGCTGCTGGAAAACGATTGGACAGGTGCGCTGCTGGAGGGTGACTGGACAGGCTTGCTGCTTGAGGGGGACTGGACAGGCTTGCTGCTTGAGCTTGACTGGACAGGTACGCTGCTGGAAGACGACTGGACAGGCTTGGTGCTCGATGATGACTGGACAGGCTTGCTGCTCGAAGATGATTGAACAGGTGCGCTGCTGGAAGACGACTGGACAGGCTTGCTGCTGGAAGACGATGGAACAGGCTTGCTGCTGGAAGACGACTGAACAGGTGCGCTCGTAGTATAAGGTTTGGTGCTGGACTGTGACTTGGCACTAGAGGGTTTGGTTGTGGCCGAAGATGTGACGCTGGGCGCCTTGCTGACCGATGTCCTTTGCTTTGTTAGCAGGTAATTTCTTAGTTGACTTTAGAGACTTACACCGGAGTCTGGCTGTGCGCACTGGTTGTCTTAATTGTCACTGATGTACTGGGATGATTCAAGCAGCTGCAAGCGCTAGTTACGCTTTGGCTATTATATCCCCATAGATATTGAGGCAGCTCGCAAGACTTGGTGGCAAGATATTTACTGCAGAAACTTGTGGCGTGCTGATTGTAGACTTCTTGATAGCAGTCGTCTTTCTGGCAGGGCTCCTGGCCTCCATTTCCTCCTCCATACCCACCTCCTCCACGCTCAAGGATTACATTACCTGAGGTGACTCCCAGGTATGGAAGGAGGAGAAGGAGTGCTGTGTATTGCATTTTGACTGTTGAATAAGGTATCAGAGAAGCTTCAGTAGTGACTTTCAAAGTAGCCTTGCGGAGGGTTGTTGATGATATGATTTCAAGGGACGGATACTAGAAATTATCTCTCAAGAATCCGAGCCTTTATAAGAGCTTTTGCCTATTTCCTGAGCCATTTGGGACCGATAAACCAAAGCAACAAAAGCCCCACCAAGCGCTAGCTTCATCGCATTCTGAGTCCCTGCATTGTTTTGGTGCGGTGATTGAACATAATACTGTGACTGCATTCTTGCGACCGTACAAGATTACAGGATCGCAACATGAGCACCCCTCTCAAAAGCCACCAAGCCATAAGGATTGCTGTTGAAGGATTCGGAAAGTGTGGATTCCGCTTGAAGGCGGGTCAAAAACGGTATAGTTTATGTGATAATCCTCCACTTTTAGCTCCACTTCAATAGCGTGGTCACTGGTCAACACGAGGCTTTGGAAAATGGCACACAGAGAAAGTCTCGACCATAACGTCTGCAATGTATGTATTTGAAATGTCGAACATTCCTTTAAATCTTCGTATGATTCTGTAATGCACGTTAGAGGCGACTGAATATAAATTAATGTGCTTCCATTTTCTGCAAGTTAGACGCAAATTCGGCCAGAAAGATTCTACCGAAATTCCATACTATCATCAAGGCCGAATCGGCATGGCCCGATCCTCATAAACTAAGGACCGGACCATTTCCGCTACCCGCTTTCAGGCGGTTACCAGGTTTTTGTCGAGATTGACAAGCTGAAACAGATATCGAGATTTGTGGATACAGGTCACAGCATCACACATAAAGTGAGACTAGGAAACCTTCCCTTGCTTCTTAGTATTAGCATCACAACATAAGACGGTGCGTTGATGGACTCAAGCGGAGGTGAGCGAATTAGGATCCTGGATCACTGGACTGATATTCCAATCATCTGAGGCAAGTGTAGACACATTTGTCCCTTGATGGCGCAAAGTAGGGAATAGAGACATCCACATCTTAGGAGTAGCCCATGCAGGACTTCAGGTGGAGTACACATGCGGTCAGCACAGCGAACCCGCATCAGTAAATCAGGGGATGTGGGGAAGGCCTAGAGGGGAAATGCAAAGGCGCTTGTGGCTGAATTCCGAAAAGCGCAAAAGGTTGATTGGCGATCACCGACTTGCAGAGCGCCATCGCCGGATGTGAGATGTGGGGCCACTGGTGTTCCTGGAAGACCCTTACTTGTAGGAAGCTTGTAGCTCGTATCGGCCTTCCTTAATTTCCACCAGGCCACTTGTTTTTGCAACAACGGTCCCACGTTCCACCAACGAGCTTGTTAAGACGCTCAAAAGGTCTGGACCGCATCTGCCAGATCGGAGTGGAAGCGTCGATCATCGGAGGAAGTGGCTTTGTGGCGGACTTGCTCTGGGCATGTCCAATGATGAAATACGAGGTTACATCCTTGCCAGACCAGAGGTGCAGGTATCTGCGGACGGGTATTGCTTCAATCGCTGACTGGGGTTTTATTGTACGTAAAGCGATGTGCTGCTGCGCTCGTAAAGGACGCCATGAGCCAACACTGAGCTTCTTTGCGTGATCCCATGCATAGGAGACGGGGACAGCTCATGAGGCGCTTTAGTGTCGAACTGTAATATCTTTTCACCATAGAATGAGAGCAAAACCAAAGCAGGCGCCATAGTACAAACACTCCGTGTTGAAACCGTGTCCCCGGCAAGCCAATACGACTTCGCATGTTCGATGGTCTGTGTTGCACCTCAGTCCGTCACTTTCTGTCAAGCCTGGCTTTGTATGTTAAGGCCGTATCCTGGGCTTAGCCATTGGGCTTCATGGTCCGATCGAGCTCTCCTTCGTAGTGTAGGGCAAAGATTTGATAGATGCTTATGATGGTTAGGTTCCAAGAAGATTCAGCGGGGAGCTTAGATTTGCACAGCCGCTGGCAGGAGGGTTTTCAAGATCTTTGCGTGTCAATTGATTCTATTAATCCGCCATAAGCTCATCCCTTCTAAGGCGTGTAATCCATAGACCGCCCAATTGTTAATTGCAATTGAGACCTTAAGTGAATGGCATCCAAGGCAAATTGCTGCAATGGAAAGTAAGCACGATAGAGCCTCCGACTGCCTCGGACAGATAGACCAGCACGGCGAGCAAGCAAGAAGTTCATCACCCGGTCAACAGCCCCAAGCACTATGTACTGCGCAGTAGGTACTGTATGCAGTCTCATACATCTTGCTACCCGATTATGATGTAAAAATTTCTCGCGGTTTTTTGTCGCAATTCCATCCGTTGAGCAGCTCGACTATCCGAAGGCCTCTGATGGATCCGACACCGCCAGAAGCACTATTATGTATCTCCCAACAGTTCCGGATCGCCTCCGTGCCCAAGCAAGCGCACTACCCACTCACCGCCGTGATATGAGAGCGCTACATAGCGGAGCGGACTTCCCCAGAGGTTTGGCAACTGACCCCTGGTATTGACAGAATTCACATCGGGACGGAGATCGTCTACAAGGCGGAGGACCATATTCATCTGGACCCCCCTCTTTCGGAATTATCCATACAGCAGGCCGCATTCTTGACAGCACGATATGAAGTAAGCGGTCCCGATTTTGCGCCTCTGTAGTGGAGAAGGGTGTATGTGGAGACCCCTTTGGTTCTTGCAAACGTCTGAAGCATTGACTGCCCGCAGTATGGGTCTGTTGGTTAAGATTTTGACCGATGCACCGAGGGCAAGACATCAATGTACGATGGAATCAGTACGACGAAAGTGGCGTAGCTGGCGTGTCATATTTGTCTCCATCGTTTTCGGCCTCCTTTCCCGCGTATTCCTTGTCTTTCAAATATGGGAAGGAGAAGCAGCAACGCGTAAAACATTGGTCAGAATGAGAATGACAGCTTAGCTGACCTCGAAGCAGTCCCTCACGAATTGCTCGCCAGTGGAGTGTCGTCTTTGGAGGCTTCTTCGCCGTTATTTGGGGAGGTACTTGTTATGTTTTCATGTACTATCTCCGAAAATGGTTTCAGGCCATCAAGGGTGTCAGTCCTTAAACATCCGGGATCGATACACTGCTGATGGTACTCGGCAATATCCTTGGCGTAAATCTCAGCGGGTGCTTTGCCGACGCATTTTGGTTATTACATGCCACTCATATTTCCCACTCTCATATTCATGAGCATCGGTTCTGGCCTTCTCACGAAACTTGACGTCGATTCGAGCTGCGCATATTGGATCAGCTACCAGACTCTATCCGATGTTGATAGTGGTCGGGGCTTTTAGCAGACCGCTGTCGCCGCACGAACTGTATTGGCTCTAGTCCCTATCGGCACGGCGACCATGGTCTCCATTCAATTGCTGGGAGGTGCCATGTTCGTGACAGTTTATGTTGTACATTAAGTGCCCGAAAGGAAAGTCCCCCGCGGTTTCCCTCCGCGAAAGACATTTAGCCGACCAGCCCTATGGTAGTCGGTGCTGCTCCTATCAAACATCCCAAAGAACCAAACGTGGCAAGAACTACCTTGATCTCAACAAAACATGAATCTAACTACCTGATTCTTCAATGGATTAGCAATCACTCAAAACATTGTCTGTCAAGACGTCGCAAATAATTCTCGCAACAGAAAAGATGGCTTTCCTCACCGCCGAATCATCCATTACCTATCAACATTATTGGGTTCCAACCGGTCTCACAGAGATCCTTCTACCGTATGTTAGCTGACTTATGACTGTGCGGGACTCAAGAAAGCTCCGCTTCAGCGTAATAAACGATGATATTGCGCCCGTGCACCATACATTACACTCGGACCCTTGAGATACTCAGGTCCTCGATGACTGCTGTTTGGAGGACAAAAAGACCGATACCAAGGCAAAGCAAGCTCTCACGTGAACGTATCAATGTCTTTCACAACTCTATTGAACCTTATATTCTCCGAGCAATGTCACGTAGCTTTGACGATGGGAGAATGTCCCCTTCGGTTTTATCGCCCTAACATCAACTTCACAAGCAAAGACGAGCATACCGTGCAGTCTACACCACAACCCGTTGAGTTCAACGCCAAAATCCAATGCCGGCTATGCGTTCTGCATCCAGGCCGAGGAGGCGCTGCTCAAGGACTCCCCGAGCTCTCTGCACGTTAGGAACGCCTAGCTTAAACATGCCATTTGTCGCTGGCTCAGATCGGCCGTGGAGGAGCCAGCACTTCTTGGATTAATCGAAGATGGTGCTGGTATTTGTAAAGGTCCTCCAACCGCTCTTCTCGACAGTGCCATCAATCCACTTGTTCATGCATAATCTTTGATGAGCTTAGGCGTATCTGTAAGTGAAATAGAGATTGTTAACAACTCTAACATCGAGCTCAAAGCAAGATGTAGGTGTTCCTGCTGTCTACCCATCTTAGTCTGCTGCGCCACAACATCTGCTTGGTAAAATATCTGCCCAAGCACCAATTCATTCTACTCGTTTGGCCTATAAAGCCAAGCAAATATCAATGGCGTCTCAGAAGCAAGGTTATGGTTGAATAAGACTACACGCGGCGAATGATATGCAATTCTGGTTCAATTCAACATTAATTAGGGACAAGGGGTCTGCCGAAGCCGATCCACACATCACACAAGTATTTGCTCTCCTTCGTGCATGCCATGCCTTTAGCTCTGAGTCGGCTCAAGGATTGACCCTGTCTACGCTACCTCTCTATCATATAAGACCAGTTGCATGCGTTGTGTTATGGAGAATGAAGCTAATTGTACTCATTCCTAGAGAGATAGTCTCTTTACACCGGCCTTGTCTTTGGGAATAGGCAAGACTTTCTGCATGCCCATATCGTCCGTCAATCCAACGGCCGCCTCCGCAATTCGATTACCAGACTCTGTGCATGCTAGATGTCTGATGACCGTTCCCTCCATATTTGATGAAATCATCCATGATGCAGGAGGTGCGAACTTAGCTGAGCTCGATTTGGTCGCTTTTGGAGGGGGAAATATAAAGCCTCCGGTTGGACATGGTTTAGCGTCGGCTGTCGTCAAACAGCTCAATCACTTTGGCACTACAGATAGTGGGCCTCTCGCTCCAATCTTCTTCCCTGGATCCAGATTATGAGTGGCAGTGTTTTAGACCGAGACGAGATATCAAGCCGCGAATCGAGTCGAACTTAATATCAAATGACAGTGATCAGCACTTTAAGCTTACCACATACCCACTTGGATGAGATGAAGCTCTCGAAATATGAGTCCAATTCATGACGAGCCCGCCCAATCCTATGATCGAATCCAATGCCATTGGATGGATGACAACGTGGTTACTAACCACTGGCGAGAAGGTACAACCTATGGTCCTTGAAATGATGCTAAGCGAGCATTCATTTGTTTCGGCGGCAGGTGCATTTGGAGAGGGCCATTTGCAATTAGGTAGCATCGTGAAACCTTCCCATGCAGCGTCTTCCGTCGGTTTGTTGAAATTCAAAACGTCCATCTGGCCAACTGTCCTCGAAGCAAACCAGCTTAGGGATGCACATGCATGGATTGCTTCCAAAGAGGCTATCAGTGTTGTACACCAGACCGTGACACTTCCTACATCTGATAAACGTTCCCTGCTACGCCGAGAGCTGTATGCTATGCTTAATGGGGAGATTGAACGGGCATATCAACAACTTGAATCACCAAGGCCCCCCGGAAAGAATCAGATTGTCCATGGCCGCAACGGCGACATCAAAACGACTTAAGAATCTCGTACAAAATGAATTGCCAAAATGGGATGTCCCGGTCTAGGACTGGACCATTTCGACTGACCTTTTTGACATGGAAACGGACTCTCTACATGCGTTGAACTTTGACGTCTGTTGCTGCCTAGCATTGAATGGTGCAGAATCAATACCTCAAGACATCATCTACTGCCATCCATTGGATTTGGAACTTGCAGAAGCCATTAAAGCTGTACATATCAAGCTTGAACTCGCTTGGCCAGTAGATTTTCGATAGAAGATGGTTGACGACTTTGTCGAGGAGTACAGCCTGCGGACACAGCAGGTGGACTCTACGCAGCGCCAGTCAATCACGCAGAAGCAGGGTAAAGAGGTAAAGTTTGTCATCCTGTTGGTAGGCAGCATGGGTAGCATTGGATGCCACCTTATTGCTCATTTGGCAAGGCTGCCAATCTTTAAGGAGGTTGTTCGCCTTATCAGTCGCTGCTGGTCGTGATCAAGACCAATTAATAGGCATTTGAAGCTCTTCAAGACAAACTCCTCTTGAGAGATAGGGGGGTGAAGCAGTGATCTGCCCCGTTGGACAAAACCAATGCACGCTGCACAGTTTCTTAGGTACCCCGGATTGAGAAGATGGCTGGAGGTAATATAAAGATCAAGACGCTTTATAGGAAAAGTTCTAAAAGACATTCTCTAATAATCTTCCAATGGTAACCTAGCTTCATAACTTACATTAGAAAAGACCACTGACAGGCAAACTAGTCATAATAAGGCAACCTTAGTGGAGAAGTTGAATCCCGTGTATAATTAGTCGCGTCCCACAAAAGACCATCAACAATGAAGAGCCTTTCTGGTCTTCGCCCGGTGCCACTAGAGATGTTGAATCCCGACGTGCCGCTACTTACCAAATGTCCTATGCAAGGTGATCCGCCAAGCGCATAGCAAGAGCTACCAAAGTCAAGGACGGATTTGCACCAGGACTGACAGGGAAAATCGACAGATCACAGACATACAGTCCCGATCGACTTTGAATCTGGAGATCCTCGTCAACCACGTATTTCTCCTTTTTCGTTCCCTGTGGGCCTTGCATGCGCATAGTGCCTACTTCGTGCGCCACGACTCCAAAAGCCGCCAATGCGAGTCGGGGACCCTCCGCCGAACTGTAGCCGAAAAGGCTGTTCCGAATCAGAAACGCCAATTCTTGCATAGCTTTCTGTACTTCCACACCAGCGGTATCTCGTTTGATGCGGATTGTCGGATCTGATGTGGGAATGTTAAGGACCTCGTTTTCCTCCGATAACGGTGACTCAAGTTCGAGAGTGATATTTACTACGTCTCTATCTGAGGCGTTTGAGGGTTCACCGACCTTTGCACTTCCTGAAGAGTCCAAGTGTTGAGTAGCAAAGTCACGACTCAGGAATGTATTAGCGTTGACCGCAACATTCAGCAGCGCAGGTTTGCCCAATATCTCAATTTCACATTGGAACTTCATCGGATCCTTGCCGACGCTTGTTTTGTCCCAGATACGCACCCCCCATATCTCATGGTCGGTTAGTCCCTTTCCAACTTTCGGGACGGCAGCTTGGAGACCGCTGTTAAGTGCAATTGAAGCGGTTCCTATTGTTCCAGCGCACAGAATGACCGAGTTCGACGCAATTCGGCGCAGCTGTCGATTAAGACCGGAGCGAAGAGTCAGACTGTACGGCGTGTCGGTTCCTTCACAACTCAAAACCTCCGTGTCTAGCAGAACCGTCAAAAATGGATCGCGAGAGTAGAGCTGCTCGAGGAGATAATCGACTGTACTGTAAGCGCCTTGCGGGAAGTGATATAACCCATCCTGTATGAATTGCGCTGCAATGGGTGCAAGGGTCACCGGGGGAGGAACCACTGTCTCATAGAAGTCTTTGATAGCTTTATTCAGGTCTGTTTTAACCTTGTCTTCTTCGGCGATATTTATTCCTTGTGGATAAACATTGGAGGAGATATCTTGCGAGTAGTTTGTCATCACTGCAAAAGCTTCCTTGTATCCATTACTGTTCAGGTAATCCGCTATTTTTTTGGGGAAATATTTCGTGATGGTTGAAGCACGGATCCGGGGAGAGAATAGTCCCCAGACATTGCTGCGACCACCGAGGCAATACACAGGACCGCCAGCATAGGGATCAGAGTCTGGTGTGGTAGCGACCTTTGCTTTCAAGGCGTTATAGACGACGTCGTTGTCTTGTGAAGGGCCTTGAGTGCCGTCTCTCTGCCAGTGGAGGCGGGATGCATTTAGGCAATGAGTAGAGAATTTTAGTCCGCCCTTCTCGATCAAGAGAACCTTTTTCTTCTGGTGAGTCAGTTCCCGAGCCAGCACACCTCCTGCTAGTCCACTCCCCACTATGACATGGTCGAAATAGCCATTTTTGCTTAGCTCACAGACGCGATCGATATCAGCCGTCAGTGTATCCGCCATCCCAGTGAACCTATACGTTTAACGGTTCTTTTGTTCACTGCTCCGATATCATACAGGTGAAATATAGAGGTACGGTTTCCGCTCGCGTTAAGTCGTAGCTTAACAATCTAGGAAAGGCTTCTTGTCACGCAGTAAGCAGAGATGGAACAGTGAGCAAAACCCGTCCCGGCAGGTTGGCCTGGGATGCGAACAGATGTCACAGAAGTCCCACCGTGGAGAGACGAAGGTATGTATACCCGCGAGGATAGGTATGGGGATTTGATGGAACAATAATGGCTCTATACTATTCATCAATCACAAGCCAAGGACGGAAAGACAATGGCAGAAAGCAAAATTACTACAGAGAGCCTAGTACAGGAACAATATGATCAGAAGGTTACGTACAAAGTAGTGATAGGTTGCCCTGTTCTCTTTCTCAAAGTATCGCATCGCCTATATGAAATCGCTCGTATTCAAGCCAAGCTTCAGCTCGTGAAGACAAAAGTTAATTAACAAGCTTTGAATTGGTGATTCATGCAGAAGCTCAAGGCTATGTCGGAAAATCATTCCCATCAGATAGCAAGTGCTGCGCTCGAGAAGAGGAATAGAGCATGGTCGAATAGTCTAGGTCCACTATCTGAACAGCTGTCAAAATTACTTGGAGTCCAAAGCTCCGGCTCTCACCTAGAACAGGCAAGAAGGGTGTTTCTCAGCAAAGGTGCATGATGGCGTGATGCAAGTTTTTTTTTCTCCACATGACTTAATTTTGTGGCTTGTTTGCCTTGAACCTTTTCTAGCGTAGCGCAAAATCAATGGGTCTTTGAAATCGGGCGTTTGGGCTTCTTTCACCCTCTACTGACCGTTATGATTAGCATGCAATAGGACAAGCTTATGTGGATACTGCAGCTTCGCTCTATTTGTGCGGCCACTCCGCCCAACGGCCCATGTTTTGCAACGTCTGTTGATCAATCCATGGCAAAAAGGAAAGAATTTGCGAAGAGGCCCTGTCTGCATATTGCCAGCTCACAGAGTGCAGCCAAGGAGCATGCAGTATCCAATTGCAACATCCGGACCTCAAACACTCATCGTAACGAGAGCCTTTGCGTAGCTAGAGGATGCAGTCCATAATTGCCTTCTTCTTGCAGATCTTTGGCTTTGAATCAGCAGCTCGCGGAAGCTATGGAATCTCAGGAATTTACTGGTAGAATATTTCCGCAAACCTCCGAATTTGACGTAAAAGCTAATGCAATATTGCTGATAGCTTATATAAAATGTCCACAGTTGTACGCTCTTGTTCAGTTATAGTAAGCACGATCGACGATGTGTCCAACTTTGGATCCCGACAACTCGAACAGCATCCAGTACCTTATATGGTACATTCCGCACGAGCCACCGGGAGGCCTCATGGGATATGAGGGTGGAACATGACTGTAAACCAGCTACTTAATGAATACAGAAGACCAATGGAAGGGTAAGGACAAGTGCGTAAGCACGACGTTGCCGAAGCCTGGGACAACTGGGGGGTTAGCTGCATAGGATCAACTACCATACGATGTATCCAGTAGCAGAGCTCACAATGCCTGCAATGTGAGACGCAAGACGATCTTTGGGGATCTTGGAGCAAATGCGTAATAGCTTGCGACTAGCGACGTAGTCATGAGACTGAATGTTGGATTCGTCAAGGGGGAAAGACTTGTGAACTTAGGATATTAGGTAACTTAAACATTTAAGTTACTGAAAAGCTTAAAGTTCTTGTAGTATATCATCATCAAAATCTTTCGCGTTAATCCAGCGATTGGCACTAATACCCGTATGATACTCCGGGACAGGATTCTACCCACGGGTGGTGGCTCTTCTCTGTAATTTATATCTAAACGGCATCAACAGCTAATTTCAAAGCTGTATAATCACATTACAAGCCGGCACCCCATTCGTCCTTGATATTATTATCTGTAATTGTCTGAGGGGCATGCTGGTGGTCACTACTTTAACTTCTAAGGTGGTCCTTGAAAGTACATGCTAGCCCACCACGGGATAGTAATCAGGCAAATGGAGGGCGCTCAGCCCCTCAGCATAAATGTGGTAACCATTAGTCCCGGCCCGCTTTCAGTCGTTCGGTCATACCCGCGTAAGCGTCGGCTGACCCGGAAACCTGCACGCTACACCTGTCGGGCTGTGTTCAAAATTCTGCCAACAACGCTCAGTGAAGACTTCAAACACATGGGTCTAGATACAAAATAATGAGTCTGAAGCTTCTCATTTCCGATGATTATATGCCAAGTTGAATGAATCTTAGATATGTAGTACAAGCCACTCTGGACTAATATTTCATTGTCACTTACAGTCGTAATCGGTGAGGGAATTTGTTTTCTTCAGCCAGAATAAGAGCCTCATGCGGGGGCCCGTGCAACGATCGCTCTTCCACTTAATTCCGATTCGCCGAAGTGTCCTTATCACATAAGCCTCAAGACCTATAGACCTCGGGACCGGACCCTAATAATCAACCGCGTTGCCTCGTTGCCTCGTTCCTGATGGAAACTTCTGCCAGCCTATTGGATAACATTGGGGCGTTTCGCCTCTTCCATGACTGACGTATATTGTCCGTCCATATCACATCGCAGAACATTCATTATAGAATGTGGCCAATCAAGATCGAACAATCTTGCGTAGCAAGCATTAAATGGCGTATTTAAGCAAGCTGAATTGTCGTACATCAATGTCCCATTCACCCGAGGGAGCCCGTAAGCTGCATGAATCTAGGGCGGGTGTTTAGGCGGAGATAGGCATCTTCCATGTCATCTCGTACGTTCGACTCTAAATGTGCTCGTCAAATCATCGAGACAGAAGCTAGCATCGGTCGATCGAGCAATTTTTGATGGCGTCTCCCGCTGCTACGGCTTGGATACCTAGTGTAGCGTCTTATCAAGCGCAGGAGGACCACCGGATTTATCAAACAAGTGAAAAACGTCCGCGGATTCCATTTAGCTCAAAGCCGTATATCTCAAGGTATCTGCAGTGATTGCTCGATATTTTGCCCGCTAAATTCGCACCAGTTCAGCTGATGGTCAGTGCGTAATGGTGTCGGCACCCCACGCTCGCTTTTCTCTCCTGCAGCAGCAAATGCAGTCAGGTCACAAAGAAATTGCTACACTGCCAATGAAGGATATGCGGCATGTATTGTCTGTATCTTGTTGGCCGACTGAGTCCACTACTCCGTAGTAGTAGACTGACCTAATGAGCTTTGGCTTCATCATAATCAGTGACGCTATCAGATTGGAGCCGCACATCCCGCACGGGTCTCGGCTTTACATGGTAGGGGTATTTGAGTTAACGTACGCTAGTCTGCAGCAGCCTGATATATTGATTAGCTTGACGACGTGCATGTGAAACATTTGAAGCCGGCCAATGTGTACAAACAATCCACCACTATGTCCAAAATCTCCTGCGCTGACGAAGATTTCTGCGTTGGCGCTTGCTTGGGCTCGCGTGATCATCAGGTAATTTCCACAATTTCACCTGTCTAGCATAGAACGTGCGTGAACTAGAGGATGAGGTGCTTTACATGATGTGTTGTAGGAAAGACCTTGGAGCCTCCACCATCAGCCACCAGCCCAATTGCATAGGGACTCCTCGAAATGACTGGGCCAGAAGATTTGTAATCCAGTGTTGGACATGCAGACCGCACAATCTATCCAAAATGGAAGGTGAACCTACTTGAATGGCCGGGAGGGTGGAGCACAAGAGAACCTGGCTTTCAATTTCATCCGTCGATGACTTCTACTGGTAGGCTCGGGGAGCGGTGTGGCAGCTATTGCTCTGGTGGCTTGATAGCGGTTTTTGGTGCATGTACTGGCACAATTTTGGGCTTTTAGCTAACATTCTAGATTCTATTCCTCAATTATAAAAGGATCGGATGCTCCCTCCTGAACTGAGCACTTCAAAGCAACCTTCAGACATCGATCAATCTTATGTAAGGTGATGACCTGAGCAACTCGGTTGGGAAACTAAGACAGTGCAGCAGTGAATCTACAAAACTTGCTCGAATCAAAGCATCTTAGACCTTACAATGGCAGCAAAGTGGATTGCAGTCCATGGCAACGCCGGTGTCTCCGATTCAACAAGTCCCGTCAGCATAGCATATACCGAAAAAGGCGCGATTGTCACCCCAATCACCAAGCAGAAAACATCCGAAATCGGAGTCATCCATTTTCCCCTCCCGACTCCACCTAATGGAAGCGCTCACGCGAGAAACCTCAACGTGGAGCTGGAAACGACAATGGCAGATGTGACAAATGTCGATATAAACTACGGGGCTTCTCTCGTTTACACGGCCGGTGCCAAAGCCGAGAATGATCTTAAATCGTTGGACGTTTCCACTATTAGCGCTACCTCGGCCAAAGATGATGGGATTGGATGGGGGATCTGTGTGACTCTTGAGATCACATTCAAGGCGGACGATCGTCAGAACCAGGCAGTATCGTTTTCAACCGTCGGAATGTCTTTCTCTAAACCTAACCCTGATGCGTGAGAGTAAATGGTACGTTGCAAATTTTTGTAGTCCATTGACATGTCTATAGCAAGTAACTGACTTGATTCAGATTCAGATCCTGCCAGATGGGCTGTTTGTCAATACTTTCAAGTGGACTATTTGGTGTCTCTTAGTATCTGTGTGAACCAGACTGATATTTACGATAAATAGCTTGCAGTTTAATAAAAACATCTACAAGGGCACTTCCAAACGTTTTAGTAATGATTAGCCGTATCGTACAACTTGCAGAATTATTAGAAAAGACGTTAGAGTCTTAAAACAAATTTGTAGTACCTAGCTTACTATTAAAAGATAACTTTAAAGTATTTTCTAGCTATATCTAACCTTCTAGCATAATAATAGATATAATAAACTAATCTCTTTCTATTTATACTATTATTTTAAGATAAGATTTCTATATTAAAGACTAAAATTATAAAGGCTTTAGTCTATAGATAGTAATAAAACTATTATTAATATAAAGAGAAATATAATAAAATATATTTATATTAAGTCTAAGATATTACTAAGAACTAAGAGCTTAGAGCTAGTAGAGATATATAGATAAAGTTAGAAGCTTATTATTTTTAAATTTATTCTTTCTACTTATTTCTTATTAAGTTCTTTAAAAGCTATAGTATAGTAGTAGCTAGATTTAAGATTAATAGCTAGGTTTATATTAATACTAATAAGTATTCTTATAAGTAGGAGTTATAGTAGTTAGACTTAACTACTATAGCTTTAATAATAAAAAATTAATTTAAATAAATATATTAAGCCTAATTCTTATTCTAGTAAATTTCTATTCTAATTTATTTAAATAACCTCTACTTACTTCTACCTCTAACTATACTAATTACTTATAATTATCTCTACTAGCTACTAAACTCCTCTCTTTTTATTAATAATATAGATTTCTATTCTTTCTTTTAATTCTCTATCTAGTTCTAATCTAATATTATTTTTATTTTCTTAATTTATTACTCTCTCTTCTATATCTAATTCTTTAATTATTACTCTAATTACCCTTACTAGCCTCTAAACTCTATTATACTCTTATTAATAAGATATTATAAGTAGACAAGGATTAGAGGTAGTAGATAATTATATATAAACTTAGAAAAAATATAATAAATTTTACTCTAACTAAGTTAATTAGATAGAAAAGTTTTATATATAAAAAAGATATATATTTTAATATTAAGATAAAATCTAGTCCTCTTATAAAATTATACTACTATATAATATAAGTATAGATAGATAAAGTTTTAACTAAATTAATATTTTTAAAGATAGAGATTTTTTATAGAAAAGGACTAATTAATTTAGTAAAAGTTTATTAATATAGTAAGATTTCTATACTTAGTAATTATATTAATAAGCTTCTAAATATTTTATTAAGTTAATTAAATTAGCTCTATTAATCTAATTATAGATAAATAATAAATATTAATAATAAGTATAACTAAATTAGTAATTTTTACTTAGAATTTATTATTTTATTATATATACTACTATATCCTTCTATCTCTAATAAGGTTATTTTTAGTATAAAATATTATTATTCTAGTTTCTCTCTACTCTAAGTATAAAATTATTAATATAGTTATTTTAGCGAATATAGTAATATAATAGAATTATTATAATTTTTTATTAAATAATCTTCTACTACTCTATCCTCCTATTAGTTAAGATTAAGCTTTTAAAAATATTAATCTTTTCTTTTATTTTATTTATAAGTAATATCCTTATTACTATAATTAACTATAAGTAGATAAATATAAATAATACTTTTATATAATAGCTGAAATTAACTAATACTTATAATAATAATAAGTTTTTATTCCTTATTATAAATCTATATTTAATTATATATATATTTATAGATAAAGCGGCTAATAAGAAGGTAGACTAATATAAAAAGATTAAAATAATTAAGATAAAAGGATATAAATCTGAAAAGTATAGTAATCTGTCGTCTATAACAATTCCTTACCTAGCCCTAATCTGGTATCGCTCCCGTCATCCTAACCCGTTACTCCCCCTTCTATATCTAATCCTCCAACCGCCCCCCTAATCCCCCCTAATCCCCCCTAACTACCCCCCTAATTACCCCCGCTAGCCCCTAAACTCTATTATCCCCCCGCCGCTCCCTAGAAATTACCGAAATCCATCTTAATTCTATAGAGTTCACACTATAATCTAGCACTAATTTTCCACGGAATGCTTAAGAATTCCTTAAGGGGACCGGTTTTAATTAGTTAGAATCGCTTAGTTAGATATAACTACGTAATAATTCTATACATAATAATTCCTTAGTACTTATAATGACTGTATATAGTGCTAGCGACTATATAATATTATTCTAATAGCCTTAGGTTAATCGCTATATCTGAATTAATAATGCCTTTGCTTACGCGGGCTATTTTATTATATTAGTAGGTAGTAGTAGTAGCTATAGTTACGCGCCTAGGTAGCGTAGGTAGCGCGTGTAATATATATAGCTATAGTAATATTACTAAGTATAGTAATGCGTATAGAAATGCGCATAGAAATGAGTATAGAAATAAGTATAGAAATAAGTATAGTAATAAGCATATCGCTGAGTATGTCGCTAAGTATAGCTGGGTACTACAGACAGCGCGCGTAATACGTATAGCTATGGTAATATTACTGAGTATAGTAATACGTATAGAAATACGCATGGAAATGCGTATAGAAATACATATAGAAATACGTATAGAAATGCGTATAGAAATAAGTATAGCGCTAAGTATAGCGCTAAGCATGTCGCTGAGTATGTTGCTAAGTATATCGCTGAGTATATTTAGGGTTAGGGTTAGGGTTAGGGTTAGGGTTAGGGTTAGGGTTAGGGTTAGGGTTAGGGTTAGGGTTAGGGTTAGGGTTAGGGTTAGGGTTAGGGTTAGGGTTAGGGTTAGGGTTAGGGTAGTACTCTGCGTTGATACCACTGCTTTGCTT